>CM040397.1:15445470-16045470 GCA_022702515.1 Ilyophis sp. 1 JC-2022 | reverse complement strand
TTATTACTTAGAATGGTCACTTTCAGCTCACAAGCCACATACTGAGTGTACTAACTAGCGAATGTACAGAGAAAGGGACGTTCAATTGGGAAAAGAAACGGTCGCACCAGAACAATTATTCTTCCTCTCCACTTCCTCTTTCTCTAACTTTTGTACAGGTTAATGCTTCTCATCTGTCCATAAGAATGTTAACCTGGCTATTCTGTTCTTGAGGCTTAGGAGTGGTTTGCATGGTGTGTGCTGGTGGAATCATCTCTATGTTAGTCTTTGAGACATTAATGCCTACTTCATGGAGAGTGTTCTTGATCTGTTTGACAGCTGAACATGATTTTTTTTCTTCACAATTGAGAAATTTGTCCGTCACCCACCATAGTGGTCTTCTATAGTCCACCAGGTCATTTGCAATGGCTGAGCTCACCAATGCTTTCATGCTTCCTAACAATGTATGCTTTTGACAGACCCAATGTTTTGGCTATGTCACTGATCAGGTTATTCCTATTGAGCAATATACTCCAAATGCAAAGTCCACACCTAGAATCAACCCCCAATCTTTTACTTGCTTTCTTGTGCTGTACTGATGCAAAGGCACACAGCTGACCACAAAACAGCTGAAAAGCCAATTGTCCCATTATCTTTGGCTCCCCTAAAGTGGGGGGACATGGCCTATGTATAAAAAGGGCTGCAATTCCTACACAGATGACACAATATGGATGTAAGAAAATAATTCTAATGTCCTTATTCAGATATATGTATATTTTTCTTATGTGCTTCTGCAATTATATGCTTATAGAGTCAAGAGTGCCAAGAGCAGTAAAGGAACATTTTTAAGAAGAACCCGCCCTGTGTAGGTGTGAACAAAACATGTTCATCTTAAAGCAGATAGGGAAGCTGCAGAAAGCCACGCAATTACGAATGTAAACTGTCGTTTTCATATCCTTATATGGAAATATGGATGAAAAGGATTATATAGAACTGATGCTACCCCGCTGTAAGGTAGTTATCCTATAACACTACTTTTGTGTGTTTCCTGGGTGTACTCTTCAGCTGAATAAACTCATCGCTGCCTAGTGGAAAGTCTGTTCTAATCTGTGTGAGACAAGAATTTCCACCACAGTACTCTCAAATTAAAGCTCACATGTTGGGATAGCCCCCCTATGTCTCTGACCAGGATGGATGGATGTAGTGTACACATACAGTAGCTGATATAACGGTAGTTTAGCCATCAGGAACCAAGGTATGGATCTCTGTAGGCCTCAGAACATAACCTGGGTGAACCATCGACATTAAACCCATTTGTTTATTCCTGGACTATTTATTTACCCACACTTCACATTAATGTCCCTGTCTGTTGACAAACAGGCCCTGCTGGGTAAGAGGCCACCAGCTGTAGTTTTTTTTCTTTTTGGGTTCACTCGTAATCATCTGCAATGATCCACAATATGCTCTCTTTAGGTCAGGGCTATTCAATTACAGGGCTCTACATGTACATGTATACTGTTGTGCCTTTGATTACAGATAAAAAGTAAAGTATCATTGTGCTGCATAAAAATTGTCATTTTTAATCTGTACAGTGTCAGAATACCACGTAACTTAATGAGAAATTATATAGTACATGAGATTTCATAGGAATTATAAATATACAATGATAAATAACATCGAACGCACACAGAATACAGGGACTAGCACGAAGGACACATTCTCACCCCCATCGAAGAAGACAACACAGAGCATTCCTACCCCTGTCTCCCACAAGGCCACCAGCAACTTATCTGATCAAATGCCGTGCATCATGCAAGCCGATCCACCCCCCTCTCTAGTGCTCACAAAACCAGCTCACAATACATCAGGTGAAATGGACATCCAGATAACGCCCAAAAAGAAATTAAATGAATAGTACAGGCACCATGCCATATCTAACACACCAGTAATCTTAACCAGCCAATTAACCAACCAATGGCATGGTAAAAATTATTGCTATAAACACAGACCATCTAGTACATATGCTGATAACCTCAAGGTTATCAATATCCAGCCAAAGCAGACCTCCTCCCCCGACGTGGAAGTACAACAGATAAAATTAGCTCTCTTTAATGTCAGATCACTAAATAATAAAACCTTCTTAGTGAATGATCTGATTAAAGAAAATAACTTAGATTGCATCTGTTTAGTTGAAACATGGCTTAATGACGACACAGCTACAGCAATAATGATAGAGACCTGTCCACCAGACTATAGCTATCATCAACTACCCAGAAAAAACAAGAGGAGGAGGGGTGGCAGCTGTTTTCTCCTCACAACTTATGTTTAGAATCACAGAACTAGGTGAATTCACGTCGATGGAATATCTTGCTATTGAGCTCAAAACTGAATCAACAGTTTTGGTCGTAATATATCGCCCACCTAGACACTCACCAATATTTTTGCAAGAGTTCTCTGAGTTGATCTCATTATGTGTGACCAGATATGATAAAATAATCCTAAACGGAGACCTGAACATCCATTTTAATAAGAAAACAGACTCCAAAACTGTAGAGCTTATAAATCTACTTGATAGCTTTGATCTAACACAACACATAACTAATCCAACTCACCGGCACGGTAATACATTAGACTTAGTGATAACAACTGGGCTTAACATCAATAATGTCTCAATAACAGAATTACCTCTCTCCGACCATCACTGTATATTCTTTGACACTGAGATAGCCTTAACTAAATCAAAAAAAGAAATCATATTTCACAAGAGGCTCCTGGATGACAAAGCTGAATCAAAGTTCTCAGATCTTATTAGACTATATGAACCACACAGCCATGATAGCTCTCTAAATACAATGGTAGAAAATCTCAATGATGCACTATCATCTGTGTTAAATTCTGTCGCCCCGCTAAAGGCCAAAAAGAAGTCGACGACCAGAGTCTCCCCATGGCTGAGCTATAATGATGTTGCTAAGAAAAAAAGGGAATGTCGGGCGGCTGAAAGGAAGTGGAGAAAAACAAGAACCACTATCCACTGTGATATCTACAAAAATGCTTTAACTACCTATAACAAAACTATCCGCTTAGCAAGAAAGGATTACTTCTCTAAAATTATCACAGAAAACACTGGTAATTCCAGAGTTCTCTTCTCCACTATCGATAAACTGCTCAACACTGCCCCCACCCTTCCACAGTTCTCAACAATTAAATGTGAAGAACTTGCACTGTTCTTTAATAACAAAATAACTTCCATCAGAGCCAGTATTACTCATGATGGAAATAAAACTGATTCCAGCAAACCGTGCATTGTAACCATGGGAAGATTTGCATGTATCACATTAGATGAGCTCTGCAAAACGGTCTCTGAATGTAACTCCTCCACCTCAGACATTGATCCTGTACCAACAGCTTTCTTTAAACGGGTGTTTAATAGTGTCTCAAGCCCTGTCCTAGACATCATAAATACATCCCTTAGGTCTGGTGTCTTCCCAGATGCCTTTAAAACAGCAATTGTAAAACCCTTGTTAAAAAAACCTAACTTAGATGGTAATGTACTGGCAAACTATAGACCGATATCCAACCTTCCGTTCATCAGTAAGGTACTTGAAAAGATAGTTTCAATTCAAATAAATTCCTTTCTAGAAGAAAATAACATCCTTGAAGAATTTCAATCGGGGTTCAGAAAATATCACAGCACTGAAACTGCTCTCACTAAAATAATCAGCGACCTCAGGCTACACTCTGATGAGAATAAGGTCTCCATCCTTGTCCTGCTAGATCTCAGTGCAGCATTCGATACAATTGATCATGATATTTTAATCAATCGACTTGAAAAGCTTGTTGGTTTCTCGGACTGTGTGCTGAACTGGTTCAAAACGTACATCAGAGGGAGAAAGTTCTATGTTAGACTAGGAGACCATATGTCTGAGAAATATGACAACTACTATGGTGTTGCACAAGGGAGCTGCCTAGGTCCATTACTTTTTTCCCTTTACATGTTACCACTGGGCGATATCATCAGAAAACATAATGTAGGCTTCCACAGCTATGCGGATGACACACAACTGTACATATCCGCAGAACCAAATGATACAGCAGCTACAAACTCCATTACCAACTGCCAATTAGCAATAAATAAATGGATGAGTAATAACTTCCTGAAACTAAATGAGAACAAAACTGAACTTCTAATTATCGGCCCTAAAACAAAAAGAGATACGTTAATTAAAAACCTGGGAGGACTAACTCCTTGGATCAAATCTGAGGTCACAAGTCTTGGTGTTATCATAGACTCAGAATTGAATTTCAACTCCCATATAAACAAAGTGACCAAAACATCGTTCTTTCATCTCAGAAACATAGCAAAGGTACGACCATTTATAAATCAAAACGATGCTGAGAAGCTAATTCATGCATTCATATCTAGCAGGTTAGACTACTGTAACGCACTCTTCACAGGTCTCCCTAAGAAATCCACAGAGAGACTTCAGCTAATCCAAAACTCTGCTGCTCGACTGTTAACAAAAACCAAAAGGAGAGAGCACATTAGTCCAGTCTTAGCTACTCTGCACTGGCTCCCTGTAACGTTTAGAATTGACTTTAAGGTCCTCCTCCTTACATACAAAGCTCTAAACAGACAGGGACCAAGCTACATCGCCAACACACTAATAAATTACATACCAACAAGAGCGCTGCGGTCATCGACTGCTGGGTTATTAGAGACTCCCAGAAATAGTCAAAAGAAGATCGGTGATGCAGCCTTTGTCAACTACGCCCCAAAACTATGGAACGCACTGCCCAAAAGCATCAGGGAAGCCAACTCGCTAGATATCTTCAAAAGACAGCTTAAAACTCTCTTTACTCAAACATTTAAATGAGATATACAACATATCTCTACGCCTTAGCCATTAATGCACTCTACCACTTTGCACCTGCGGCATCCACACTGTGATTATTGTACTGTAAATGAGAGCTGCTATTTCCAATAATGTTGATGATTGTCTGCATTGCTTTTATTCATGTATTTTACTACTTTTATCCTTTTACTTTCTACATTACTTTTATTCTATATCCTTGCACCTAAATGATTATTATTTCCTACATTGCTTTTATTCTATATCCTTGCACCTAAATGATTATTACTTTTTTACTTTTTTATTATTTTATTTCTGTAAAGTAACTTAAAGTAACTTAGCAGTCACCATAGTGTTATCTGAATACACCTCCTGCTTTTTGTAATTGTTCTATAAAGTAATTTAGAACTGTAGAGACAACTCGGGCTTTCTTATTATTTATTGTGCCTAAAAAACGAATAAAACTTTAAGTAGACGTACTTATCGAAGTTCTGCAAAGTAAATCAGGACTGTGGCTCTAAAAGGAAATCAGAGCTGACTCCATTATTCGAAGATGGAGGGTTAATTACAACTTGGGCTTTCTTATTATTTATTGTGCCTAAAAATCAGAGCTGACTCCATTATTCGAAGATGGAGGGTTAATTTGAAATTGTTCTATAAAGGAACTTAGAATTGAATTTTGTATAGAGCGAAGTACAACTCGGGCTTTCTTATTATTTATTGTGCCTAAAAAATAAAACGAATAAAACTTTAAGTAGACGTACTTATCGAAGTTCTGTAAAGTAAATCAGGACTGTGGCTCTGTAGAGGAAATCAGAGCTGACTCCATTGTGTTATGGAAAAAAGCGGGAGTGTGTGTGATAAGACCTCAAGGTAATTCAGAACCTATGGCTCTGAGAGTAACTGTTTGTTCAGTAATTCAGAACTGTTTGTTGTTCACCCTATTTATTTTTATTTTTATTCTATTTTTCTACATTTGTTCTTACCATGTTTATGTCTAATCATGTCTCTGTATTATGATTGTAATCAACTGTGTAACATTTCCTGTTTTTTCCTGTAATTTCAAGAGGCCTATTTGAATGCTAGGTTCTAATATGAGAATGTGTGAATAGCCTTCATGTATCTATCCTTTATTTTTATTACAATCTGTAATGATTTCTTACTGTTGTGAAGCACTTTGAACTGCAATTCTTGTATGAAAGGTGCTATACCAGGGGTAGGCAACCCTGGTCCTGGAGAGCCGCAGGGTATGCTGGTTTTTGTTTTCACCTTAAATACAGCAACTACTTTGACTAAAGAAACCAGGTGAGGTGAGTTAACTGTGTAATCAACTGCTTTAATTGATCAATTAAATGGCGAGTAACAACAAAAACCAGCAGACCCTGCGGCTCTCCAGGACCAGGGTTGCCTACCCCTGTGCTATACAAATAAAGTTTATTATTATTATTAACATGTCCAGTCAGTAAGATACAACTAACTACTATGCAATTCAATAGTCTTCATGATGTGTTCTAATCAGTCTCTTCATATGGAGAGCTGTGCTAGCACAAAGCATACCAAACAAGTCTCAGGCCCCAATTAAAGATTTTACATAAAAAACAACAGATCCATCCTTGTGCAGAGCAAGATATCCAAAAAAACCATTGTCATAGTGTCTAGATTATAGTATTTATATCACTCAGACCATTGTCATAGTGTCTAGATCAGGGGTCTTCAACCTTTTTCAGCCTAAGGACCCCCTTGGCCGATAGAAACAGAGCGGGGACCCCCAGATATTTAAAAAAAACAAAACAAGTGGTTGCATCATGGGAATCATTCTTTTTTATATAGTTTTTGTCAACAAAAGTAGCTTATTATTGCCTATTAATGCTTTGAATTTACTCAATATTATATTTTTTTGTCGAAATTACATTTAAAAATTGTTAGATTTCATTTTTTTAAAATCCCACAAAAATTGGGGGACCCCCTGCAGTACCTCCGCGGACCCCCTAGGGGTCGCGGACCCCCTGTTGAAGATCCCTGGTCTAGATTATAGTATTCATATCACTCAGACCATTGTCATAGTGTCTAGATTATAGTCTTCATATCACTCAGACCATTGACATAGTGTCTGTATTATAGTATTTATATCACACAGACCATTGTCATAGTGTCTGTATTATAGTATTCATATCACACAGACCATTGTCATAGTGTCTAGATTATAGTATTTATATCACTCAGACCATTGACATAGTGTCTGTATTATAGTATTTATATCACACAGACCATTGACATAATGTCTGTATTATAGTATTTATATCACTCAGACCATTGACATAGTATCTAGATTATAGTCTTCATATCACTCAGACCATTGACATAGTGTCTAGATTATAGTATTTATATCACTCAGACCATTGACATAATGTCTGTATTATAGTATTTATATCGCTCAGACCATTGACATAGTATCTAGATTATAGTCTTCATATCACTCAGACCATTGACATAGTGTCTAGATTATAGTATTTATATCACTCAGACCATTGACATAATGTCTGTATTATAGTATTTATATCACTCAGACCATTGACATAGTGTCTGTATTATAGTATTTATATCACACAGACCATTGACATAATGTCTGTATTATAGTATTTATATCACTCAGACCATTGACATAGTATCTAGATTATAGTCTTCATATCACTCAGACCATTGACATAGTGTCTAGATTATAGTATTTATATCACTCAGACCATTGACATAATGTCTGTATTATAGTATTTATATCGCTCAGACCATTGACATAGTATCTAGATTATAGTCTTCATATCACTCAGACCATTGACATAGTGTCTAGATTATAGTATTTATATCACTCAGACCATTGACATAATGTCTGTATTATAGTATTTATATCGCTCAGACCATTGTCATAGTGTCTAGATTTTAGTATTTATATCACTCAGACCATTGACATAGTGTCTGTATTATAGTATTTATATCACTCAGACCATTGACATAATGTCTGTATTATAGTATTTTATATCGCTCAGACAATTGACATAGTGTCTGTATTATAGTATTTATATCACTCAGACCATTGACATAGTGTCTGTATTATAGTATTTTATATCGCTCAGACAATTGACATAGTGTCTGTATTATAGTATTTATATCACTCAGACCATTGACATAGTATCTAGATTATAGTATTTATATCACTCAGACCATTGTCATAGTGTCTGTATTATAGTATTTATATCACTCAGACCATTGACATAGTGTCTGTATTATAGTATTTATATCACACAGACCATTGTCATAGTGTCTGTATTATAGTATTCATATCACACAGACCATTGTCATAGTGTCTAGATTATAGTATTTATATCACTCAGACCATTGACATAGTGTCTGTATTATAGTATTTATATCACACAGACCATTGACATAATGTCTGTATTATAGTATTTATATCACTCAGACCATTGACATAGTATCTAGATTATAGTCTTCATATCACTCAGACCATTGACATAGTGTCTAGATTATAGTATTTATATCACTCAGACCATTGACATAATGTCTGTATTATAGTATTTATATCGCTCAGACCATTGACATAGTATCTAGATTATAGTATTTATATCACTCAGACCATTGACATAGTGTCTGTATTACAGTATTTATATCACTCAGACCATTGACATAGTGTCTGTATTATAGTATTTATATCACTCAGACCATTGACATAGTGTCTGTATTATAGTATTTATATCACTCAGACCATTGACATAGTGTCTGTATTACAGTATTTATATCATTCAGACCATTGTCATAGTGTCTAGATTATAGTCTTCATATCACTCAGACCATTGTCATAGTGTCTGTATTACAGTATTTATATCACTCAGACCATTGACATAGTGTCTGTATTATAGTATTTATATCACTCAGACCATTGACATAGTGTCTGTATTATAGTATTTATATCACTCAGACCATTGACATAGTGTCTGTATTATAGTATTTATATCACTCAGACCATTGACATAGTGTCTGTATTATAGTATTTATATCACTCAGACCATTGACATAGTGTCTGTATTACAGTATTTATATCATTCAGACCATTGACATAGTATCTAGATTATAGTATTTATATCACTCAGACCATTGACATAGTGTCTGTATTACAGTATTTATATCATTCAGACCATTGACATAGTATCTAGATTATAGTATTTATATCACTCAGACCATTGTCATAGTGTCTAGATTATAGTCTTCATATCACTCAGACCATTGACATAGTGTCTGTATTACAGTATTTATATCATTCAGACCATTGACATAGTATCTAGATTATAGTATTTATATCACTCAGACCATTGTCATAATGTCTGTATTATAGTATTTATATCACTCAGACCATTGACATAGTGTCTGTATTATAGTATTTATATCACTCAGACCATTGTCATAATGTCTGTATTATAGTATTTATATCACTCAGACCATTGACATAGTGTCTGTATTATAGTATTTATATCACTCAGACCATTGACATAGTATCTAGATTATAGTATTTATATCACTCAGACCATTGTCATAGTGTCTGTATTATAGTATTTATATCACTCAGACCATTGTCATAGTGTCTGTATTATAGTATTTATATCACTCAGACCATTGACATAGTGTCTGTATTATAGTATTTATATCACTCAGACCATTGACATAGTGTCTGTATTATAGTATTTATATCACTCAGACCATTGACATAGTGTCTGTATTACAGTATTTATATCATTCAGACCATTGACATAATGTCTGTATTATAGTATTTATATCACTCAGACCATTGACATAGTGTCTGTATTACAGTATTTATATCATTCAGACCATTGACATAGTGTCTGTATTATAGTATTTATATCACTCAGACCATTGACATAGTGTCTAGATTATAGTATTTATATCACTCAGACCATTGACATAGTGTCTGTATTATAGTATTTATATCACTCAGACCATTGTCATAGTGTCTGTATTATAGTATTTATATCACTCAGACCATTGTCATAGTGTCTGTATTATAGTATTTATATCACTCAGACCATTGACATAGTGTCTGTATTATAGTATTTATATCACTCAGACCATTGACATAGTGTCTGTATTATAGTATTTATATCACTCAGATCATTGACATAGTGTCTGTATTATAGTATTTATATCACACAGACCATTGTCATAGTGTCTGTATTATAGTATTTATATCACTCAGATCATTGACATAGTGTCTGTATTATAGTATTTATATCACACAGACCATTGTCATAGTGTCTGTATTATAGTATTTATATCACACAGACCATTGACATAGTGTCTGTATTATAGTATTTATATCACTCAGACCATTGTCATAGTGTCTGTATTATAGTATTTATATCACACAGACCATTGACATAGTCAAAGTCAAAGTCAAAGTGTTTTTATTTATCAAGTGCACAGTATAACACAAGGTCATTCTGAACAATGAAATTCTTAGGACATGGCAAGCAACAACTATGTAGTAGGCATTAAAAAACAAACAAAAACAAAAACATATATAAAATTGTTAAAAAAAAAAAAAAAAAAAAAAAAAAGTCAAATAAGGGCAAGAATAACAAATATAAATATACATAGCGGTAAAACACTAGCAGCAGTTCCAGATATGGACAGTAGGAGTAGGAGTATTAAATATAAAGTGTGGAGGTGCCGATAGACATGTGCAATAGATTAAATTAAGGTGATGTACAATGAATGTACATAAGAAGTGCCTAGAGCATACAATGAGGTGCGATGAATGCGATTAATGCTGCTGGTTGAGAAGCCTGATGGCCTGGGGGAAAAAACTGTTTGTGAGTCTGGTAGTCCGTGCCCGAATGCTCCGGTCCGAACCGGTACGTCTACCAGACGGCAGCAGCGAGAACAGTCCATAGCCTGGGTGGCTGTAGTCTTTTATGATTTTCTGTGCTTTCTTAAGGCATCGCGTGTGGTAGATGCCTTGCACAGAGGGGAGGTGGCAGCCAATGATGCGCTCCGCTGTCACACCCTCGACCACCCTCTGGAGGGCCTTGCGATCAGCGGAGCAGCTGCCATACCAGGTAGTAATGCAGCCAGTGAGAATGCTCTCAATGGTGCACCTGTAAAAGTTGGTGAGAGTTTTGGCAGACATGCCAAACTTCTTGAGTCTCCTCAGGAAGTATAGGCGCTTTTGGGCAGTTTTTACTGCCGCGACCGATTGCCTGGACCAGGATAGGTCATCGCTGATGAACACACCGAGGAACTTGAAGCAGGAGACTCTCTCCACTTCAGCTCCATCGATGTGAATGGGGGCGTGACCCCCCCCCCCTGTCGCTTCCTGAAGTCCACGATCATCTCCTTAGTCTTGCAGACGTTGAGAGAGAGGTTGTTGTCCTGGCACCATGTTGCTAAGATGCTGACCTCCTCTCTGTAGGCGGTCTCATCGTTGTTGGAGATGAGACCATGGATGGTGGTCGTCGTCTGCAAACTTAAGGATGGCGTTGGAGCTGCGCGTGGCCACACAGTCGTGTGTGAACAGGGCGTACAGGGTGAGGGGACTGACTGAGTACGCAGCCCTGAGAGGGGCTCCGGTGCTCAGGGTCAGTGCAGAGGAGAAGCGGTTACCATTCTCACTCACCACCTGGAGTCTGCCCCTCAGGAAGTCCAGGATCCAGTTGCAAAGGGAGGTGTTAAGACCCAGGATCCTGAGCTTGGGAATGAGCTTAGCGGGCACAATTGTGTTGAATGCTGAGCTGTAGTCTATAAACAGCATCCTCACATATGTGTTACCCTTATCCAGGTGGGAGAGGGCGGTGTGCACTGTCAGGGTGATGGCGTCGTCCGTAGATCTGTTGGGACGGTATGCAAATTGAAGGGGGTCCAAGTGTCAGGAAGGGAGGAGCAAATGTGGGTTCTGACTAACCGCTCGAAGCACTTCATGATGATGGAGGTCAGTGCTACAGGGCGGTAGTCATTCAGGCAGGTGATGGAAGGTTTCTTTGGTACGGGGACAATGGTTGTCTGTTTGAAGCAGGTGGGGACTTGGGACTGCAGACTGTTTCAGGGAGAGGTTGAATATAGAGGTAAATACTGTGTCATACATAGTGTCTGTATTATAGTATTTATATCACTCAGACCATTGACATAGTGTCTAGATTATAGTATTTATATCACACAGACCATTGACATAGTGTCTGTATTATAGTATTTATATCACTCAGACCATTGTCATAGTGTCTGTATTATAGTATTTATATCACTCAGACCATTGACATAGTGTCTGTATTATAGTATTTATATCACTCAGACCATTGTCATAGTGTCTGTATTATAGTATTTATATCACTCAGACCATTGTCATAGTGTCTGTATTATAGTATTTATATCACTCAGACCATTGACATAGTGTCTGTATTATAGTATTTATATCACTCAGACCATTGACATAGTGTCTGTATTATAGTATTTATATCACTCAGATCATTGTCATAGTGTCTGTATTATAGTATTTATATCACTCAGACCATTGACATAGTGTCTGTATTATAGTATTTATATCACACAGACCATTGACATAGTGTCTGTATTATAGTATTTATATCACTCAGACCATTGACATAATGTCTGTATTATAGTATTTTATATCGCTCAGACAATTGACATAGTGTCTGTATTATAGTATTTATATCACTCAGACCATTGACATAGTGTCTGTATTATAGTATTTTATATCGCTCAGACAATTGACATAGTGTCTGTATTATAGTATTTATATCACTCAGACCATTGACATAGTATCTAGATTATAGTATTTATATCACTCAGACCATTGTCATAGTGTCTGTATTATAGTATTTATATCACTCAGACCATTGACATAGTGTCTGTATTATAGTATTTATATCACACAGACCATTGTCATAGTGTCTGTATTATAGTATTCATATCACACAGACCATTGTCATAGTGTCTAGATTATAGTATTTATATCACTCAGACCATTGACATAGTGTCTGTATTATAGTATTTATATCACACAGACCATTGACATAATGTCTGTATTATAGTATTTATATCACTCAGACCATTGACATAGTATCTAGATTATAGTCTTCATATCACTCAGACCATTGACATAGTGTCTAGATTATAGTATTTATATCACTCAGACCATTGACATAATGTCTGTATTATAGTATTTATATCGCTCAGACCATTGACATAGTATCTAGATTATAGTATTAATATCACTCAGACCATTGACATAGTGTCTGTATTATAGTATTTATATCACTCAGACCATTGACATAGTGTCTGTATTATAGTATTTATATCACTCAGACCATTGACATAGTGTCTGTATTATAGTATTTATATCACACCATTGTCATAGTGTCTGTATTATAGTATTTATATCACTCAGACCATTGACATAGTGTCTGTATTATAGTATTTATATCACTCAGACCATTGACATAGTGTCTGTATTATAGTATTTATATCACTCAGACCATTGACATAGTGTCTGTATTATAGTATTTATATCACTCAGACCATTGACATAGTGTCTGTATTATAGTATTTATATCACTCAGACCATTGACATAGTGTCTGTATTATAGTATTTATATCACTCAGACCATTGACATAGTGTCTAGATTATAGTATTTATATCACTCAGACCATTGACATAGTGTCTGTATTATAGTATTTATATCACTCAGACCATTGACATAGTGTCTGTATTATAGTATTTATATCACTCAGACCATTGACATAGTGTCTGTATTATATTTTTTATCACTCAGACCATTGACATAGTGTCTGTATTATAGTATTTATATCACTCAGACCATTGACATAGTGTCTGTATTATAGTATTTATATCACTCAGACCATTGTCATAGTGTCTGTATTATAGTATTTATATCACTCAGACCATTGACATAGTGTCTGTATTATAGTATTTATATCACTCAGACCATTGACATAGTGTCTGTATTATAGTATTTATATCACTCAGACCATTGACATAGTGTCTGTATTATAGTATTTATATCACTCAGACCATTGACATAGTGTCTGTATTATAGTATTTATATCACTCAGACCATTGACATAGTGTCTGTATTATAGTATTTATATCACTCAGACCATTGACATAGTGTCTGTATTATAGTATTTATATCACTCAGACCATTGACATAGTGTCTGTATTATAGTATTTATATCACTCAGACCATTGACATAGTGTCTGTATTATAGTATTTATATCACTCAGACCATTGACATAGTGTCTGTATTATAGTATTTATATCACTCAGACCATTGACATAGTGTCTGTATTATAGTATTTATATCACTCAGACCATTGACATAGTGTCTGTATTATAGTATTTATATCACTCAGACCATTGACATAGTGTCTGTATTATAGTATTTATATCACTCAGACCATTGACATAGTGTCTGTATTATAGTATTTATATCACTCAGACCATTGACATAGTGTCTGTATTATAGTATTTATATCACTCAGACCATTGACATAGTGTCTGTATTATAGTATTTATATCACTCAGACCATTGACATAGTGTCTGTATTATAGTATTTATATCACTCAGACCATTGACATAGTGTCTGTATTATAGTATTTATATCACTCAGACCATTGACATAGTGTCTGTATTATAGTATTTATATCACTCAGACCATTGACATAGTGTCTGTATTATAGTATTTATATCACTCAGACCATTGACATAGTGTCTGTATTATAGTATTTATATCACTCAGACCATTGACATAGTGTCTGTATTATAGTATTTATATCACTCAGACCATTGACATAGTGTCTGTATTATAGTATTTATATCACTCAGACCATTGACATAGTGTCTGTATTATAGTATTTATATCACTCAGACCATTGACATAGTGTCTGTATTATAGTATTTATATCACTCAGACCATTGACATGTATTTATATCACTCAGACCATTGACATAGTGTCTGTATTATAGTATTTATATCACTCAGACCATTGACATAGTGTCTGTATTATAGTATTTATATCACTCAGACCATTGACATAGTGTCTGTATTATAGTATTTATATCACTCAGACCATTGACATAGTGTCTGTATTATAGTATTTATATTTATAGTATTTATATCACTCAGACCATTGACATAGTGTCTGTATTATAGTATTTATATCACTCAGACCATTGTCATAGTGTCTGTATTATAGTATTTATATCACTCAGACCATTGACATAGTGTCTGTATTATAGTATTTATATCACTCAGACCATTGACATAGTGTCTGTATTATAGTATTTATATCACTCATATTATAGTATTTATATCACACAGACCATTGTCATAGTGTCTGTATTATAGTATTTATATCACTCAGATCATTGACATAGTGTCTGTATTATAGTATTTATATCACACAGACCATTAGTGTCTGTATTATAGTATTATATCACACAGACCATTGACATAGTGTCTGTATTATAGTATTTATATCACTCAGACCATTGTCATAGTGTCTGTATTATAGTATTTATATCACACAGACCATTGACATAGTCAAAGTCAAAGTCAAAGTGTTTTTATTTATCAAGTGCACAGTATAACACAAGGTCATTCTGAACAATGAACTACATAGACATGGCATTAAAAACAAACAAAAAAAAAACAAAAAAATATAAAATTGTTAAAAAAAAAAAAAAAATAAAAGTCAAATATAATATATATAAATATAGCAGGTAAAACACTAGCAGTTCCAGATATGGACAGTAGGAGTAGGAGTATTAAATATAAAGTGTGGAGGTGCCGATAGACATGTGCAAGACATGTGCAATAGATTAAGGTGATGTACAAAGAAGTGAATGTACATAAGAAGTGCTAGAGCATACAATGAGGTGCGATGAATGCGATTAATGCTGCTGAGAAGTTGAGAAGCCTGATGGCCTGGGGGAAAAAACTGTTTGTGAGTCTGGTAGTCCGTGCCCGAATGCTCCGGTAACGTCTACCAGACGGCAGCAGCGAGAACAGTCCATAGCCTGGGTGGCTGTAGTCTTTTATGATTTTCTGTGCTTTCTTAAGGCATCGCGTGTGGTAGATGCCTTGCACAGAGGGGAGGTGGCAGCCAATGATGCGCTCCGCTGTCTTCACCACCCTCTGGAGGGCCTTGCGATCAGCAGCGGAGCAGCTGCCATACCAGGTAGTAATGCAGCCAGTGAGAATGCTCTCAATGGTGCACCTGTAAAAGTTGGTGAGAGTTTTGGCAGACATGCCAAACTTCTTGAGTCTCCTCAGGAAGTATAGGCGCTTTTGGGCAGTTTTTACTGCCGCGACCGATTGCCTGGACCAGGATAGGTCATCGCTGATGAACACACCGAGGAACTTGAAGCAGGAGACTCTCTCCACTTCAGCTCCATCGATGTGAATGGGGGCGTGACCCCCCCCCCTGTCGCTTCCTGAAGTCCACGATCATCTCCTTAGTCTTGCAGACGTTGAGAGAGAGGTTGTTGTCCTGGCACCATGTTGCTAAGATGCTGACCTCCTCTCTGTAGGCGGTCTCATCGTTGTTGGAGATGAGACCCAGGATGGTGGTGTCGTCTGCAAACTTAAGGATGGCGTTGGAGCTGCGCGTGGCCACACAGTCGTGTGTGAACAGGGCGTACAGGAGGGGACTGAGTACGCAGCCCTGAGGGGCTCCGGTGCTCAGGGTCAGTGCAGAGGAGAAGCGGTTACCCATTCTCACCACCTGGGGTCTGCCCGTCAGGAAGTCCAGGATCCAGTTGCAAAGGGAGGTGTTAAGACCCAGGATCCTGAGCTTGGGAATGAGCTTAGCGGGCACAATTGTGTTGAATGCTGAGCTGTAGTCTATAAACAGCATCCTCACATATGTGTTACCCTTATCCAGGTGGGAGAGGGCGGTGTGCACTGTCAGGGTGATGGCGTCGTCCGTAGATCTGTTGGGACGGTATGCAAATTGAAGGGGGTCCAAGGTGTCAGGAAGGGAGGAGCAAATGTGGGTTCTGACTAACCGCTCGAAGCACTTCATGATGATGGAGGTCAGTGCTACAGGGCGGTAGTCATTCAGGCAGGTGATGGAAGGTTTCTTTGGTACGGGGACAATGGTTGTCTGTTTGAAGCAGGTGGGGACTGCAGACTGTTTCAGGGAGAGGTTGAATATAGAGGTAAATACTGTGTCATACATAGTGTCTGTATTATAGTATTTATATCACTCAGACCATTGACATAGTGTCTAGATTATAGTATTTATATCACACAGACCATTGACATAGTGTCTGTATTATAGTATTTATATCACTCAGACCATTGTCATAGTGTCTGTATTATAGTATTTATATCACTCAGACCATTGACATAGTGTCTGTATTATAGTATTTATATCACTCAGACCATTGTCATAGTGTCTGTATTATAGTATTTATATCACTCAGACCATTGTCATAGTGTCTGTATTATAGTATTTATATCACTCAGACCATTGACATAGTGTCTGTATTATAGTATTTATATCACTCAGACCATTGACATAGTGTCTGTATTATAGTATTTATATCACTCAGATCATTGTCATAGTGTCTGTATTATAGTATTTATATCACTCAGACCATTGACATAGTGTCTGTATTATAGTATTTATATCACACAGACCATTGACATAGTGTCTGTATTATAGTATTTATATCACTCAGACCATTGACATAGTGTCTGTATTATAGTATTTATATCACTCAGATCATTGTCATAGTGTCTGTATTATAGTATTTATATCACTCAGACCATTGACATAGTGTCTGTATTATAGTATTTATATCACTCAGACCATTGACATAGTGTCTGTATTATAGTATTTATATCACTCAGACCATTGTCATAGTGTCTGTATTATAGTATTTATATCACTCAGACCATTGACATAGTGTCTGTATTATAGTATTTATATCACTCAGACCATTGACATAGTGTCTGTATTATAGTATTTATATCACTCAGACCATTGACATAGTGTCTGTATTATAGTATTTATCACTCAGACCATTGTCATAGTGTCTGTATTATAGTATTTATATCACTCAGACCATTGACATAGTGTCTGTATTATAGTATTTATCACTCAGACCATTGTCATAGTGTCTGTATTATAGTATTTATATCACTCAGACCATTGACATAGTGTCTGTATTATAGTATTTATATCACTCAGACCATTGACATAGTGTCTGTATTATAGTATTTATATCACTCAGACCATTGACATAGTGTCTGTATTACAGTATTTATATCATTCAGACCATTGACATAATGTCTGTATTATAGTATTTATATCACTCAGACCATTGACATAGTGTCTGTATTACAGTATTTATATCATTCAGACCATTGACATAGTGTCTGTATTATAGTATTTATATCACTCAGACCATTGACATAGTGTCTAGATTATAGTATTTATATCACTCAGACCATTGACATAGTGTCTGTATTATAGTATTTATATCACTCAGACCATTGTCATAGTGTCTGTATTATAGTATTTATATCACTCAGACCATTGTCATAGTGTCTGTATTATAGTATTTATATCACTCAGACCATTGACATAGTGTCTGTATTATAGTATTTATATCACTCAGACCATTGACATAGTGTCTGTATTATAGTATTTATATCACTCAGATCATTGACATAGTGTCTGTATTATAGTATTTATATCACACAGACCATTGTCATAGTGTCTGTATTATAGTATTTATATCACTCAGATCATTGACATAGTGTCTGTATTATAGTATTTATATCACACAGACCATTGTCATAGTGTCTGTATTATAGTATTTATATCACACAGACCATTGACATAGTGTCTGTATTATAGTATTTATATCACTCAGACCATTGTCATAGTGTCTGTATTATAGTATTTATATCACACAGACCATTGACATAGTCAAAGTCAAAGTCAAAGTGTTTTTATTTATCAAGTGCACAGTATAACACAAGGTCATTCTGAACAATGAAATTCTTAGGACATGGCAAGCAACAACTATGTAGTAGGCATTAAAAACAAACAAAAACAAAAACATATATAAAATTGTTAAAAAAAAAAAAAAAAAAAAAAGTCAAATAAGGGCAAGAATAACAAATATAAATATACATAGCGGTAAAACACTAGCAGCAGTTCCAGATATGGACAGTAGGAGTAGGAGTATTAAATATAAAGTGTGGAGGTGCCGATAGACATGTGCAATAGATTAAATTAAGGTGATGTACAATGAATGTACATAAGAAGTGCCTAGAGCATACAATGAGGTGCGATGAATGCGATTAATGCTGCTGGTTGAGAAGCCTGATGGCCTGGGGGAAAAAACTGTTTGTGAGTCTGGTAGTCCGTGCCCGAATGCTCCGGTAACGTCTACCAGACGGCAGCAGCGAGAACAGTCCATAGCCTGGGTGGCTGTAGTCTTTTATGATTTTCTGTGCTTTCTTAAGGCATCGCGTGTGGTAGATGCCTTGCACAGAGGGGAGGTGGCAGCCAATGATGCGCTCCGCTGTCTTCACCACCCTCTGGAGGGCCTTGCGATCAGCAGCGGAGCAGCTGCCATACCAGGTAGTAATGCAGCCAGTGAGAATGCTCTCAATGGTGCACCTGTAAAAGTTGGTGAGAGTTTTGGCAGACATGCCAAACTTCTTGAGTCTCCTCAGGAAGTATAGGCGCTTTTGGGCAGTTTTTACTGCCGCGACCGATTGCCTGGACCAGGATAGGTCATCGCTGATGAACACACCGAGGAACTTGAAGCAGGAGACTCTCTCCACTTCAGCTCCATCGATGTGAATGGGGGCGTGACCCCCCCCCCTGTCGCTTCCTGAAGTCCACGATCATCTCCTTAGTCTTGCAGACGTTGAGAGAGAGGTTGTTGTCCTGGCACCATGTTGCTAAGATGCTGACCTCCTCTCTGTAGGCGGTCTCATCGTTGTTGGAGATGAGACCCAGGATGGTGGTGTCGTCTGCAAACTTAAGGATGGCGTTGGAGCTGCGCGTGGCCACACAGTCGTGTGTGAACAGGGCGTACAGGAGGGGACTGAGTACGCAGCCCTGAGGGGCTCCGGTGCTCAGGGTCAGTGCAGAGGAGAAGCGGTTACCCATTCTCACCACCTGGGGTCTGCCCGTCAGGAAGTCCAGGATCCAGTTGCAAAGGGAGGTGTTAAGACCCAGGATCCTGAGCTTGGGAATGAGCTTAGCGGGCACAATTGTGTTGAATGCTGAGCTGTAGTCTATAAACAGCATCCTCACATATGTGTTACCCTTATCCAGGTGGGAGAGGGCGGTGTGCACTGTCAGGGTGATGGCGTCGTCCGTAGATCTGTTGGGACGGTATGCAAATTGAAGGGGGTCCAAGGTGTCAGGAAGGGAGGAGCAAATGTGGGTTCTGACTAACCGCTCGAAGCACTTCATGATGATGGAGGTCAGTGCTACAGGGCGGTAGTCATTCAGGCAGGTGATGGAAGGTTTCTTTGGTACGGGGACAATGGTTGTCTGTTTGAAGCAGGTGGGGACTGCAGACTGTTTCAGGGAGAGGTTGAATATAGAGGTAAATACTGTGTCATACATAGTGTCTGTATTATAGTATTTATATCACTCAGACCATTGACATAGTGTCTAGATTATAGTATTTATATCACACAGACCATTGACATAGTGTCTGTATTATAGTATTTATATCACTCAGACCATTGTCATAGTGTCTGTATTATAGTATTTATATCACTCAGACCATTGACATAGTGTCTGTATTATAGTATTTATATCACTCAGACCATTGTCATAGTGTCTGTATTATAGTATTTATATCACTCAGACCATTGTCATAGTGTCTGTATTATAGTATTTATATCACTCAGACCATTGACATAGTGTCTGTATTATAGTATTTATATCACTCAGACCATTGACATAGTGTCTGTATTATAGTATTTATATCACTCAGATCATTGTCATAGTGTCTGTATTATAGTATTTATATCACTCAGACCATTGACATAGTGTCTGTATTATAGTATTTATATCACACAGACCATTGACATAGTGTCTGTATTATAGTATTTATATCACTCAGACCATTGACATAGTGTCTGTATTATAGTATTTATATCACTCAGATCATTGTCATAGTGTCTGTATTATAGTATTTATATCACTCAGACCATTGACATAGTGTCTGTATTATAGTATTTATATCACTCAGACCATTGACATAGTGTCTGTATTATAGTATTTATATCACTCAGACCATTGTCATAGTGTCTGTATTATAGTATTTATATCACTCAGACCATTGACATAGTGTCTGTATTATAGTATTTATATCACTCAGACCATTGACATAGTGTCTGTATTATAGTATTTATATCACTCAGACCATTGACATAGTGTCTGTATTATAGTATTTATCACTCAGACCATTGTCATAGTGTCTGTATTATAGTATTTATATCACTCAGACCATTGACATAGTGTCTGTATTATAGTATTTATCACTCAGACCATTGTCATAGTGTCTGTATTATAGTATTTATATCACTCAGACCATTGACATAGTGTCTGTATTATAGTATTTATATCACTCAGACCATTGACATAGTGTCTGTATTATAGTATTTATATCACTCAGACCATTGTCATAATGTCTGTATTATAGTATTTATATCACTCAGACCATTGACATAGTGTCTGTATTATAGTATTTATATCACTCAGATCATTGTCATAGTGTCTGTATTATAGTATTTATATCACACAGACCATTGTCATAGTGTCTGTATTATAGTATTTATATCACTCAGACCATTGTCATAGTGTCTGTATTATAGTATTTATATCACTCAGATCATTGACATAGTGTCTGTATTATAGTATGTATATCACACAGACCATTGTCATAGTGTCTGTATTATAGTATTTATATCACTCAGACCATTGTCATAGTGTCTGTATTATAGTATTTATATCACTCAGACCATTGTCATAGTGTCTGTATTATAGTATTTATATCACTCAGACCATTGACATAGTGTCTGTATTATAGTATTTATATCACACAGACCATTGACATAGTGTGTGTATTATAGTATTTATATCACTCAGACCATTGTCATAGTGTGTGTATTATAGTATTTATATCACTCAGACCATTGTCATAGTGTCTAGATTATAGTATTTATATCACTCAGACCATTGTCATAGTGTGTGTATTATAGTATTTATATCACTCAGACCATTGTCATAGTGTCTGTATTATAGTATTTATATCACTCAGACCATTGACATAGTGTCTGTATTATAGTATTTATATCACTCAGACCATTGACATAGTATCTGTATTATAGTATTTATATCACTCAGACCATTGACATAGTGTCTGTATTATAGTATTTATATCACTCAGACCATTGACATAGTGTCTGTATTATAGTATTTATATCACTCAGACCATTGACATAGTGTCTGTATTATAGTATTTATATCACTCAGACCATTGACATAGTGTCTGTATTATAGTATTTATATCACTCAGACCATTGACATAGTGTCTGTATTATAGTATTTATATCACTCAGACCATTGACATAGTGTCTGTATTATAGTATTTATATCACTCAGACCATTGACATAGTGTCTGTATTATAGTATTTATATCACTCAGCATCTAACTGATACACATTATTCAAGTACAAACTGTATGTTGCAACAGCATAATGCTTTAAGTGAGTTAACAGTGAAAAATGACTGTACTTGGTTCCTCCTGGGTCATGACCGCTGAGTAAAATGATCAAATTGGCAAGTACACAAACTGTAAAAACCTTCTTTAATAACTAAAAATATCCTCCTGAAAACCAGTTAAAAAAGTTTAAGTTTTCACAAATGTTATTTATTATTTTTTTATTTATTGGATGCCCCTTGTAAGTGTAGCTTTCAGCATAGTATAATACATGCTTTTTGAGATTAAGACCAGAAACTCACTAGGGGATTGGCGATTTCAAACCACCTGTCGCACGCACAGAACACCAACAAAATGACAAAATTTATAAATAAATTATTTAATTTATTTCCAGGCTGCGAGAAAGACCGCAGCCTAGTGCTTGGCAGATGGAGGCAATGCGCTCGTCCAATGCAGATAGGCTTGAACTTTAACAGCTCGTGTGATGGGAGATTCTGCATTTCCTGCATGTTATATCCTGCCATGTCTTTTTACTTTACCATGTAGGCTACTTTACCATTTACTTCATGACACCGGACAATACTAAACTATTTTTTTCTCTTGATTGAACATGTGCTAATAAAACTCATATAATAATAAGAAATAATTATTTCTTTTGCTTTTTCTGGGCCATTTTGACTTCGTATGGACCTTTAAATGGAAGTGACAACCTCAATATAAGGCAATTAAGGGGCGTAGATTTATGCTAATCACAAAATAACGTGAGCATGACTCGGCATGTATGAACATAGGTACGTGAATGCGAAAAAATCCATCTTTCCCGCACGTTTTGATGAATACAGAGTAAATATTTCGTACCAACTCATTTCGTACATATATGTACGCACGTATTTAGAAACACTTCAGGAATGAGGTCCAATGTCTATCAAATGAAATAACTGCACTTTAATTGAACAATTTCGTTTTTACACTGCACCTGCACTTTCTATTCAGGTGCAACACAATCATGCATTTTATTTAGCTTGACACTGCCACAAGTTTGATTTAGACACACGTCTAAACTCAAGGAATGAAGAATAAAATATTGAGCTAAAATGTTCCCATAGGGAAATATTATTGTGTTGCTGAATTATTATTGTTAGTAAGTAAGTAAGTAAAACTTTATTTATATAGCGCCCTTCACAGCACGAATGCACAGAGTGCTTTACATAAAGAGGATAAAGTGCATCAATAAAACATCATAAAACAGTAAAGTGCATCAACAAAACATCATAAAACAGATAAAAACGTATAAGAACTATAAAAGGCAAAACATGCACAGGACAGACAGGACCAATAGGGTGTCTATATCTGACTGAAAGCCTGCCTAAACAGGTGAGTCTTTAGTTGCTGTTTAAAGCAGAGTTCTGAAGGGGCGGCTCTCAGGTCAGGGGGGAGGGCGTTCCAGAGCCATGGGGCCGACACCTCAAAAGCTTTGTCCCCTTTGGTTTTGAGTCTGGTCCTGGGAACGACCAGGAGCCCCTGATTGGATGACCTCAGTGACCGGCCGGATGAGTAGGGGTGGATGAGATCTGAGATGTAGACGGGGGTTTGGCCATGGAGGGCTCTGAAGGCGAACACCAGGACCTTGAACTGGATCCTGTGTTGAACCGGGAGCCAGTGCAGAGATGCCAGGATGGGGGTGATGTGGCAGGACTTCTTGGACCTGGTGAGAAGCCTGGCAGCAGCATTTTGGACCAGCTGGAGTTGAGCCACAGATGATTTATTGAGGCAGGTAAACAGTGAATTGCAGTAGTCAAGTCTGGATGAGATAAGTGCATGAACAGTCATTTCTAGTTCAGCATGGGATACAATGGACCGGAGCTTTGCAATATTCCTGAGGTGAAAGAAACAGGTACGGGTCAGGGATTTCACATGCTTGTCCAACTGCATCGACTGGTCAAATATTACACCCAAGTTTCTTAGGTGGGGGCGTACTTTATCCTTAAGGGACCCCAAGTGCGCAGCTACTCTAGCAGCGGTGTTTTCAGCAGCTACAATCAGCACCTCTGTTTTGGCTGCATTAAGTTGGAGAAAATTGCTCCCCATCCAGTTCTCAAAGGCGGACAGACACTCTTGCAAGATGCTGAGTTTCTCCAATTTGTCAGGTTTAAAAGAGATGTACAGCTGGATGTCATCAGCGTAGCAGTGATAAGAGATGTCCTTGAACTTGTTGCAATCATTTTCTTCACTGAGCCATGTTTGTGGCTCTTGGTTGGTGCCGTGAGAAAGCGTTCCACATAGAGGTAGGCAATTCTGGTCCTGGAGGGCCGGTGTGCATGCAGGTTTTTGTTTCCACCAATTACCCAGGCTCTAGACACCATCAGTGGTTCACTCATAGATTAGATTGAAGTAAAACGTTTCATATAGCATGGTTTAATTGGCATAAAAACCAGAAACAGACATAGCCGTCCTTGCTCACCTCTGGCTTTGCTGTGTCTCTAATGCTCCCCCAGACTCCGACCTGAAGAGCTAAAACAGGTAAGTAGTGTTGCAGTATGTGCCACAGTGTTTGAAAAACAGTTACCACAATGTTGGCTTTGATCCTGGCTGTTATTGGTTATATTCTTGCAGTGTGTAGTAGAAACTCCATTTTGACACTTACCCTCAGAATGTGCTAGTCACAGAGGCGCTGGGTAAAACTTGTTTTTATTGCACTGCTGTTTTTATTGCAAGAGCTTCCCGTGTCATCCAATTCAGTTCGTGCAGCTCCAATTATTTGATAAAGAGAAACAACGGCAGAAGCCTACGTAGAACAAAGACATATTTGCGATGCATCCTATTCTTTGTAGTTATGTCACGACACTGATAATTATATGTTCTCGCTAGCTAGCGATAGGCTAGCCTATATCTATCTTCGTCGCGAGCTACCGATTTTTATCTATCTATCTAGATACATAGATAGATTTATGTATAAAACTCAACATGTAGTTTGGGCTCAATGTGATATTGGTAGAACAGCTGCATATATCCTTTAAGGTTATGTTATACATTGAACAGGATGTGGTAAGCTTGGACCATTATTATTAGCTGCTCTTCAATTGCTGCAATTTGAGTGAAATAGGGCGGAACAATTATTCACAAAATGGTTTCGTATCGGTTGGAGAAATATAAAGCGCGGAACTCTGATTGGCTGTTACGGCCGATGTCGGTGAAAAAGTTGAATTGCGGGCAACACTTATCGGCCGATTTTGGTCGCTCAGTTTCCTAGTCGCTCAGGTCGCTGACCGTCGCTCAGCTTCATAGAGAATTAATGGACTTCCGGCGACTGGGCGTGAGTCCTTCATATTTGCTCTGCAAACCACGACCCAATCTTTTGGATGAAAAGATTTCTAATCAACACCAATGACATGTGATGAGACTATCTGTTACGTTCAAATGAATGCGGATTTTGACAAAGCTGAAGCTCTGTACTGGTGTTCTAAATTAGCCAAACCAGCGAGATGTGTGGATGAGCCGGACTATATTCCCCAGGACTTAAGGAACGGCCCATGTGCCCTCCCACGTGGACTCCACAGTAAGTAAAGTTTATTTATATAGCACCTTTCAAGAACAGAGTCACAAAGTGCTTCACAAGAATAAATATCTGAAGGAAGAAGTAAAATAAAAAAAATACAAATAAAAAAACAGGCAGTAAACACCGAAAACAACAGGACAAGAAACACACACAGAGAGCTAGACAAATGCCAGTCTGAACAGGTGAGTCTTTAGCTGCTTTTTAAAGGTGTCCACAGTGCTCACAGATCTGAGGTCCAAAGGGAGGGAGTTCCAGAGCTTTGGAGCCACTACTTCAAATGCTCTATCACGTTTAGTTTTTAACCTTGACCTAGGGACAGCCAGGAAGCCTTAGTCGGAAGACCTAAGAGATCTAGTGGTGTTTTGGGGACGGATTAGGTCACTAATATATGTGGGAGCTTGGCCATGCACGGCTCTATATGTAATTATAAAAACCTTGTATTGTATCCTGAATTTAATGGGAAGCCAGTGTAAAAAGGCTAAGTTGGGTGTGATGTGGGACCTACTGCTGGTCTTGGTGAGAAGCCTAGCAGCAACATTTTGAACCACTTGTAGATGGTTCAAAGATGACTGAGACAAGTAAAAATAGAATTGCAGTAGTGAAGTCATGAAGAAATAAAAGCATTGCTGATCATTTCCATCTAAGCTTGAGACACAACAGACCTCAGTTTAGCAATATTAAGCAAATGAAAAAAACAGGAACGGGTCAACGAGCTGATATGTTGATCAAAGCTTATGGCTTGGTCCAAAATAACACCTATATTCTTAAAATTAGACTGTGCTGACGAGGAAAGGGGCCCAATACAGCGACTAACCCTTGGTACCATGCTGTCAGGAGCAATAATAAGAACCTCGGTTTTGTCTGCATTAAGCTGCAGGAAATTGTTGGCCACCCATTTCTTAATAGAAGTTAAACAATTATGTAATGACATCAATTTGTTGGATTTATTTGGCTTAAAAGATACATATAATTGTATATCATCTGCATAGCAGTGCTAACAGAAACACCACTAATGATCTGTCCAAGGGGGAGCATATATAAGGAAAATAGAATAGGACCCAAAACAGAACCTTGTGGCACATCACAGGACAGAGCAGCAGATGCAGACATAAAGTTGCTAGCGGACACTGCAAAACTTCTGTCAGAGAGATAGGAAAAGAACCATTTCAGGGCCGTCCCAGTGACACCCACCCACTTACTAAGCCTATCAATCAAAATGCAATGATCAACAGTGTCGAAAGCTGCGCTAAGATCTAGCAGTACTAAAACGGAGCATTCCCCTGCATCTTCAGACATCATGATGTCCTTTGAGACTCTAAGGAGAGCCGTTTCAGTGGAATGCATCAGACGGAAACCAGACTGAAATTTATCGAAAATATTATGAGCATCCAAGACAGCTGTGAGCTGTTTGGCCACAACCTTTTCCAAGATTTTTGAAAAGAAAGGCAGTTTAGATATGGGCCTGTAGTTTTTGGGGAGCGATGGATCAAGGTTTATTTTTTTTTAAATAGGCTGAATAATAGTATGCTTAAAAGAGGCAGGGACATGACCTGATTGGAGTGAGCTGTTTATAATGGCAAGCAGGCAAGCCCCAATAGACCCAAGTACATTTTTAAACAGTGGAGTTGGTAGTAGAGGGTTTCATGCTGCCCGCCAGGTCAGTGAGGCCTTGGAGGGGGATGGGGAAGAAGCAGTCCAGGGCTGCTTGTCGAGTTGGGCAGATGGCGAGGGAGGGTGAGGGAGTGAGATTTGCCTTAATGTCACAAAAAAGAGAGAAAGTTGTTAGTCATCCTTTGACCAGGTGGGCACCTCAGGAGGTGCAGGAGTGACAATATTATTTATAGTGTCAAACAAAATTTTTGGGTTGCGTTTACTGGAGGAAATAAGCTTTGCAAAGTAAGTAGCCCTCGCATCCTTAACCATATTATTAAAAGTAGTTAAAAGTTCTTTAAGATAGATATGGTAAACCAGAATCTTAGTGTATTTCCACAAGCGCTCCACCCTTCTACAATCGTGCCTGAAGGAACAAATACTGTCATTTATCCGTGGGGAAGAATTAGCGGGGGAAGTTAACCTGGTTTTAATAGGAGCTACTTCATCCAGAACGGAAGAGCAGGTCGGGGTAGATAAAGACCCTCTCTATTTCACAGGAGATAATAGGAAGATGCTTGACTACATGGCTTTTAAAGTAAATGAAAAGTGGGTTTTAATTATACTGTCATCCATAAAGTCACAGATGATAATTCTATGTTTGAGGGGCAACTGAGATTTCTGTTTTTGTTTCAAACTATTCATACACAGATTGACTGTATACCAGGAGAGAAAAATAAACAATGTACTTGTAATTTAGGAACCAGTTGCCTTGCAGTAAAGTTTGAATCTCCTTGTTTGGCATGTTCTGCTGTTGTAACCTATGTGCCATGGAGAAATAGTTTAACTATAGCAGGATTAAAATGTTAAATGATTGACTGTCTAAAACGTATGTATAAAGCTAGCCATACCTGTTTCAAAGGGGGGCCTACTCGCCTTCGCGTTGCAGCCCTAACAGGAGTTACACAATGTTTTTGGGTACAAACTATTAATACTAGCCCTTTGTTGTTAGAAAAGATGTTGTCATGCAGGAAATGTCATTTCCAAGCTTACTCAAACTTATGTTACATTGTAGGACAAACAAAACCGGAAGTTAATCAGTGACAGCTGACCACTTTTTTCCCTCTAGGGTTAATTCTAATGTTTTAGTTTTTCTTAAGTGACTGACTGACTGCATGGGAATGCATTTTATATGTTCGGGGTCATGTGCAGTACTATGATGTAGGCTATTAGTTTTTAATTTACCTGAGTGTGATAAGGGATTGCATTTAGTAGGCATTTTATATGCCTTGGGTTTTGTACAATATATTGTATTGATTGACTAGCTGCTGGAATATGATGAGTAAATTTTATAATTTCACCAAAATGATAGTGAAAAAAAATCTTGTCTACTGCACCTTTAAGCACCAAAGGTCCTCAAATATAGTGTGGTATTCTCTTTTACTGTACGATGTTATCCATGTTTTAACTGGTACATCATTCTGCTATAGTACAGAACGCACCTCCACACACACACTACACACACATACACACAATCCAAAAAAAAATAAAAAATTATAATAATTGGCCCACTTCCTCTCATACACCCAAAACCACAGACATACACTTATCCCTGAACCAGCAGGGATGTTATGTTAAGCATAGTTTTTGTTTTAGCCCTGGGGGGTATTTCACAAAGCGACATGGGAGTTAGCTGGATAACTGCACTGAGTAAAACCCAGAACAATCCCAAATATTGAACATGGACTGAAGTAAAAAGAGCTGTTCTGGGTTTTACTCAGTAATCCTGCTTTGTGAAATACCCTCCTGTTCTGCCGAATCTCCACTGATCTGTTAGAATCTATAACGGCCACAATCGACTCCATTCAACCTGCACTTACAGGTCTGAAATTATCCCACAACTACACTGACATGCCTCTTGCTCTGTTTGCTTGCTATTATCACATCCACGTTGTTCACAAAATGTATGGGTTACTGAATGCTAAGCCATGGTAGGACCTCACCCATCTCCCTATATCCCTCATCTCTGCGTTGCTGTCTTCTGCTGATATTTCTTTGTTCACCTAATTAAACGATACGTTGATTAATAAAGAGAAAATATATAAGCTAGCTCTACTAACTGAATTTATTGAGAATTACTACTATTACTTACATTAGTCTATAACGTTATTATTGAGCTACACAGGACCACAAATGCATCGTATAGAAATGTGTCAATAGACAGAAGCAGGAGAACTCAATATTTTGCCTGCAAGTAATGTTGAACAGAATATAGCATAACCACATTTTTCACAAAAAGTATGGATTCCTGAATGCTAACTGCACTGTTATAATCACTAAGCCATTGTCGGACCTCGCCCGTCTCCCTGTATCCCTCGTTTCTGCGCTGCTGTCCTCTGCTGGTATTTCTTCATTCACCTAATTAAACGATCAGTTGATTAATAAAGGGAAAATATACAGCCTAGCTCTACCAACTTCATTTGTTGAGTATTATTACTATTACTGACGTTAGTCTATAACAGAGGTGGCCAACCCTGGTGCTGGAGAGCCGCTGGGTCTGCTGGTTTTTGTTGGCACCTTCAACACAACAAGCACTTTAGACCTAAGAAACCAGATAAGGTGAGTTAACTGTGTAGTCGACTGCTTTAATTGATCAATTAAGTGCTGAATAACAACTAAAACCAGCCGACCCTGCAGCTCTCCAGTTACCAGGGTTAGCCACCTCTGGTCTATAACACTATGGTTGAGCTACACAGGACCACAAATGCATAGCATAGAAATGTGTCAATAGACAATGTCAAAACATACTCGTGACAATATCAAAACATGCTCATGCACACACGCATAACTTGCACACAAGTTAGTAGCTGAGTGGTTAGCTGAAAAAGAACAAATAATGCAATACTGTAGCTACAGCGATCAAGCCTTTTCTAACTAAGCTATCAGTTAGCTATCTAGCTAGCAGCATGTCCAAACAATTGTAATTGTTTGTATTATGGCACAATGAGAACATGGTGCTTTTATTCTTCATGGCATACATAGCTATTTCTGACGTAATGTGGTAAATGTGGTAAATGATCCCTCTGACGATGAAAGGTTCCTAATTAAGAAAGAATTATGGGATTGCAATTGTGGTTGGAATGATTGGGAGTGCAATTGTGGTTGGAGGCTGTATCTGCCTTAGCTACAACTGACAGCCAGTGACAGATACTGACAGATACTCTAGTGGGGGAGCGGTTGAGGTGGGGTTAGCCAGCTGCTGTTCATGCCCATTAAGTTTGCCAGCCTGAGGTGTGAATCTTTGCAAATTTTTGAGAGCTGTTTTCTCAGGAAAGTGTTTTAAGGTGTGCCAACATTTAAAGCATCATATCTTCTTCAAATATATGCATATTGCAGTGATACATCATTTGAAAGCTCAGAATCTGTACTTTTATAAACTATAAAAAAAACTGAAAAATGACCCTATGCTACTAGTGGACCATTTTACCAGCACCTTTCACATGTGAGTGCATTGTTGTTACGTTTTGTCATTTTCATTCAGTCATTCAAGGCTTCAAGGCTTGTTTGAGATGGTTTGCAAAATTTACTTAAATAAATGTTTAAAAATAATTTAAATGTATTGTTTGTTTTACAAAATACCTGGTTTAAACATGTAGCCTGCACAATAACTGTTCTAAACCTGTTCTAAAACATTACCCATAACAAAAGGGGTACCTGCCCAAAAAACTAAAACCAAAACTGAAAGAGTTTACAAAAAAGTAAAACTATCAAACCCATTCTCAACTAAGGCTAAACTGAAATTGAAATGAAAATTAAATAAATAAAAATAAAATAAAAACTATAATAACCCTGCAAGGAACAACATACAACAGATACACAATTGTAGGTATTCTAAAGGTGAGTATACAATATACAAAAGTGCAAATAAAGTTGCCTAAGTGCACAAAATAAGAGCGAGACTGTATTTCCAGCTACGTGTAATGTAATTACTGTGTTTCTTAACAGCACAAGGCTTCAAACTGGGTAAGTAGGCTATGCATTAACATATTTTAGGATTATCAAAGGGTAACATAGGGCTAGCACAAGCTAACACTGTACGACACATGCTAAATAAACTTAAAATAAACCAATATATTTTTCATATAAACTCTGAAATAATGTTGTAGATATAGACCTTATGAACTGAAATACTTATAGGCATTGTGTGTATGAAGATATATGAACAAGGATGGTGGTGGAAAATTTTTTGGTGGCACAGATCATGCACTGCATAAAAACAATGAGTCTTCCTGGATTAAAGGAGACATTGAACAGCCTTTGCATTAAAAATACGTTTGTTATTGTGAAAATAATAAAAGTGTAATAAATAAAAAGTATTTAACAGTTGCACATTGTTTTTGTTGAAAATAAACTTGTGCCCTGTTGGGCTCAAACCCCCAATCCTCTGTGTGAGAGGCAGCAACTGTAACCAGTAGGCCACAGTAGCTTCATGGAATCCACAAAGCCATATAACGGTTTTGTCTGTGATTCTGTTATGTGTCGACATTAGTTTGAAGCATTTTTATTGGGCGATAAGCTCGGGAGAGCAGGTATGCAATGTTGTTATCCAACGGGGAAAGTTATTCTTTGAGGGTACGGAAGCAGGCAGGTAGTGAGTGTCTCTGGGTAGGCAGGAAAAATGGGGAAGAAGAAGAAGAAAAATGCAAAATAATATGTTTGGGGCTTTATTGTGTGGATGTATGAAGTTGTATCTGAATGCTGTGTGGTTACATGAGGTCAGGACATACAGAAGCTAATGTTTTTAAGGACTGAGAGTCTGATCATTGTGGTTAACTCTGTAGAAAACACTGAAAAGTGTCAAACTCTTGGTGCTGTATAGGTATGGGGCATGCCCCGCCAAGCCGTAACTTGGCGGATGGCATACCTGCCATCCCAATACCTGACAATGCGGTTTGCGCCAAGACATCAATTAATTTGTAAACATTAATATGCAATTAATATGTAATCAGCAACATTAGATTAGGACACAAAGGTTGGTTTCTGGGGCACGGAGGAGAAGACGTGGTAGTGGAGGAAATGAGGATGCATTTTTCGAGTATTGGGACACATTCTGAGTCTTCTGGGTTGCTGGCTGGCATCCATATACTGTTGCATTGCCTCCCTCTAGAGTTTACCTAATAAAATTACATCTATATTTTAAAAAAAAATCCCCGTTCTTTTTAAAAACATGATGAGAGTTCTGTATCCTACCCTGCCCACACACAGACTTTTCTATCTCGAATTCACATTTTTCCGCTTATTTAAAGTCCCCGAACATTTCTAGCCATTGTCTTTGATATGCTGGACACCTCACGGCCACATGCTCTTGTTCCCCACCACACATCTCACACCTGCCAGATTTGTGCTTCATGACTGTGTGTAATGACAAACTTAAAAAATATGAGAAGAAGCAGGTTGCATTGAAAGCCTTTATTGCTCCGATTTTGCATCGAATTGTTGCATGCAGCTGATATTCAGGTAGTGAAGCATATTGTTTCAACTGGTTATAAACTCAGCATAACCCATAGCATTTTAACAGCACAGATATCAGATGGGATCTTAACTTAGTTTATAGAAATCTCTTCATAGTGCACAGGTAAATTGTCGCTATTGCAGTCGATGATAATGTTTCTGCTGCTGTCCCTTGCTTCGTATTCGCAATTCTTGTGATTTTCCCTTGTGTGTGCAGGTGATCACACGAAATCTTTCCGACGATCGGCGAAGTACTCGGCCGTCCGCCGTGGGGTAGGGCTCCCCCTCCTTGTCACAGACCGCATTGATGTGTTTAGAATTGGATACAATGATGAAACTGTTGACAGCTTTGCATCCCTTTTCTAGATAACGTTTGTTGAAGTCATGCATCTTCTTAAAGCAATCTTTCATTGCCATGCTTTTTTTGTGATGCTGAGCCAGAAATTCTTTGTTTCGTGGGTCCTTTGGATCACTGTGCAAGTGATGGCAAGGATCAGAAACAGTAGAGTGGCCTTTATGATCATACTCTGGGGAACATATACACACTTAGTGAGTATATTTGATTAAACTCCTGATATATTTCCAAAGAGCCCCTTAATATTAATATTACACATTTAAACCAATAAACAGCTAAATAGCCCACCTCCTCTCATGCACACATAATCACATATATGCACACACATACTCCAAATTGATCAATTGTGGAGTTGTATGCAAAACTTACAACTCCACATTTAAAACATACTCCAACTCTCAGCACACACACACACTGCAAAACTTACAACTCCACATTTTAAACATACTCCAACTCTCAGCACACACACACACACTGCAAAACTTACAACTCCACATTTAAAACATACTCCAACTCTCAGCACACACACACTGCAAAACTTACAACTACACATTTAAAACATACTCCAACTCTCAGCACACACATACACACTGCAAAATGTACAACTCCACATTTTAAACATACTCCAACTCTCAGCACACACACACACACTGCAAAACTTACAACTCCACATTTTAAACATACTCCAACTCTCAGCACACACACACACACTGCAAAACTTACAACTCCACATTTTAAACATACTCCAACTCTCAGCACACACACACACACTGCAAAACTTACAACTCCACATTTTAAACATACTCCAACTCTCAGCACACGCACACACACACTGCAAAACGTACAACTCCACATTTTAAACATACTCCAACTCTCAGCACACACATACACACTGCAAAATGTACAACTCCACATTTTAAACATACTCCAACTCTCAGCACACACATACACACTGCAAAATGTACAACTCCACATTTTAAACATACTCCAACTCTCAGCACACACACACACACTGCAAAACTTACAACTCCACATTTTAAACATACTCCAACTCTCAGCACACACACACACACTGCAAAACTTACAACTCCACATTTTAAACATACTCCAACTCTCAGCACACACACACACACTGCAAAACTTACAACTCCACATTTTAAACATACTCCAACTCTCAGCACACGCACACACACACTGCAAAACGTACAACTCCACATTTTAAACATACTCCAACTCTCAGCACACACATACACACTGCAAAATGTACAACTCCACATTTTAAACATACTCCAACTCTCAGCACACACATACACACTGCAAAATGTACAACTCCACATTTTAAACATACTCCAACTCTCAGCACACACATACACACTGCAAAATGTACAACTACACATTTTAAACATACTCCAACTCTCAGCACACACATACACACTGCAAAATGTACAACTCCATATTTTAAACATACTCCAACTCTCAGCACACACATACACACTGCAAAATGTACAACTACACATTTTAAACATACTCCAACTCTCAGCACACACATACACACTGCAAAACTTACAACTCCATATTTTAAACATACTCCAACTCTCAGCACACACATACACACTGCAAAACTTACAACTCCATATTTTAAACATACTCCAACTCTCAGCACACACATACACACTGCAAAATGTACAACTCCATATTTTAAACATACTCCAACTCTCAGCACACACATACACACTGCAAAATGTACAACTACACATTTTAAACATACTCCAACTCTCAGCACACACATACACACTGCAAAATGTACAACTCCATATTTTAAACATACTCCAACTCTCAGCACACACATACACACTGCAAAATGTACAACTACACATTTTAAACATACTCCAACTCTCAGCACACACATACACACTGCAAAACTTACAACTCCATATTTTAAACATACTCCAACTCTCAGCACACACATACACACTGCAAAACTTACAACTCCATATTTTAAACATACTCCAACTCTCAGCACACACATACACACTGCAAAACTTACAACTCCATATTTTAAACATACTCCAACTCTCAGCACACACACACACACTGCAAAACTTACAACTCCACATTTTAAAGCAGTGGAACAAATATTCATATATTTATAAAAATGTTACACTGTCTTGGTACACATTTTATATACCGTTTTGTCTGATTGGCTACATTTTGCCATTTGGTTCCATTCAGTGGAACGATAGCAAACATAGCGCTCACACTAGCAACTTTGCAACCATATTAGTGCTTATATTATATTGAAAAACAGATGACAGAATAGAAGTAAAAGGCCCTCAAGACCTTCTCTGGGACTAAATATGCTCGGGATTTCTATACGTACCACAGAGCATGATAGGATGCTTATAATTGCTTAATTGTTTAATCATGCAGTACACCTGTATGGAAGCATCTGTATTCGTTATGTTTCTCCACTCATTTATTCAGGTTTTTGGAAACAAAGTGGATGGGAAGAGAAAATAAGAGATCACTTTCCTTATGGACATTTTGTTGTCTATCAGTATTATTTATCTGAGATATAATGTTTGTGTATTACATGTTGTGTAAAGAAAAGCTCAGTGTCCAGGCTGAAGAAAAGGGTGTTTCCAGGCCGGGTCACTTTCCGAATGGAAGCATCTTAAGACATGTCATTATGCCAGACAAATTGAAATACTTAATTTCTTTCCCCCCATTCGGTTCTGAGGAGGTGATGCAATTCATTAATCCTCAAGATGTGCTCTAATCAGTCTGTTCATATTCTAGCAAGACCCAGGGTTGGCACCATTAACTCGAGGCAGTTGCAATAATGTTACACACACAAGCAAGCAACATGGAAGGGAAATAACCATTTTATACTGGTGTTTTTGTTTGGATTCAACTAGAAGTGCAGTTCAAAGGAAATGATAAAAAAAACCCTTAGCTCCCCCTTGGAACCAATCTGAAAGTTCTTGGTGAATTTCTATACCTGGACTGCAAAACAGTTCTCCAGGGCAACATCAAACAGTCCAACACAACAGGCAAGGACATGATCCAGTGCTCATAATCCAGACTTGGCCTCTCATTGTATTACAATATGAAGAGCTGTCCCAGTTCTAATACTTTGCACACAGTTCTAATACTTTACATTAAAAGCAATAGATCCATGGTCACCCCGGTGGTGCAGCAGACAAAAGCGCAGACTTTTTGTCTGTGTGGTTGCGCCGCGAAGATCGGGGGTTCGATCCCCGGTCCTGCCAGATCCGAGTATGTAATGGGTTTATGATGGTTCGGAGATTCGAACGCAAAGGTGGGGAGATCAGAACAAGTCAGCTCACAACCGCGAGGACCACACATTAGGGGGAGATAAATAATAAAGGAAGAAAGAAAAGACAGAAAACAAATTCCTTAAGGCTAACAGCCAAAACGAAAACAAAACGATGTAAGTACTTCTAAGTACTCCTTGCCACCTACATGAATTCCCCACTGAGTTTCCCGGGAATACACATCCACGAGACTTCCCTGTCTAGCCTCACCTATATGATACTTCCTGCTCTATGTGTATAAATGCTGGGCCAGTTTGGAATGTAAGAGCATGTTAGACTGGAAAGCTGACAAACCTCATGCTGAACTGTACCTACGAATAAACTAGCTACTGTCTTTCATCACGGAACCGTTTCAAGACCCTCTTATTCCTCGAACGTAATTGCAAGTACCGGCAACGAACAGAAGTGTAATTGAAAAATATGAAGCAATTCTTCAATGTGAATAGCACTGAGCTGTAGAAACGTTTCACCTGAGAATTTTCAAATAGCTAAATGCACTTGGACACATTATTAACAGTGTTTCCTGTATTAGCTGAATGTCAGACTGTATTGTTCATGGCTATCGCGTGTAATTTTGATTCACTGTATCAACTTAAAAAATACGAAAAGAAGAAGTTTGCAGTGAAAGCTTTTATTGCAGTGATTTTTATTATTATTGTTGCATGCAAAATATCAGCAGGTTTTGAAGCGCATTGTTTCAACTGGTTATAAGCTCCAGTTCGATCAGCGCATTCATTTCAGCATAACCCTCAGCATTTTAACTGCACAGATATCAGATCTTGCCTTAGTTTATATGACCCTCGTCATAGTGCACAGGTAATTTGTCCTCATTGCAGGCAATAACAATGTATCTCATGCTGTTGCTTGCTCTGTATTCACAAGGGGGCCGGTCTGATCCCCCCATGTGTGTGCAGGTGATCACACGAAATTGTTGCAATGATTTGCGAAGAACTCCGCCCTCCTTGGGGTAGGGTTCCCCTGCCTTGTCACAGACCGCTTTGATTAGATTCTTGGTGGCTCCAATGACACTGTTGACTTCTTTGCATCGGTTGTCATAATACTTGCTGTTGATAATACTCATCTTGCTATCACAATCTCTCTTTGCCATGTCTTGTTTGTAATGCTGAATCAGAAATTTCTGGTATCTTTCATCCTTTGCAATCACTGTGCAAGTGATGCCAAGGATCAGGAACAGTAGAGCGAAAGTGGCCTTCATGATTGTACCCTGGGGAACATATACACACTTAGTGAGCATATTTAATTTAGCTCCTGATATATTTCAAAAGAGCCCCTTAATATTGCTATTACACATTTTAACCAATAAACTGCTAAATAGCCCACTTCCTCTCATACACACATAACCACATATATGCACACACATACTCCAACCCTCAGCACACACACACACACACACACTGCAAAACTTACAACTCCATATTTTAAACATACTCCAACCCTCAGCACACACATACACACTGCAAAACTTACAACTCCATATTTTAAACATACTCCAACTTTCAGCACACACACACACACACACACACACACACACACACTGCAGAACTTACAACTCCACATTTTAAACATACTCCAACTCTCAGCACACACACACACACACACACACACACAGCAAAACTTACAACTCCACATTTTAAACATACTCTAACCCTCAGCACAAACACACACACACACGCACACACACACACACACTCACTGCAAAACTGCAACTCCATATTTTAAAGCAGTGGAACAAAAAAATAAACATATATTAATATATTCGAATAAATGTTACTCTGTCTTGGCACTCATTTTATATGCCGTTTTGTCTGATTGGCTACATTTTGCCATTTGGTTCCATTCAGTGGAACGATAGCAAACATAACGCTCACACTAGCAACTTTGCAACCATATACAGTTTTTTACGATTGCTTTGACTCATTTTGCACAGCAGAATTTCAATGTACAAAACTCAAATGCAAAGTGCCAAACTGACTTTCAAAATTCGTACTCAAAGACACTACATCCTATGCTGACATACAAAGTGTAAAACTGTTAACACAAAGTGCTAAACTGACTTGCAGAATTCTTACCTTAAGACACTATATCCTATGCTGACATACAAAGTGCAAAACTGTTAATACAAATGCAGATCACTAAATCAATTCAAAATGTGTTTGTAGTCATGTCTCAGTACTTCCAACAACCTTGCCCAGGTGAGTAGCATTGCAACACAATTGATAATCTCTTCACCACTACATAAAATGCCACAGCGTGGAGCCAACATCTCAATGTGTGCTGTCATTTCCCGCAATGGAGTTGAGGCTCGTGACCCTCTGCTGGGGGCATACAACTCCATGCGCCTCATACATTTTCTGGAGGGGCTGTACAATCGTCTCGTACAGCCAAATGCTCAGATGGTGTTCATCATTGTCTGGGACAATGTAAACTTCCATCGTGCATTGGCTGTGCGAGACTGGTTTACAGCCCATCCAGAGTTCCGATCACAATTCCTTCCACCTTACTCCCCCTTTCTAAACCCCATAGAGGAGTTTTTCTCGGCCTGGAGGTGGAAGGTGTATGATCGGCGTCCGTATGAGCAGGCGACACTCCTTCAGGCCATGGATGAGGCATGCGATGACATTACAGCCCAGCAGTGCCAGGGGTGGATAAGACACTCCTGAAGATTTTACCAACGCTGCCTTGCAAATGAAGACATCAGATGCGACGTAGATGAAATGCTGTGGCCAAATGCAGCAGAGAGGCAAGATGCTGCTTAAGCACTGAAATGCATTTTTTTTTTTTTTACTGTAAAGTTTTTTGTTAGTGTAACTGCTTTTGCTTTTACTGTTTTTGCTGTTACTGTTGTTTTTGCGTAAAATACAGTTGAGTTTACTGCGTTACTGTATGATTTGTTTTCAATGATTAAACTTCATATACAGTCACCTACTGTAATCTAAATTTAGTTTGTCTTCCATAAAACACAAGCTATATATATATATATATATATATATATACATACACACTGCAGTCTAGCACAAGGGATGCTTTCTGTACATCATTTCAAGTACTTATGAGGAAATGACCCTTGCATAGTCTTTTTTGATGGCAATTATTTTGTGTTTGACAGCATTATTTGATAATGGCCGTTGTATTTGGAAATGCACCAATAATTAAACTTCAACGATGAACATATCCAATGTTCTGGTGCTATGATAAACATTTGCATATAATGTTCCCTGATTTGACACAGGTATTTTTATTTAGCATGCTATATTACATTTTGAACCCAAAATGAGCAGTATAGCATTCTGTGTTAAGAGTTTTGCACATTGAAACTTTGTTGTGCAAAATGAGTCAAAGCAATCGTAAAAAACTGTAGTGGGTATAATTATACTGAAAACAGAAGACCTGTATGAACAGTACACCTGTATGGAAGCAGCTGCATTCGTTATGTTTCTCCGCTCAAAACAAAGGAGGGAACACTTAATCAACACAGTATAACACCAAGTCAATTTAACTTCTGGGATATTTCAAGAAAGATCATTCTGCATCTTTTGGTTATGCTCACTAACTACTATCTCTCACAATACCTCCTGCAACAATATACAAACTACACTTTTCAGTCTGGAAACATGAAGAGGCTGGGAAGAGAAAATAAGAGATCACTCTCCGTATGGACATTTTTATTACTATGTCCAATATTGTCTATAAGTTTTATATATCGGAGATATAATGTTTTTGTATTACATATCAGGAGTAGTTTTGTTCAGAATGGAAATATGAAGCTGAAGAAAACCTGAAAAGTTACCCACCTGTTGAATGACGTGTCCGGTCTCGTTTGGGCTCAGGGTGTCCGTCTGGGTAAAATGAATGTCAGGTAAAGGTGAGCCTCAGATGAAGATGTCTCTCAGGTGAGTGTGATGATCAGAGTGTTTGTGCTGTTCTGACTTTTATACCCATATGGGGGAGCGGCTACCTCTCAAGCTGCCAGAATTTTACCAAAAAGCCCAAAAAACACAAAACTGCATGTCAAGATTGAGGAGATAATGTTGATGCTATCCTGCTGTTGTACTGACCAAGCAGAAATCAAAGATAATGAAAAGGGGAAGAATAGACAGAGAAATGCAAAGAGAAAAGCTCAGTGTCCAGGCTGAAGAGAGGCTAAGAAAAGGGTGTTTTCAGGCCTGGTCACTGTCCGAATGGAAACATCTTAAGACATGTCTGAGGAGTTTATGCAATTCACTAGTCCTCAGGATGTGTTCTAATCAGTCTGTTCATATTGTAACAAGTCCCAGGGTTGGCACCAGTATTTTCTGTTAAATGTAGTTTCTATAGTGCAGAATGCAAATTATACATTACGATTGTAAAAAGAAAAACAATCTAATCTAAACTTTAGATTACGCCTATTAATCAATAGATCTATTGTTGGCTATGAACCCATTTAATTAGACCCATAATGTAATGGATGCTCACAGTAACCTACCATTTTATTAAATGATCAAATTTAAATGTTAGGCTATATGATGTTAAATATGACAATTAAAACACATTTTATGTTATAAAATGGCTTACAAGTCTGTAACCAGAGTCGCAATGGCTGATGTTGCGCTGTTGGAGTAGTTGGCGCATGGCGCCCTTTGGAGAGACCGCATCTTTAGGGATCACGCAGATTTGTTGGCTGAAAGCACTGAATGGCGTGGCGTATTAGTCGTTTCGACTACCTAGAGCAATTCTGTTGCATTTGTGCAGCATTTTTGGAGCCTAATCTAAGAAGATCCCATGCCATTCCGGTCCGTGTACAAGTCCTTTCGACACTTGGCTTCTTAGCCACAGGGACTTTTCAGCGCGAGATAGCTGACAGGTCCGGGATATCCCAGCCATTCCTGAGCCGCATACTACCTGTGCTGAACGGCATAATCAAGCTAATGCCACAGTGCATTCAATTCCCCTACAGGATACAAAGCCAGGTGGAGGTAAAACGGGGTTTTTATGAAATTGCCCACCTGCCAAAGGTTATCGGCGCCATAGACTGCACACACGTACGCATCAAGGCTCCTTCCGATGATGCGTTCGCATATATGAATAGAAATGGTTAGCACTCTATCAATATGCAGCTGATATGTGATGCAAAATGTGTGTTGCTCAACGTTGTGGCCCGATGGCCTGGTGGGACCCACGACAGCTTCATTCTGCAGAACAGTTTAGTTGGCGCTCGTTTGGAAAATGGTGCAGTGAAAGACAGCTAGCTTATTGTTAAGAATACATTTGTCAAATTGCTGTCAAGTGTTTAGGCTCAGCATAGGTTTGATGAATCCGGTGTACATTTTTTGTACCAACTCGTTTAGTATATAAATGTACGCGTATATTTAGAAACGCTTCATGAATGAGGCCCGATGTCTTTTACGTTTTCACTTCCGGGTTACTTACTGAAATTGTCGGATGAGTGCACAGTTCTGCATGATGATGAGTGTGAGTGTGAGTGTGCTCCTGAATTCCCTCAACAAAACCCCTGAAATAAGGGTTTCATCCTGAGATTTTTAGTTCCCCCATTTGTGATTAAAAAGTTGCCCACTCAAAAGCTTTTTGATGACGTTGACTCAAATATGCGCCCCCAAAGGTGTTAAAGGATCATATTCAGTCATGGCCAAGGTGCTTAAATAGGGTGCCTGATGAGCTACACATTTTCAGGTGTGCTCAATTAAGTCCTTGTTAGGTGCATGTGAGAGTTGGTATGGCTCCCCCTGCTGGAGCCATCTTGCACCAACATAACATCCTTCACATACCTGGCCTCTCATTGTATTACAATATGAAGAGCTGTCCCAGTTCTAAGACTTTGCACAAAATACAAGGATACCAATCAAGTCAGGTCCCAACTAAAGATTTTACATTAAAAACAATAGATCCACACGTGTGACAGTTTGTGCCTAGCATAAGGGGAAGTGATCCAAAAGACAATTGTCATAGTGTCTAGAGTAGACTATGGTCTTTATCACTGTCAGAATCTAACAGATACACACTGTGCAAGTATGGTGCAACAGCATCACACTTTCAACTGTGAGTTCACAGAGGAACATGTTCGTTTTTTTACTTGGTTCTTCCTGGGTCACTAATGCTGATTAAAATGATCGAATTGTCAAGCAGTCAAACTGTAAACATGCTTTAATAACTAAAAATATCCTCCTGAAACCTGGCAAAAAAAGTTTTTTAAACTGAAAATGCAAGTGTATTGGATAAGAAAAAAGATGTTGCCATGAAAATATTTTCACAAATGTTATTTATTAAATTTTTATTGAATGGCCCTTGTAGTATGGCTTTCAGCATAGTACAATGCATGCTTTTTGAGGCCAGAAACTCAATTTATATAAATTGCTGGGTCTTATATGACAAGAGCCATGAATCATTTGGATTTTTACATCTGTATCTCAGTAATTGTGGTGCTCACATTTCAGTAAGTTGCCATACAAAGTAATCCTCTATAAATCTTCTGCATTGGAAGGGCACACACTAGCAGTGGTACAGAACTCTTTTCTACTTGAGTTTCCAGCCAAATATAGACGATTTGCGCATATCTGGAATTTCACTTTCACAATTTTCAAACAGCTGGATATCTATACATTTTATGCATTTTCAATAGCACATAACCAAACACAGAACCATGTATTTCTTGCTGTCAATGTCTATCAAATTAAATACATTTTTACACCGCACCTGCACTTTTTATTCAGGTGCAACACAATTATGCATTTTATTTAATTTGTTACTGCCACAATTTTACAACAAAAATGATAAACACACGTCTACACTCAAGGCATGAAGAATACAATATTAGGCTAAAATGTTCCCATGAGGAATTATTACTCTGTTGCTGTTATATAGTGAATTATTATTGTTGCAAGTTGCAATAATTTTAGAAAATGGTGCAGTTAGAAAGGGTTCCACTGCTTATAATAGAAGTAGGCAACTTCAGTCCTGGAGGGCCGGTGTGCATGCAGGTTTTTGTTTCCACCAATTACCCAGGCTAAATGAGCTGATAAGTTGTGTACACCATCAGTGCTTCACTCATAGATTATATTGAAGTAAAACATTTCATATAGAGACACAAGAACAGTTTTCAGCCGTCATTCATGCACTTATCAAGAAATGTGGCTAAAATGTCCGATGGCATAAGTGTTAGAGATAATTAAATAATTATCTCCAGAAGCTCTAGATAGGCTTTTCTGTGTCTCTAATGCTCCCCCAGACTCCTACCTGAACAGCTAAGGCAGGTAGGTAGTGTGGCACTAGTGGGGCACAGTGCTTTAAAAACAGTCACCACAATGTTGGCTTTGATCCTGGCTGTTATTGGTTCTATTCCTGCAGTTGAAACTCTTTTGAGACTTACCCTCAGAATGTGCTAGTCACAGAGGCGCTGGGTCAAACTTGTTTTTATTGCACTGCTGTAGAGTTGGAAGGCACAGTAATTCAGATGAGTTCAAACAATAGTGTGACGTATTTAAAACAAAAAAATTTTGGACACAAAGTGTCCTTTTTTCTTACCTTTTTCAGTGTTCCAAGCCGTGTAATAAAACTTTTTAGTAATTGGTGTGTGTAGACTATATGCGAGGGTTGCTGAACTGTTAATCCAAGGTGAATTGTTCATAGGTTTTTGCTATAAGGGAAACTATGAAAGATCCGGTTTGAAAACTGTTCAGTTTATAAGTTCATCAACAACCTAATATATGATACATAAATACATGTGTTTACATGATAGATAAAATGTCAGATCTAAACCTGATCTTTATTTTAAAATTCCATACAGATTCATCCATACAATAATTGAGAATTGATGCTATAACCATGCTTTTTGTGTGCCATCTAAGACAATTTGATTGTGTGATTTTAATATACAATAATTATCAACATGTCAGCACCTTAACTTATGTAATATTTCCATACAACACAGCAGGGTAGCAATGCTGTCATGTTCTTACGCTTACAATGTTCTGCCCCCTACGGGTTGATGCAGACATTACACTCAAAGTCAAAGGCTATTATTCTAATACATTTTTAGTGGAGTTTCTGTTAATGATTACATTATTTTTACTGTAAAAAACAGATAATTTAACAATGGATATCACATAAATATGACATCAAAAGTGTGTCACACTGTTCTATCACCTTCCCACTCTTCTACAGCAAATATTTATAATATTTATACGCACAAGAACTCACTTTCTCACCTGTTCAGCTGTCCCCAAATTGTGTCATTAATTTATATTTTATTTAAAAAAACACTAATAAGTGGATTTGGATCTCAACACCTAAAAGTGAAAATTTATTCCTGAAAGAGATTTAACATTGACTTTATTCATTTGTGGAAAGCTACCCACGAGATATTATGACCAAAAGTTACACTATAACAAGCAAATTCAACAAAGAAAATTGTAAAATACAAAGTGGAAAATGGTGAAAATGAATCACAAAAGCATTTAATAACATATAATTTAAATTATTTCATCATTTTAACATGGTGCGTCTATCTACTTATAAACATGACACATTTTGAGATTTTTTAAATAAATGCATAATGTTTATATTATTAACAGTGTTTGCTGTATTAGCTGAATGTCATACTGTATTGTTCATGGCTATTGTGTGTAATGTTGATTCAATGACTGTATCACATTAAAAAATATGAGAAAAAGCAGTTTGCAGTGAAATCCTTTATTGCAGTGATTGTTATTATTGTTGTCACATGCAAAATATAAGCAGGTTAGGAAGCATATTGATATTGTAAATTGAGCATATTGAGCTAGCTAGATCAGTGCATTCATTTGAACATAATCCTTAACATTTTAACAACAGATGTCAGATGAGATTGTGACTAATTATATTATGAACTTTTGAAAGTGCACTGGTAATTTTTTCTTGCAGCTAATGACAATGTATGCGGTTGCGGAAGTTGCGCTGTAAGTACAAGGGGGCGGTCTGGGAGCTCCTTTGCGTTTGCAGTTAATCAGATTAAATCTTTTGTTTGATTTGCGATACGATTGGTAGGGCTTCCCCCCCTTGCCACAGACCGCTCTGACATCAGACATGTCGGGTCCAGTGATGAAACTGTTGAAAAATTTGCATTGGTTTGGAAAATAACACTTGTTGATGCGATCCATACTCTTATTACAATCTCTCTTTGCCATGCCGTGTTGGTAATGCTGATCCTTGAATTTTTGATATGGCGAGCCCTGTCCAATCACTGTGCAAGTGATGCCAAGGACCAGGAAGAGCAGAGAGAAAATGGCCTTCATGATCGTACCCTGCAGAACATATACATATTTCATTAAGCTCCTCATATATTTCAAAAGAGGCCCTTAATATTTCTATTACACATTTAAAGCAATAAACAGCTAAATAGCCCACTTCCGCTCATACACAAATAACCACAGACATGCACACATACACAGTACACACACAACATACACCAAATCTTAGCACACACACACACATTGCAAAACATACAAAAATTTTATTGTAAAGCAGTGCAACAAAAAAGAACCACAAATATTAATATTTTACGATAAATCTTAATCTGTCTTGCTATGTCTCTAGCTTGAATGGATCTCTATGGGAATTGGGGGGTGGGACTAGATTTAGCTGTAAATTACACTGGAACAGTGTGGAACACATAATTGGCTAAATGGCTGTAAGTCATCAAGTGTCTGACGTATCAAAAAAGCCTTAAATCATCAATCTGCTGCCAGAAATACAGTAGATATGGATGGATAACTTAAAGGGTTTCTTCGACTTATTTTTCCATAGAGTTCAATAAGAAAATGTGTCAGGAAAAACAACCCTTAAAGTGATCCATCCATATCTACTGCATATCTGGCAGCAGAGTGATGGTTTGAGGCTCGTTTGATACCTCAGACCCTTGATGACTTACAGCCATTTTACCAATCATGTATTTCATACGGTTCCAGCATACTTTACAGCTAAATCTAGTCCCACCCCCCAATTCCCATAGAGATCCATTCAAATGCAGAGATGTTATAGTATCGCTACCAGAAAATAAGATATCAAGGGTCTTTTGATGTTGTTGGGTCACAGACATTAGTAAGTCATGGCATGCAAAGCCAAAGGATATGCGACCAAATATAAAAAATTTAAAGGCACAGTCAACTTAGTGTATGTAAACTTCTGACCAACTGGAATTGTGATATAGTGAATTAAAAGTGAAATAATCTGTCAACAATTGTTGTAAAAATTACTTGTGTCATGCACAAAGTAGATGTCCTAACTGACTTGCCAACACTATAGTTTGCTAACATAAAATCTGTGGAGTGGTTAAAAATTTGTTTTAATGACTTCAACCTAAGTGTTGTCATGGATCGCGCCTTCCTTCCCTTATCTCCGCACTTAGTATTCAATCAGCTGGGAAGAAATCACTCTTCTTTTGTGAAATATTGATATCAACAGTACGGTTTTAAACAGCTGATAAGTTACCCACCTGTTGAATGATGTGTCCGGTCTCGTGTGGGCTCAGGGTGTCCGTCTGGGTAAAATTAATCTCAGGTAAAGGTGAGCCTCAGTGTGATGAACAGAGTTTGCTGTTCTGACTTTTATACCCAGATAGGGGAGCAGCTACCTATCAAGCTGCCAGAATTTGACCAAAAAGCCGTCATTCTTTGAAATAAAATAAAAAATTTAAAACTGCATGTCAACATCAAGAAGATGTTGCAAGCAATATGTGAAAAAAATTCTGCAAAACTTTCCATACTACTGAGGAAGTAGTTTTCGTAATATTCTTTTAAAAAATTTTTTTTATTGAGAATATCAATCAGTTTACATATGACAATGGTTACAAAGTGTAGATTATGAAAGAAGATAAACAAAAATAAAAGAGAGAGTAGCTTGTAATGTCTCGCTCTTGTACTACAAGTTTTTTGTTTCTTCACATGGCTTCTCATACCATAGTTATGCTGATGATACTCAACTCTTCCTCTCTTTCCCTCCCTCTACCCAACAGGTGAAAGAGAGGATATCTGCTTGTCTGGCCGACATTTCTTGTTTAACTGTGTGTTGAAGTTTATAATATTTAGAATAGAATTGTAGTAGAGCTGATTTACCCAGTTTACTGTAAACTGCATTCAATGTTCATTACTAGGGATAGCTGCGACTTTATGGGAAGGATGTGCTCTATCTTATCTGTTCTGTAGTTACTTCGATGACGTTTCTCTATGCACTTACTGTATGTCGCTTTGGATAAAAGCGTCTGCTAAATGACTGTAATGTAATGTACAAGTTTTTACTTCCACTTTACTTCCTTAAATTGTCGTGTGAGTGTGCTCCTGAATCCCCCCAACAAAACCCTTGAAATGAGGGTTTTATTCAGGTTTTATCACCCCATTTGTGATAAAAAGTCGCCCACTTTTTGATGAAGTTGACTAAAATCATATTCGGTCACGGCCCCTGACTGCACACACTAACAAGTATTTCAGAATGTAATTTCTGAGTTTCTGGCAGGCTGTTGTGCTGTAATACTTTCATTCTGTTATGTTCTGAGATTCTGTCTGTCTGTTCTGTATTTTTATTTTCATTATCTTTCATTATTTTCCACACTTTATTGCATTCCCCTCTGTTCGTGGGTTGTCCGAGTCTCATCTGTGTGTTTGTTTACCCAGTCTCATGCATGCACTATTTGGGTGGCTTCTGTGGGTGAACGCTATATTTCCGGTCTCGTTTTCTGCTACTTCCTGCTTTCGTTCCCGTGTATAATTGTATATATTACTAACTCGCGCTAACAATCACTCGGGTGCTTTATTCGTTACGTGCACATTACTAAACTCATTAACATAAATGTGTACTAACAAACTAATTGTCTATTTTGTAGTTAGATACTAACATTTAACCAGCTTCCCCGCTTTATCTTTTCTACCTGCATTACTGAGCTGTCCTTGAGATACCTGTTAACTTGTTTCAGCTTCTTATCCTTAGAGACCACGCCTCCCCTTATTACTGTGCACACTAGAACAGAACCAGAACAGTTTCTTTCTTCCTCTCCACTTCCTCTTTCTATAACTTTGGTACAGGTTAATGCTTATCTCATCTGTCCATAAGAATGTTAACCTGGCCATTCTGTTCTTGAGGCTTAGGAGTGGTTTGCATGGTGTGTGCTGGTGGAATCATCTCTTTATGTTAGTCTTTGAGACATTAATGCCTACTTCATGGAGAGTGTTCTTGATCTGTTTGACAGCTGAACATGCTTTTTTCTTCACAATTGAGAAATTTGTCCATCACCCACCATAGTGGTCTTATGGTCCACCAGGTCATTTGCAATGGCTGAGCTCACCAATGCTTTCATGCTTCCTAACAATGTATGCTTTTGACAGACCCAATGTTTTGGCTAGGTCTCTGATCAAGTTATTCCTATTGAGCAATATACTCCAAATGCAAAGTCCACACCTAGAATCAACCCCCCATCTTTTACTTGCTTTCTTGTGCTGTACTGATGCAAAGACACACAGCTGACCACAAAACAGCTGAAAAGCCAATTGTCCCATTATCTTTGGCTCCCCTAAAGTGGGGGGACTTGGCCTATGTATAAAAAGGGCTGCAATTCCTACACATGACACAATATGGATGTAAGAAAATAATTCTAATGTCCTTATTCAGATATAGCTATTTTTTTATGTGCTTCTGCAATTATATGCTTATAGAGTCAAGAGCAGTAAAGGAACATTTTAAAGAGGAACCCACCCTGTGTGAACAAAACATGTTCATCTTAAAGCAGATAGGGAAGCTGCAGAAAGCCACGCTATTACGAAAGTAAACTGTCGTTTTCATATCCTTATATGGCAATATGGATGAAAAGGATTATTTATAACTGATGCTACCCCGCTGTAAGGTAGTTATCCTATAACACTACTTTTGTGTGTTTCCTGGGTGTAATCTTCAGCTGAATAAACTCTGATAAACTCATCGCTGCCTAGTGGAAAGTCTGTTCTAATCTGTGTGAGAGACGAGGATTTCCACCACAGTACTCTCAAATTCTTCATGATGTGTTCTAATCAGTCGCTTCATATGGAGAGCTGTCCCAGCACAAAATACAAGGATATCAAACAAGTCTCAGGCCCCAATTAAAGATTTTACATAAAAAACAACAGATCCATCCTTGTGCAGAGCAAGATATCCAAAAAAAAAACATTGGCATAGTGTCTAGATTATAGTCTTCATATCACTCAGATCATTGACATAGTGTCTGTATTATAGTATTTATATCACTCAGACCATTGTCATAGTGTCTACATTATAGTTTTTAGTTTTTACACTGCACCTGCACTTTCTATTCAGGTGCAACACAATCATGCATTTTATTTAGCTTGGCACTGCCACAAGTTTTATTTAGACACACGTCTAAACTCAAGGAATGAAGAATAAAACATTGAGCTAAAATGTTCCCATAGGGCAGGGGTAGGCAACCCTGGTCCTGGAGAGCCGCAGGGTCTGCTGGTTTTTGTTGTTACTCGTCATTTAATTGATCAATTAAAGCAGTTGATTACACAGTTAACTCACCTCACCTGGTTTCTTTGGTCAAAGTAGTTGCTGTATTTAAGGTGAAAACAAAAACCAGCACACCCTGCGGCTCTCCAGGACCAGGGTTGCCTACCCCTGCCATAGGGAAATATTATTGTGTTGCTGAATTATTATTGTTGCATGTTGCAATAATTTTCTTCACTGAGCCATGTTTGTGGCTCTTGGTTGGTGCCGTGAGAAAGCGTTCCACATAGAGGTAGGAAATTCTGGTCCTGGAGGGCCAGTGTGCATTCAGGTTTTTGTTTCCACTAATTACCCAGGCTCTAGACACCATCAGTGGTTCACTCATGGATTAGATTGCAGTAAAACGTTTCATATAGGGACACAAGCACAGTCTTCAGCCGTCATTCATGCACTTATGAAGAGATGTAGCAAAAAAATCAGATGGTGTAAATGTTAGGGATAATTAAGCATGGTTTAATTGGCATAAAAACCAGAAACGGACATAGCCGTCCTTGCTCACAGGCTTAGCTGTGTCTCTAATGCTCCCCCAACACTAGGTAGTGTTGCAGTATGCGCCACAGTGTTTGAAAAACAGTTACCACAATGTTGGCTTTGATCCTGGCTGTTATTGGTTATATTCCTGCAGTGTGAAGTCGAAACTCTCTTTTGACACTTACCCTCAGAATGTGCTTGTCACAGAGGCGCTGGGTCAAACTTATTTTTATTGCACTGCTGTAGATTTTGGAGACAGAACAGTGGTGAAACGTGCGACGACTACCACGCACCGATGGAAAAAGTTTTTGAAAAGCATTCCGGTCTTGATAAAAAGGCTGCTGAGGAATCATACAATAATCTTTTGAAAACTTCCCTTGTGGGCGGCCTGCTGCCAGATTTGAAAAAGACTACGACAACAACATGTATTGGTTGGGAAAACCAGGGTTTGGAATTTGTTTGGTCACATGTAAAACATGCAGAGAGACAGAAATTACACAAGAAAATAGTGTGGTGCTGACGGCATAACCGTCCACGCGCCAATGGCAGGAATCTATGCACTTGACTCTGGAGTATAAAATTCGTTGTATGCATGGAATTTAGATGAAAATGAGATGACCGCTGAATTACGGAACATAGTGTGTTAATGTACCAATGCAGTTACATTGTATGTATGTATTGCATGAATGTAGATGGAACTTAGAAACCCCAAACGAGAGCGTCACTGTGCAAAATGGACCTGAATTCACAGCGGCTACGATTTTCTTGAATCAGGAACAACAACATTTGCACACGGATGTTCTCTCTGCCCCGCATGTCTCACTTTCAAAGGTATCGTATTCTAAGTTTAGAGATGTAGGCCCTTGGTTGCTGAAAGTACAGTTTGTGACAGATTGGCAGGAAACCAGTGATGGTAGAACATTTTCGCCGTCCACCCTCACTTATATGATTCCTTTTTGTGCTACAATAGTTGTAACTCGCAAAGCATCCGCTGCCAGTCCTGAGACTGTACCTAAGCAGCTACCCGTATCACGGGAGGAGCCTGTTTGGTTACAAAGTGTACCTGAGACATTGTGGGCAACAGGCAGATATGATATTGGCTGCATGAAAGGCGCTAAGCCATTGATAGTTACCCCAAAAAGTACATATCATCCATATAAAGCCCAGTACCCCCTTAGTAAAGAGGCAGAATTAGGTATTCCAACAGCACACAGAGAGCAATAGTACCATGGCCGACCTCACCCTGTAACACTCCAATTTTGCCGGTTCGAAAAAAAGCCGGGAGCCTGGCGGTTTGTGCAAGATCTGAGGATAGAGAATCGTGCTGTGCATGCTCGAGCCCCGGTTGTACCGAACCCGATTACAATTTTGTTGGATGTGCCGAACAGTCGCATGTGGTTTACTGTGGTTGATTTAGCAAATGCTTTTTTCAGTATACCGGTGCATCCTGATTCGCAGGAATGGTTTGCGTTTACGTTTAAAGAGAAAAAAGGTAGACTTGGGCCATAATGCCACAGGGCTTTGTTGAATCACCAGCTGTGTTTTCTGCAGAACTGAGTACAAACTTAGAGAGTTTCATACCACCCGAGGGAAGCACTCTTATCCAGTATGTGAATGATCTATTGCTGTGTTCTCATTCTCAACATGCATGTGAGATAGATTCAAAGGCGCTCCTTCTTTTCTTATCTGAGAATGGCCACAAAGTTTCTCAGCAAAAGTTGCAACTATGTTCTCAAACAGTTATGTATTTAGGGCGTGTAATCATGCCCAACGGCCGTAGTCTGAGCTCTGAATGTATTGATTCTATACTTAAATTACCTCAACCAGTGAATAAACAGCAAATTATGTCTTTGCTTGGAATGGCTGGCTACTGCCGTCCGTGGCTAATAGATTACGCCACTATCACACAACCTTTATCTGACCTCATACATGGCCACCACATGGCTATAGAAGATGAGATTGTATGGACCCCTAAAGGTCAAGCTGCTCTAATTGACCTGAAACAAGCCCTCTCTATTTCTTTGTCTTGGGCTGCCTGACGACAATAAACCTTTTAACCATTTTGTAGCAGAGAAAAATGGTTTCATGTCAGCTGTATTGACACAGGCTCATGCTGACAAGCAACGCCCAGTGCGATACTACTTAGATGCTGTGGCACGGGAACTACTTCCCTGTCTGTGAGCAGTAGCAGCTGCCACAGAAGCTGTGCTGGCCTGCAATTATATTGTAGCAATGTGCCCTCTCACCGTTCATGTTCCTCATGCAGTGCACTCTCATCACACAGGCATGAACTGCACATCTCACACCAGCACACCTCCTACACTACCAAAATGAGTTGTTAACTATGTATGTACAACGTATGTTACATTAAAACATTGTACTGTTTTAAATCCTGCAACTCTGCTCCCGACAGAAGATGATGGTGAACCACATGTCTGCACACAGGTTGTGGATTTGCTCTGCAAACCACGACCCGATCTTTAGGATGAAAAGATTTCTAATCAACACCAATGACATGTGACATCTGTTATGTTAAAATGAATGCGGATTTTGACAAAGCTGAAGCTCTGTACTGGTGTTCTAAATTAGCCAAACCAGCGAGATGTGTGGATGAGCCGGACTATATTCCCCAGGATTTAAGGAACGGCCAATGTGCCCCCCCACGTGGCCTCCACAGTAAGTAAGTAAAGTTTATTTATATAGCACCTTTCAAGAACAGAGTCACAAAGTGCTTCACAAGAATAAATATCTGAAGGAAGAAGTAAAATAAACAAATAAAAAATAAAAATAATTAAAAACAGGCAGTAGAAAACATCGAAAAAAACAGGACAAGAAACACACACAGAGAGCTAGACAAAGACCAGTCTGAACAGCTGCTTTTTAAAGGTGTCGACAGTCCTCACAGATCTTAGGTCCAAAGGGAGGGAGTTCCAGAGTTTTGGAGCCACTACTTCAAAGGCTCGATCACGTTTCGTTTTTAACCTTGACGTAGGGACAGCCAGGAAGCCTTAGTCGGAAGACCTAAGAGATCTTGTGGTGTTTTGGGGACGGAGTAGGTCACTAATATATGTGGGAGCTTGGCCATTCAGGGCTCTATATGTAATTACAAAAAACTTGTATTGTATCCTGAATTTAATGGGAAGCCAGTGTAAAGAGGATAAGCTGGGTGTGATGTGGGACCTACTGCTGGTCTTGGTGAGAAGCCTAGCAGCAGCATTTTGGACCACTTGTAGACGGTTCAAAGATGACTTGCTGAGACAAGTAAAAATAGAATTGCAGTAGACACTTGAGACACAACAGACCTCAGTTTAGCAATATTACGCAACTGAAAAAAACAGGAACGGGTCAACGAGCTTATATGTTGATCAAAACTTATGGCTTTTTCAAAAATAACACCTAAGTTCTTAAAATTAGACCGTACTGACGAGGAAAGGGACCCAATACAGTGACTAACCTTTGGCACCATGCTGTCAGGAGCAATAATAAGAGCCTCGGTTTTGTCTGCATTAAGCTGCAGGAAATTGTTAGACACCCATTTCTTAATAGAAGTTAAACAATGATGTAATGACATCAATTTGTTGGATTTATTTGGCTTAAAAGATACATATAATTGTATATCATCTGCATAGCAGTGCTAACAGAAACACCACTAAGACCACTAATGATCTGTCCAAGGGGGAGCATATATAAGGCAAATAGAATAGGACCCAAAACAGAACCTTGTGGCACATCACAGGACAGAGCAGCAGATGCAGACATAAAGTTGCTAGCGGACACTGCAAAACTTCTGTCAGAGAGAAAATAACCATTTCAGGGCCGTCCCAGTGACACCCACCCACTTACTAAGCCTATCAATCAAAATGCAATGATCAACAGTGTCAAAAGCTGCACTAAGATCTAGCCGTACTAAAACGGAGCATTCCCCTGCATCTTCAGACATCATGATGTCCTTTGAGACTCTAAGGAGAGCCGTTTCAGTGGAATGCATCAGACGGAAACCAGACTGGAATTTATCGAAAATATTGTGAGCATCCAAGACAGCTGTGAACTGTTTGGCCACAACCATTTCCAAATTTTTTGAAAACAAAGGCAGTTTAGATATGGGCCTGTAGTTTTTGGGGAGCGATGGATCATGGTTTATTGTTTTTTAAATAGGCTGAATAATAGCATGCTTAAAAGAGGCAGGGACATGACCTGATTGGAGGGAGCTGTTTATAATGGCAAGCAGGCAAGAGCCAATAGACCCAAGTACATTTTTAAACAGTGGAGTTGGTGGTAGAGGGTTTCATGCTGCTAACCAGGTCAGTGAGGTCTTGGAGGGGGATGGGGGAGAAGCAGTCCAGGGCTGCTTTGTCGAGTTGGGCAGATGGTGAGGGAGTGAGATTTTTTCCTAATGTCACTATTTTTCCCCACAAAAAAGATAAGTTGTTACAGTCATCATTTGACCAGGCGGGCATTTCAGGAGGGGAAGGAGTGACAATATTATTTAAAGTGTCAAACAAAATTTTTGGGTTTGCGCATCCGAAACCAACAGGCCCTTTTGAAGACCTGATGATGGATTTCATACAGCTAACCCTTTGTCAGGGTTACAACTATTGTCTGGTGGTAATAGACATGTTTTCCAAATGGGTAGAATGTTTTACATGCAGGAAAGTGTATGCGGCGAGCGTTGCAAAAGCTTTAAAGCGCAAAATAATACCCAGATGGGGCTTGCCATCTAAAATCACGAGTGACAATGGTCCACATTTGGTGAATCGGGTATTAGAAAGTTTGACAACGAGCCTGCACATCAATTTGAAAATACACTTTGCCTACCACCCAGCGAGTGGGGGTGCAGTGGAGCGAGCGAATCAAACACTGAAAATAAAGTTGACAAAATTGATGACAGATACTCAGTTGTCTTGGGTCCAGGTGCTGCCCCTGGCCCTTATGTATATATGAGGCAGAACACACAGACTAGCTGGTCTTCCTCCCTATGAGGTGCTGACAAGGAGACCGATGAGAATGATTGATACTCCTGTGATGGATTGGCGGCCTGTCCAGGGTGTATTCCTGCCTCTCGCCCAATGCATGCTGGGATAGGCTCCAGCACCCCCCGTGACCCTGAATAAGGAATAAGTGGGTTGATGGATGATGATGACAATATGAAAATACATATTTTCCAGGGTGAAGGCGGCCTTGCCAGACCAAAGGGAGGGGTCCCACCACGACTTGACACCAGGTGACTGGATCATGGTGAAAGACCAGCGCAGAAAATATTGGCACCAGCCCAGGTGGCAAGGACCCTACCAGGTGTTGCTGACTTTCTGGATTAAAGGAGACATTGAACAGTTAATATTGGAAACGTCTTTTGCCTTTGCAATAAAAATACGTTTGTTAATGTGAAAATTATAACAGTGTAATAAATGAAAAGTATTTCACAGTTGCACATTGTTTTTGTCGAAAATAAACTTGTGCCCTGTTGGGCTCAAACCCCCAATCCTCTGTGTGAGAGGCAGCAACTGTAACCAGTAGGTCACAGTAGCTTCATGGAATCCACAAAGCCATATAACGGTTTTGTCTGTGATTCTGTTATGTGTCGACATTAGTTTGAAGCATTTTTATTGGGCGATAAGCTTGGGAGAGCAGGTGTGCAATGTTGTTATCCAACGGGGAAAGTTATTATTTGAGGGTACAGAGGCAGGCAGGTAGCGAGGGTCTCTGGGTAGGCAGGAAAAATGGGAAAGAAGAAGAAGAAAAACACAAAATAATATGTTTGGGGCTTTATTGTGTGGATGTATGAAGTTGTATCTGAATGCTGTGTGGTTACATGAGGTCAGAACATACAGAAGTTCATGTTTTTAAGGGCTGAGAGTCTGATCATTGTGGTTAACTCTGTAGGAAACCCTGAAAAGTGCCAAACTCTTGGTGCTGTATAGGTATGGGGCAAGCCGTAACTTGGCGGATGGCATACCTGCCATCCCAATACCTGACATTGCGGTTTGCGCCAAGTCAAGTCAAGTCACGTTTATTTATATAGCACATTTCATACGACAAGCGCAAACTCAATGTGCTTCACAACATAGTTAAAACAAGACAAAAAAGGGCAATGTTGCAAATTAAAACAATTTAAAAACAATTTAAAAACAGTTACAAACTAAAAGCTTATGGTTAAAAACTAAAAGCTTGGGAGAAAAGAAATGTTTTAAGTCTGCATTTAAAAGAAGATACTGTTGTAGCAGACCTAAGTTCATGTAAGGAATTCCAAAGAGTAGGACCGTAATGACTGAAGGCACCATGAGCTGATTTTGACTGTATTCTGGGAATACAGAGCAGACCTTTATTTGAAGATCTCAGGGATCTGTTTGGTGTGTATTCAGTGAGCAAATCAGAGATGTAAGAAGGAGCTGCACCATTCAAAGCTTTAAAAACAATAAGTAAAATTTTAAAATAAATTCTTTGCTTCACTGGAAGCCAATGAAGAGATGCTAAAATCGGAGTGATGTGTTCACCAAGACATCAATTAATTTGTAAACATTAATATGCAATTAATATGTAATCAGAAACATTAGATTAGGACACAAAGGTTGGTTTCTGGGGCACGGAGGAGAAGACGTGGTAGTGGAGGAAATGAGGATGCATTTTTCGAGCATTGGGACACATTCTGAGTCTTCTGGGTTGCTGGCTGGCATCCATATACTGTTGCATTGCCTCCCTCTAGAGTTTACCTAATCAAAGTCCCTGAACATTTCTAGCCATTGTCTTTGATATGCTTTGACACCTCATGACCACATGCTCCACACTTTCTTGTTCTCTACTGCACATCTCACACCTGCCAGATTTGTGCTTCATGACTGTGTGTGTAATGACTATCAACTTAAAAAATATGAGAAGAAGCAGGTTGCATTGAAAGCCTTTATTGCTCAGATTTTATTATTATTGTTGCATGCAGCTGATATTCAGGTTGTGAAGCATATTGTTCTAAGCTCCAGTTCGATCAGTGCATTAATTTCAGCATATCCCATAGCATTTTAACAGCACAGATATCGGATGGGATCTTAACTTAGTTTATAGAAATCTCTTCATAGTGCACAGGTAAATTGTCGCTATTGCAGTCGATGATTATGTGTCTGCTGCTGTCCCTTGCTTCGTATTTGCAAGGGCGCTCTTGTGATTTTCCCTTGTGTGTGCAGGTGATCACACGAAATCGTTCCGACGATCTGCGAAGTACTCGGCCGTCCGCCGTGGGGTAGGGCTCCCCCTCCTTGTCACAGACCGCATTGATGTGTTTAGAATTGGATACAATGATGAAACTGTTGACAGCTTTGCATCCCTTTTCTAGATAACGTTTGTTGAAGTCATGCATCTTCTTAAGGCAATCTTTCAATACCATGCTTTTTTTGTGATGCTGAGCCAGAAATTTTTTGTTTCGTGGGTCCTTTGCGATCACTGTGCAAGTGATGCCAAGGATCAGAAACAGTAGAGCAAAAGTGGCCTTCATGATCGTACCCTGGGGATATATATACACAATTAGTGAGTATATTTAATTAAACTCCTGATATATTTCCAAAGAGCCCCTTAATATTGCTATTACACGTTTAAACCAATAAACAGCTAAATAGCCCACCTCCTCTCATACACAAATAACCACAGACGCCTCAACCGAGCCTCAAACCATCACTACTGCCCAATATACAGTAGATATGGATGGATCACTTTAAGGGTTCTTTCTCCCGACTAATTTTCCCATTGAACTCTATGGAAAAATAAGTCAGGACAAACAACCTTCCCAGTGTCATCCATATCTACTGCATATCTGGCAGCAGAGTGATGGTTTGAGGTTTGTTTGATACCTCACTCTTGATGACTTACAGCCATTTAGCCAACCATGGGTTCCATACTATTCCAGTGTAATTTACAGCTTAATCTAGTCCCACCCACCAATTCCCATAGAGATCCATTCAAATGCAGAGAGCTTATAGTTTCGCTTGTTGGAGTACCTGAAAATAAGATTGCAAAAGTTTTTTGATATCGTTTTATACCCAGTTGTGACAGCATCACCTGTTTACCTGTAGAATGTTCAAAACAGGTGTGTTTTTTTACTTCCCAGTCTTTTTTTGCTCTTGTCCCAACCTTTTTCGAACATGTTGCAGGCATCAAATTTTCTTTGTACTATTTTCGATTAAATATACGTAAAAGAGATTTTACAAATCATTACTTTCATGTGCATTTTACAGACTGTCCCAACTTTTGAAGTGGCTGGGAAGAGATCACACTCTGGACTTTTATATTACAGTTTCCAATATTGTCTATCAGTATTATTTATCTGAAATAAAATGTTTGTGTATTACATGTCATGAGTTGCAGAATGCAAATATGGAGCTGCAGAAAACCTGGTAAGTTACCCACCTGTTGAATGATGTGTCCGTTCTCGTTCGGGCTCAGGGTGTCCGTCTGGGTAAAATTAATCTCAGCTAAAAAATGAGACTGCCAGATGAAGATGTCTCTCAGGTGAGTGTGATGATCAGAGTGTGCTGTTCTGACTTTTATACCCATATGGGGGAGCGGCTACCTCTCAAGCTGCCAGAATTTTACCTAAAAGCCCAAAAAACACAAAACTGCATGTCAAGATTGAGAAGATAATGTTGATGCTATCCTGCTGTTGTACTGACCAAGCAGAAATCAAAGATAATGAAAAGGGGAAGAACAGACAGAGAAATGCAAAGAGAAAATATCGGTGTCCAGGCTGAAAAGCTCAGTGTCCAGGCTGAAAAGCTCAGTGTCCAGGCTGAAGAGAGGATAAGAAAAGAGTGTTTCCAGGCTGGGGTGCTGTCTGAATGCAAACATCTTAAGACATGTCATTATGCCAAACATTTTTTAATAATTTGCCTCCTTCACCCAATCGGTTCTGAAGAGGTTATCTAATTCACTAGGCCTCAGGATGTGTTCTACTCAGTCTGTTCATATTGTAACGAGACCCAGGGTTGGCACCAGCAACTCGAGGCAGTTGTGCAATAATGTCACACACACATACAAGCAACATGGAAGGGAAAAAAACGTTTTATGCTGGTGTTTTAATTTGGATTCAACCAGAACTGCAGTTTAAAAAAATCTATTTTTAAAACCCTTAGCTCCCCCTTCTTGGTGAATTTCCTTTCTATACCTGGACTGCTAAGCAGTTTTCCAGGGCAAAAATAAACAGTGCAGGCCAACACAACAGGCAAGCTCATAATCACGTGCTCCAAAAGCATGGGCCGTGACCGAATAAGACCCCTGTTCCCTGTCCCCTGTCCACTCAGACCCCATGTCTACTATGTGCCCTGTCCCCTCACTTTGCAAGCAGTGTGCGAAAGAAATCCCGCAAAACTCTTTCCAAACTAGTGAGGAAGTACATTTAGAATTTTTATGGAGAATATCAATCAGTTAACATGACGATGGTTGCAAAGTGTAGATTATGAATGAAGATAGAATTAACAAAAGTAAAGAGTAGTTCGTAATATGACCCGCTCTTGTACCATAGATATGCATATACGCTCTATGTCTTGTACGTTTTTACTTCCGGGTTACTTCCGCAAAATTGTCGGATGAGTGCACAGGGCTGTGGATGGGTGCGTCCCAATATTCTTCACTCCCCACCTCCTTTCCTCCACTCCCCCACTACCACTCCTCTCCTGCCCGGAAGTATGCAAAACTGCCTGAACATTTAGAGTACAAGTATTTGCATGCACAGTATACAATGTACCTGGCATTGCGGTTTGCGCTGAGACATTAATTAACATGTAACCATTAATACGTAATTAAGATGTAATCAGCAACATGAGATTAACACACAAAGATCCGTTTCCGGGGCACGGTGGCGAGGGGGTGGTAGTGGAGGAAAGGAGGGTGCATTTTTCGAGTATTGGGACACACCCAACAAGTGTGCTCCTGAATCCCCTCAACAAAACCCCTGAAATAAGGGTTTCATCCTGGTATTTTAAGTGCCCCCATTTGTGAGAAAAAGTTGCCTACTCAAAAGCTTTTTGACGAAGCGGACTGAAATATGCGCCTTCAAAGGGGTGTAAGGATCATATTCGGTCACGGCCAAGGTGCTTAAATAGGGCACCTGATGAGCTACATATTTTCAGGTGTGCTCAATTAAGTCCTTGTTAGATGCATGTGAGAGTTGGTATGGCTTCCCCTGCTGGAGCCATCTTGCACCAACATAACATCCTTCACATACCTGGCCTCTCATTGTATTACAATATGAAGACTTTGCACAAAATACAAGGATACCAATCAAGTGAGGTCCCCACTAAAGATTTTACATTAAAAACAGTAGATCCACACATGTGACAGTTTGTGCCAAGCATAAGGGGAAGTGATCCAAAAGACAATTGTCATCGTGTCTAGAGTAGACTATGGTCTTTATCACTGTCAGAATCTAACAGATACACACTGTGCAAGTATGGTGCAACAGCATCAGGCTTTCAACTGTGAGTTCACAGAGGAACATGTTCGTTTTTTTACTTCCTCCTGGGACACTAATGTTGATTAAAATGACCACATTGACAAGCAGTCAAGCACACAAACTGTAAAACATGCTTATAGCTAAAGATATCTTCCTGAAACCCGGCATAAAGTTTTTTTTTTGCATAATACAAGTGTATAACAAAAAAAAGTTGCGATGAAAATATTTTCACAAATATTAAAAAAATTTTTTTTATTGAATGCCCCTGAGTGTAGCTTCCCTTTATAATCTGGGCTGATCACAAAAACTTTGAATACATCCAGTCTGCCAGTCCTGTTTTCCCCGACCCCGTTGTTCCTTCTTCCTGTGTGGTGGCTGCGGTCTCGTGGAGGATCAAAAGAACCATCAAGGCCGCTCAGGTAACCCATCCCCACAATAATCCTGACTCCTGTCTGTTTGTTCCCGACTCCGTCTGCTCCCAGGTCTTTCAGTGGGTGTATCGGAACGTCTCGGTGTAGCCGAACGTCTCGGTGTAGCCGAACGTCTCGGTGTAGCCGAACGTCTCGGTGTAGCCGAACGTCTCGGTGTATCCGAACGTCTCGGTGTATCCAGACTGCTTCGTGTGCCCAAACTGCTCGGTGTAGTCGGACGGCTGTGTTTATTCAGACAGCTCGAGATAACTAGAAGTTCACAGCCTGAAATACAATAAATGTCATGTCTGTTAGAAAAACACACTGAAAAACAAGACCATGATGACGGTGTGAAACCTCAGATAGGAGCTTGTCGAGTCAGGTCAAGATGGCCAGGACCTGGACTCTTGTGTTGGGAGTGATTCACCATCACACAGTGGACTAGCGAATAAAGTGTTAAAATGCTAAAATCTATATAATCATGATGCTGGAATTACTTTTACAAGTGAATAATATAAGCTGTATGAATATGAAAGGATTTATTCATTCCAGCTATTAATCATGCAGAGCTGCTTAACTTGTCATGTTTTACTTGACTTACTTAATAAATTAAAAAACAAAGTTGAATAAAATTAGACATAGCCTTCCCCACAGAAAAAACTCACTTTACAGTGTGGATCACCTGACCTTATTGGGTGGCTTGGGGGAATGAAGGTAACTTTTCACATATCCCATAACTATAAAACAAAGAAGAAAATGATAACCACTGACATTAAATTTAACTATAAGTTGCTAGTACTTAGAGACAGACTCCCATGAAATTTTTATTTTACTATGGTTTTCTTACCTCCAAAAGTGTCCTTTGGCTTGTTGGTGGCAATTATTTGCAGCGCCTGTGTGGAGTTTGAGATGGTGCCTCCAGCAGGCCAGAGCAGTTTCCTCCATCTTATATTACAATGAAAAATGTCTTCTAAAAGTCAAAAACAGTAAATTTAACATGCTAAATCTTTATGGATATGCTGGAAGCTTCATATACAGCCTTCGAACATCCCACTAACATAAACGATGGCCTTCATTTGGATTATTTTTTACTTTTGGAGGACATTTCTTCTTGTAATATAAGATGGAAGAAACAAACAAAAAAAATGTCACCACCAAGTCAAAGGACATCTTTGGAAGTAAGAAAACCCTAATAATGTTTTAATTTTGAGGAAGTTTGTCCCTTTAAGAATTGTAATAACATCATTATAATAATCTTTAGTGTCAATCAATAAAAGAAAATGCTTTTCCTACTCCTAGCCTCCAGATGTACTTTTTGCTGTCTCTTCCTCCTCTTGCATGTCGTCTGACAGATCAGATTCTGTAATTATATACAGAACAAACTGCCAGTTATAAGGGACTGCGTTTTGTTTATGATGGCACATGGGTACATGGAAGAAATCAGAACAGTCTTCAAAATTCCATTTCCACATGATCTCCCTGTGCACTTGAAAGACCCTACCTGTCCAACATAATAATTATAACAAAGGTGCAGAGACTAATAAAAAAGGCTACTTTTCAGTATTAAATGTTGCAAAGTACCAGACCCAACTGCTATAAATTACAAAGAGTACCTAATATATATGAATGAACCTACCAAGTTTTATGTTTTCACTCAATCTTCATAAGTTCTTTTAGTCTTCTTCCTCTTCGAAGTAATTTCTGTCTCCCCGTCCTCTTCCCCCTCTGCTTGGCTCGTTTCTCATTTTTTTAGTGTGAGATTAAGCTAATTCACCAAACGTGAATTTTTGTTATAACCCTTTTCACTCATCTTTACCAGGGGTGCCAATAATAGTGGAGGGCACTGTACATATTGTATATTGGCAGTCACCTGGATATAAAACATTTATAATGACAGAAAAGACAATGATATATGACTTAGTAAGTGTTTTCTAACCTTAAACTTCTCTTGTGTTCTATACCATGGAGGAGAGGAATGAGGACCAAACCATTTTCGTATGGAAGATAGGCTACTTTACAAAACAGGTCTTTCTCATGAATCTGTTGTCTTTTTGTTCCGCCGTAAAAATTTCTGCCGTATACCAGGACCAATAGCTTTTCAAAGAACGCTGATGTGTGACACTGATGTAAGATGCTTCAAATCACAGTCCCATCGCCTCTTCTTTCTTCAACAAAAGCAAACCTTTCGTCTTTCAGCAAAAAGCTACTGTCCTTTTGTTTTGTGGACACATACATCTGTGACCATCCCTTCGGCTCCGATTTGTACTTCTTTGCATGGTCAAACTGAAACATTCACTTTGTCACCTGTGCTAGGGGGTTGTGGGCACTCTTGACATGTTTCTTAACTTGTTGCAAATGGTTTTTAAACGGAAAGGCTGATATCTCATTCAATGAACAATTGAATCGGGTCACATCTTCATGTAGGCGTATCAAACCATGAACATTGTACACAAAAAAAGTTTCTGAAATTCAGTGGCCTTCCACCTGTCTAGATTTTCTAGACCCCGAGGCTGCCGGGCAAATTCACTGGGCATCTTGCCATTTAGCATTTTCAGCCTTTCAGATTCTTCTTTTTTTTTGGCTCGCAGATAAACGGCAAGTTTTTGGCCCCCGAATCAAATATACCAACACACGTTTTACAACGCCCAAGCAGACCATGTGCATATAGTCGAATTTGATGCATGAAACACGTTCCAAAAAAGTTGGGATAGGGGCAAAAAAAAAGACGGAGAAGTTAAAAAAAAAAACACCTGCTTGGAACATTCCACAGGTAAACAGGTGATGCTATCATGACTGGGTATAAAAGGATATCGAAAGGCTCTTGATATCTTATTTTCAGGTACTCTTACAAGCGATACTAACCTCTCTGCATTTGAATGGATTTCTATGGGAATTGGAGGGTGGGACTAGATTAAGCTGTAAAGTATGCTGGAACCGTATGAAATGCATGATTGGTAAAATGGCTGTAAGTCATCAAGGGTCTGAGGTATCAAACAAGCCTCAAACCATCACTCTGCTGCCAGATATGCAGTAGATATGGATGGATCACTTGAAGGGTTGTTTCTCCTGACTTATTTTTACATAGAGTTCAATAGAAAAGCTACAGAACCTATGCCTGGATGGGAATGGCAAACTTAACTATTGCTCCATAACTGGCTAATTCAGAGTCCAAAACGTTCAAGACAATAAGTGGAATAAATACATTTTATTAATAAAGTAAAATAAGCAGAATGTAGCTACTTTCTTCCCCTCAGTGACTACTGGATGTCAGATTTAGCTTACGCTGACTCGTAGGCTGCAAATAGTAGTCTAAGCCAAATTTACTGCAACTGGACTACAATTAAGTTAAAATGTGTCATTGCTTTTAATGCAAATGCAATATGTGGCTAGGTAACTATAGCCTAAAAGTCTAGTTACATTATCACGGAGTTAGCTACGCGGTTTGGTGTTTATATATTCAATGTTTATTTATTTTTTAATTAAGGTCAGGCCATCTACTGCGAGCTGTAGATTTGTCTCTTCTATGCTAGTAACCATAGCAACAGTTTAGGCTACCAATCATAAAACCGGTTAAAACATTAAATCTGCAGATAAAAAAGTTTATATTCGGCAAATATCTTGCTTGTAACAACTTTAATCTAGCAAACCATTTGTGTGATTAGAGGTGCAGTATTTATTCAGGAATAGAGAAAGTAGAGGAATAGAGAAAAGTAGGCTACAAATTTTCATGCAGGACACTATTATGTGTGGGAGCACCTACTCTATTAGTATGAATTAGGCTCTTTGAGACATTTGAAGCAATCTGTGCCCAGGGATGAGTCGGCTTACATGTTGCTTGGAATACAGTAGACTAACATAGCTACATACCTGTATAGCTGATATAAAACAAACTGAGTCTTGAAAATACTTGATTGTATAGAGAGACATGTTTGTTTTGGTGGTACTCATTTAAATTTCCTGACCTTTGCGGCTTTTAACCAAAACAAACATCTCAATTAAAACATAGTTTTTTGTCATTTGTTATTTATCTGAAATATAATGTTTTTGTATTACATGTCAGGAGTTGTTTCATGCAGAATGCAAATATGGAGCTGCAGAAAACCTGATAAGTTGCCCACCTGTTGAATGATGTGTCTGGTCTTGTGTGGGCACAGGGTGTCTATCTGGGTAAAATGAATCTCAGGTAAAGATGAGTCTCAGTGTGATGATTAGAGTTTGCGGTTCTGACTTTTATACCCAGATGGGGGTGTGGCTACGTGTCAAGCTGGAATTTTACCAAAAAGCCATCTCTGCTGGGCCTGAGGAGGTTCTGAAATTGAATAATCCTCAGGATGTGTTCTAATCCAGTGCTTCTCAACCTTTTTCAGCTCGAGGCCCACTCTGACTCTGAGGATATTTTCGAGGCCCATCATACAGAATCGTAATGAGAAAAATGGCAATAAAACTTAATGCCAAAACAAATCATTATGCTTACCTTTAATGAGACACTTGAGCTTGCTTCTTGGAAATAAGATGGTCAAGTCGTGGTTTGATGGGGGACAGGCTCACACGCAAAGTGGCATTCAGAGTGTCTGTTTTCTAGACTATTTCGTGCTTTTGATTTTGTCACAGTTACAGTCGGGAAGCCCGATTCACAGAGATAAGTTGTGGTGAATGGTAAAATAAATCTGATGGCACGCATTGACAAAGAAGTGTATTCACTGCTTGCCAATATCCAGAATGAAGGAAGGTCTACTTGTGCATGCTGAAGCTTCAGACTACTGGACAAGGCCACATCTTCTGAAGCAGTATCCACTGAGAAAGGGTTCAAAGTCCAAAGGTTTCCTTGCCTTGGGTTCTCTGGAAAGTAGTCTGCAAACTTTTGTGATAACTCGGTCAAATGCTGGATTATGAGCCCAGATATGTCTGTATGAGGAGTGGATTCCAAAATGTGGAAACATCTCAAGTCGTCCATCCTTCACTTTTCTGTTCCAAAGAACAAGCTTTTTCTTGAAGCCTTCAATTTTGTCAGCAACCAAGAACACTGAACTGTTCCTACCTTGCATTGATATGTTGAGCTAATTTAACTGGTCAAACACATCTGACAGGTAAGCCAATTTGGTACAAAAGTTACCATTACTGTAATGATCAGCAAGTGGTGAGTGTTTCTCTTCAAGGAACATGTGGACTTCATGTCTCAGTTCAAAGAGGCGATTAAGCATACGTCCTCTTGAAAGCCACTGTGGTACAGAAGCTGCAAGTGATCAGAATCAAGTCTTTCATACAGGAGAGCAAAACACCTTGAGTTGAGTGCACTCTTCTTGATGAAGTTCACAGTTTTAACAGCGACATTAATGACTTCATTCAGTTCTGGTGACATCTGCTTTGTTGCCAGATTTTCTCTATGTAAGAAGCAGTGGGTCTTCTTGGCATCTGGCGCCCTCTGTTGGATCTGTTTTACAACACCACGATGGACTCCTGTCATTGATGCAGCACCATCTGTGCACACACCTACGCAGTTCTTCCAATCAATACTCTTGTCAGTGAAGTATTTGTCAAGGCAGAGCATTACGTCATCTGCAGCTGTTTTTGTGGGAAGGTCTTTGCAAAAAAGTAGATCCTCATGAGCATCACTGTCCCCGCAGTACCTCACGAAAACTAGCAATAAAGCATTATTGCTAATGTCAGTAGATTCATCCAACTGAATGGAAAAATACGGACTGGCCTTTATTTTTTTCCACCAGTTGGCATTCAATGTCATCACTCATTTCAACAATTCTTCTCATCACAGTATCATTAGAGAGTGATACGGACTGAAGTTTGGTTGCAGCTGCCTCTCCAAGAATTTCTCGACACATATCAACAGCACTGGGTAAAATAAGCTCCTCCGCCATTGTGAAAGCTTTCTTGCTACGAGCAACACGAGCAGCAACCATGTAGCTGGCTTTCAATGCTGATTTTGACTGAGTTGTAAATGTTGTAATCACTTTCTGCTGTGCCTGAAGTCCAGCTCTTTTCCTCTCAAAATATTCCTTTGGCTTACCTGCACTATTCGGGTGTCTTGTGTTTAAGTGTCTCTGAAGCTTTGACGGTTTTAGCACCTCGTTTGACAGGATTTCAGCACATTCAACACACTGTGCTTTTGGCTCAACATCACTGCCTGCCATCGTGAATCCATATTGAATGTAATCGGGGTCATATTTCCTCACCACAACCTTTCGAGATTTTTCCGTAGCAGATTTGTCTTCTCCATCACACTTTCGTTTAAAAAATCGATCCATTTTCGGTTCAAGAAATTATCTGCAAAAGTTGAAACGTTTATAAAAATTTCAAGTTTGTGAACGCATGAACTAAGTACAAGGCACGTACATGCATACACACATCGCATATATGCGCACGTGCACAATACACACATACACACGGATATAGTACGTTCACATCACAGTTACATGTAGATCGAACGCGCGTAAACCACCACTGCATAAACATGACATACGTAAGCACAAAATTACTCAATCTATCTCTCTCGCGCGCGCGCTCGCTAGACGGTTTCGGAAAGACGGAAGTACAAACAGTCCAGACCAGGCCTAGTCCCTGCCGATGTCGCGACGTCGATGTCCAACACTACTGAATATTGGTGCGCAAGTTTACGTTTGGATACGACACCAGATACCCCCCATTTCGCAAAGGTATAGATCGCGATCTAAAATTTGACAAAAACTTATAACACATAACAGTAAATAGACCTAGCTGAATTCCAGCTGTTTCGTGTAAGTCTTACACTGTAAGATCAGACCCTTTTTTTAAATATACTTCTTTTCTTTTTTGTTTTGCCGACCTCGCGACCCACCTGTGAGGGCTCCCACCGGTTGAGAAGCACTGTTCTAATCAGTCTCTTGGGGGTATGGCTACCTATCAAGCTGCCAGAATTTTACCTAAAAAGCCGTCATTCTTTGAGAAAAAAAAAAACGGCATGTCAACATTAAGAAGCTAATGCTGATGATATCCTGCTGTTGTACTGACTAAGCAGACATGATGGATCAAGAAAATAAATGGGAAGAACAGACAGAGAGAAATGCAAAAAGAAATGATCAGTGTACAGGCTGAAGAGAGGATAAAAAGGGTGTTTCCAGGCCGGGTTGCTGTCCCAATAGAAACATCTTACAGCCCCTGAATTTACAGTGGCGGTGGAAATTGTTTGGGTAGTGACACAATTTTAGTTGTTTTGGCTGTGTACTCCAGCACATTTGACTTGAAATGGAACAGTGACTATGAGGTTAAAGTGCAGACTTTCAGTGTTATGTTCTGAGCTTCTGTCTGTCTGTTTTGTATTTTTTACTTGTTTATTTTTTCTGATTATTTGTGGTTTTACTGTTCTGTGTTTTGTATTACTGTCACTCCCTGTCTTCGTCACACTTTTCGGGAGTCTGTGGGGATTTTGGTTTTCTCTGTATTTCCTCTGTCATGCCCTTCCCGGTTCCTCACACCTGATCCTCATTGTTTTTTGTCCCCCTCAGTGTATTTATACTTTGTGCTTTCAGTCCTTTGTGGGGAGTTCCTCACCATTTGTTATTCCAGCTTTTGAGATTTATCTTCCGAGTTTTCTGTCTGTATCATTCCGAGTTGTCTGTTTGTATCATTCCGAGTTGTCTGTTTGTATCATTCCGAGTTGTCTGTTTGTATCATTCCGAGTTGTCTGTTTGTATCATTCCGAGTTGTCTGTTTGTATCATTCCGAGTTGTCTGTTTGTATCATTCCGAGTTGTCTGTTTGTATCATTCCGAGTTGTCTGTTTGTATCATTCCGAGTTGTCTGTTTGTATCATTCCGAGTTGTCTGTTTGTATCATTCCGAGTTGTCTGTTTGTATCATTCCGAGTTGTCTGTTTGTATCATTCCGAGTTGTCTGTTTGTGTTATTCTGTTTCTGAGTTTTTTTGTGTTATCCCTCGTGCTTTTTCCTGTTGGTTTTTTTTGTTTGTTTGTTGCTGTCTTTTTGTTTTCTCTTGTTTCCCATTATGCCTCCCTAGTTTCGACTCCTGCCTGTGTTCTCGCGACCCTGATTTTTGGACTCTGTTTTTGTACCTCTGTTGTGCCTTCCAGGTTCCGACCCCTGCCTGTTCTGTGACCACTCTTTGGAATCTGTTTTGGTACCGTTGCCCTGTCTGTCATTAAACTTTGGTTTTTTAGTACTCCCTGCCTGCGACTGGGTCCCTATTCCCACCCAGCCTAAGATTCAGCTTTAATTTTAGGGGATGAAAAAAGTAACTGGACAAATTAGCATAAAGTAATCGTATTTAATATTTGGTTGCATATACTTTGCATGCCATGACTTTCCTGATGTCTGTGACCCAACAACATCAAAAGACTTGATATTTTCTTTTCTGGTACACTTACAAGCAATACTATAACATCTCTGCATTTGAATGGATCTCTATGGGAATTGGGGGTTGGGACTAGATTTAGGTGTAAATTATGCTGGAACGGTATGAAATATATGGTTGGTAAAATGGTTGCAAGTCATCAAGGGTCTGAGGTATCAAACGATCCTCAAACCATCACTCTAATGCCAGATAAGCAGTAGATATGAATGGATCACTTTAAGGGTTGTTTCTCCTTACAAATTTTCTTTTTCAACTCTATGGAAAAGTAAGTCAGGAGAAGAAACCCTTCAAGTTATCCATCCATATCTACTTGTATTTCTGGCAGCAGAGTGATGGTTTAAGGCTTGTTTGATACGTCACACCCATGATGACTTTAGCCAACCATGTGTTCCATACTGTTCCTGTGTAATTTACAGCTAAATCTAGTCCCACCCCAGATGGAGGCAATGTGCTTGTCCGATGTAGCTAGACTTGCAGCTTGTGTGATGGAAAATTCAGCATTTCCTGCATGTTATATTCTGCCATGTCTTTTTACTTTACCATGTAGGCTACTTTACTATTTACTTTATGACACCGGAATGGACAATACTAAACAATTTTTTTCCCTTGATTGAACATCTGCTCATAAAACTCGTATAATAATGAATAATTATTTTTTTGCTTTTTCTGGGCCATTCAAGAAATGTAGCTAAAAGTTCAGATTAGGGATAATTAAATGATTAAGACCAGAGGTTGGCATAAAAATGAGAAACGGACATAGCCATCCTTGCTCACAGGCTTAGCTGTGTCTCTAATGCTCCCTCAGACTCCTACCTGAACATTTAAGGTAGGTAGTGTTGCAGTATGTGCCACAGTGCTTTAAAAACAGTCACCACAATGTTGGCTTTGATCCTGACTGTTATTGGTTATATTCCTGCAGTGTGTAGTAGAAACTCTCTTTTGACACTTACCCTCAGAATGTGCTAGTCACAGAGGCGCTGGGTAAAACTTGTTTTTATTGCACTGCTGTAGAGTTTGGAGGCATACTAAGGCACAGTAATCCAGGTGTTGAAACATTAGTGTGATGTATTGAAACCAAAACATCCTTTGGCACAAAGTTTTTTTTCTTACCTTTTTCAGTGCTCCAAGCTGAGCATTAAAACGTTTAGTAATTGGTGTGTGTCGAGCATATGCGGATGTTGCTGAACTGTCTATCCAAGTTGAATGTTACGATCCGCTCCGCTCCCCGTTCCTTCCTTGATGTTTTCCTCTGTTTTCCCCGAACCTGATTGTGTCATGTCTGCGTTCATTGCCTGATTGTGTCCACATTGCACATTATTACTTGCACCACATCTGAATGACACAACTCACACTTAATTGCCTTCACCGCATTCCTCATGCATTTCCTAATTGTTCAATCAATTCGTTGATCTCGCACGCATTTCCCGCAAGCTGCAGTTTATCAGCTCTAATGACACTAGTTATATAACCGTGCTGTTCCTGTGATTCCTTGTCAAAGTATTACGGTTTGTCAGAGTATACGGTCCTTGTCGCGTTGTACTTGTCTCCCCATGTGCTAGCTTGCTGACTCAAGCTGACCACCCCGGTCTGGATTTGCCACACCTGCTTCCCAGTGTGGATCCTGACTCTACCTCCGCCTGACTCTGCTATACTACCCAGGCTACGACCACTCCTGGCCACTTCGCTGGATCTTGATCGCCAGCTCTCTGCGGGTTCCACAGATTATTATTTATTGTTTAAACCTGATTTCCCGGTGTGGATCCGACCCGGAATTACAAATAAAAACCCTTCTTTTCAAGAGAAAGACTGTCTCGTTGTGCATTTGGGTCCTTACCTGCTGGACGTCACATTGAATTGTTCATAAATTTTGACTATGAGGGAAACTATGAAATCTTAGCCCTTCAATAACCTAATACATGATACATAAATACATGTGTTTACATAAAATGACAGATCTAAATATGATTTTTTAAACTTCCATGCAGTTTCACCCGTACAAGAATTGAGACTTGATGCTATGGTTTCTTTTGTGTCATGTAACAAAATTAAACTTTTTTTTTTTCATTTTAAAATACAATAACTATGAACATGTCAGCGCCTTAATGTAGTATTTCCGGACAACAAAGCAGGGCAGGATGTATCATATTTATACGCACAGGGACACTCTCAGCTGTTCTGCTGTCTACTCTCCATCAGAAATGAATGTTCACAAATTTTATCTTTAAATTATATTCTTTTAAAAAATAAAACACTAATGAATTGATTTTTCATTTCTAATCTCAACAACTATAAAATGACAATATCTTCTGTCTATTCCACAACTTATTTAGCCTATTAGTAGACCTAAAAGTGACAGTTGATTCCTGAAAGACATTTAACAATGACTTTATTAACTTGTGGAGAGGTACTCGAGATCTTATGAGTTCCACCTTGACAAGCAAAAAAATAAATGTAATAAGCACAATTAGTTTAATGCATGTAAAATACAAAGTAGAAAATTCAGAAACATCATTTAATGAATCACAAAAGCATTTAAGAAACATTTTTCTATCTACTTACAAACACATCAGGAAATAATGTGAATAGCACTGAACTTTAGGACATTTTCACATATTGAGATTTTTCTAATAAATGCACACATTATTAAAAGTGTTTGCTGTAATGACTGAATGTCATTGTAAGAGCCAAATGAATCAAATTCATACTTTGCTTAGAGTTTGTGTTCTTTATTAATACTGTTTTTGTTCCTTTGTTATGGTAATAATTCTGTCTGATAAATTATAATTACTTATGTTTTTTTGTGCGTTCTTATAGTTCATGTATATATATTTCATTTATTTATAGCCAGGCCTAAGTGAATATGTGAGATACTGCACATGTGTACCCTCTAGTAGAGAGATGTGTAGGATACAAAATGGTCGTCGAAGAAGAAAGCTATGTGCTCAGTTTGGAACGCTAAAGCTTTTTGACCGTAACACAGCGTAACTTAATGTACCTTAACTACAACAGAAAGAAGTGTTTGCATACTGGATGGAAACTTATATTTTTGGAAAAATCTTTTGCATTGTTGCCCCTGGAGTGGTCAGTAACTTGCTAATTGTAGGTATTGCTGAGTGAATGAAGTTATTGGAATTGGGGATACGCGTCAGAAATTGAGTTCAACTGTACACATCGACCTAAGTCGCATTAATAAAGAAACAAACTGAAACGAAACTAAGTAGGATCTAGCCACTACAGTCATACTGTATTGTTTATGGTTATTGTGTCTAATGTTGATTCAATGACTGTATAAACTTTTTTAAAAATATGAGAAAAAGCAGTTTGCAGTGAAATCCTTTATTGCAGTGATTGTTATTATTGTTGTCACATGCAAAATACAAGCAGGTTAGGAAGCATATTGATATTGTAAATTGAGCATATTGAGCTAGCTCGATCAGTGCATTCAATTGAGCATAACCCTTAGCATTTTAACAACGGATGTCGGATGAGATTGTGACTAATATATGGTCGTTTCATAGTGCACAGGTAATTTCTGCCAGTCGCAGTCAATGACAATGAATCCAAAGTTCTCGTATGCTCTGTATTCACAAGGGGGCGAATCCCATTGGCATCGGCAGGTCATCACTCGAAACCTTTGCGTTGATTTGCGAAGAACTCTGCCTTCCTTGGGGTAGGGTACCCCCGCTCTGTCACAGACCGCTTTGATGCCATCTATGTTGGTTCCAGTGATGAAACTGTTGACAGGTTTGCATTGGTCGTGATAATAAAGGTGGTTGACACGAACCATACTCGTATCGCAATCTCTCTTTGCCATGTTGTATTTGTAATGCTGATCCTTGAATTTCTCATATGGCGTGCCCTGTACAATCACTGTGCAAGTGATGCCAAGGACCAGGAAGAGCAGAGAGAAAATGGCCTTCATGATTGTACCCTGGGGAACATATACACAATTAGTGAGCATATTTAATTAAACTCTTGATATATTTCAAAATAGGCCCTTAATATTTCACTTACACATTTAAACCAATAACCAGTTAAATAGCCCACTTCCTTTCATATACAAATAACCGCAGACACGCACACATATTATACACACACAACATATACACCAACTTTCAGCACACACATACACACTGCAAAACATACAGAAATTTAATTAAAAAAACCCCCACAAATATTAATATTTTACTATAAATCTTACTCTGTTTTGCTACACATTTTATATGCCGTTTTGTCTGATTGGCTACATTTTGCCATTTGGTTCCATTCAGTGGAACCATAGCAACCACAGCATTCACAGTAGCAACTTTGCAACCACAGTAGCAATGATAGTGGCTATAATTATACTGAAAACAGATTAATAGAATTAAAGGCCCTCAAGACCTTCGCTGGGACTAAATACCGGCTGGTGGTTTAACAGAGAATATCATTGAGAATATCAATCAGTTTACATGTGAAAATGGTTACAAAGTGTAGATTATGAATGAAGATAGATAATCAAAAAAGATGCTCTCTTGTACTACAAGTTGGTAGTTTTTACTTTTGCTTTACTTCATTAAATTGTCGTATGAGTCTGCTTTTTTAGTTCCCCCATTTGTGAATAAAAATCACCCACTCAAAAGCTTTTTGATGAAGTCGACTCAAAAATGCGCCCTCAAAGGGCTGACGGGATCATATTTGGTCACGGCCCCTGACTGCACACACCAACAAGTATTTCAGATTGTCATTTCAGAGTTGCTGGCACGCTGTTCGGCTGTATTACTTTTACTGTAAGTTCGGCTGTAATACTTCCACTGCTACATTGTATTGCTGAAGCATTACACATATTGTTGAAGGCCATTTTTGTTTTGCTATTTTAGTAATGACTGTTTCTATGTTGCTGTTTTATAAAAGTGTAGGAGAAAATAAAATATCAAGTGTCTTTTGATATTGTTGGGTCACAGACATCAGGAAGTCATGGCATGCAAAGGATATGCAGCACATGTTAAAAATTATTACTTTACTCTACATTATGTTAAACTGTCCAATATTTTTTGATGCCTGAAAATGGGGAGGACTATGTACAAAAGGTTCTATAATTTCTAAACCGTTCATCCCATATGGATGAAAATACCCGTAGATTAAAGCTGACAGTCTGCACTTCAACCTCATTGTCATTGTATACTTTCAAACTCAAAATGCTAGAGTACAGAACCAAAATAACAAAAAACGTGTCACTGTCCAATTAATTATGGTGCTCACTGTTTTCAAATCCAATGTACCGGAGTACAGAGCCAAAACAAAGCAAAAAAATTGTCACTTTACAAACACTTAAGGACTGCACTGTACATTGCAAATATACAAATTATTGTAATTATTAAATTAACAAAATTATTAATAAATATGCATATACACCCAATGTGCCGATGCTTGTTTTTTCGTATGACCAGAAGCACAAGCTTCGTTTCGTCAGACAAACACGTCACTGGTTTGGTTTTGGTGTCTGATTTTTGCATTGGGTTTGAAGCAAGCTGTGTATTTGAAGACGTGGTGTGCTACCTACAAGCACATTCGCTGTTCAGTAACAAAAACACTTCACAGTCGAATTGAAACTCACTCAATATGTATTTCACTCTAATTGACCCTTCATAAATTTTCTGGCAACAGAAAAAAATGTACTTAAAAAAATGTAGACTAAACCTTTGCTACAGAAATAAACAAAGTTTCTAACCCCGATGTCTCCATGCTTATTGCTGTGCACTAACCGCTCACCAATATTATTCAACGGTGGTAGTTGGTGGCCTACTTTGATTAAATGCGTATATAGCCTACACGTAGTATATATTTTTTGTTAGGGTGTGTGTTCGCTGCCTGTATGAATAGGCTTATTTGGGAATTATTCATTCCCCCAAAATAATAAAAAGTATAATATATACTTATAAATAATTTATAAAGTTTTATGAATTAGGCTAGGCTTCTCATTACATTACATTATGTACATTTTATTGAGTTGTTACAGTACAGTCATTGGTTCGGCTACTATATTAATATATAGCCTATAATATTAGTAGGCTATATTATATGAATATTAAATGATATATTATTAGTATAGGCTATTATAATACTGTATGTATGTGCTGGGCAACATTTAACGTTAATGTGCACGCTGCTTCCATAGACGTCTGCTTCACGTCCAACTTTGACACGTGCTAAATTATTCTGACCAGCAGATGCCACTAGTGCGCAATGTGTTACTCAAAGCTTCGAATAATGAACCCATTTTCAACACAATGGGCCGGAAAGCTTTGTTTCCCCATCACTAGCTAAATGTTAAAATGACTTGCCATGAGCTATCCTTAGCTTGCTAGCTAAATGGTAAAATTACTTGCCATGAGCTATTGTTAGCTTGCTAGCTAAATGTTACAATTACTTGCCATGAGCTATTGTTAGCTTGCTAGCTAAATGTTAAAATGACTTGCCATGAGCTATTGTTAGCTTGCTAGCTAAATGTTAAAATGACTTGCCATGAGCTATCGTTAGCTTGCTAGCTAGCTAACCCAGCATTGCCAAACATGGCAGTGTTGCCAAATCAGACTCGGGAGACAAAGTTAATCAACCTCCCCGTCGAAAACACGCCCAAACAAATGGGAGAGTAGGGCGATTGCGGACGGGAGGGGGTGGGCTAAATTAGCGTAATATAAATTGATAAGATAGCTAATGTTTTTGAACAATAGTAGCGCTCAGAAAAGACATGCCTAAATCGCGTATGTAGGCCGCAGTCTTGGCAGCTCCAGGAGATAGCAAATAGGCTACAAAGCGCGGAGGACGGCAGGCTCGAAAAACTGTTCAGTGGTGGTGAGTGACGTTTACGGAATGTGACCGATTGCTGTAGTTATGTAGTTCACTTTAGTCACTTTAGCATAACGTTATATTTAATTTATATTAATTGCGTGTGTGGTTCAAAAAGTGTGTTTTTTTTGTGGGGAATTTCTTGATTAACAAAACGTGCAAATATCTTAGGCTTATATTAACCACAGACCTTATATTCGGCACAAATTCCGAAAACCCCATTGTAAGACCCCATTAGAAATCTGGCGAGGGAACCCATGCCCGGAAGAAACCTCCGAATTTGCCTACAAAAATATGTTATGACTGTAACACTCTATTCAGCTACATTCCAAGGGGGGCGAGAGAACAAAAATAAAACACGGAAAGGAAGTGAAGAAATTGGGTAAACACAGGCACCAAGAAGAACAGTAACAGCTGTTTATTTACTGATTTCCAGACGGGCGAGAGTTATAAACATGCCAAAATTGGAACAGCATCTCTTCAACCTCAACTTTGCTGCCAAAGAGTTGCAACGAAGCTCAAAAAAATGGGACAAAGAAGAAAAGGCAGAGAAGGTCAAAGTGAAGAAGGCCATTCAAAAAGGAAACATGAAAGTAGCGCGAATACATGCTGAAAATGCCATCCGGCAGAACATGTATGACATGACCCACTCAGTCCATCAACTTCTTGAGGATGAGCACCAGGGTTGATGCGGTGGGAGCCAGGGTACAGACTGCTGTCACCATGAACAAGGTCACAAAGTCGATAGCTGGAGTGTTGAAAGGCATGGATGTGACCTTGAAAAGTATGAACCTGGAGAAGATCTCAGCCCTTATGAACACATTTGAGAACCAGTTTGAGACTCTGGATGTGCAGACAGCACAAATGGAGGACACAATGAGCAGCACAACCACACTCACCACCCCACAGAATCAAGTGGACATGCTGATGCATGAGCTGGAGGGCGAAGCTGGGCTGGACCTGAACATGGAGCTGCCTCAGGGCCAAACGGGAGGCACAGAGCAGGATGAGCTGCCCCAGAGACGGGCCAAGCTCCGGGACCAGATGTGAGAGCGAGGGAGCGCAGTGTGCTGTCAAGTTCTGGGTCACGCAGCCAGTGACTGACCCGGGACGCAGATCACACCTCTTTCTGTCTCCCGTTCTATCCGCCTAATTGACGCTCCTGTGTTGAAGAAGACCTCTGTTCTGTGTCCGTACTCTCAGCCCTGGAGGGGTGATTGAGATCCTTTTAGTTTATTATAGAGCGCAATGTATTTGGCCTGCAAGGAATGTTAAAATCTGCTCGGTCATTAAAGGAAACTGTGTGTACTTAAATATATAAGTGTGCGTGGGAGGGGTGTCCATCTGTGTTGTTTATTTGTTTTGTCCTCATATGGTGCATGCTTTCGACAGAAGACTGTTTGTCTCTGTGGAGAGGTGATGTTCCTGGGTTCAGGGGACACACTCTGCCAACTCTTCAGTATGAGTAATGAGGTAAAGCTTTTAAAGAGACAGTCGTCAACATAACGACCGTGGGGAAAAGTTCTGCCTGGCCCCCTCCACAGCTGACCGTTCAGTCCTGTGGTTCTGATAGGTGTGATCCTCCACATGTGTCACATGACCCCCCCCCAGCCAAACATTTACTCATCGAAAAAAGTTTTACACTGTCATTTACGTTTTCAGGCTTAAAAAGATCATTTGATATTTATATTAATTTCCATTTTGTCTTTGGGTGATTGTGTTTTTTTTTTGTAAGCTGACTGTCAGCAGTTTCAAATTATTCGCAGTATCGATGTTAGTTTCACAGACTATCACAGATATATTTTTAAATATCGGTTGTAGGTACTGTACATGCCAATTGGCATTTTCATATTGTTCAGCTTTATCAAAGAGATGTCTTGAACATTGAAAAAACTAATTATTTGCATTTAAAAAAAGAAACATTTTCTGCAAAAAAACAACAACAAAAAACATTCCAATGGGGACAGCCATTTTCAGTAATTATTCTGTTGAATGCTGTCTGTGCAACATCAGGTATGTTGGTTAAAAACAGTCACTAAAGAGGTTGTTTTCAGGGATTTATATTTTGTGTTTGTTTACATTGCCAGTTAGCAAGCTAGTAGGTTGACTAATTTGTTACTGTTACTAGCTTAATGCTTTCCTGGTTAGGCTGTTTTCCAGGGGAATGTTATTGAAGACTAACAGAATTATCTTTTTGTTTATTTGGTCACATTGCAATATTTTGGGGAAATCCGATTTTCTGTGATTATTCTGCTGATTGCTGTCTGTGCAACATCAGACTTTTGGAATAAATACCTCAAAAGTATTATTCTCACATATCTTTATTGTTCAGGCAGTCTAGCCACTATACACATAGTAAATTAGCCCTTGCACCTGCAACAATATACAAACTACACTTTACAGTCTGGAAACATGAAGTGGCTGGGACTAGAAATGAAGAGATCACTCTCTTTATGGAAATTTTTTATAATTTTATAATATTGATATGACCAGTACAATTTTAAACGGCTTACTTTGTCCAATATTGTCTATCAGCATTATATATCTGAGATATAATGTATTTCAGGAGTCTTCATATGAGAAAATATGGCAGAAAATCTGATAACCCACCTGTTGAATGACGTGTCCAGTCTCGTTTAGGCTCAGGGTGTCTGTCTGGGTAAAATTAATCTCAGGTAAAGGTGAGCCTCAGATGAAGATGTCTCTCAGGTGAGTGTGATCAGAGTGTGCTGTTCTGACCTTTATACCCATACGGGCGAGACACAATTAGCCTTATCCCACTAGGGGTAGAGTGGAATTTGGCCATGTTTGTTTGTTTGACCATGTAATAGCTCCTCCTACAGATGTGTCAATGCCAGGAACGAAGACGAGGATTATTATCTTTTTTTTCTTCTTCTTTTTCTTTTTCCGGGAGTGCGGAGGGGCGACTGGCAAGCTTTTAAACTACTGCAACAAGTTATCGTTGTTTCCTTTCCCCATTCAATTTCAATTTCAATACAGGTATACATCTATAAGTATCATTGCGTTCAAATGCGACAAAGGCTGACGGTCTGATCACAGTAACAAAATGAAACCCCTGCTCAGTAATTTCCTTTGAGGTCTTCCATGTGCTTGCAGCAGATCTTTAAAAGCACCCACATTTTCTGCTTTCCTTACTTGCTGAGAGGGTGACAGAAGTCTTTTGGTGTCTGCTGAATACCAAAATGTGTTAGTGCACACATACAGTAGCTGATATAATGGTAGTTTGGCCATCAGGAACCAATGTATGGATCTTTCTAGGTCTCAGAACATAAACTGGGTGAAGAAACTATAGAAAGTAAACCCATTTGTTTACTCCTGGATTATTAATTTACCCACACTTCACATAAATGTCTCTGTCTGTTGGCAAACAGGCCCTGCTGGGAAAGAGGCCACCTGCTGTAGTTTTTTCCCCCCTTTTTGGGTTCACTCATATTCTGCAATGATCCACAATATGCTCTTTTTGGGTCAGGGCTTTTCAAATACGTGGCCAAATACGGCGCTCTACACATACCACCGGTATACTCTTGAGCCTTTGATTACAGAGAAGAACTAAACTATCATTGTGCTGCATAAAAATGATACAGTACATCAGATTTCATAGAAATTATAAATATACAATGATAAATAACATGTCTGGTCAGTAAGATACAATTACAAATATACAATTCAATAGTCTTCATAGTGTGTTCTATCACCTTTCCACTCTTCTACAGCAAAAAATAATGAATGTGTATAATATTTATACGCACAAGGACTCACTAGTCTTTCCTCTGCTGTTCTGCTGTCTACAGAGTCTTTTCTCTTAGTATAGAATAGCATTCTTTGTCTTGTATTGTAAATACAATTTTCACCTTTTCCATCATTGAAACTGCCTATCTTTGATTATTGCCAACTATCATAATATGTCATAATAAACTGTTTTCCGTTATCCAGTGCATCTAATGTACGTGGATACATAGACTGTGAGAACCAATAACTCTATTCGTCTCATATTTGGTTTAGGGGTAACACCTTAAAGAGTAACTACACCCACTGTCTCAGCATGTCTCCACCTATTAAACCATTTAGAAAAATACTTTGTGGGGTGAGCGAGGGAGATGGGTGGGGGCAGAGGAGCTGCGTCCATCATCATTTGCAAAAACAAACGTACATTGTACAAATTATTTTTATTTAAACTCGGATCAAACTGTCAAACTAGACGTTGCACATAAAATAGGAATCAAGATTCAGCAACTGCATGGCCTATTTCTCACCTCAAATATATTCAGAAACATATTTTAGTGGACTATTTAGGTAGAATAAGAGAGTTTATGAACAGGACGCAACGTTGTTTAAAAACGTGGAGCTGAAACAAAAGTAGTGGTTCTGACCAATAAGGTGGCGACTGTTTCCGTTGTGGGTGACAACAATTATCCATATGATGTAGAGGTACCTCCAAAAAGGTACTCTGACATCACGATTGGGGCGGGGGCAGTGTGGGGAGCAGAAAGGAAATTTCAACCATTAGGGGCAGCACAAAGACGCTTTTCTACCAATTTCTCCTGATTTATGTTATTATTTCAGAATTGTTGAAATAACAAAATGGATGAATAAGTTTCATTATAAGGTAGGCATACAAACACATTTACAGCAAAAAAAAAGTAATCTAGGGTGTAGTTACGCGTTAACTGGTTACTCATAGTGTTGGGCATTTGGTCTAAAATTAGGAATCGATTCCAGAACCGGTTCTCAGTTTTGGAACCGGGTAAAATAATCGGTTCCTATTCCAAATAAATTCTCAAAGTTTCTAGTTTCTAGTTTCAAGTTTATTTTATTTATATAGCACCTTTCATGCAAAAAGCAGCTCAAAGTGCTGTACATAAACATATTTAAGCAGATCAATATGAGTTGTTTCTATATTAAAAGATAAATTAAACAGATATGTTTTTAGATCCTTTCTAAAAATTTAATGATTTGTAGACCAAAGAGAGAATTTAAAATCTATTATCATCAGACTTAATTCTGAGATCGTCGATGTACTTTGATAAGGGCCGACTCGGTGCCTATGTCTATGTCTAGCCCTGAATCCAGATTGAAATTTATCCAGGATGTCATTATCAGAGAGATGATTATTTATTTGTTTGAAGACAACTTTTTCTAAGACCTTACTAAGAAACGGAAGATTAGGAATGGGACGGTAATTTGCAAGAATAGAGGAATCTAAATTTTGTTTTTTAAGAAGGGGTTTAACTATGGCAGTCTTGTAGGCTGTAGGAAAAATTCCCCTTTCAAGTGAGGAGTTAACAATTCTAAGAATATGAGTAGACAATATGTCAGTATATGATGTTTTTAGAAGCTATATATAGCTAATATTGATATCCTAGTCTAGTGTTAGAATTTTTTGGTCTTGTCTTAAATATTAGCCTATTAAAACATTACTAGGCGACAGCAGGTTTTTGTTTTTTAATCAAGTGAAAAACGCAGTGAAAAAATGTGAAACAAGTGTATTATTAAATCATGACGTTTAACAATGCAAATGATAAAGATCTGTGATATGCTGCAATCGTAGTAGCCTATAAAGGAGCCTAACATAGGCATAATAGTTAAAACTTTCTCACTTCACTGCACGCAACCAAAAGACAGACTTGATGGAGCACTTTGTTTCTTTCCAATGTTAGCTTACTTAGGCTACCAAAACAAACCAAGCAATTGGTCCGATTTACTGACAACTGTTTCTTTTTGGAGTTTAAGTTTCCATATTTTGGTCATATGAATGGCATATAAAGTTGGCCTATAGTTGTTTAATTCATTTGTGAAATAGTCTTACTGCACCTGACAATGTGACAGCAGGCTAGCTACACAGGAATTATTGGTTAATGTCCACTAAAATTGTTTACATGCAGAATTATGATGTAAATTAGCCTATACCATGATGACATTAATCAAGTGTTTAATAACACAGATTTATTTAAATGTACGTTAATGTATATCACTTAGTTTCACGTTCAATGCTTATTATTTCAAGCATGCGCTACGTCACGTGAAGCGTCGCTGATCACTGCATGTGCTATCCAATCAACTTTCAAAAGTAGCCGGAAGCTCAGTCAGATCCACAGAATGTAGGCTATTTGATTATTACCTCTAGGGGCCCTATCGTACACCCGGCGCGAAGTTGCGCTAACCCAAACGCAAGTGTCTTTGCTATCTTACACCCGGCGCATGGTTCATTATAACGCCTTGCGTTCACGTCGTTTAAATACCATGTATTTTTGTGCCCATTACAAGTGAACTGGGCGTGTTGGTTTTAAGATGAGGAGTGGCCAGGATTATTTTTGACATATTGCTATCTTGAGGCAGCAGAAAGCGCTTGCACTAAATCTACCAAAGACCTGGTCTAAAGTCATGTCGCAGTTGTTTACATGTTATTTTAACAGTGCATATAAGTGCGTCTACATAGGCGTGTACACAATGTGCGTACACCCTCCTGTCTGTTGCACACGGGGGCGCGCACATGCATGACTAAAAATATCAAGATTACAATTCGAAATATTATTATTGTGTAGGCTATATATATATAAAATGCATAATAATAAAAGGGTCCATAGGTCAAAGACCACATAGCTACCTGTCCCTCAGCGAAGGGGAATGCCAAATAAAATTTATTTCAGCCCACTCCATCAACATCCAGGCGATGTGCGATGGTACGTGTAAGGTAACATATATAGGCTATAGACTATACGCAATTATCCTGGATCAGGCTATGATTTCGACTATGTTTGCCAAAATAATTCCTCAAATATTCTGGGGGGACAATTTTCTGTTACGGGACAATGGCTATCCATTAAAAATGGCTTTCGATTTGTTGATAACACTTATATCAAGCCTAATGCACGAATTGTCATTTACACCTAATGAGTGAATTGTCATTCAAAGGAAAACTCGCACTGCAATAGACGGACATTTAAGTTCTGAAAATGCGCTTCAGATATCATTACAATACAGCTCTCTAGGCCTCTAGGTCTAGCTTGTAAGTAAATAGAATGGTTTTAACTGAAAAAAGTTCAAAACTTTGTCCAGTGAATATTGCATTTATAGTTTTTCAAATAGCCTAAGCTACAGCGGATTCGCTGTGCATAATGTTTTTTCTATAGCCTACGGTTAAACAACGGAGATAAATGTCACCATGTTAACTGAATTTGAACCTTAGTATTCTTCGTCCTTCATATTTTTTTAATTACAGTGACAAGGTTTCCATACTCTCAGCTTATTAAAACCCAGCTGATTTCAACTGCTATTCCATAACTGAACAAAACGAGAAGAGAACTAGCCTAAGCATCTAATTAGAAACAAAAACAAATTTGCAGCACATTACACAATTAATTCACAATACATTTTAATGCCATTCTCTGCATGTGCGCTGCATGTTCTCGGTTTCCCCTGCTGTAAGTCGTGCGTTTCACGGTCTTAAAGTGGATTGTTTTAAAGCATTACGCTACGAGTAAAACAGGTTTGTCACATTTCCATAAGCAGGACATTATAAAACAAGGGGAAATATGCGTGAACATATGGGTTGCCAACCTGACAGCGTTATTGTATTTAGTGTAATCATTAAGGTAAAATAACGGTATTTATGTTATTAATCAATATTATGCAGGTAGCTTAGTGAACTTCGGATGAAGCTTGAACTTCGAGAACTCAATGAGAACAGCCTCATGGAATTGATGTTTGACACTTTTATTGCAGAATCAAATGAAATTAGTTGACTAAGCAGGCTAATTTGATGTTTTATAAGATGAGACTGAAGCCATTAATAGCTTATTCTCATCTGTTGCAGGTCCTTTTAACGAAATGTAACTACAAATAACAGCCATGTCGGAAATTATAGAGAACTCATAGGCTATAATGGTTAGTCCGAATAATATTGATCATACTATTGATCCATTTAGCCCATTCCTTGATCGCACTAAACACGCACGAGCATGTTTATTTCGACATCAAGCAATCCATCAATGTGAAAAAGCAGGCTTTTAAAGGGAATGGGATAGGACATTTTGATTGGTTTATTGTATGTCACGCCCAAGACACACCTATAATTAATGAAGAGACTAAGTTCAGCCCATTTGCAAATTGCGCCGTGCTTAGCGCCCAAAATACACGGCAGTAAACTAGCAAAAATGGACTTGGACACGCCTTAAACTTTACGCCATGCGCAAGATCGCCAAGATAGAGCCCTAGATCTGCAACTGCACTCAGGCAGGGATAACTTGGAGCAAGACAACAAATAACCGGAATCGATACGTTCTACAATTTGGAACCGGGTCCTCGGTTCCGCGTTCGGAATCGGTTCCCTGGAATCGATTCGCGATTCTCACCCATCAGTTACTCACTGGACATATTGATAGTTTCACTAACCGGTTGTGCAGCTGCTCCGAGATAGCTGTTAGAGTCTGTGTCCAGATGGATCCAGATAGAGTGTTATTTCATAAAATAATAGATATTTAGTCTCACTAGCCAGATGGAGTAACCTTAGTTAGAGCTCCCTCTGTATTTATGTATGTACGTAAATGACAAGCACATTCACGTTATTTTGTGTTTCGCATCAATCCACGCCCATGAATTGCCTTATATCGAGGTTGTCACTTCAATTTAAAGGTCCATACAAAGTTAAAATGGCCCAGAAAAAGCAAAAAAAAATATTATACCGACACTGAAATCGTTTTATTAGTAGATGTTCAATCAAGGGAAAGAAAATTGTTTAGTATTGTCAGTATGCTACCGGTGTCATGAAGTGGTAAAGTAAAGACCTTGCAAGAGATGACATGTACCATCAATGCAGGATCTCCCGTCACACTGTTAAAGTAGTAAAATAAAAAATAAAAATGGATTGACGTTAAATTGGAGGCAATTGGCGAAGAAGTCAAGTCAAGTTTATTTGTATAGCTGTAATGGGTTTGATGAGATTCACACGCAGAAAGGTGGGGGGATCAGGACAAGTCAACTCACAACCGTGAGGACTAATAATTAAGGGAGAGAAAATAATAAAGGAAGAAAGAAAAAACAGGAACGTAATTCCTTAAGGCTAAACAGCCAAAACGAAAATAAACCCACAAAAATGGGCGAACTAGAAAACTAGTAAATAACAACTAAATCTCCCGAACACAAATAATGACACAAGAACGGGAAACTTAGCAAACAAAAGAACACCCTCGGCTACCTTAGCTCAGAGCCGGAGAAGTGTAAAACCAAAACAAAAGTACAAAGAAAAACAGCGAGAAAAGCAATGTACTAATTGGATAGCATAGAACGCTACCAGGAGGAAAACAAATCTTATACCCGATTAAGAGCTAATAGCAAGTCCCTCCTGAACATAAACAAGTTAATATCAGGAGGTCGCTAGTACCTGGCTATACCTGGCTTGAATGCAATGTCGTAAGATAAACAAGCACTGGATAAGCGGAAGTGAGGAACTTAAATACCCCGCAGGTAGAAACACAGGTGGAAGCAATAATGAGGCTGGAAAACCACGAAACGGAACGTGGAAAAAATCTGATTGATTCACAATAGTGAAGACCGGACGAGAGCCGCAAAAGAAAAGAAAACAAACAGCCACGAACCACTACAATAGCACATAGTCATACAACTGAATGCAATTCAAAGTGCGTCACAGAATAATGAAAAAAGAAAGATTGATTTGACAGTACAACTAAAACTAAAATCAGTTAAAAAAGTTAAAAGGAAATAAGATAAAAACAATAAAAACAGATAAAAGGCTACAGTGCATGAATAGATAGATAGCCCCGGTTTCTGTACACCCGTGTCTCTCTGTACACCGGTGTTTCTCTGTACACCGGTGTCTCTGTGCACCCGTGTCTCTGTTCATCTGTGTCTCTCTGTACACCGGTGTCTCTCTGCACAACCGCTGCAAGACTTTTGCCTCTCCTGAATAGAGGACTGCGCCTTGGCTACGCCAAAAGGACTTCCTGCCACCCATATAGAGGTCTTTTGCCCCACTTTATAGAGGACCTTTCAAGAGCTCAACAGACAACAAGCAACAACTGAACATCAGATAACAGTATTTATTTATGTATATGCGGCGCAGAACATGAATGTTTTTAGCTTAGTTTTAAAAGTGGTTAGAGTTTGGGCATTTCTAATATCTTCTGGCAGTTTGTTCCAGCTGTGAGTAGCATAGTAACAGAAAGCTGCCTCTCCATGTTTTGTTTTAACTCTTGGAATGGTTAATAAGCCAGCATCAGATGACCTTAGGGTTCTGGGGAGTTCGTATGGCAAAAGCAGATCGGAGACATATGAAGGCCCTAGTCCATTTAGTGACTTGTACACAAGCTGCAATGCTTTGAAGTTAATTATCTGCTTGAATGGGAGACAGTGAAAATACCTAAGAATTGGCATGATATGATCAAATTGCCTTGTTTTATAAATAAGCCATTACAATAATCCAATTTGCTGGAGATAAAGGCATAAATAAGATGATTTTGTTATTGAATTGATATGGGTATTGAAATTTAATTCTGAGTCCAAGATTACACCAATATTTCTAACCTGGGTTTTAGTCTAAATGGACAAAAAACACATAGCTATGCATCTACGTCTGCATGGGACGAGCGAGTGGATTGCCGCCATCTGCTAAGCACACGGTCTTTCTCACAGCCTCAAAATAAATAATAATACATTTTATATAATAAATAATAAATATTAATTTTGTAATTTTGTTGGGATTCTGAGCGTGTGAGTTGTGGTTTGAAATCGGGTACTTAGGAAACTACTGGCGCATTCTAATTGCGGTCACATTGATGCGTGTGTCCCACTGACCAAAAGCCAGAATTGAGCTCAGGTTTTACTGGGATATAGCCTGGCTATATTCTTACAGGTAAAAAAAACTTTCACTTTTTATCCGGTTTTTCACCTGAACATGAGATGGGGTTTCACTGACTTTTGAACACAAAACACGTTCACTGGGGTGTGCAGTCTATGGCACCGATAACATTGGACAGCTTGGCAAAAAAAACCCAGCTTTACCTCCATCTGGCTTTGCATCTTGTAGGGGAACTGGATGGTCGCTGGCATTAGCGGGATTGTCAACCACAATTGCAATGCTGGCTACAGGCCTGTAAGCCACTTTAAAGCTAATTTTGTTAATTGGTTAAACGTGTTAATTAACATATTTAAGGTCATATAGAATTTCAATGTTTAGCAATTTTGAAAAAATAGTAGGATACTGGGGGAGCATTTATTAGCCTACGTTATGGGTCTAATTAAACAGCTTCATAGCCTACAATTGTTTAATAGGCGTAATGTAAAGTGTTTGCTTTTTACAATTTATTTTGTTTGCGATGTGTATTTGAAAGGCTACATTTAGTCTTGTGAATTTAACAGAAAATTTTAATAAATTAATATTCTAATTATCACTCAGAAGCTACATTTAGTCGCATTTTGAATTTGCAAACACGGTATGCGTGGTCCTGAGCAGGTGTAGAATTGGTTTGCATGTACGAACAAATCTCAGATACAAAAACGTTGATGAATGCCAAAATATTGGCAAATTTCCTAATACGAAGGATTTATGTACAAATTTGTTCTGCTCACGTTTCATGAATGAGGCCCATTGTGCATATATGTGAACCCATATTCAGTTAAACATCCATGTTACAGGTTCTGAAATGAATGGAGTAAGATAAAATTATTTTCCTCCCTGCGACAAAATTTAATTCCTTACATATAATGTTTATACGCACAAGGACTTACTGCCTCACTGTTCTGCTGTCTACTCTCCATCAGAAATGAACTTTCCCAAATTGTATTTTTTATTTACGTTTTATTTGTGGTACTCTAGAGATCATAACCAAAGTTCCACTATGACAAAAAATATATATAAAAATTTCAACAAAGAAAATTAGTTTAATGAAAATCCAGTGACATCACTTAATGAATCAGAAAATAATTTTAAAACATATAATTTTAATGACTTCCTTCATCATTTTAAAATGGTGCATCTATCTACTTACAAACACGTCACGGATAATGTGAACTGAACTATAGGAAATTTTCATATATTGAGATTTTTCAAATAAATACATTTGGAGCAATTCAAAGTGTACACATTATTAACAGTGTTTGCTGTATTAGCTGACTATCATAAATGTATTGTTCATGGCTATTGTGTGTAATGTTGATTCAATGACTGTATTAACTTAATAAAATATGAGAAAAAGCAGGTTGCAGTGAAAGCCTTTATTGCAGTGATTTTTATTATTGTTGTCTTACATGCAAAATATAAGCAGGTTAGGAACCATATTGTGTCAACTGGTTATACGCTGCACCATCGTTTCATAGTGCATTGGTAAATTTCTCCAGTTGCAGCCAATAACAATGAATCCTACGTGGGGCCCTTCGACTCTGTAGTTACAAGGAGGCTTCCTGGGGGCCCCTAGGCGTACGCAGGTAATCACACGAAACATATGGAACGATATGCGAACATTTTTGCCCGGCATGTAGTACGGTTCACCCGCCGTGCCACAGACATCTTTGATGGCATCTTCGCTGGGTCCAGTGATGAAAGTGTTGGCGAATTTGCATCGGTCGGGAAAATAAAGGTTGTTCACGCGAACCATACTCGTATCACAATCTGCCATGTCCATTTCGTAATGCTGATCCAGGAATTTTTTATATTGCGGGTCCTGTGCAATCACTATGTAAGTGATGGAAAGGCCCATGAACAGCAGAGTGAAAGTGGCCTTCATGATCGTACCCTGGGGAACAGATACAACTCGTGAGTATATAGCTCCTTAATATTTCTAGTACACATTTAAACCAATAAACATCTAAATAGCCCACTTCTTCTCATACACACATAACCACAGACCCGCACAACATACACCAACTCTCAGCACACACATACACACTGCAAAACTTACAGAAATTTAATTTTAAAGCAGTGCAACAAAGAATAACCACAAATATTTTACTAAAATCTTACTCTGTCTTGCTACACATTTTATATGCCTTTTTGTTTGATTGGCTACATTTTGCCATTTGGTTCCATTCAGTGGAACCATAGCAACCACAGCGCTCACACTATCAACTTTGCAACCGTGATAGTAGTTATAATTATACTGAAAACAGATGACCGAATAGAATTAAAGGCCCTCAAGACCTTCGCTGGGACTAAATACCAGCTGGTGTTTTAACAGATTTTGTGCCACATCACTATCTGTACAAGACACAAATACACACTATTGCTGTGACCAAATACGATCCTTGTTCCCTGCCCCCTGTCCACTCAGACCCCCATCTACTATGTTCCCTGTACCCTCACTTTACAAGCGGTGTGCGAAAATAGTCCTGCAAAACTCTTTCCAAACTAGTGAGGAAGTAGTTTGTAATATTTTTTTATTCTTATTGAGAATATCAATCAGTTGACATATGACAATGGTTACAAAGTGTAGATTATGAATGAAGATAGATAAACAAAAATAGTGAGAGTAGTTTGTAATATTTCTCGCTCTTGTACTACTGTAGTTTTTACTTCTGCTTTACTTCTTGAAATTGTCGGATGAGTGTGCTCCTGAATCCCTTCAACAAAACCCTGGAAATAAGGGTTTCATCCTGGGATTTTAAGTCCCCCCATTTGTGAAAAAAATTTTTCCACTCAAAACCTTTTTGATGAAGTTGACTCAAAAATGTGAAGGGATCATATTCGGTCACGGCCCCTGACTGCACACGCCAACAAGTATTTCAAAATTGCTGAGAGTTGCTGACAGGCTGTCGTGCTGTAATACTTTCACTCTGCTACATTTGTATTGGTCAATATAGGCATTACACATATTGTTGAAGGCTATTATTGTTTTGCTATTTTAGTAATAACTGTCTCTATGTTGCTTTTTTATAAAAAACAGTAACATTTTTTGCTAAATGTATGCCCTTTGGCTACCTCTATATGTATGTGATTCCATACAGTATTATACTATATATATGTTTTAACTATCATGTTACATTTAAGGAGCAGTATACACTCATTAAATATAAAATAAAATTCAAAATGTATGTATACAGACACGTACACATTCATATATACAGTACATAAATATATGTAAATATATGTACTATGCTGTATATACACAGCATATACTGTATTATAATATGATGGTAAATAGTTTGTATATATATATATATTTATATATATATATATATATATATATATATATATATATATATATATATATATATATATACAGGTGCAGCTCAAAAAATTAGAATATCGTGAAAAAGTTAAATATTTTCATGTCAGAAAGTGAAACTCATATATTATATTGATTCATTACACATAGAGTGAAATATTTCAAGCCTTTATTTCTTGTAATTTTGATGATTATGGCTTACAGCTAATGAAAACCCAAATTCAGTGTCTCAGAAAATTAGAATATTGTGAAAAGGTTCACTATTGGAAACTCAGGTGTCACAATCTAATCAGCTAATTAACTCAAAACACCTGCAAAGGTTTCCTGAGCCTTTAAATGGTCTCTCAGTCTGGTTCAGTAGGCTACACAATCATGGGGAAGACTGCTGACTTGACAGATGTCCAGAAGACAGTCATTGACACCCTCCACAAGGAGGGTAAGCCACAAAAGGTAATTGCTAAAGAAGCTGGTTGTTCACAGAGTGCTGTATCCAAGCATATTCAGAGCAAGTTGAAGGAAAAAGTTTGGTAGGAAAAGGTGCACAAGCAACAGGGATAACCGCGGCCGTGTCAAGCAAAATCCATTCAAGAATTTGGGGGAGCTTCACAAGGAGTGGACTGAGGCTGGATTCAGTGCATCAAGAGCCACCACGCACAAACGAATCCAGGGCATGGGCTACAAATGTCGGATTCCTCGTGTCAAGCCACTCCTGAATCAGAGACAACGTCAGAAGCGACATCATTTGCAAAAATCTCTAAAAACATGTTTTCACTAGTCATTATGGGCTATTTTGTGTAGAATTTTGAGACAAAAAATGAACTCAATCTATTGTAGAATATTTCTGTAATAAAACGTGGAGAAGGTGAAAGGGGTGTTCAGACTTTCCGGCTTGACTGTATTTTTTAAATGTGAAACTGTACCAAAAAACAGTTGATGGGGCTATATTATTTTACGAATACCCCCACCATTTGTTGCTAAATAATTTATTAGGCTATTGAGTATGCAGAGAGTAACTGATTCGGTTGACAATTATGTAGGCTACTGCGGTGCGGTAGTCAGCAGTTCATATAGGCTAGTCAGTTCAGTAGGACTCACTGAACTGTGGTAGTAGGAGTAGTCTGTGGTCAATACAGTTCACTACAGTTCCTTGGAAAAATCCCACCTGTTCTCACTGAATTGTGGTAGGCTTCCTCATGGCAACCTGCAAATTTTCCTTTCATTATCTTGATGTTTCATTTCGACTATCAGGCCCGCCTTTAGCTATAATGTTAGCTGATGCATTATGAACGAATCATTGAGAGTGATGATCCAGTGCACTCAGTTCACTTTAAAGATTCGTTCAAAAAGATTTGTTTGTTCACGTACTGCCCATCACTATGAGACTTATTCTGCTGACTGCTGTCTGTGCATCATCAGGTATGTTGGCTAAAAAAAACGATTTTCTGAATTGTATATTTGATGGTTCAAAACACCTTCATTTCATGTCCAAACAATAAAGATATGTGAGAATAATACTTTTGAGGTATTTATTCCAAAAGTCTGATGTTGCACAGACAGCAATCAGCAGAATAATCACAGAAAATCGGATTTCCACAAAATATTGCAATGTGACCAAATAAACAAAAAGGAAAGACAAAAAGAGAATTCTGTTAGTCTTCAATAACATTCCCCTGGAAAACAGCCTAACCAGGAAAGCATTAAGCTAGTAACAGTAACTAACTGGCAATGTAAACAAACACAAAATGGCATATAAATCCCTGAAAACGATCTCTTTAGTGACTGTGCTGACTTTAAAAAGTTTTTTAAACAGTCTAGCCACTAACTAATAGTAAATTAGCCTTTACACCTGCAACAATACACAAACTACACTTTACAATCTGGAAACATGAAGTGGCTGGGAATAGAAAATAAGAGATCACTCTCCTTATGGACATTTAAAAATAATTTTATAAGATTGATATGACCAGTACAATTTTAAACGGCTTACTATGTCCAATATTGTCTGTCAGTATTATATATCTGAGATATAATGTTTTTGTATTACATGTCAGGAGTCCTCATAAGCATTTTTTAAAATGTGCAAATATGGAGCTGCAGAAAACCTGATAAGTTACCCACCTGTTGAATGATGTGTCCGGTCTCGTTTGGGCTCAGGGTGTCCGTCTGGGTAAAATTAATGTCAGGTAAAGGTGAGCCTCAGATGAAGATGTTTCTCAGGTGAATGTGATCAGAGTGTGCTGTTCTGACTTTTATACCCGTACGGGGAGACAGAATTAGCCTTATCCCACTAGGGGTAGGGTGGAATTTGGCCACGCTTGCTTGTTTGACCATGTAATAGCTTTTCCAACAGATGTGTCAATGCCAGACACAAAGACGGGAATTATTGTTTATTTTATTTTTTTTCTGGGAGTGGGTGGGGCTGACTGGAAAGTCGTTTGTTGTCTGCTGAATACCAAAATGTGTTAGTGCACACATACAGTAGCTGATATAATGGTAGTTTGGCCATCAGAAACCAATGTATGGATCTCTCTAGGCCTCAGAACATAACCTGGGTGAACCATCGACATTAAACCCATTTGTTTATTCCTGGACTATTTATTTACCCACACTTCACATCCCTGTCTGTTGACAAACAGGCCCTGCTGGGAAAGAGAGGCTACGAGCTGTAGTATTTTATTCTTTTTTAGGGTCACTCATAATCATCTGCAACGATCCACAATATGCTCTCTTTAGGTCAGGGCTTTTCAAATACGTGGCCAAATACGGCGCTCTACACATACCACCGCTATACTCTTGAGCCTTTGATTACAGAGAAGAACTAAACTATCATTGTGCTGCATAAAAATAGTACATGTAAATACATTTTTTAAAATGATACAGTACATCAGATTTCATAGGAATGATAAATATACAATGATAAATAACATGTCTGGTCAGTAAGATACAATTAGCTAGTGTAACTATTATACAATTCCATAATCTTCTACAGCAAAAATGAATGGACATAATATGTATCCGCACAAAGACTCACTTCCTCAGCTGTTCTGCTGTCTACTCCCCATCAGAAATGAACGTTCCCAAATTTTGTCTTTAAATCATATTTTATTTAAAAATAAAATCTTTATAACTGGAAAGGGGACATTCAAAAGGACAGTCGGGGAGAATCTGCTGAACATTTTTCCTGGTACCATAGTCTTCTCGTACGAGCAATTTGAGCACACACCATTCATTACCCTCTCTGTCTTCCTTTTATCTTAGTCTGTTAGAGTGTATAGAGTGTTAGAGTCTTTTCTCTAAGTATAGAATAGCATTAAAATAGCATTAGAAATGGATTATTGCCAACTGTAATATTATGTCTTAATAAACTTAGTTTTCTGTTTTCCAGTGCATCTAAGGTACGTGGATGCATAGACGCTGACCGGGCTGTGCATCTCTGTGAGAACAAAATAACTGTATTGGTCTCATATTTGGTTTAGGGTTAACACCGTTAATGGGTTTTGTATTGTCAGTATGCTAAAATGGATTGACTTTAAATTGGAGGCGATTGGCGAAGAAACGCATAGCTGTGCATGGGACGAGCGAATGCATTGCCGCCATTTGCCAAGCACACGGTCTTTCTCGCAGCCTGGAAATAAATTAAACGTTATTCATTTTGTAATTTTGTTGGGGTTCTGTGCATGTGAGTTGTGGTTTGAAATCTGGTAATAACTTAGTCTACCTTATTTTAGTAATTAAATTGTAATTACAAGGAGGCTTTTTTGGGGGCCCATTGCGTATGCAAGTAATCAATGTATTGTATGTAAGTTCGTCGTCTTGTTATGTGACATTCCCAGTAGCGTGCACACGTTCTTTGTTCGTTGGCAGAAGCAGACACAGACAGGAAGGCCTGGATACAAAACTCCGTTTATTGGAAAGGATTCTGCGTCAAATTACACAGCTCATGCTATTCTGAACACCTAGCATAATGTTATTACAGTATAAAACACATTATATTCTACGCAATTGTACATTAGGGTGATGACATTAACTTGTGACAGTGTTCGAGAGCGCCTCCTAGGGCATCTTAACATGCACTACAAGTGGCACAGTGAACCAAAGCCTGCCACAATATGACAATGGTTACAATGTTTACCCTGACTGCACACACCAACAAGTATTTTAAGAGATGCTGAGAGTTGCTGGCAGGCTGTTGTGCTGTAATACTTTCACTCTGCTACATTTGTTTTGGGCAATATAGGCATTACACATATTGTTGAAGGCTATTATTGTTTTGCTATTTTAGTAATAACTGTCTCTATGTTGCTGTTTTATAAAAGTGTCTTAAGATTTTGCTAAATGTATGCACTTTGGCTATCTCTATATGTACATGATTCCATACAGTATTATATATTTTGTTAGCTGGGAAGCTACCTGTAAAAATGTGTTGGTCATATTTCCATAAGCAAGAAAATATAAAACAAGGGAAAATATGTGTAAACCTATGGGTTCCCAACCTGACGCTTTAGTTTATTTAGTGTCATCATTTGTAGTGGTTCGTGGCTGTTTGTTTGCTTTTTTTTGCGGCTCTCGTCCTGCCTTCACGATTGTGAATCAATCCAGCCTCATTATTGCTTCAACCTGTGCTTCTACCTGCAGGGTATTTAAGTTCCTCACTTCCGCTTCTCCGTGCTTGTTTGTCTTACGACATTGCATTCGAGCCAGGTATAGCCAGGTACTAGCGACCTCCTGATAATAAACTTTGTTTATGTTCAGGGGGGACTTGCTATAAGCTACTTAATCGGGTATAGGATTTGTTTTCCACCTGGTAGTGTTCTGCGCTACCTATTTAGTGCATTGCTGTTCTCTAGGAGAACATTGCTGTTCTTTGTACTTTTGTTTTGGTTTTACACTCCTCCGGCTCTGAGCTAAGGTAGCCAAGGGTGTTTTTTTGTTTGCTAAGTTTCCCGTTCTTGTTTTTTTATTTTGTTATTCGGGAGATTTAGTTGTTATTCACTAGTTTTCTAGTCCGCCCGTTTCTGTGGGTTGATTTTCGTTTTGGGTGTTTAGCCTTAAGGAACTATGTTCCTGTCTTTGAACTTCGGATGAAGCTTGAACTTCGATAGCCGAAATCCATTGCCTGTGATCTGTCTGCTGTGAGAACAGCCTCATGGAATTGATGTTTGACAATGCTTAATTGTATAATCAAACAAGCAGACTAATTTGGCATTGTCTACCAAGTTCTGGTAACTTATGCTCAGTTGTTGCAGGCATTATAGCTAAATTAAACTGCACATATTTTGTAAAATAACAACACTGGTGTAAGCTGATGGAAATATTTTTCCTGTTTTCCTGTTATTATATTTCTGGTAAATAGTTTGGTCGGGAATTACCAGGAACCCGTGCCACTGTTAAACCCTAACGTGAAAGATTATTATTGTATATATCAAAGCACGTCATCATGGTTAGTCCGAATAATATTGATCATATAGCCTATTCTTTGCTCGCATGCTTTAACTACGAGCACGATCATGTCTGTTGCGCTAGGTGTAAATCGCTGTTTTCACAGTCTTACTATACACCATCATATTAACAATCCACCAAGGTGCAAACGCAGATGGATTTGAAAGGGAATGGGATATGACATTTTGATTGGTTTATTGCATGTTACGCCCAAGACACACCTATAATTAATGAAGAGACTAAGTTCAGCCGATTTGAACCTTGCGCCTTACTTAGCGCTCAAATAACACGCCGTCTAACTAGCAAAACTAACCACGTGTTTTAGACCAAGCGTTAAGATCATCAAGATAGAGTCCCTAGAATCAACTCTAGACCGTTTGTTAGCTTCCTTGTGCTAATGATGCAACAGCCAATTGTCAGATTACTTCTGGTCCCTCAGAATGGGATCCTGTCGCCATCGGCACCCGTTTTCCCATCATCATTGCCGCCACATCTGGACTGCCATCTAGCTGCTGCAATTTCCACTATCATGGATATTGCCAGTCAGTTCTGACCATGCTGGTGATTAAGATCTAGACCCTGAGCCGACCTGAGGAGAATGGGTTTCCCCCTTGAGTCTGGTTCCTCCCAAGGTTTCTTCCTAATTACACCAGGGAGTTTTTCCTTGCCACTGTTGCCTCTGGCTTGCTCTTGTGGGGGTTTAGGCTGGGTTTTTTCTGTGAAGCGCATTGTGACAACTTGTTGTGAAATACGCTATATAAATAAATATTGATTTGATTTGATTTGATTTGTGTATACAAGGGTAGCAATTACTACATGCTTCACCCTATATGGTACTATAGAGTACAGAGCCAAAACAACAAAACCTACTAACCTGCTTTTTCGAGGGCAGGTTCGCGAACACGAAGAGGCTGGAGCCTATCCCAGCATGCATTCGGCGAGAGGCAGGAATACACCCTGGACAGGTCGCCAGTCCATTTTAGGGCTCTTACTTTGTCCAATGTAATATAATATTACAATATTATAATATGAGAAACTATCTTTGGTAACCAACTAATTTGTAAACTATGGCTGGAGAACAGCGGTTGGCTATACCTAAAAATATTCTCTATGTAGTTCAAGTAGGCTATGCTTTCACGTACTAAATTGTTATTCATGAGTTTATCAACAAATTTTTCTAAAATGAGATGGCATAAATGGCTGGCCTAATTATAGCAGAGTAAAAAGTATGAAATCCAGAAACGGATAGCCTAGAGATGTCCTTGCCCACCCCTGCCCGACAGTAGGCTATGCCATGTAGGCTAATCACTCTAGGGGGGTCTGGGGACATGCTCCCCCGGGAGAGAATTTGTCCAAAAGCACTCTGAAATAGTTCATTCTGATAACTTCTGAGAGTAGAAATTACTTTCAAGAATTAGCTACATGCCAGCCTTAAACTAAAATGTATAAGCGATTGCTATACACTAGGCTACACATTTGCCGCAGGCAAGCACACCCAATCCAATCGTAGCTACCGTTCCTTTTCATTTATTATAAAGCACTTTAATCCAGAACAACACCCATTCTTTAGGACGAACAAAAGCAAAGTTTATTTGTGGAAAAAACAGGCAAAAAAACATTATAGTTACGCGTGTAAGCATAATATTAGGCTACTGTTTAGAAAAAGTAACCTTCATGCTTAACGTTAACCATGTCCTTTCAAAAAAATATATGAATTACGCGTATTCGTGATGAGTTGTACCGTGCTTTTGTAAACCCATACAGTTGTAGGCTATCAACTTGTAAGATGCATGATACTACACTTGAGCCATCAAATAAATGGAATGGAAGCTGTCACGTTTGTTGTACTGGTTTATTTAAAGTATTTGGAATCACAGTCCAGTGTTGCAGTAAACAAATATGGCACCTCATGCTACATCAGCTTTAGAGATCACATTCAACTTCACAGTCAGGGTACTGCTTTGCTGACTTGATGCTGGAAATAATATTTTAAATCATTGTAACCACATTCACGACGAGCTATGGAAAATCGCTAATTAGCCCACTGCAAACGATGTTGTTTCCTCAAAATGCGTTCCGGACCGATGGCTTAGCTCAAGCGAACAGTGCAAAGCAGTAGTGGTCTTTTATGTTAATTACAAAAGTAAAACAAAGTTTGCCTTCATTCTGAAACAAATTCCATTTTACAGGCCACCACAGTTTAGTTACCTGTATGTAATTTAGCCGCCGCCAAACCAAAATTAAATCTTTAACAATTATATTTCAGCCATAATTTTACAAACAGATGATTTGTCCTGCTCTAATAGCAGAAGTAGGAACCACGGAATTAAAATATTTTTTGAAAGGACATGGGTTAACGTTAAGCATTGAAGATTGCGTTTCCTAAACAAACTGAATGATATAGGAAACAAAAACGTCAGTAGCCTAATATTATGCTTACACGCGTAACTAAAACTAATTTTCTACTCTTAAAAGTCATCAGAATGAACTAGTTCAGAGTGCTTTTGGACAAATTCTCTCACGGGGGAGCATGCCCCCAGACCCCCCTAGAGTGATTAGCCTATCTCTAGGCTATCCGTTTCTGGATTTCATACTTTTTACTTGGCTATAATTGGTCCAGCCATGTCACCCTTGCGAAAAAATACTTTAGGATTCCTATGGGATTCCTATCATACTTTATAGTGAATCCTATAGTCACGTATAGTATGTTATGTACCCTATAGTTCACCTAATGTATTTTTAAAAGTATTTCTATAAGATCCTATAATAGTCTGAAGTAGCCTTGTTTGTCCTATAGGGATTGGAATGAAAAATCTTATCGGAATTTGTAGGAATTCTCCCAAAATATCATAAGATTCCTATAGGAATCCTATAGTACTTTTTCGTAATGCCATCTAATTTTAGCAAAATGGGTGTGTGAATGTGTGTGTGAACGGGTGAGTGAGAGGCCATTGTAAAGCGCTTTAGATAAAGGCGCTATATAAGTACAGTCCATTTACCATTTAGCTACATAGAAAATATTTTATTCTAATAAATTTTTTATTTTTTTGCTGTTATATAAGTATTATCATTGCAAGTTGCAACAACTTTTGTTGGGAATTCCATTAAATCCATTGGTCACCTGTGATAATATGTATTAACTATATTTGAATATGTATCACCTTTAAACTATATTACCTGTGATAATATGTATTGATTATATTTGAATATGTATTACCTTTAAACTATATTACCTGTGATAATATGTATTGATTATATTTGAAAATGTATCATGAGCACTCAAACACATGGTGAGATATATATATATGGAATCACATCATATTATGTGAGCACAAAGCACAGAAACAGACTCTCTGTCTATAAAAGCAGTTTCCTTCAAAAGGTCCAGAGAGTCTGATAAGATGATAAGATGTTCCCATAACAATGATTGTGTTGAGCGCTGTCCAAGGCGCTCCTGGGCAAACAGATATTCTCAGACACCTGGTGTCTGACCGACCAAGGTTCAGTACAAAATAAGCACAGAAACACATAGTAATATATTAATTAAAATGCATTTTCACAGAATCCCATAAAGTTAATAAATAGAATGGTCACAGTGAGATATAGACATTTCTGTGAATATGAACGCTGAGTCTGACTATAAAAGTTGAAGCCATTGTTATTTTTTACACACAGTCAGCAGTCCAGAAATTTGGAGGAGAACTTAGATAGTATCCAAGCAACCAGGGTCTGATACGAGGTGGTTTCTCAGGCCTAAAAAACAGGCGATGCCATAGGGGGGGGCACACAGAGCTGGAGATGGGTGGCTGGGGATCTAAGGGGGGAGATTTTGAGAGCTATCTTTGTGGGGGTGGAGCCGGGTGGTTGAGAACCCAGGTGTCACCTGGATACAATCCAATAGGAGTAGGCCCTACAAAGGAAAAGTTTGGAAAGTTCTCGAAGAAAGGCGGAGATAGAGATGGCCTGTGTCTGTATGGTCAAATAGGTCAGATGGACAAAAAATGGGATGTACAAACTGATAAAGAAACTGTATAAAAATTGATGGAAAACATGTAATAGTGTGATATCTCTCTGAGGGGTTCACACTAGACTTTTGATTGAGCAGTGTAAGGAATAAAAGTCTAGAAGTCTCTGAAATTCTGTCTCGTCCTCTTTGTTTAAACACTTAGAGAAATTCGAGAGGTAAAGTTGAAAAACTCTGAATTTCTGAAAACAACTCTGAGAGATATTTTCACTTCAAATCCATAACACTTTCTTCTCTACCATAAGGCCATGGTTGTGGCTCTTGGTTGGTGTAGTTCCACTGCTTAAATGCTTTGCTGTTTCTCTAGTGCACCCCCAGGCTCCTACCCGAACAGCTAGGCAGGTAGTACGTGTCACAGTGCTTTATAAACAGTCACCAGAATGTTGGCTTTGATCCTGACTCTTATTGGTTCTATTCCTGCAGTGTGAGGTTTAGCCTCTCTTTTGACACTCCATTAACATCCAGGTAATCTGAGATGCAAATTGCCTGGTGATACTGAAGGAAAGTGTAAGACAGAACGCATAATGTCCCTGTTTTGCCTGCAGTGTCAACTATGGGCATATGAACAGCACTTGCACAAGGTAGAATGTAGTCACTCCACAGCTAACTGTGATTTATGTATCTGTGTATTGTTTGCTAATTTTGAGTAGTTTCATCTGAGTGTATTAGTCCTATTGCTCAAAATCATAAACATAAACACATCGCTTTTGAAAATTTCTGTGATTATGCCAACACTGAAAAATTCTAATCTTGATCATCATTATCTCTAAACTTGTAGACCAATCTCAACTTACATTTTCAACTGAAAATGTAAGAGAAAGCTACTGTTCAGCAACTCAGTACCTGTGTTAGTTCAAACCCTATCTTTTAAACTTTTCAGTAAGAATTTAGATCGTACCATACTGCAGTTGTAAAGGTAGTAAATGATCTACTACTGTTATCAGAGTGTAGCTCTGTTTATGAACTCATAAGTCTTGACCAAAGTTCAGTTTTTGGCACTGTTTATCACAAGACCCTATTGGACAGAAACCAGAGCTGTACTGGGCTTTGTGGACAGGAAACATCCTGGTCTAAATTTTTACTTTTGTGGCACGAGCCAGTTTTTTAAACTATAAAAATTATTTTATTATTTCATTTCTCAACATTGAAATATGGTGTTCCTCAGGGGTCAGTGGTAGGACCACTTCTCTTTTCACTGTATATACTGCCCCTAACAATATAATTCAAAAGCATAGTGTGGAGTTTCATTGCTATGCAGATGGCACACATTTACATCTCAATTAAGCCAGGTGAAGCACTGCAGCTCTTTTAGTTAGAGACATGTATTGCTGATATTAAGGCCTGGATGACTGATCATTTTCTGCCCTTAAACTCATGTTCGTTCTAGGTCCCAGAAACATAAGATAATTGATCTAGTCTTTAAACTGTGTCTATTGCTGAGGTGTACCAAATGTGGCTGAGGAAGACCTTTTATTTACCAGTATTAAAAATGGGGTGGTTGTCTTTCACATTTTCACAGGAATTTATAGGAATTCTCCCAAAATATCATAAGATTCCTATAGGAATCCTATAGTACTTTTTCGTAATGCCATCTACTTTTAGCTAAATTTGTTGATAACTCATGAATGACCATTTAGGACATGAAAGCATTGCCTACTTGAGCTACATGGAAAATATTTTATTTTAATCTACGAGTGAAGTGAACCGGCGCTGCTTGCAGTTCTTCGAAAAACCTGTGAACTTAAGTAGGAAATGTTGTTTCGGAGACTTCCGGTTTTTAATTGTGGCTTCCTGGTCTTGGTTTGCGTTTCTCTCTTTACGACTTCCAAATTACAATTACAGTTCTCATTTTGGTGCCAACCATACTGACAAAACGCATGTATGTAGAGAATAGAGTGCTATAATGAGTTCCGCACGTACAGATAAAAAGATTACGTACATGAATCATGTTTTACATTTAGACTTTAATGGAGTTTAATAAATTAACGTTTTAAAGTTCACATTTGCAATTTGAGTTACATTTGCGAATCTCAATTTATGTTTATGGAATGTTTTGGCAGCTATCTAACTCCATATATATGCTTCCATTCTGTCGGTATGTTGTGATACAGGCTAAAGTTCAAAGGAGGCATTGACTGTCTTGCTTCACTTTCTCTGTTAGCTTTGGACTGGGATCCAGCCTGTTAACTGGAAACAAATTGAGGCACCCTGACAAAACAGTTCCCAAGCAACTAAAACCATGCTTTTTAAAACAAGGGCTTGGAGAGAGAGGTGTAATGCTGCCTGTTTCAGTGCTAGAGAGCACTCTTTGGGGGTGTCCACATATCTGAAATATTAGCCTTGAATTATCCCACCCTCAGTGGTCAAATCATCCAACTGCATGAATTTAGCACAGTAATCACGATGCTCAGGCAAGGTACAAAGGGCAGAAAAGGTTCAACAACCCTGCAGATAATAACCACCAGAAAATCCACACAGTTCTAATTAAATTAAAAGATGTTTGAAATATAATGACTCAATTTTTTATTGGCTGGAGATTAAACCCTTTGCCCCTTTAACAGTTCTGTGGATTATGCACTAAATGAACAGAAGATGCCACAAATCTGTCAGAGGTCCGGTATATGTGTACAAGTATCATTGCATTCAAATGCGACAAAGGCTGACGGCCTGATCACAGTAACAAAATGAAACCCCTGCTCAGTAATTTCCGTTGAGGTCTTCCATGTGCTTGCAGCAGATCTTTAAAAGCACCCACATTTTCTGCTTTCCTTACTTGCTGAGAGGGTGACAGAAGTCGTTTGGTGTCTGCTAAATACCAAAATGTGTTGTAATGTAGTGTACACATACAGTAGCTGACAAAATGGCAGTTTGGACACCAGGAACCAAAGTAGATTTATCTACGCTTCAGAAAATAAACTGGATGAAGCAAGCCTAGAAATTAAATCCATTTGTTTATTCTGGGACTATTCATTTACCCACACTTCCCGTTAATGTCCCTGTCTGTTGACAAACCTGCCTTTAACCTCAGATAAAACAGAAATGTTGGTTCTAGGTCCCAGAAACATAAGATAATTTATCTAGCCTTTAAACTGTATCTAAACTGTATCTAAACTGCACCAAATGGGGCTGTGGAAGACCTTTTATTTACCAATATTAAAAACGGGGTGGTTGTTCTTCACATGCAGGGTAATTGATGCATGCTTTTGTTATGTGAAGGCTAGATTTTTGCAAAGCCCTGTTATCTGGCTGCTTTATTTGTCTATCAATGAAGAAGTATTACCCCAGTGTACAGGACTGATTTTTAGGTTCTAGTTCTAAGTGCTACAGTTCCTGTGTGCTGGGATTTGAGCCTGAAAGTGGCCTATGCTTTAGCTTTATATGAAAGCACCTCAAATCTCATCCAGGGCTTTGAAAAAAAAAAATCTTCAAAATGTTAATAAATTAAAAAAAATCCTGTGTAAGGTTGTGTAGAAATGCAGGAAATTAGTTTTAAAAGGCTGGGGGATGACCCCCAGACCCCTCCCCCAAAACGTCGTCCCCCCCTTGTGTCCCACCAACATCTCTTCATGCCCCCCCAATCAAAACAGTCTAGAAACACCCCTGCTTTGCACACTTTAGTACTTTGAGCACTTTCTTTACTTCAACTGCACTTGGTAATAATCTATAGAAATGTGTAAAAAAGGGAGTAGGATCTGTTCAAAGGCATACATATTTCCAAAAATTCTATTTCCACTTGGTAATGCCTGATTTCAGTTGAGCGTCACATTTCTGTGCAATACATTATTTTGTCACATGGGGGCAGCAAAGGGCAATGCATTCAGAGAGTAGCAACGGTTTTTGTACTAATACTGTAGTTTTCTCCTAAATGAATCATAAAAACAAATGTAAACCTTTGCTGTTTTTTTGTACAAAACTAGTAAGATCACTGTGTGTGTGAGTGTTTTCTTTGGTTGACTGGGGGTGATACCTTATTGATATAGTGCTATGGTATCACATAAATCTGAATTTCTCTCTCTCTCTCTCTCTCTCTCTCTCTCTCTCTCTCTCTCTCTCTCTCTCTCTCTCTCTCTCTCTCTCTCTTTCACATTTCCAAGAGAAACGGTACCCGATTCAAACCGTCAGCATAGAGACATGTATATACTGCCAGTCACTATATGACTGGCAGTGGTGCCAGCTAGTCACTATATGACTGGCAGTGGTGTCAGCTAGTCACTATATGACTGGCAGTGGTGCCAGCTAGTCACTATATGACTGGTAGTGGTGTCAGCTAGTCACTATATGACTGGTAGTGGTGCCAGCTAGTCACTATATAACTAGTAGTGGTGCCAGCTAGTCACTATATGACTGGTAGTGGTGTCAGCTAGTCACTATATGACTGGTAGTGGTGCCAGCTACTCACTATATGACTGGTAGTGGTGCCAGCTAGTTACTATATGACTGGTAATGGTGCCAGCTAGTCACTATATGACTGGTAGTGGTGCCAGCTACTCACTATATGACTGGTAGTGGTGCCAGCTACTCACTATATGACTGGTAGTGGTGCCAGCTACTCACTATATGACTGGTAGGAAAGAAAGGGTCACAGGCAGTGTGATGAGGAAGAGAAGTGTTTGCAACTTAAAAAGAGAAAATAAATGCAAGACTACTTTCTGTCCAAGGATTGGTGAGGCAAGGTGGCATTAACCAAAAAAAAAAGAAAATATTATACCTCATTTAAGATGGTCAGATGAGGGATCACTGATACTGGATGTGAATACACTCTTTTTCTAAAAATGAGAAGTTTTAATTGTGGAGTGCTAGCCACTGTTTGGACTGTGGAGAATAGCTACAGATAAATTTTGTCTGCATGACACCCAGTGTGTTTTCTGCCTTGTGAGAAGCACACCTGTACCCTTTGCTTAATTACATTAGTCACATGTTTTATGCTAAGAAATCAAGTCCCAAGAGCGACAGGAGCATTCAGTTCTGTAATGTTGAATGCCTCTCTCAAGAAAACCCTCGACTCTAAAGTAAGGTGGGATCCAGTGCCCACACTCTAATCATGGTCTCATCTCATAGGAGATTGATGAGGGAGCATCAGAGGTCAGAGGTCATGTATATAAAGGCCTCTGAGAAGCTGGGCCCATTTAGATCTGCAGATCTGACAGCAAAGGGCCTCTTATGCAGAGAATTAGTTCTGTAGAGACAAGTCGGAGAGGGGCCAATCAGAATCTGAATTTTTCTCTCTCTCTCTTTCTCTCTCTAGCACTCCCTCTCTCTCTCTCTCTCCCTCTAGCACACTCTTTCTCGCACTCTCTCTCTCTTTCTCGCTAGCACTCTACTCTCTCTGTCTCTCTCTCTCACTCTCTCGCTCTCTATCTCTCAGAGCCCTGAAAGTGACAGAGAGAGGAGCGCTCGGTTGTAAAGAACGTTGATGCAAACAGGGCAGCTGGTAGCCGTTGTGGGATCTGTCCATATGCGCGAGTACCAAACGTGCAGAGCCAGCAGAAAGCAAGCGAGAACACAGAGAGAGAGAGAGAGAGAGAGCGAGAGATGGAGAGAGGGGACACAGAAAAGGAGAGAGCTGGGCCCAGCTAATATGTTTATCGAGTGCAAGTGAGCTTGTTAAAGGCTCCAGCTATTTATGTTCCACATCCACCCGAGAGATAAATGGTTATTTCTCCAAAACCAATTTTAGAGAGGCGGGGGAAAAAAACCCTCCAAATGGATTTTCAGTCCCTGTGTGCAGGGATTTGAGCCTGAAAGACCATAAACCTCAGTGACAGTCCAAAATGTGTGGCCAAGCTTGGCAACTGTGCAATTTACTTTTACACCAAACATTTATTACCTTCTTAGGTCCCCGGTCTGTGTCTCTTGTGTGTTGTTTCTTGATTTCTGAGGGTCTTTGCTTTTCTCACAGGGCTTGCTCTGACCATGTTCTTCTCTCAGAAGATTGTGTCCACCTCTCCAGCTTACACCTTCATCTCTCAGAGTGAACAGCTCCACATTCAAACACTGAGCCACAGCCACAGTGTGTGTGTGTGTGTGTGTGTGTGTGTGTGTGACAGAGAGAGAGGGAGCCTGAGTTTAATACTGTACTTTACTGTGTGTGTGTGTGTGTGTGTGTGAGACACATAGTGGTGAGAGATAGAGTTTAATACTGTACCTTACTGTGTGTGTGTGTGTGTGTGTGTGTGTGACAGAGAGAGAGGGAGCCTGAGTTTAATACTGTACCTTACTGTGTGTGTGTGTGTGTGACAGAGAGAGAGGGAGCCTGAGTTTAATACTGTACCTTACTGTGTGTGTGTGTGTGTGTGTGTGGTGTGTGACACATAATGGTGAGAGAGAGACAGAAAAATAGAAAGTTAAATATTGTATGTTGCTGTGTGTGTGGTGAATGAGATAGAGAGATAGAGCGAGTGAAGTTTAATAATGTACCGTACTGTGTGTGTTTGTGTGTGTGTCTGTGTGACAAATAGTGGTGAGAGAGAGAAAGTGAGAGAGTGGAGTTTAATACTGCATGCGACTGTGTGTGTGTGTGTGTGTGTGTGTGTGTGTTTGGGAAGTGGGAGTCTTTACACACCCAAGAGTGCTGACACATACAGCCTTGCCAAACCCATTGTACTTACCCCATGCAGCAGGTTCCAGGTGCCCTTTACAGCAGGGCTACGAACCCAGAGCCTCTGCGTGCTCACAGACAGCTGGGGAGAGCGCTATACAGCGAGCGTCCACACGATGGCACTTTCTCCCTCACTTTTCGCTCTCTTCGACTTCAATTCTCCTTTTGAAAAGAGAAAAAAAAAAACAGGATACAGGGATGATTAATGGGCTTGGTGAACAATGAATTATCTCAGCCTCCCCCATCCCTTATTCCTGCGTGCCGCCACCCCCCTCTTGACTCAGTCCCCCTGTTCCCCAATCCTCGCCTCCAGCGCTTACGCAGTCCTACACCCCATCTCCATCTATCCCCGGGCCCTCGCCCCCAGCTGTGCTATTTTGGCCACCCTTTCTCTCTAGCCACAGGAAAACACCTGTGACAGAATAATGGCAAAATGAAGCCGGACACACCTACGGGTCTCACCTGACATCTGTCACCTAAATATGACTGAAGTCCCAATAATGGCCCTATTGCAACAACATTTTTTTTTTAAAAGAAGCAAAAATAAACCGAATAAAATGGAGCCTGCTTGCTGAGGAGTTTCTGTTCATCAGAGCCAGCATGTCCTCTCATCGGGATGTGTGTTTATATAGGTCTTTGGGACTAATTACTCGACCTTTGCTAATTAGAATTATCAATGAGCTTAGGCTGATCAAGGCTGTTTGGACACTATTCCCAGGCCTGTTTTCTGATTTGTGTTGAAGCACATCCTTTTTTTTATTTTTTAAAAACACGTTCTTTGGAAAAAAAATCAAAGTGCCCATTTGCATTAAAAATCGCATAGAAGAAAACCATGCTAGAGTGGAATTTAATGAACAGAAGCATTGGGGGTGGCTTTACTCATGAGGGTAACACTGAAATGAAGAAATACCTCGTGACTTGAGTCGCGGAAACTAGTTGATCTGATTTGCGTTAAATATTAAAAGCCGTCCGTCATCTTCTCTGCCTGTTTTACTTTGTGTTATCATTTTTCACATTTTTAAATGGATTCTGGGGGATATGACTTTTTTTTATTATACAAAACCTGATTTTATGCACACAACAGCACAGCCTCTGTAGAATGTGAATTCTCCTGGTTGATTTTTCACAGGTTACACTCTCCTGCACTACAGATGCCGTTGTGGTCACAGGCGAAGAAAGACTTTCGCACCTCTCGTTTGGCTCTACAGAACCCAAAAATACCAGCGAAACAGCGTCAGGCCAGCTGTCTGAAATAGGTGTCATCACTGTAGAGGTCCCAGACACACAGGTGTGAATATGACTCATGAGCCCGAAGCTTGGTGAATCAACTGCACTTCTGTGTGTGTGTGTGTGTGTGTGTGTGTGTGTGTGCACGTGCGTGTGTGAGTGAGAGGGTTTGGGATTGCAAAAGTGTGTGTGTGATGTGTGTTTGCAATTGAGCTGTGCAGTCATTGCACTGGAGGACTGGCCGACTTGCACCGTTGCGGGGCTTGGGACTACCCTTGTGACGCACGCGAGCACGTTCATGAATGCTTGCTATCGTACACAGAAACTAAAGCTAATGCTACTAAACAGTTTTTGTGTTTCCAGATGTACTTTGCCTCTGTAGCAATGTCTCTGCGCTTGCTGTTGCTGTTGGAATACATAAACTACCAGGGATTTCTTGAGGATTAAAAAAAAAAGAAAAGAATCGAGTTCACATGACTGAATGCTAAATGACTAAAAGAAACAATTCTCTCCAGCAGTCCTTCAGTCACCTCTGTTCGCTCTGTTTGAGCTAACATTACTGAGGCCCCGCCAGATGCAAACCCTATCATTTTCTCAGTAAGATACTTGTTCTGTTCATTTTTAAAATGGCTAACAATAGCTGTGGTCAAATATTCCATACTGCATCGCTCAGAAATTTCAATTAAATAAAAACTCTTGAGTTCATTTCAGAACAGTCGCCTTTACAAAGGGGTGGTGCATAATTAACTGGCTCTTATCTCGGATCTATGCTCTCCTCACACATTACATTTATAAAAGAAGCTTTTGCCACAGCGCCGATGGTCTTGCTTTGTAGGTAGTCACCTATGTCCTTGGTGAGTCTTGCGACTGTTTAGGTACTGTAGTGCAGCCTTTGGTTGGATCGGAGTTTGGATCAATTTCCTCAGCAATCTCTTCGAACACAATGCCCCCTGTAAAGGGCAGCTTGTCTTTAGCTAAACTGCAGGCCAAACAAAGGTCGTTCTGGGAATTTCTAACATCTCTGCTAACAAATTCCGTAGTTTTTACCTGGTTTTTTCCTTTAGCCAATGTCCTTGTCCACACTAAAAGTGTCTCAGGATTGTAATGTAATGCAAGTTCTTGGACATAATATAGCCATGTGTGTCAAATGCACCTCTTAGTGTACACTTTGAACTTACAGTGCCCACCAGAATTATTGGCAACCTCAGTTATTATGAGCAAAATGTGCATATTAAATTCAATTTATTTTTTATCAAATGTCTACTATGCTGTTTGTAGAGTGCAAAAGGAAAGTTCTTAGAATGTTACCCTCACGTTACATAGAACATTGCCCTGATGTTTTATAAAATACCCAGAGAATGTTCCCCTGATGTTATATAGAATGCACTTAGAATGCCAAAAAACGGTTCCCAGAATGTTACCCTCATGCTACATAGAATGTTCCCCTGATGTTTCATGGAATGTTCCTTGAATGTTCACCTAATGTTATATAGAATGCTCTTAGAACACCAGAGAAAGGTTTCCAAAATGTTACACTTATGTTACATAAAATGTTTCATGGAATGCTTCTAGAATGTTCCCGTGATGTTATAGAAACTTTTTGTAGAGCGCAAGATGTTTTATGGAATAACCAGAGAATGTTCCTCTAATATTATATAAAATACTCTTAGAATGCCAGAGGAAGGTTTCGAGAATGTTACACTCATGTTACATAGAATGTTCCCCTGATGTTTTATGGAATACTCATATAATGTTCTCTGTGTTATATAAACCATTTGTAGAGTGCAAGAGAAAGTTTCCCAAAATGTTATCCACATAAAACGTTCCTCTGATGTTTTATGGAGTGCTCCTTGAATGTTCCCCTGATGTTATTTAGAATGCTTTTAGAACGCCAGAGAAAGGTTCCCAGAATGTTACCTTCAGTTACATAAAATGTTCCGCAGATGTTTCATAGAGTTTTTCTAGAATGTTCCAGATGTTATGTAGACTGTTCGTAGCGTGCAAAAGAAAGGTTCCCACACTGTTACCTTCATGTTACATAGAACTTTCATTTGATGTTTCATGCAATGCTCCTTAAATGTTTTCCTGATGTTGGGGAGTGGGACTAGATTTAGCTGTAAATTACACTGGAACAGTAGGGAACACATGGTTGGCTAAATGGCTTTAAGTAATCAAGGGTCTGACGTATCAAACAAACCTTAAAACATCACTCTGCTGCCAGAAATACAGTATATATGGATGGATTACTTGAAGAGTTTCTTCTCCTGACTTATTTTTCCATAGAGTTTAATAGGAAATGTGTCAGGAGAAACAACCCTTTATGTGATCCATCCATATCTTATGAATATCTGGCAGCAGAGTGATGGTTTGAGGCTTGTTTGATGCCTCAGACCCTTGATGACTTACAGCCATTTTATCAACCAGATATCCCATACTGTCCCACCCCCCAATTCCCATAGAGATCCATTCAAATGCAGAGACGTTATAGTATCGCTTGTAAGAGTACCAGAACATAAGATATCAAGAGTCTTTTGATGTTGTTAGATCACAAACATCAGGAAGTCATGGCATGCAAAGGATATGCAACCACATATTACAAATTATTATTCTATATATAAATGCAGGGGTGCCAATAATTGTGGCACACATGGTTTTGTTAAAAATAATTATTTCTTGATGAGAGATTTCTTTTCTCATAGTAAATTTACTGGAATTAAAGGTTGGATTTTTCAGTGTGAGAATAAGCTAATTCACCAAACAGTGAATAGTGGAGGGCACTGTATATATACGTATATTCACCATCTCTATTTTTTTTACTTCTTGCTGAGAGGGTAGCAGATGTAATTGGGTCTCTGCTAAATGCTGACAGATGTCACTTCACTCTTCGATACTTTATATTCTTTGTATTTTCCATTGAAATGTGTACAGTCAAGCCGGAAAGTCTGAACACCCCTTTCACCTTCTCCACGTTTTATTATATTACAGATATATTCTGCAATAGATTGAGTTCATTTTTTGTCTAAAAATTCTACACAAAATAGCCCATAATGACAAAGTGAAAACATGTTTTTAGACATTTTTGCACTTTTCGAAAACTGAAATCTTTAATTTACATAAGTATTAATACCCTTTGCTTTAACATATTTTTAAAGTATCATATTTAATATTTGGTCACATATCCTTTGCATGCTGTTACTTCCTGAAGTCTGTGACCCATCAACATCAAAAGACTCTCGATATCTTATTTCCAGGTACTGTTACAAGCGATACTATAAGCTCTCTGCATTTGAATGAATCTCTATGGGAATTGGGGGGTGAGAGTAGATTCAGCTGTAAATTACACTGGTACAGTATGGAACACATGGTTGGCTAAATGGCTGTATGTCATCAAGGGTCTGAGCTATTGAACGAGCCCCAAACCATCACTCTGTTGCCAGATATGGAGTAGATGTGGATGGATCACTGCAAGGGTTATTTCTCCTGACTCATTTTCCTATAGAACTCTATGGCTTGACTGTATGTACAGTGCTTTGAGGAGCACCTATCATGAACTGTGCTTTACAAAAATTCTACTCTTTACTGTACTTTATTTTAGCACTGTGATATTCTCAATGCTCAAATGATAGTCATATATTAATGGGTGACAGAAATCAGAAGCTGCAGGAACATAGGAAAATAATGATGAGTTGTGCTTTTGAAAAATGTACTGGGTACATGTAATAAGGGCAATGCTCAAATCATGCAAGTTCTGGCAAGACTATGACAAGATAGCTCTTCTGATGATATAGCAGTCAGTACATCAGGCACACAATGATCAGTCATTGCCCAGTTGATTACTCTGGCCTGACTAGCTTGGTAGGCTAGTAGGTCATTAGTGTGTGTCCACTCACTGTAGCTTTGATTGATGCCCATGACGCGCATCCACAGTACAAAAAAAATAAAATAATTGACAGGATATAATATTGACAAAATAATATTGATAAATACATTAATTAAATATATATGTTCAAAGACGTTTCAGTTTACATATTACATTAGTTTATTTTGTAATTTGTTTTACAGATTTATGATATTTCAACCCATTTATTTTCACATTTACAGTTCATTTTGATGGGGAAAGCCTTAAAAACAATTGGCATTCTGCTCAGTATATGTAAAAAAATATATATTTGCTTTTATAAGTGGCTACTATAGCAACAGCATACATCTTAGTAATGGAAAATGATAGATTTTGAATAGCAGCCTAAACTCGACATCACAACAACAAGACTTGAGCATATCTAACGAACAACTAAATAGCAATGGTAATGCTATGAGCTTTTTATATGCAAACTAAACAATTATATACAAACTATTATATGCAGCAGCGGACTGATAATTGACTTGTGCCATCTTGATAAGAGAGGACCTCTCACATTTTTCCATGGATCAGCACACGTGTGTATATGGAATGTGTTATCTGGCAGTACTGTACTGTAATCATTTGAAGTGCACCGTCCTTGAAGACTCTTAGGACTACACACAGGGCGGTGGGGGGAAAAGTCAGAGCCCGGGACTGAGTGTGTCTTGATATTACACTCCTTTTGATATTAACATGCTAACTTACAGCAATGATTCCAATTCCAATGAATGACAATATGTATCAGGAGGACATAGACAAACTGTAGCCTCCAATTGGATAAAACAAAATAAAAATTATGGGACAATAGTGAAGGGGTATGGAAAAATCGTATACAGCCAAACCCCCTTTGAAAATTGACAAGGCAAAAACAGCTTCCCTAAACTCACAGCTATATACAAGCAAGCATCAGCTGCAGGCAACCCATAGTGAATAACAAAATAAGCATATGATGATTATTATGTCGGCAATATATACAGTAAAGCATTTTGCCATACACAGAAATAATATGATTCTGAAGTGTTAACTATAAATCTTAATTATATGATTATTACATGCAAGTACACTAAGGGCCTGATTTACTAAGACCTTTAGCACATGCAAAACTAATAACACAACATCATAAAGTGTATTGTTTTCAAGTATTACGCTACGAGTAAAACAGGTTTGTCACATTTCCATAAGCAGGACATTATAAAACAAGGGGAAATATGTGTGAACATTTGGGTTACCAACCTGACAGCGTTATTGTATTTAGTGTAATCATTAAGGTAAAATAACGGTATTTATGTTATTAATCAATATTATGCAGGTAGCTTAGTGAACTTCGGATGAAGCTTGAACTTCGAGAACTACATAAGAACAGCCTCATGGAATTGATGTTTGACACTTTCATTGCATAATCAAACGCAATTCATTGAACAAGCAGGCTAATTTGACGTTTTATAAGATGAGACTGAAGCCATTGATAGCTTATTCTCAGCTGTTGCAGGTCCTTTTAACGAAATGTAACCGCAAATAATGGCCATGTTGGGAATTACCGGGAACTCATAGGCTAATGGTTAGTCCGAATAATATTGATCATACTATTGATCCATTTAGCCTATTCCTTGATCGCACTAAACACGCACAAGCGTGTCTGTTTCGCCATCAAGCAATCTGCCAAGGTGGAAAAGCAGGCTTTTAAAGGGAATGGGATATGACATTTTGATTGGTTTATTGCATGTCACGCCCAAGACACACCTGGCGTTGCCATGCTTAGTGCCCAAAATACACGCCGGTAAACTAACAAAAATGGACTTGTACACGCCCTAAATGGACTTTACGCCATGCGCTTAGACCAAGCGCCAAGATCGCCAAGATAGATCCCCAGGTCTCGTTATGACAGTTGATATAATGCACTATGGAACTAGGGCATATACGTATACAAATGTTCAGTCATGTGTATGCATGTTAATGCACTACGGCCCCTTATGTCATTCATATACAGACTTTGTTATAAGTGCTACATAACCCCCCACCTAAAGTAAAGTGTTACTGAATGTTTATGAACTGGCAACATAACAGTAGTTAAGATCATTGCTCAGATATCCCATTATACATCTATTGAATAAACATGGCTGCAACAAAAATTTAATATAAAATGATTACCAAAACCAGGACACGGGGCATGTATGCCTGCAGTAGACCTACATCTATAGCACTGATAATGCTATGTAAACTGCCTTCATGGAGTGCCTATGCACATGTCCATATCGTCCATTTAAAAAACAAACAAACAAAAAAACAGGTTAGTCAGTGGAATAGACCCTCACAGTCCACAGCCGTAGTGTACTATTGCTCTGGTACGCTCAGCGTGAGACACATATGAGATAAGTAAAAAGAGGGCCCGGGCTTCTCTAATGGATTCATGCAGTGCAATAAGAGGCCCTGAAAGGCAGGCAGCTCTCATCTACCTGCACCGCAGAAAAAGCAATAATCCATCTGAGCTTTATTACAAGATGGATCTGCCATCTGTACAGAAATTGAATGTAGCTGCCTAATCAGCTATCGCCTGAGCTGCCCCCACCTCCGTCGGGTCAATTAAGGCTTAACAATAAAGGAGGGAATATCGGGGATGGGGACAGAGAAAGGTAGAAAAAAGAGAAGCGGGAGAGAAAGTAGAGAAGATGGAAGATGAGCAGGAGAAGGGGTGAAAGAAGGATAGAAAGGGAGATATTTTGTGGGAGAAAGCAGAGGGTGAGATGGAGGGGGAGAGGCAGCGATAGCCCTAGGCGAAAGAGGGAAATCTTGTTATGGATGGATTGGCACAATCATTTGTAATTGATGCGATGTGCCATGACGCGTTGCTCTGTGTTAATTGCAGCTGTTGATTGACGGCTCCCCTGTAGGTATGGAAAGCAGATGTGTGTGTGTGTGTGTGTGTGTGTGTGTGTGTGGTGTTGAGTGTGGGGTGGGGGTGGTGTGTGGGGTGTGTGGTGTGTTGGATGTGGGAGTGCAATCGAGCCTCTTTGTGGAATAGAAGTATTTAATAATTGATGCTAAAAGCCATTGATTTTAAAATAGATAAACCTATGTGGTGTGCTAGTGTGTGTGTTGTGTCTGTTATGTGTGTGGTGTATGCTTGTTTTGTGTGTGTGTTGTGTATGTACTGTATGTGTCTGTGTGCGTGTATGTTTGTGTTGCGTGTGTATTGTGTGTGTGCATGTGCATGTGTGTGTATGTGTGTATTGTGCTCACTGAAATGTGTGTGTGCGCGCGCACACGCTTGTGTGTGCGTGTATGTTTGTGTGTGTGTGCGAGCATGTGTGTGTGTGTGTGTGTGCGCGCTGGGCGTGTGTGTGTGCTGAGGGTAGTTTGTTTTGGCCTCTATACCCTTCTGCATTGATTCTTTTTGCCTTGGTTGTTCTCAGAACTAGTTAAGAAACTTTTTGTTGTTTTCAGAAAAAAACATTTTGGCCCATATGTGCCTGTTGAAATGATCTCTATAATCTATACAATATACAGTTTGATAACTACTGCCTTGAAACCCACGCAAAAGATCTCTCTCCAATGGATGCTGTTAAGGCTTGCTTTGATAGCAATGCAACAAGTCTGAGGCTTTTACTCAATGTTCCTTCTACAGTTCCTCCTCCTGTGTAATGTTCCCACTCACAAACCCCGTCTCAAATAATTTATGATGTCTTCCAACTGTCCACACTAAATAAATGCATCCCGAACTCATCTCACCGTGTATAAAATATAGCGAAGCTCAGGAGAGCAAGCAAGCACTGTATATGAGGGTAATATAAAGTCCCCCTGGGATCAGGGCAAGTGTGATGGGTCCCCTGAAATGACCAATCCATCGACCCTCAGGATGCTGTTTCTGCTTCTGTGTCTACAGAATTGTTCAAATACATAATATGTATCAGCTATAGAAAAACAGTGGAGAGGCTACTTTTCTCTCTGGCCATTTTTCTCTGGGGTTTCTCTGTATGTAGTTTTAGTAGCCAGCATCTGGCTCCTTGGCCACTGCATGGACACAGCAGAAAAATTAATAATTAAAATTGGCGCCCAATGTGGGGCTAAGTATGTCCAATTCCCACCCCAATTTGGAATGGCCAATCGTGTGCAACCGTAGCCACGTACGTTGCACGGACCCCACTGCCGATTCAGAAGAGTGGCGTCGCCACATGGTGTTGCCAGCTGCTTGTTTTCACACCGCAGACCACAGCTAAGCTCTCATAGAGTGTAGTCTGGGGAGGGACCTTTCAAATTAAGCTTTCGACCAGCAGGGGTCGCTAAATAGAAATGCACACCCTGTCTGATTGAAGCCTCCCATTCCCTGGGCGCTTTATTGGCTTTTCAGCTGAATTTACCCTTCCTTTGTGGTATCTTGGTGGGCGGCAGTGTAGAATAATTTGTAAGAAACAGGGCTTGTAACTGAAAGGTTTCGGGTTCTATTCCCAAGTAAGATGCTGCCGTTGAACCCTTGAGCCAGGTACTCAACCTGAATTACTTCAGTATGTAGGCTGCTTGTACCTGAATTGCTCCAGCTGTATAAATGGATACTATATAAGAAAAATGCCAAAAGTGGCTCTGGATGTGTAAGTTGCTCTGGATAAGAGCATCTGCTAAATGCCTGGAAGGCAAATGTAAATCTTCAAATGCAAATGCTTCTGTAGTTGTGCTAGTTTGCAAAATGCTTTCTTGATCTACCTGTTGGGGTTCAGAAATAATCCAGACTTTGTGTTTTAAAGAACCCAACAAGACTGTCTTGGGCCTTTATATCTAATCATGACTTACACACGGTGAGGCTGTGGTTTACAGCTCATAGTGGTAAAAACCAGTACGCAAGCCTATTGTATAGCTCTCGCCACATTCTGAGATTTCAGCTCACCAATGTCCTGACTTTCTGTAGGGAGCAGTGCAGGACAGTGAACGCATTGGTGTTTTTGGACACCCAGGGTCTGGAAGTAAACATTGAGCATGTTAGTCCATTAGTCTCTCACATTAGCAGTGAGCTTCCTGCTCATTTATGCTTTAATTACGTTTCCATTTAATTTAATTCAACAATTTACCATGTAATTATTAAGGAACCATTTAATGATGAAGCTTACCTCGCGCAGCTATCCGCCTTACAAATGAGAAGTGTACGGGTCATCTGGAATACGTTCACGGAGGCTTCTCCCCCTCTCTGTGCTTAATCTCTTGTTCATCCTTTCTTGTCTCTTGACGGCGCAGATCATTCCGAGACACAAATCGCACAAATTGCGATTTCCAAAAAGGTCAGGCAAAATGCATTCTTTAAATGTCTGAGTGCAAGTGAGAGTGGGGGATGGCTCTTTCCCCTTCACAGGAACACATCTGGCCATGCCACAATACCCTCCATTTAATTATGCACATCTGCTCAGTGTGTTCCGGGGGACCTCAGAAATATCACAACATCTAAAAAAAAATAAAAAATGACAGAGGCTGTTTATATAGCGAGGACATGGAGACATTCACTTGCAATACAGCTTGGTTTCTGCTACAATCATTAGCTCTGAGTTCTTTTTTCCAATATATTTTCACCTCTAGAAACTATGCCATGCACACTGTGTGCAGGTACACCTATTTCTGTGTATTATCTGTGTGAGCATATTGTTGTTTAAATGTTCTATATTAGGACACTGTTCATTGTGTGCTGTGTATTTGTAAGTGTTTATATTATGTGTGCGAACACCCTGTTTCCGTTATTGAGTCTAATAGAAAACCTGTGCTTACACACTGGACATTGGGATATGATATACACTCTCTGTGTTTCACTAGCACAGTAATTTAAACTATGCATTAACGTGCGCGAGGTGTATTAGCACAGTTTTTTATACTGAGTCTAAGTGTTTATACACTGAACATTAGCATTTGTTATTTACACTTTGTGTGTTTCCGTAGTACAATAATTGACTGTATACTCAGCAGTAGCATTTGCTAGGTGTATTAGCAGAATGTTATTTATATTGAGTCTAGTCATGCACTGCTGTTCACATGCAGGCCACATTTATCATCACATGAACATGTGTATTGAGTCAAAGGCCTGTAGAAGCAGGTGTGCAATTTATTGTACTTACCTTTCATGCTGGGTCAAATTTGCAATTAACAACAATTTCCTGGGCAAAATGTTCCGCCTTTGTCCTTGATACATTTTATATGCAAATTATAATATACAAGTGTACAACCTGATGAATGTGGTACAACTGGGAAGGGGTTTGTAAATTGAGTTTATAATACATTCTGCCAATTGTACTAAAGCCAATTTTATGTGCAAGACCCATACTTCTGTGGAAATTGTATTTTTTTGAAATGTTACATTTAAAAAGTAGGCATTACAGCTTGTAGTGTGGATTTAGTATTTTATTGAGAGGTTGGGTTACGCAAAGCTGTGAGATTACTTCATAGACTACCGGATTGGAGATCTGGTCCTTCTATGCAAATCAGAATAAGCATCTTTTAATAAATGATGGTTAATTATTTTACATTAATGTCTGGTATTTTTAGGGCAGAGATGTCAAACTCAAGCCCTGAAGGATCACAGTATCTGCAGGTTTTTACAGTTTCCTTTCAATTAGCAGCCAATGAATGCCCTGAGAACAAGGTGTGTTGATTCTCTCACCAGTAAATTACTTAAATTAATCGCTCGTGCTGAAACACACCAAACACCAGCCGACACGGCTGTGCTCCAGGATTGTATTTTAACGCCCATGTTCTAGGGTGTGTGCGCAAGTGCTATTTGGAGATTCTTCCCACTTTCTCCATTAATGATGCAAGGCAACAACGATAATGAGCGTGAATTATACCAACATTAAATAAGTTATAGACATGAATTGTGTACCGCACACACTCCATCAGGTATAATGCTTCTAGTTTGGGAATATACCTACTTCCTACTTGTCCCTTATCTACCCGTTAGCCTATTTAAAATGTTACTAGGATATTTATTCAGCTACACTGCCATCATTATCTTTTATTTTCCTACATTGCCAGTACAAGTATTTTATTATGTTTGGTGCATGGGCCAATTAAGTTAAGTCTCTTAAGTTCTGATTTCATATTTAGGTAATTGTTTTTATTAATTACCCTTGGAATAGTGTGCTGCAGAGCTGGAAACTTGAATGTTCCTTGCCTTTTATTATGTGTGTTCTGCTTACTATGGAGAAAGTTTCTTTACACTGCCAAGACATGCACTGTAAGATGTTGCTATCAAAGGATGTCTCAGCGGCGTAGTGGAGCTATCCTCGCCTGATGTCACCTGATGACTGTATTGGACGTTTCTTTGAGATTTCAATGTGATGAATATTGTCTTCGCACATCTTAGCAGTCTGCAAAAAAACAGAAAGAACTCCTCAAAAATGACCAACCAAAGAGAAAAATATCGTAACCTGGATTTGAACCTTATATTTCAATAATTACGAAAAAATATGCAAAGATTTATGCATAAGTGGGGAAAAGTGTTAAATGCTGATAACAATCTCACTGAGTGATACACAAAAGGAGAAGCTGTTTTTGTTATGACCGGTGGAAAATAGGGACCCAGTAGCAGGCAGGAGTACAAAAAAAACGAAGTTTAATGTCCAGTAGCAGTACAAAAATCAGAATCCAAAGAATAGTACAAAAACAGGCAGAGGTAAAAAACGGGAAGGCACGGCAGAGGTACAAAATCAGGGTCGCGAGAACACAGGCAGAAGTAAAAAAACCGGGAAATCAAATAAGAAACAAAACAAACAAACTCGAAACAAAGACTCGGAAAACACAAATACTGGGAATGCTCGAAATAGACTGGCAAAAAGACAAACGCTATTAAGTATGAGGAACTCGCAAAGAGGGACTAGGACGACTGGATTAAATACACAAGGAAGTGGGAGGGGTTACAAACAACGTAAGGTGAACACATTAGGAGACAATAACTCGAAAGCACGAAAACATGGAAGGGACTCGGAAACAAGCATTACAAACAACGGGCTCAAGTAGGAGCGGAACGTGACTAGAATTAAGGAGGCGTGTTCTCAAAGGAGAGACAGCTGAAACGACTTAACCAGCAGCTCAAGGACAGTTTAGTATTGCAGATAGAAAAGATACAGCGAGGAAACTTGTTCATTGTTAGTTCTAACTAAATACAGACAATTAGTACGTTAGTAAACATTTAAGTTAATGGTTTTAGTAATGTGCATCTAACTAAAAAACACCCGAGTGATTGTTAGCATGAGTTAATAAATATAAACAATATAAACACGGGAAACGTAAAGCAGAAAGTAAACAGAAAACAAAACTTTGGAAACACACAAATGCGACTCGGACAACCCATGAACAGAGGGGAATGTACTGATGAAATGAAAAGTAATAATAATGAAAATAAACATACAAATCAGACAGAACTCAGACACTCAGAACATAACAGTTTTGCTCATACGCTAAAGCTATCTTATAGGCCATGGGTGGGCAATTCTAGTCCTGGAGGGCCGGTGTGTATGCTTGTGTTTGTTTTCACCAGTTATCTTGGCTAAATGAGCTTATTGGCTATATACACCAACACTGGCTCACTCGTAGATAAAATCAAAGTAAAACGTTACATGTAGGGGCACAATAAGTTTTTGGCTGTCATTCATGCACTTATAAAAAACATGTGGCAAAAAATGTCAGATGGCGTAAATGTTACAGCTAACTAAGTAATTAAGGCCAGATGTGGGCAGTTGAAAACCATAAACGGACACGGCTCACATTGCCCACCTCTGCTATAGGCAATGAACAAAAAAATTGGAAACACAACCGGGTTCCAGCAGTGAAGTACGTGTCATTTTCTGGCGTGGTTTGTGCGCATGCTCATGGTAACCCCAACTTATAGCATTGCTTTCCTGCAGTGAGGGTTGTCTTTCGAGATGACAATGCCTCTGTCCAGAGAACACGAGCTTGACATGGAGAGAATGACACCGATGTTATTCATATGTCATGTCCTTCTCAGTCACCAGATCTACATTACATTACATTACAGTTATTTGGCAGACGCTTTTATCCAAAGCGACGTACAGTAAGTGCATATTGAAGGTCATTGATACAACTACAAAGCAAATCCGATGACGCACAACTTTCTCACAACATTGGAGCTATCTCTAGTAATGAACATAGAATACAGTCGGCAAAACCTTCTAAGCTATAAAATAGCAAAAAAACAAATAGAAAATAAAAAACTCAATTGAGCATCTATGGTACCTTCCGGAATGATGCCTGAAATAGAGCTTACAACTTCCATCAATAATGATTTAATTGGCTTTTTCCAGGAAGAGTGGTGTCATAAGTCTCCTTTAACATTACCGATGCTGGTAGACTCAATGCCACAGTGCAAACAGGGTGTAATGAACCCATGTGGTTTCATGACCACATGGGTCCATTACATTACACTGTCCATTACACTGCCAAGTGAATGTAATGTAATGTAATGTGGTTTCTCAGCATGCTATGAAATGACTTAACATTACCGTTTCCATTTTTTTAGTTCACTTCTTTTGCTTGCTGACATTGGCTGATTTATTGTATTTACGTACACCTCTTACTACACTAATTATTCATAACCTGCTCAGTTTTGTTCTGAAATGCGGTATGTTTTTAAAATTTTTGTTAACCCATCAGGTACCATTGAAAGATACTCCAATCGGTGCTTGTTCTCCTGTAGTAGGCTACTGTGTGACCCGTAATGGTCGATGCCCCTTGTTCAGATGGAAAATGATGAGTTGAGAGGCACAGCGGGTCATTAAAACCTGGAGAGAAAGAAAAGGGTGGGGGATATTGATCAAAACAGAGAACAACAGTATTCAACCCTATTTAAATTATTTTGGATTACTCCTTGAAGATCTCACTCAGAGGTTAACAATGCCAGCCACCTAATCTTACACGCTTCTCTTTATATAGTGCATCTTTAATGCTCTGGGTAATGATAGCTAATGCGGGTGATTTCCCTTACCAGGAGCATTCTGTCAGTTTTACTGGCTCCCACCCAAGGATTCGGGGAATGGAAAATGTGACAGGATCAGGTAGGTTTCTGCAAGCAAAGCTCCCTCTAATAGCAGACAGCTCTCCTACTTTGACACCAATTATCTCACTTGCCTCTGTTTGTAATATAGTTTTGCCTTTTAGATTTTATACTGCCTTGCCTGTTAAGCTATGCCATACCATGGAATGTCTCAATGGTGCTTGGGTAAAAAAAAAAAGTAACATAGTGTCTTTACATTAAATTATCTCGGTTTATGCAAGACGTAGGGGCGCAGATTCTTCCTTGTTCATACCACACTTTAATGTTATATCCGGCACCTGCATTCTGTAACTATTTCTAGTACTCATTTATTTTCTATGGTACTATGGGTTGTCCTGGGGGGTATTTCACAAAGTGAGATCAGTGAGTCAGCTAGCCCTTAATGAGCAAGACATCATTGATAATTTTGCCATGAACCACAACAGGCGCATTGTCCTGCTATAGTATGAGAGACGTCCATTGGTGAATAGGCTAACCTTAAATGTGATTATTTAGTTTAACACAGTAGGCCTAACTTTAGTGCTATATGTGTAGTAGGCTAACGTTATATGTGTTGGCAATGACAATAGGCCTAGGCTGTCGATAGCCTAGCCACCTGTTGATAGTAGTAGACTATTGATCACGTCAAATGTTGGAGTTTTGAGTCAGAAATTTTTTGTCATGTTGGCAATGTGTGATGACGACTATAGGCTACTTTTATGTTTCATGTTAGGTCTAGATTGGACAATTGTACAATTTTTTGAGTGTGTGGTGGCAGTCGCATAGCGTGTTGTTGTTGTTAGTAGCCTAGCCTACTATAACTAGCTGGCTGACTGTTATAGTGTTGTTGTACTCACTCTGTAGTCACTTTGGATAAAAGTGCATTGTATTGACTAAACATCGACTAAATATTGTATTGAATAAAACATCAAATTTCAAAACGCTTGTAAATTCTAATCTAGTAGGATATGTCTGTGCACAGTTGTGCACGGACATGTGTTGCGTAATTGTGGAAATTAGAGAAGCAACGATATAGCAGAGAGGGTATTAGAGAATCTTTGGATATAGCACCACCTAAGCTACCCCAGTCAAAAATTCCTGGCGCCGCTCATAATGACAAATAACTGCCCCCTCAGTCACTTCATCCTGGCGCCGGGCCTGTAGTATGTTCAACCTACTACACAGTAACCTAACTTGAACTTTTCCAGTCTGTCAGTTTAACTTGATGTTGTCCTAACCAATCATAGCAAATATTCTCCATTCTCAAAAACTTTGACAGAGACTGCATTGCCCAGTAGGTTAGTGAATAGAAATTTTGAATTTAAATTTAACACTACAACAAAATTTAAATGAAACTAGTTATGTATTGAATATGTCTATTTTCATCCCAAATTTATAAAATAATCATTTTGATGTAAAAGGCAGAGTTTGTATTAAAGTGAATATACTATATACAGTGCCCACCAGAATTATTGTCAACCTATTATTGTTAATATGAGCAAAAAGTACAGGTTTAAATTCAATTCATAGTCTTCCCCTGTAATGTACACATAGCAAGAGATCTGAGACCATTCCTCCATATAGAATCTCTCTAGATTCTTCGCTCTTGTTTGTGGACTCTCCTCTTCAGCTCACCCCACAGGTTTTCAATGGGGTTCAGGTCAGGGGATTGCGATGGCTATGGCAATATCTTTATTCTGTGGTCAGTGAACCATTTCTGTGTAGAGACTGAGGTATGCTTTGGGTCATTGTCCTGCTGGAAGATCCAACTATGACCCATTTTTAGCCTTCTGGCAGAGGCAGCCAGGTTTTAGTCTAAAATCATCTGGTATTTGATGGAGAGTCCAGATACCATGCATTCTAACAAGGTTCCCAGGGCCTTTGGAGGAAGGAAACAGTCCAACAGCATCACAGATCCACCCCCATACTTCACAGTGGGCATAAGCCTCTTTTATTATGTCTCTTATTACACCAAACCCAACCTTTGTATTTATTACCAACAATTTTTGGAGATTTGGTGGCCCCAGGATGCAACGAACTTCTGCAATTCTCAAACTGTGATCCTTGGAGAAGTCTTTGCCTCCTGAACCATCCTCCTCACTGAGCGCAGAGGAAAGCACTTACATCCGCCCACGCAAGTTCATTACAGCTCCAGCTGATTTAACTTCTGAAAGGGATCAGCTTTTAAAAATGTCTGCATTGTCACTTTCTGCCGACTATGTAGTGCTCAGCCCTGGGTGAGCGTAAAAGCTATAATATTCAGGTCACGCCCTAGAGCCTCTCGAGAAGTTACAAGCAGACTCTGAAAAGCAAACACCGCTTAGCAAAATAAGTTATAGCTATATAAAAAAGAAAGTGTGTGGTGCAACTGTACCATATGTTTGAGCCAATGAACTAAAGAAGATCCGTTCACATAATAATACTAACGTTAATCTCAGAGACCGATGTCTTTCAAATAGTAACGTTACCGGTATGGCATAGCATGAGGGCATATTCGCACTGACCTAATCAGAATGATTGAGCTAAAAGTTTGGGGAGACTGTTCATATTATGTGATATTTATTTACCTTAAAAGTGCTTTCCACAGACATATGATGCAGAACACCATACAATGTTTGTTTTCTTCCAACTGCTCTGTCGTAAGAGTATGTAGCCACAGGGCTTTGGGATTTCTGATTGGACATAACAAACGTGCAAAATGCAAATTGGGTTTTTTAAATTGCATTGGCTGTGTTTTCTATGGGAATGAGTGGGCGTGGCATTCACAGAACCGCTTCAGTGATGTATGACTGCAGTTCTCTATTAGCTGAAAGGACTAGATTATGTGTACTCGTCTGGTTTTAAACCCGCCCGCTCAAAACCTTGCCAGATAAATTACAGGCAATTTTGAAGAAAAAAAAAAGGCAATTTAGGCACATCACTTCATACTGATATTTGGGTTATGTTTATTCCACCCCAGGATGACAACAATTAACCATTGAAAAGCTGAATCATCGATTTGAGTTGGCAGTCCCTTTAATTATTCTCCTAATGGTGGAAATAGGTAGTTTCAGACATGAGGCTATTTTTTCTATATAGCCATTGTCTGATTAATGAAGGTCAACAGCCTTTTGTCTCATTTAATTAGTCTCTTCTCTGATCACCCCCATGTGGATGGATGACTAAGGTTTTGTTCTGAGTGTGTCCTCTCAAATTTATACCCCAGTGAAACAGGAAGATGAGAACGGCCACATAATTGCTCATAATAGAGTACTCAAGTGAGTATGTCAGACGCGGGCGGAGTCTGGTTTCGGAAGTAAATTTCCTATGACAGATAGAACAGGCTTCGACGACTATCAACTTTTTTCTATCGACTATAGATTTCTTGAAATCTGATTTATAGAATGAGCCGAAACGTTCCTGGATTAGCCTGTGTGGTATAAGGATATAGACCATATATCACATGTTCCAATTTTTTTTTTTTAAAGTAATGGATTAATGATTGTAGTTCGACTTGTAGTCCACTTTAAAGGACTAGATGTCCAGTATTGCAACGCACAGGTGGTTATCAACCAATAAGATATCATCATCTCGTCTGTCTGGACATTCTTGGGCAGATGGGAGTACTGCTGCTGAAGATGAGCTAACGTTAGCTTGCTAAGTAGAGAAGCCCGCCCAACAAGGACAGAAACTACGCTACGGTTAACCACATAAAGCAAGTCTAGTTTTTAGTCCTTCAAGCTAGCTAGCTAACGTTAGAAAAAAGTGTTTAAAAACGGAGCTGTGTGCTACTGCTGGCTAACGTTATATGACAATGTTTGGAGACAACGCTGCTCGTCCGGAGGGAATTATGGGACGTCAAGTTTTTAAACAGTTCCAGCGCTGGTATATTCACAAAAAAATACTAAAACGTAAAATATACTCAAAGCTGGTCCAGAAAATTTTTATAGTTTGCGTACGGGTGTTATATTGAACAATCCAGGAAATTGACGGTAAAACATAATCGCTAGAAATGGTTTAAAAGTAAGTTTTAGCTAATGTCTACGCTCTAAATTAATGGGGAATTTACTTCCGAAACCAGTGTGACGTAGTCACTTGAGTACTCTATGACTCAGGTGTGCTTAAAAAAAGTCAAATATGAATGGGAATATACTTCAATTAGATTGTTTGTAACAATTTCTAGGGCTGACAATAATATTTAAAAAAATATATATATATATTTTTTTTCTTTGAATAATTTAACCTAAATTAAATATTTGGGGCAGGATTTACCAAGAAAATTAGTTGCAGCGCTATATTGCAGCTCTGTTGCGGTCACAGATCCGGACACATTAACGGCCGATTTACTATAACTGGTCCCAATTACGCAGTCAAAGAAATTAAACGCCCTCAATCGCAATTTTTGCGGTAGAAAATGGATACGGAAGAACCAGGCACAAGTCACGAGATAACCACAAGAAAAATAAAACTTAAATTTACGAGGTACACAACGCTGTATTACAGCTTATACAACACCAGCAGAGAGGAGAACGCTTTGGAATGACATCACATAGAAAATTTATTTATGAACAGTAGAGGATGTAAAGAAAAGATGGTGTGATTTCATAAAAACCTTCCTACAGCATTATATGAAATGACACAAGTGGTGGTCCAACTAAGGAAAGAATATGAACACAGATAGAATAACAGGTGAACAAATTCCTGCATAATGAGCAAGTTGTGGGGTGGGATAAACTTGTGATGGGGAAGGCCACAGTGAGTCTGAAAGTACAACTGTATTCACAATTCATTATGCCTACTGGCACAACAATTCATTGTTTAAATTCGGACGTGCGGTTTTATACTGCTAGCTGATGACTGCAATAGAAGTCTTGTGTCTTGTGTCTAATCCCCGCAAATTACATCCTAATAGCGATTTTGACCCATTGCAACCGTTTAGTAAATCTGACGTAGATATTTTTTTATACTCTCATATATGTCATATACAGTATATATCATGAAACTAAATGTATTTAAACATCGTGGCAATTAGTGATGAGTGATCTTTGACATACACATGCATTATACAAGCCAGCTTCAGTTAGCAGTTTGAATAATAATAATAATAATAATAATAATAATAATAATAATAATAATATATTTCACTGAGGTATTACTTATATTTGACAGTTGAACAGCAATCACTTGCTTTAATGGGTGGAATCACCATGTCAATCAGGCTTGAATCAACCAGTCCGTCTGGATAAAGATGACTGTATATGCCACACAAAAAAAAAATTTGATTGACTGGTTCTGTCATCACTATTATAATCGTGCAGTCAGCAAGTCCATTTCTGCTAAAGAAGAGATTTTCAATGCTGCACCCTTGTGTATCGAGATACAAACTCCCCAAACTGTCTTACAAACTGCCTGACTCATATGTTCTGTTTTGCCGATCACAGTGGCATCGGTTGATAAGTGCCACGGAAGGGATCCGATTCCTTACACAATGTGTCAGCGGCAACCTTCAGAAGTATGTTCACAAAGAAATGTAATGCATTTTATATATAAAGATGTCGTAATAAAAACCCTATTTTCAGGTCAGTTTCAATGCTAAGCTTTCTCTACAGTGCAGAACCCATAAAAGATAATGAAAAAGTGAAGTAGGATAGAAGATGGAGTTGGGACGATGAAGTTGGCCCTCTGCTAATAGAATGAAGTGAATGAGGCTAATGATTAGTTTGGCTCCTTGCTGGAAAACCACATTGTAGCAGTTGCAGTTGGATGAGAACACGAAGGCATCGGTTCCAAAGGGCTTTCCTGGCAAACCTGGCAAGCGAACCGCACGGATCAGCCCTGTTTATGTGTTGCCGTTTGGTCACATCAAGCCGGGCACGTGAAAGGCTTGTGGGGATACGAACGCCCTGTGGTCAGCGCCTTATGTTTGGACCGCATGGCTACATTACCGCAAGAATGGCGGCAGAGGAGTGTAATCTCAACTTTTGGACAGGCCATATGGCCGCTTCAGCGTTTCCTCTCTGCACTGCCAAGCTGTGACACATCATGTCCATGCTGGATAAGGGAACAATGACAAAAGCAACATGCGTGTGTGTTTGCACGTATGTGTATGTATTAGTGTGTTGTGTGTATGCGAGACTGTTTATTTGTGTGTATAATGAGTGCGTGCATGGGTTAGTATGAATGTGTGTGTGTGTATATCTTTGTGTAAGAGTTTTGTGCGTGTGTGTGTGTGAGAGAGAGAGTGTGTATGCTTCTGTCGCCTCAGTGACTCCCCCGTCAACCCCCCCTCCCCACCCTCCCCACCCCCCCCCCCCCCCCCTCCCCACCCTCCCCACCCTACCTACCCCTTTCCTCCACCACCCTGGGGGGTTGAGATACGACCAATTTCTAACATCAGCAGGGGGGTCCTATTTGTTTCCAAGGAGACTGACACCCTTTGGGTTTGTTAACTTCCAGTAGAGGTTTCCTCTCTGTGAGAGCTGTCATCTCCCCTCTCTTTGTGTTACGGTTCTGTGGGGTACTTTTTAATATAGAGCAAGAAAAACAGCAGCCATGGTTCAGCAGACGATGGCTGACCGTACAAAACCGCAAAGAAACTCTGCCCGGGGTGAGCGGGAAATATGTATCCATTATGTGTCCCACTTTTTAAAATGTCCAAATCATTTGGATATTAATGAACTCTATATAATAAGCCAGATCATCTGTTTCTTCACCGTGCGCGTCTCATTTCTGCCTACCTTGACCAGCTGGTGAGGTACCGTTACAACTTAAAAGTACAAATGATTAATTTATATATATACAGAATGTGTAAGATGGGTGATGGCAAAGTCACCCAGGGTACTCTTATGTAATTAAGGGTTGTGTCACCTCCAGGGAGTACAAGGCTGAATGTTGGATTCTGGAGCAGGTAGGTGTGTACTAGAGAGGTACGCAGGTACTGCTCTGTCACATTCTGTGATCCTCGTTCTGTCACCTGTCCAACATCCTGCAGAAGAACTCACTTCGTCCCACCCCATTCCCCACTCTTTGAGAGGGAGAGAGAGAGAGAGAGAGAAAAGATGATGTTACACCCCCCCCCCCCCCCCATTTTTTCAAGTGAGTTAGTCATTACTCTCAAGTGCACGACACGAGACCCCGTGCACTACCGTTCAATCCCATGTGCATAATACTTGGGTGCCTGAAGGCTTTTAACAAAAATTGAGTTCAAAGCTCAATTTTTGTTAAAAGCCTTCGGGCACCCAAGTATTAGGCTCATGGGATTCAACTGTAGGGCACGGGGTCTCGTGTCGTGCACTTAACTCCCCCCCCATCTCACTTAAGGCAACCCGTTTCACTGCGATGTGGCCCTTACCGGGAAAGCAAGTCCTTGGCACTATTTTGAGAGCACAGTCCATGACTGCAATTTCTGTTCAAAACGAGAGATGGACAAACGCATTTTCTTTTTTCCATTGCTGAAATCAAAGCGGCAGCAAAAAGCCGTAAAGGTACTGCATTGGAAAATAAACCAGAAATACGTTTTTGAAAAGCAACCATCAGAAGCAACCATCAGGACCAGGCTAATACAGGCTAATATTTTAGCTGTCAGCATCATGAAATTGTCAGTGTCATTAGAAAACAAAAGTCTGCAAGACATCAACTCATTCTACCACAGTCAAACACTCAAAAGGTTTTTTTTTCAAGTGGGGAATTCATCCTACTGATATTTTACATCATTGCTTTAATAAGAGTTTCCTTCTTACAAGTGACTCTTCTGTTTCTGTTTGGGGCAGTGTTGCTTACCATGACAGACTGATTCAATTCAGAGAAGGCCTGGCTGAATGTAATGGGGCTCAATAATAAAAGCCTGTAGCCATTGAGCCCCAGTCATAGGCAGGGGCGTGTCATATTCTCAGATAGCATCGCACTGTAAAATCAGCCCCGGGAGATGTGCATGTGAGTGGGAATGTTAGTGAGGTGAGCAAGGTTAAATCTATACTTCTATTCAATCTGCTCAGCTGCCACGGAAACCAGATTGAGAGAACAGCTAGCTGGCGGGCATATCCATGTTGCACGCACGCACACAAACACACACTCACTCACTTACCTGCACATGCAAACACACACACACTGATCTATTTTTCTACAGTCTATGATCTATGCATGGGCTTACCACCTGCGCTTGAGCCCAGGGGCCAGTCAGGAGACAGGGTCTATGATAGAACTATTCAATTATAATTTTTTTTTAGAGCCCCCCAGTCTGAAGTTTCCCCTGAATCTGAGGTTTCCGGACAGTCCGAAACGACAATGTGTTGTGTCCTTCAAGTTCACGTTACAGCTAACCTCGCTTATCACTAATCAGGAGCTATCTTCTCATCAAAGATGGTATGCAATGCGAGGGTGCACATTGGTTTTAGCTGTTGTGAGAAAACGAAAGCTAGTCTACCAATTTGAATACCGGTAGCTAAAACAACAGGTAAGCCTCCTAATTTGAATAGCCTACTGGTAGCTAGTTGCAATTAAAATGTCAGAGCTATGTACGTTTTAAAGTGGTTGTCAAAAAAAGAAAAGCGCATAAACTCAAAGAGATTAGTGAGCAGGAAACTGCTTAAAAAGATTCCTAAATTTATGGGATATTTCATCAAGCCTCTCGCTGAGTTGCCTGTGGAAAACAAAACTGAGTGCCAAAGAGCTCGACCTAGCGTTGCTAATCATCCATCAGCAGCAGTACCGTTAGCAATTCCAGGTCCATATGAACTAGTCAAACAGCCGGAGATTCGACCGCAGAGCCCTTGAACTTACCAAATGATAATGTTGTAGCAGCAGCTATAGCCACCCCGATCAAGTCAATGATGTAGCAGTATCACCCCTATTCAGCTGCCAGGTCAGATGTGGATCCATACAGAAAAGATCCAGCACACTGGGGTAGTAACACGCGAATTGCAGTATACTTCAAACACCCAGATGACACACTTACTTCCGGGGTTTCGCTGAGTACATTCGGGAGCACATTCACAGACATCATTGCGGATTTTGCTGCCTGAAAAACCAGGAGGCGGCCTTGATTTTAAGGTAGGCTTTAATTTGCTGTGTTTGTTGAATAGCAATAGCTACGTCTTAGACTGTTGTTCGATTGCAGGTCGGCATTGGCCATCTTGCTAACTAACTTGGATTGTGAATTTGACTGGTGAGGGAGGGAGCGACTTTTCTTGTTTGTTTCGTTAATGTGCTACAATTCTGATTTCCCGCTGCAGTGATGCATTCTGACAGTTAAACATGACACTGCTGTTTGTAGCGCAGATGGTATTTCAGTAAAATCATCTTTATGAATATGGTATAGGTGCATTGAGATTAATATGATATAGGTGCAATGAGATGCAGCAGACAGTCAAGTCAATTTGTTTTCATGCATAAATATTTGTGTTTTCGGGGACTCAAAAAATTGGGCCGCCCAGGGGCCTATCGTTGGTTAATCTGTGCCCACACACACACACTTTAGAGCAGCAAAAATCCAGATTCCCATCACAGCAGTTATCTGTATCCCCTCACCAAATCCGTTCATTAATTTTATGAAATATATCAACACATTTTTGTTCAATAGACCAATTTAATTGGGCAGAGCATCTGGCATCCATCAGCTTTATTGTGATGGTATGAGCTGTAACATTCAGTGTATTCACCATTTTTCATCCTTATCAGAAATGACTCCATTTTGAAACCCGTTTGTGAAGGCCTGGCATGAGTCAATCACTTTAAAAAAAAATCACAGTCATTTCTGCCTATTTGTTTCTACTGATATTTTATTTATAAATTTTTTGTTATAAAATGCTGAATAGTGAATACACATGTCACGCACGAGCCAATGAAACCCATTATTTTGAGGAAATGGCATCTGGAAGTTTTCAGACATTATAATATAAGCTATACTGTAATCATCTCTGACGGACGGGTATATAGTGACCTAGGAAACTTTCTCCTGAAATATGGTACAATGAAATCGCTGCAGAGGTAGTAAATATACTAACAGAACTGAACAAACATCATACAAACCATTTAGTCAGCTGTGTAACATGGACATTCCCTGTGTTTATGCTACCTTTATTCTGTATGATACCGTATACTGTGAGTAGCATTATGATACTGATCACGTAGTCATACTGCATTATGTATGACTTGCACCTGGAGGTTTGGTTGGTTCGCATGTTTGAATCTGTGTGTTTAAATGGGGCCTCTGGGGGAGTGGAACCAGCTAGAGGCAGAAGTCATTCTTATAGTCATGTTCCTGGCAGTAAAATGATAATACAAATAATTGTATAAATGCTTCTAAAAACAACCTCTTGATTAAACATATCAATGTCCCAATATTTTTCAGAATATCAGTTTTCAGTTTTCCAACATTAGCTCTGTGTTAATCCCTTTATTACTTGTTAAAAGTAAAAAAAAAACAATGAAAAAAAGACGCACTTGTGTTTTATATAAAGATCAAGACTGCACCTGATTCTACTGTGGAAAATATTACCTCTCCCACACACTTTAGACAGCCTTAGACAAGGCCTTCTTGCCTGTGTGCATGTAGTACAGTGTGTCATCAGGGACATATCTGGGCCAATGAGCCATCAAGCAGCATCTGCCGCTTGATAAAAACAGTCTCCAAAGCCTTAACCAGAAATGTGAGTCCACTACATTGTCACCCATACCCACAGTTGAGAGGTCATTCAAACAATCTCAAGAAGTTGACTACTGGTGTTTTCCTTTTGTATTAGAGGTGAATGACTGCAGCACTGTGTGTTAACCGGCTTAAAGCAGCTATTGCCGGATCTGGCAACAGCTGTCCGAGGGCCGAGATTTCTCCCACTTTCGGAGAGAGGAAAGTCTGCAGGGAGACTTTGTGAGTCTTGCATGGAATGCTGGGTAACAGAACAACAAGTTCAGCCCACAGGAAACCTCAGGGGGAAGCCAGCAAGCTCTCGGCACTCCAGCTCTCACAAGTAAAGATCTGCTCTCTGCCTAGCTCCTAGCTCTTCATTGTAAAAGAGAGAAGACAGGGCAGCCTGCAGTGAGCTGGGGGTCTTCACCTGGTGGTTGTCTTGCCGTCAGGTGTCTGAGGGACCGGGCAAACATGGTGCAGATGCACTGGCTCTGGTTACAAGGACTGGGGCATTGTGTTGAATCTCCCCAGTCACTCAAGGGAAGCCTTACCTGAGAAAGCAAAACCAATGGCTTTATTATTAACCCTTTTAAGAGTAGGCTTTTTGGAATGGTTTTTTCTTCTTCAAAATTCTAAGGGCCTGATTCAGAGATGGCCAACTTAAGTCATGCGCTTAAGCACCTCGGATTTAACACGAGATGAGCTACACCGTATACTAACCTGCGCTACGCAGGTGCATTTTTCTAAATTCTGGTGGCACAGGGCATGATATTCTAATGACCTGTTTCTTGTACTTGCCCCCTGGGTTGCCAGTTTTCTACAAAAAAAATGTTTGTGGGGGTATACATTTTCAACGTGTCAGTTACATTGCCTTTAATAACCGCATTTGTCTTTGTAAAATCCTATGTTCGTGCAAGGTAGTTGCTCAAGCGTGATGGGGAAGGCAGTGAACGTACTAATCAGTCACATTGATACAAATAATCATAGCTCTTATTGACAACTTGGATATAGCCATCACACAAACAAAATAAATAATTGCTGGACAGTTCTTGCACGCAATATTATTAAGCAAACAAATAAATTGTTGGATTTACTGATACAATTTAAAAAAAAATCTAATGTAGCCTACGGTGGTTGAACACAATAGCATATATGCACTGTCTTCAACTTAATAACTTTGGAGAAGCTGTGCTGACACAAATTGTCTCTCTGTGAAAGCGAATATGATCCAGACACTGTCTATCAATTAATCCATCTAATATGTGTCTGGTATGATGTACCAGACGGTCAATCATAGCCTACTTTTACATATTTTTATGACAGCTCTTTGATAATTACAAGTTAGCTATTCAAAGGAAAATATGACCAATATTATGTTTAAATAACATGCAGTTATTGTAATATCCATTTATGCGAAAGATGCTGTATTTTTCATTATAATCTTTTGGCGGTGCTGGACATAAACTACCTTTTTTTCCAAACAAAGTTGTCCTGGAAAAAAAAAAAGTGAAAACTGTGTATGCGTATTTTGCACAACTTGCAGACACGCCTCATTTTCATCAAATCTCCACCCCGCGCGAGTAATGCAGCGTATGCACAGGAGAGACGCTTAAAACAGCGGATAAGTCAAATGTCTGAACCACAAATAGCTTAAGCTACGCGGCATTTTGGGAGTAAGTTCCATTTGACTTACTCCCATTTGACTTGCTTTTTCACTCATCTGAACTCTGAATCTGGCCCATAGTCAGAGTTCTCCAACTCAATTGCCTTGAAATACCAGTCGTTACACCAGCATTAGAAGGTTCAGTTAGGAACAGTCTAATCACATATTGGTGATCGTACACCTTAGAGGATTAAATGTATCATTTCATCGGTGCCCAATATAATTGTTGATACTTCCTCAGATTGTCCTAAAGCTGCTGTAAGCTCTGATATAATATATATAAATATATTTGATTCAAGTATTTAGGGAACAAACATCAACATTTCCACTATGTTCTCCATAATGAGGCATATGCATGTATAATGTATAATGAACATGCACACATTAACATTCATATTCCCTATAAAATGTATACAAAATTAAGTATGGAGATCATTAGAATGTATTCGTTTTTTAATTCATAGTTCTTACAAAATAAGTAAATGATCTCACATTTTCTGAGAGCAGGGGAACTACATTAGACCAATTATTTGATGCCAAAAAATATGCTACATCCAATTATGCCACTGACCTGCTTGTTTTCACTGGGTGGCCTGAAACAAACCATTTTAAAAAGTGTTAGCGTTACTTTAAATGTCTAAAATAGTTAAAATGTTGAGCAGTATGTTGAGCACGGCCAATATTGTTTACGTATTTGTAAATTACACTATAGGGTATGTAGGTTTTTGTAGTCTCATTACCATTCATTCATTAGTAAGGAAATTCATATATTTATATTTTCTTGTTTTGCAAAGTTCTAAGTTTTCCATTTGAATGCATTTTGAACATTAATATGATGGTGAAATTGTGGTGCATGAATTTGTGGGTGCTAAGGGCAATAAACCCAGCCTGTTGTAGGTGATTGCTTCTTCACCTTCAATAATGACAGGTCCATGGAAATTGATTATAACCATTTGGATTTACAGGTAGAACTTGTTGTCAAGTGCGTCACATTTGGAAATGGAAATGTGATTTGTTATATGGGGCCCAGTGCCGATTCCTGAGGGGAAGCGGGGGGGTGGGGGGGTGGGGGGGGGTTGAGTCTGGGTAGTTTAGCTTGGCTGGGTGCACGAATGAACAACAATATTCTACAAGAATATCCATTTACAATCACTGTCAAATAAAACGCAACAATATTACATTCACGTGTCGTTAAAAAAAATACAAATAAATGTTGTTTGTATTGTTTATGATTGACTTCAACTGGAAGAAGTGAATGAGATTATTTTGCCCCCGTCGGCCATATGCAGGGCCCAATGCAATGTGTGGGCCTGGCGCATTCTGTAATCCTGTTACACAGCTGGGTTTTCACACCACAAATTCAGGTGACACGTCTGGCTAAAGCCGTCCAGCTGGGACTGGACACCGCGCACGTTCAGGTGCAGAGATCTGCGTCTTGGCCACACCTGGACACCCGCTGCTAATCAACACACCAGGCAGCTGGAAGGTCAACAAAGTCGGAAGGATTCTGGGTAGGATTCAGGAGGGCATTTCTCTTTTCAGTAGCCAGTGGAGGACTGAGTACTTATTTTCCATAATTTTTACCTCATTGACATTTTTTACATCCTCTTGTGAGAAAATCACTTGCAGGATATGACAGGGATACTCAAATCAGGCCCTTAGGGGCCCTTTCTAATCAGGGTCTGATTTAAACCTGACGTACCAGGTGAGTGTAATCGCGGGCTATTTAGAGACATTATTGGACTATGGACTATCAGGCAGAAGAGAAAACCAGCAGTATTTGCTGACCTGGAGGGCCAGCTTTGAGTATCGCTGGTGTATGACGTCTAGGTTATATGTAACTATAATGTGTTCCATTAACACATTTCTTTGTCTTAAATCAAGCATAGGCTGATTCTATTTCCGTCGCTTGAGGAGATTTCTGCTGCTAACACCTTGAAGTCACCTGCGGTAACTGGTCTTATGAAATGTAAAAAGTCCAGGTACACGGCCACTGCTCCACGGTATGAACTCATTGTCGGGCCCATTAAAAATGAGCGCACTAACTCACAATTCATCTCTAAGTTAACTTCCACATTTCTCATGACGTTTTAAAATGGAGTTCAGGAGAATAAACTTTTTCCTACAACAGATATAGGAGAAGGAGTTTTATCATTGCATCCTGTACGTTGCTTTAGGAGTTTCTTTAGGTATTTTATCGTGGTTGTTGACCCCCTACATGGAATGCTGGTAGAGATGGGGACAGGGAGGGATTGCTGGAAACAGCGGACAGAGGGGAGCGGAGGTACCAGGCAATTTAGGCTACTAGGGAAAACTGATTTAGCAATTTGAGGTAATAGCATGAGGGATTGTTTGAAAATGTCTCTCCGGAATCTTTGTTTAAAAAAACTCCAATTCAGGAGAGTAATATTTTCATACAACATGCACGAAAAACAGTTTTGCTGAGGCATTCTGTATTTCTGACAGAACAAGGTCTTTGCCTTGATGAAGGGCAGCAGAAGATATTGTTTGAATTTTTAGTCTCATCTTTATCAAGAAATATTGACATTTTTAATATAGTAATGAAATTAATTGGATACACAGAATCAGTGAGGGAAACTAGTAAGTCTGGAGTAGTGAGCGGGCCTGGAATGACACGGCAAGATTGAGGAAACAGTCACTGTGACCATATCTCCATGGTTCTCCATTAAATACACCCAATAATATTTTATTTAATAAGGACAGAATCTCAGAGATATATCTGAAAACTGGCCTGAATCCTGTCCAACTGGGGTGGGGGTGGGGGGATGCCATTTAGAGGTGTTGTCTGTCACCACTTTGGGTTCTTTCTTACTGACAGAGCCCAGAGGCATACCCATATAATGAGAAGTACCGGATGCCAAATTTAGCTCTAATGCAGCACAGAGCAGGCTAAATACAGGAGAACTGTAACAGGGTCATTTTTGTGTACTTGGTCCACATTCATAATGTGTGCCTTCATCTTCAGTAAAAAGCCTCTTTCACACCACAGAGATGACGTGGCGGAGATGTTTTCGTGTCTCATTAGGCCCAGTGTGGTGTGAGAAGGGACTCTTGTGTTAATGTGAGTCTTTAGGTTTATGCTGAAGCCTGAGGGAGTTCAATTCAGTTTTACTCCGATAGAGACTTTCACAGAGACACAGTCGCAGTGATGCCTTACAGGAAACCGGTGAAAAGAGAGCCTGAGAAACGGGCAGAGATTTTCCCTATTTTAATGCGTCGTGAAGCGCCAACGAGTCCCCCCCCCCGAATATAGCGTGGAACGAGGTTCGTTACAATTAATCAAAGTTAACTATGGGAATATTTACAACTCCTGAACATGAATTGACATTCTTGTGACATTTAATGAGGGTAACAACGCGGTCTGTTATCGCTAGGGACATCAGTGTCCGTTATCATTCTGACAGGAAAAAGGTCATGTTTTAATCTCTTTGTTGCCAAAAGAGAATGTTAAAAAGGAACAAGTCAGGGACTTCCGAGACTTCTTTGCCATCCCTTGATTCTGTCTGACTCCGCCAGAAACAAAATTTTGGTGGCTGAGAAATGGATATCTAAAATATGAATCTTCCATTTTCTTGTGCCACTCCCCCTAAAGCACCTCTTTCATCTTCAAATAATTCCTCTCTTTCTCTTCATCCCTGTCAGAGGGGGAACCGCTGTGGCCCGGCCCTTGAAATAACCGTTCACGCTGCCATGACGCATCCCTCTGTGATCCAGCCGCACTTACGCGACGAGAGGTGGGAGTGGGGCGCGCCGCGCCGCAGAGGGCCAGGCTAGCCGTGAGAGCGTGTTTTTGCGTAACGAAACGATGGGGAATCTACGCGCAGGATCCATCCTAGCTTTTATCTCAGGGACTTCTGTGTTTCGAAGAGTACAACTTCATAGCATTGTGAGGAACATTAAAAGACGATAACCCCTTGTGCAGCCTCTCCCCCCGTGGGCAAACTGTGACCCAGTTCTTTTGTAAATGCCCATCTGAGATAATTTTACTTCTGAAATGATCCCAGATTTCAATATTATACGTTCAATGGCCGCTTTATTAGGTACACCTGCTCGTTAATGCAAATGACCTGCTCCTCCAAAGAGCGAATCATGTGGCTGCAAGCTATATACTATAAGGTGTATATTTAAGCAATAGATCATTATATCCAATAACGCACGACTCCTCGAGTGATCTATTGCTTTTATACAACAATGTTACCATAAACGTTTAGTAAGTAATGAAAAAATATTGAAACAATAACTTTTGATTCACTCATTCTTTATTTTTTGCCAAATTGTTAGCACCCTGTTGCCGTTGCTATTGTTGTTGTTTATGCTTCCTAGGCAACGCTCTATAGAATGCGTCTACACACTGGCAGTGAGGTTATGCTAAATACCAGCACTGGTGGAACGCAAGGTATAGAAATATACTATATCTCCAGCAAAAAATTATTTTGAAGGATAATTTGCATACATATATTGTAGGCCTATTGAATTATATTTTCTATTTTACACAATAGTATTTATTAATCTATCAATTAATTTATCTTGTATTGGTACACCTTGCCTTTGCAGAGACAGAATTCATCATCTGTTGTGGTGGTTGGCGCATTCATGGATTTTATACGGTCATGTTTGTCCTTGTCAGCTCAGAGAGGAAAGATCATTCCAACCAGATCAAGAGTACAGGAAGTAAAAGTTCAGCTGCTGAGGAGAAAATAACGATGCAGGAAATGGTCTCTGGGTGAAGTGGTTTTGTAACACTCTTTCTGCAAGCTAAAAGGAAGATTAAACAAAAAAAGTGAAAGCAAGTGGGTTGTGTGCATTCTGTGTCTGTTGCTGTATGTTCTGTGCCTGTTCGTCACATGGCTATAGAATCTGCTCGTTTTCTTAAGGAGAACGAACAGATTGCAGCTACCATGTTGCCTCCAAAGGGAGCATCAAGATGATATTAGCTATTGTTCAGTTTAAAATAACCACCACTCAAGAGAGATATTGGTAAACCAAAGTGTTCTGATGGAGAACATTGAAAATGATAAACAGTGTTTAGTGCCTTCAGGAGAGAACTCTGACATAACCACTCAAACCCATAAACACAATTGAAAATGTAAATATCATTACTTAGAAAAACACAGCTGCTTATTTTTTTTTAACAGTTTTTTATGATTGCTAAAAAGCTCTGTTGGGGGCCATACCATTAACACATTTCTTATTGATAAGACACAAAAGGCATTCAAAGAACACCTTTTTACATTACTTTAATTTATTTCAGCTCCACCACCAAAACTCTGTATTTTTCCGCAACATTTGCAATTGCTTGCACACTTTATTTCAAAAGTGATAATCATATGTTCAAAACCTCACATATATTGCTGTAAAGCTACAGTGAACAGTGTAAGACTGGAATTGTGATCCCGGGACACCTGGACACTGGGGGTGAAAGACTGTGTATTCCAGGATGTAATAAACAACTTAAATGCCGTAAAAGTCGACTGGGACCATCTGGCGTAAAGTTTATGACGGTCAAAGAATGTCTCCAGACGTCATAAGCTTGGACTGGCGTAACAACAAGCACACAAAACAGTGTCATAGTGCCCCCACATGGCGTTATCAGGGCAGGTTAAATCTCTGTCCTTAAACATATTTTCCACACACAACACACTATGGTATAGATTGCTTTTGTCCTCAAAAGCTTAAAAACATACAGATGTGATTGATACTTTTGCTACATTGTACAGTATACACTGGAACTAGTCTGGGCACTGGAACATACATTATACACTCTTTCCAGAGAGATAATCATGTATTGTTCCGTTTTTGAGTGTTACAGTAGTAAATGCATCCAGTTAACGTACCTGAATTAACAGGGACAATTAGGGTGTAAATGTAATATTCTCAACAGGAATTCTGGTATCTTTGTGGCATTGATATCAATCACATCTGAGAAAACTGTAGAGATGGAGATTTTCATGGCAACACAAACTTAGACCTATTCATGTTTGATATCATTTTGATGGTCTCGGTGTGAGTGGTGCAATGGTCTACATGTCCTAAATGTGTAACATGGATGGAAGGTATATTTCATAAACACTGGCGTAAGCTGCCGTTGTTAAATTGCCCTTACATAAAACCATTCTGTGAAACCCCATAGAAGGGGGGCGAAAAGGGCTGACCAGTTTATGGTTTTACGACCGTCTGCAGCCAGATCAAACACAGAGTTTGAGGATTTAAGGAAAAGAGACAAACTAATTTGGGAAGATTGTAACCAGTCTTTCCGCACATCCTACTTCAGGTCATTGTGTGTAGCAAATTGCCAGGTATGACTAAGTATTTTCTTCTGTACTGTATTTGAATTTGGAATGTTCAATCTGTAACTGTATATTGATAATTTAAGTAAGTAACCTACCTGGTAATAAATTAGTTAAACTTGATTTGTGTGGTTTCTGTGAATTGTGTCTCTATTACTGGATTTCACACTGAGTGTGATAATGTGACTGCTCTGCTAGGCCGTAGCCAGTACTAGGAGGATTCTATGTTCAAAACCTCTGAGCACCTGTGATGGTGATATGTTCAAAACCTCTGAGTTTCTGTTTCTTAGTATTAAGAGGATTCTATGTTCAAAACCTCTGAGCACCTGTGATGGTGATATGTTCAAAACCTCTGAGTTTCTGTTTCTTAGTATTAAGAGGATTCTATGTTCAAAACCTCTGAGCACCTGTGATGGTGATATGTTCAAAACCTCTGAGTTTCTGTTTCTTAGTATTTGGTAGATTCTATGTTCAAAACCTCTGAGCACCTGTGATGGTGATATGTTAAAAACCTCTGAGTTTCTATTTAGCTTGTCAGACCAATTCAGTGTGTCAGTCTGCCTCCCATATCCGGGGCTATCAGCGTCCTCGGTATAGGTCATTTCAACAGAACACAATTCCACTCGCAATCAAGCATACATTCTAAATTATAATATTAAATGGAGTCAGATAAACGAGTACAGAATCAGCGTTGGTGGCTGATGATTTACTGCAATATATAGAGGCTGTTCTTTGGATAAACTGTGATCAAGGTAGACCAGACTAAAAGCGGAAGGTAACGTGGTACGAGTATCTTTGATTTGTGGCCCCTTGTTAGCTAATCCCGTTAATCTAAAGAGCAGTCTAACCCGGTTGCAAGAACCTTAATACTACTTTCCTAACTTTTCCCTTTTCCCACAGCAATAGCGGAATACATCACGCTTAAACCTTCGCTCCGAGCTATTCCCTCATTGGTCTAGCCGCGCGGAGTTTTACAATTTGGTTTGTAACATGATTTTAGTTTATGTTTCCAGATGTTACAATTTGGAGAACTCGAAATGATTTGTGTTGCTAATTCCCAGATTTACAACAGCAGTTCACATTTTACATTGAAACACATGCTCCTTCACTGAACAACTTATATTCATACAGTCAAGCCGGAAAGTCTGCATACCCCTTTCACCTTCTCCACATTTTATTACGTTACAGACTTATACTACAATAGATTGAGTTCATTTTTTGCCTCAAGCATCTACACACAATAGCCAATAATGATGAAGTGAAAACAGGTTTTTAGAAAATATGCAATTTTATTTTACTGACAAAAATAGGTTATTTAGGGGTTACATATCTGTACACACCCTTAGCCTAGTACTTGGTTGCTGCACCTTTGGCAACGATTACAGCTTCAAGGCGTCTTGGGAAAGAAGCTACGAGCTTGGCACACTTGTTTCTGGACATTTTTGCCCATTCCTCTTGACATATTCTTGCAAGCTCCGTCAGGTTGGATGGGGAGCGTCGGTATACAGCCATTTTCAGCTCTTTCCACAGATGTTCAATTGGATTCAGGTCTGGGCTCTGGCTGGGCCACTCAAGGACATGCACAAACTTTCTCCGAAGCCACTCCTTTGTTCTCTTGGCTGTGTGCTTCGGGTCGTTGTCATGTTGGAAGGTAAACCTTCGCCACAGTCTGAGGTCCAGAGCGCTCTGGAGCAGGTTTTCTTCAAGGATCTTGGTGTACTTAGCTGCATTCATCTTTCCCTCTATCAGGACTAGACGCCCCATTCCCGCTGCTGAAAAACAACCCCACATCATGATGCTGCCACCGCCATGCTTCACTGTAGGGATGGTATTAGCCAGGTGATGAGCTGTGCCTGGTTTCCTCCAGACGTGACACTTGGTATTCAGGCCAAAAAGTTAAATTTTGGTTTCATCAGACCAGAGAATCTTGATTCTCATGGTTTGAGAGTCCTCTAGGTGCCTTTTGGCAAACTCCAAGCGGGCTGTGATTACTAAGGAGGGGCTTCCGTCTGGCCACTCTACCATAAAGGCCTGATTGGTGGAGTGCTGCCTGGATGGTTGATCTTCTGAAAGGTTCTCCCATCTCCACAAGGATACACTGGAGCTCTGTCAGAGTGACCCTCGGGTTCCTGCTCACCTCCCTGGCCAAGGCCCGTCTTCCCTGATTGCTCAGTTTGGCCGAGCGGCCAGGTCTAGGAAGATTCTTGGTGGTTCCAAACTTCCATTTACGAATGATGGTGACCACTGTACTTTTTGGGACCTGTAAAGCTGCAAGAGATTTTTCCGTACCCTTCTCCAGATCTATGCCTTGACACAATCCTGTTTCTGAGGTCTGCAGATAATTTCTTTGACCCCATGGCTTGGAGTTTGCTCTGACATGCACTGTCAATTGTGGGACCTTATATAGGCAGGTGTTAGCAATCCCCAATCATGTCCAATCAATTGAATTTATCACAGGTGGACTCCAATTAAGTTGTAGAAACATCTCAAGCAGTATCAGTGGAAACAAAATGCACCTCAGCTCACTTTTGGGTGTCATATCAAAGGGTGTGCACACTTGTGTACATATGATATTTTACATTTAGATTTTAAATAAATTAGCACAAATGTCTAAACCTGTTTTCTCTTTGTCATTATGGGCTATTTTGTGTAGAATTTTGAGACAAAAAAAATTAACTCAATCTATTGTAGAATATGTCTGTAACGTAATAAAATGTGGAGAAGGTGAAAGGGGTGTGCAGACTTTCCGGCTTGACTGTATATTGTTCAAGAGAAACAGCTGATTGAAGTTATGTAAATAGACCAGGGTGGGAAATTAGCACCAGCCACCCGCCAAATGCGGGCAGTGTGGATAGGCTAGAAGAGAGTGGATAGGCAGTGGCGTGTAGCAAAGTGGATATGCTAGAAGCAGGAATAAAAAAGAAATGTCACGTTGTTTTTTCTGATTGCCTAAACGTGAGACAGAAAAAAAGCGCTTGTTAGAATATCCTGAGGCGAACCCGTCTTACGCCGTATTCACCCGTTGTTTTTACGCACCATAAATCCTCAACGCAATCCCCGCCCCCAGAGCAACGTTGCGCCATAACAGATCTGACGGAAACGACGAGAAAAAATAGGCTTCCGTCTGAACTCCTCGCCAAATAAATTAGCTGGAGTTCAAGAAAAAGTCTATGATATGCTTCTTTTTTCCCAGATGTATAGCACGAAAGAATATAAGGTGCGATGTAAACAAAAATATGTGGACAAACGCAGAAGACCGAGTCGATTAGTGAAATAAATGACTATTCTGATTGTATTTTCTTTTACAGTACTGTGTTCAACCGCGATTATTGCAGATATTTAGTTAGTTTTTTATCACTTTTGCAGTCATATGTTATTTCTTTGCTAATAAAGCCTTTACTGCAGCATTTCTATTTTTTTTTGCACACTGTACATTTTTTTTATTTTTTTTAATAACTTTGTTTATTGGGTTTTGCAATAACATACAATTGCATCAATCATTTATAAAAAATTTAAATAGCATACATTCCCTTTCAAGTTACAGTATTATATAAAAAAGTGACAATTGACATATTGCTAAACACCAAAACATACAAAAACTAAAGAAACTAAAATAACACAACCATAACACACAGAGCACCCCCCCCCCCCACCCAAAAAAAATAAAATAAAATAAAATAAAATAAATAAATAAATAAATAAATAAATAAATAAATAAACGAAAAGGAAAAAGAAATCAGTCAGCCAATTGTAAACCATGCAAACCACACCAGTAAGATTGCTTCAATCAGGAATAAATGGGAAATGTATTCTCCGAAGGAAGTGAAAGAATGGACCCCATATTTTTTCGAATTTATTGGAGGAGCCACGTAAAGAGAGTCTAATTTTTTCCAATTTAAGAAAATAAAGGATGTCCCTAATCCAGTGGGTATGAGAGGAAGATACAGTCGATTTCCAATTGGTCAAGATTAATCTTCTAGCCAGTAGGGTGACAAAAGCTAGGACTTTTTTGGCTTTAGAGAGGGGAGGCAATGAATTGGAGACCCCAAACAGTGCACTAAGAGCATTTGGTTCAACTTTTTCCCCAATTATCTCTGATAAGGTATTAAAAATCTCTGTCCAATAACTATGTAGGGATGGGCAAAGCCAAAACATATGTATGAGATTTGCAGGAGATTGCTGACACCTATCACAGGCTGGTGATACCACGTCATAAATCCTAGCCAACCGGGCCTTAGTGTAATAGGTACGGTGTACCACTTTGCATTGAATGAGACCATGTCTCGCACAAATAGAGGACCTGTGTACACGTTCTAAAACCTCTGCCCAAACATCCTCTGATATAACTTCCCCCAAATCCTCCTCCCAAAGAGTCTTTATAGAGTTTAATGACTCTGGATGTAACAGGTTAATTTGGTCATAAATATATGAAATTGAGCCTTTCAGAGTTGGGATTGGAGTCAGGAAACCATCTAACATGGAATCATTAGGTAAGTTAGGAAACAAGGGAAATGTTTTGTGAGCGAAGCTACGGACCTGTAAATATCTGAAAAAATGTTGCCTGGGAAGTGAAAATTTGTCCGAGAGTTGCTGAAAGGATGCAAAAACATTATCAACATACAAGTCTTTAAAAGTATTGATACCAAGATTTGACCACATTAAGAAAGCAGAGTCTGCAAGGGAAGGGGGAAAAACATGATTAGCAGCTAGCGGGGCATAGGTAGAAAATGATTGTAAACCAAAATAGCGCTTAAACTGAACCCAGATCCTAAGAGAGGTTTGAACAATCACATTCTTAGTATAGGGGGAAGTGGAAGAACGAATAGGAGAATGTACTAGAGCCTTCAGTGATACAGGTTTGGTGGAGTTTGCCTCTATAACCAGCCATGTCGGGGGAGGATCAAAGGCCTCATATTGAAGCCAATATTTAAGAATCCTAATATTGGCAGCCCAATAATAAAACCTAAGATTAAGTAAGGCCATCCCTCCAAGTGGCCTAGGCCTTTGCAAATATTGTTTACGCAGCCTAGGCACCTTCTTATTCCAAATAAACTCTAAGATCATGCTATCCACTTTACGGAAGAAGGTCTGAGGGAGGAAAATTGGAATACACTGGAACAAATAGGAAAACCGTGGGAGAATATTCATTTTAACGGAGCTAACTCTAGCAGCTAAAGAAAGATTGAGCACAGACCAGCGTTCACAGTCTTCACGGATTCGAGCCAACAAGGGGCCAAAGTTAGCTTTATACAGGTCTTCAAATTTGTGGGTAACCTGAACTCCAAGATACGTAAAGCTATGTTGAGCAACTTTAAAGGGTAGGTTGTGTAAAGGATATTTCTTAGCAGCTGTATTAATAGGAAATATCTCACTTTTGTTTAAATTCAATTTATATCCAGAAATTTGACCAAATGATTGAAGAGTGGCAAGGGCAGCAGGGACAGAGATCGGTAGATTGGAAACATACAAAAGGAGGTCATCTGCGTAAAGAGACACCTTCAACTCTATATCATCTCTAAGTATGCCCGTAATAAGGGGGTTAGATCGAAGCGCTATCGCAAGGGGTTCAATGGCGATTGCAAACAATAAAGGACTCAAAGGGCAACCCTGTCTCGTAGAACGATAAAGGCGAAAATACTCAGATTGAATATTATTTGTCCTAACTGAAGCTAACGGAGAAGAATAGAGCAACTTAACCCAAGAAATAAAACTTTTCCTAAAACCAAATCTTTCTAAAGTATAAAAAAGGTAATTCCACTCCACTCTATCAAACGCCTTCTCAGCATCCAAAGATATTAAAGCCTCAGAAGAATTAGAGGTGGAAACATTATAAATAGTATCAAACAGACGTCTAAGATTGGAGAAGGAATGCCTATTTCGAATAAACCCTGTTTGGTCCAAGGAGATAATAGATGGGAGAATGGATTCCAGGCGTAGCGCCAACAGCTTCGATAATAGTTTAAAATCAACATTCAACAAACTAATTGAGCGGTAGGAGGCACAGGCTAAAGGATCTTTGCCCTTTTTCAAGAGGAGAGAAATGGAGGCTTGAGTAAGAGTTTGAGGAAGACAACCCAAATCAAAAGACTCATTAAACATGTCCAGTAATAAAGGGGCTAGCTTATGCCAAAATGTTTTATAAAACTCAGAGGGATACCCATCTGGTCCTGGACATTTACCACTTTGTAGAGACAACGCGGCCGCATTGAGTTCCACCATAGTAATTGAATTCTCTAGGTCCTCTGCAACAGACTGCTCAATGGAAGGAATATTCAAATTATCAAAGAAACTATCAAAATTGGGGGTAGAAGCTTGATCAGACGAATAAAGAGACACATAGAATTCCTTGAATGCATTATTAATTTCCAAAGGTTCAGTAGTTCTACCTGAGCATGTTCGAATCTGGGGGATTTGATGGGAAGATGACATTTGACGTAACTGGTGTGCTAGTAGTTTGCTAGCCTTATCACCATGTTCATAAACCCTAGATCTTGTTTGGAGCAGAAGTTCTGTAGTACGATGTGTCACAAGAACATCAAACTCTGCCTGTAAGCAGAGGCGCTCCTTATATATCTCCGGGGATCGGGAGGTAGCATATAAGTGATCAAGTTGGGATATGCGTTGCGCCAACTCAGCCAGTTTTCCTTTTCTAATTTTGTTCTCATATCCCATGTAGGAGATTATCTCCCCCCTGATATACGCCTTTAAAGTCTCCCACAGCACTGAAGCGGATACATCAGGTGTTTTGTTTAAACTCACAAAAAAATCTATTTGCTGAGAAATAAAGTTTACAAAATCCCCATTTAAGAGTAAGCGCGTATTAAGACGCCATGGTGGACGTGTACTATTAAAGTTTTTAAAATAGACATTCATAGAAATTGGAGCGTGATCAGATATCACAATAGCATCATATTTACATGCAGACACAGAAGGGATTAGTCTATTATCAACCAAAAAAAGTCAATACGGGTAAAAGTATGATGAACATGTGAAAAAAATGAATATTCTCTTTTAGAAGGGTTTAAAAAGCGCCAAGCATCAGAAACAGCAAACTCCTTCATAAAGGATTGGATCACCTTGGCAGACCTCGAAGGCGTACAAACTTTGGAGGAAGAATGATCCAACAGAGGATTAAGCCAGCAGTTAAAGTCTCCTCCTAATATCAAGTAGCGTGAAGACAAATCAGGGAGTGTTGAAAAAAAACTTTAAAAAAAAGCATCACCATCATAATTGGGAGCATAAACGTTAGCCAAAACCACCTGAGTATTATGAATCTGACCGGTAACTATGATGAATCTACCATTAGGATCAGAAATAACATTTGAATGTACAAAGGGAACAGATTTATGCAGCAGAATAGCCGCACCTCTTGATTTGCCCATAAATGCAGAATGGTAAATCTGGCCTACCCATCCCTTCTTCAACCTCAGACGATCTGATGCCTTAAGATGCGTCTCTTGTAGAAAGACTATGTGAGCGCCCAGTTGGTGAACATGATGTAGTACCTTGCTACGTTTTATAGGATTATTGAGCCCTTTACAATTAAAACTGGTGAATTTAATATCCCCCCCTGTAGACAATGCTGACAAGTTAGGTTGGGTCATAGTTGAAAATTGGGATTGTTATGTAAAAACAAGATTGATGGTCTGAAGCAACTCTGAAAACATATGGCCTACCTGACTGATGGGAAAAAGAAACCAAACGAACAAACAGAAAAAAAACACACATAAACCCCAACCCACCCACCCACCCACCCACCGCAGAAGCATCCCCCCAAACGGGATGCGCGCAACCCATAACCCAGAGATTCAAACAAACTGTCACGCCTCTCTAATCTAAACCTAACTACAACCACTCCGGCGTTCTCCAAGGAAATGCGACAAGATATGAACTCAATGAAAGTGCACTATATTAAATTATATTATGTATCAAGTCAAATTATAACTAAGCCAAGTATACACAGTTAAACAACAAGATGCATTCAAGCAACCTTATACGATAGTATCAAAAAATAATAATATTCAAGCAGCACAAACTTGCAGTATCCAACAAACGTCAATTAGGAATGGCACCTGCGAAATTATAGACTACATTTTTGTAACTGAGGTAGTTATACACATTTGAACAGCAATGGTGCATTCGAGAAATCACAATAAACAATTTCAGAAAAAGAAAAAAGAAAACAAGCAGAAAAAAAAAACAATAAACATCACCTTGCAGCCATAGACCACTGACGACGTCACCAGAGCAAGGCACGCGAATGGAAAATGCAGTCCTTGTAGCTACTGTAACAACAATAGCTAACTAGCCAGTCAACATATCCGCTAGCCTACAGTGTCTGGAGTGACTCCTTTCTTCAATCTTTTCCCAACAAAGTCCAGTGCTAATGCCGGATCTTCAAACTTGTGGGTATGCCCGTCGGGCAAGGTGATGCGTAGCGTCGCTGGATAGAGGAGTCCAAACTTGACGTTCGGGCAGGAGTGGAGCTCCCTCTTCACTGAAGCAAAAGCGGTCCGTTTCTTAGCCACCGTTGGAGTGAAGTCGGGGAAGATTGAGATCCTCCTACCCATATGAGAGAGAGGAGAGGCTTCCCCAGCCCGGCGCAGGATCTGGTTCCGAACTTGAAACAGGTTCACCCGAACGACAAGTGGGCGAGGGGGTTCTCCATCCTTGGGCCTGGTGCGTAGTGTACGATGGGCCCTGTCCAAGACGGGTTGTCAAGCCCGAGTAGATCTTGCAGGAATTGGGCCATAAACTCGGTGGGACGTGGGCCTTCCGAACCTTCAGGTAAGCCCACCCAGCGAATGTTGTTCCATCTCGAACGTCCCTCCAGGTCCTCACATTTCTTAGAGAGGGAATCGACCTGAGTGGTTAGCGCGCGAACGGTAGCTTGCAGATCGGCCAGTTGGTTATCGTGGTCGTTAGACGAGCGCTCAAGATCCGCGATAGTATCACCATATGAGACCACCCTGATCTCAAAAGGCTTCAGAGCGGTTGATATCTCCCTCTTAACAGCCTCCGAGATGATGGAATCAAATTTGTCAAGAATATCAGAGCGCATTTCGTCCATCATCCGCTTCATATTGAGCAACAGGGCATTGTTATCATCCAGCTGCTCTTCTCGGGGCTCTGGCTCAGGGGAGTGCCGAGGCTTGACGCGGCCTGCTCTGGACGAATCGGGTTTCCCTCACCCTGCCATCATATATTGTCGTCGCTTGAAAAAAAAAGTTAACTAAAGAAAATAACTGCAATATTGAAGATTAATACTGAGAAAATATACAGAATAGTGCAAAAATAGTATATAAAAAATCACATTCCGGCGGAGCTACTGCAAAACACGTCCTACATCTTCCTTGCTCAGCAGCGCCCCCCCACACTGTACATTTTCTAAAGTAAAGATGAGTCATTCTGTTTTGGTATGAAATGTTTTATACTGTAAAAAAGAAAGGTAAAATTCAAATCTAACTTCAAAAGAAAGTACTGAGCCGAAAAATAATTATTTACTATCAATATACTACAGTTTAAAGGTAGGACTGGCACATGTACAATAATGTATCTTCTGTAATACCATCTGCAGTTAGTATTGTGTAGGTTGACTAAATGTTCTTGCTGGAAGGAAACTAGTGCTAGTGTTTTGATATAATTATTTGATTTTGAAGCATGTTTGCAGTGTTTTGGTAGTATTAGTATATATTGACAAAGTATTCTTGCATTTTGGAAACTGGTGTTGGTGTTGTGTTGCAAATATGTGGTTTTTACCATAACATTAACTGTTTTGCCAACTGTGTGTTGCTGTGTTTAGAGTTTACATTACATTACATTATAGGCATTTAGCAGACGCTCTTATCCAGAACGACTTACATACTTCTTATTACATTTATCCATTCATACAGCTGGATATATACTGAAGCAATGCAGGTTAAGTACCTTGCTCAAGGGTACAACGGCAGTGTCCTACCTGGGAATCGAACCTGCAACCTTTCAGTTACAAGTCCAGTTCCTTAACCATTATACTACACTGCCGCCCATTTAGACAAAGTGTCATAAATATTGAGAAATGCTTGCTAGCGATCATAAAAAACTGTTATGAAGAGGTATTGATAGTATGCATTATGTATAGGGGGGTTGGTGAGAGTTTACAGTGTGTAGAGGGGACACGGTGAGAGTTTGCAGTGTGTAGAGGGGAGATGGATTAGAGTTTGCAGTGTGTAGAAGGGATATTCATTAGAGTTTGCAGTGTGTAGAGGGGGGTTGGTGAGAGTTTACAGTGTGTAGAGGGGAGATGGTGAGGGTTTGCAGTGTGTAGAAGGGCGATGGTGAGAGTTTGCAGTGTGTAGAAGGGAGATAGTGAGAATTTGCAGTGTGTAGAAGGGAGATGGTGAAAGTTTGCAGTGTGTAGAGGGGAGATGGAGAGTTTTTCAGTGAGTTATAATAAGTGTGTTCTGGTTTCTCGGTTCTCAGTAGAACCCACATTGAGAACCATCTGTAGTGTGAAACCTAACCTCCCCCAAGCACACCCCACACTACCACACTCCCAAATACACCCATCCCCCATTAGCCTGTATCCAGCAATAGCGAGCCTGTTACTCGGCTCTCCCTCCTGGGTTTTTCTCCATGAAGTGACAGCATTAGGACAGTAAGTAAGGACTTTATAAATAGGTGTTCCCGCGAAAGAGCCTGCAGGCAGTGGAGCAGCGCGCAAACGTTCACACCGCCCTGACACCAGGCCGCCCTCGTCATGGCGACCGACGGAGCAATTAGCAGAATGTGAAGCCGGTGGAAAAGGTGGGCCGAGTTTTAGGAGGGAATGCCGAGAGACCTCTTCTAACCCCGGCGGCTCTACGCCGCGCGTCCCTGAAATTAAGCAACCCCCCTCACCAACATGGCAACCGTCTCTCCGGCTCACGGCCTCGTCTGCCACAGTACGTTCCTCTGGGGTCTTCTCTTGAGTCGCAGTTCCGTCACCACCAGGCTGCTTTGACGACCCAAAGCAAATACCGTTTTCTTGTGTGTGTGTGTGTGTGTGTGTGTGTGTGCATGTGGAGAGGGTTATCCAATGTAGTTGCGATTAAAAGACGATGTGTGTTTAACCGAAACACAACAGCTGTAAAGAGTTACGGAACGGTGAACCAGAAAATAACATATTGAAATAGTCTCTGGCCAAGCTAGTCTTGGTGACCTTTGCTAAATGTAATTATAAAGTGCTTTGCTTTGTGACTGTGAGTGGAGCAGCAATACCTAGAAAAACACACATAATACACACACACACACACACACAGCACACACACACACACACACACACACACACACACACACACACGTGCGCACACATGCGCACACACAGCTGAGGAGGTTCAGTCCTCTGTCAGAGAGGCACACAGCTGCAGTGAGCCTCTTCCTGCCATCGGACTAATGAACTGCATTTTTCTCTGTCATTATGTTTATAAGGAGGGTGACGTTCGCAGGAGGGGGTCATTAAATTACAATTATAAAGTCCGATATGTGTTTGTGTTCGGCTTACAACACTGTGTGGAAACAGCTATGTTTAAGAAACGGTTTCAAAAACGCCAGCACCATCCGCGAGTTCCATAATGCCGGCAACCAGCTTGTCTGAATCTTTTAAATCCACTAAGAACATATGAGGAGACTCATTAGTACAAACAACCCCCCCCACAAACATACACAAAACGTTCATAAAACAAACACCTGAACCACTTTACACATGAACCGGCTAATGTGTTTTTCTCCAAACCTCTCATGCTGTATAGTTTTCACGCTGCCTTCGTGCCGTATGTTCCGTTTAATGTTTTCTACAAGACGCATCGCCACAAGCGTGTTTGCAAATATGCGGTATATTACATTAGCGGGATCCACAGGCTTAAAAAAACAGATATTACAGGCAATTTAAGTCGTAGCATAAATCCGTTTTTGCGAGGGAAATGGAACAGCCCCGTTATCTATCACTCGGGCACACGTGGGAGCGAAGAGGCGGGGGTGTTTAGGGGAGCCATTAAAGAGGAGAGGCAGAAAGATCAGACTCCATCATTACTGCGCACGTTCACCACTTCGCTTTACAGGAAAATACACACACCGCAAGCGGGTAACATGAACATACGGAAAAGGGGACTCAAACAGAAAGGTTTTAAGATGGGTGCAGGGAGCCGTCTTATATGCCATTATGAATTTACCCTCAGATTATTTAAATGTATGTCTTCATCATGCCTCTTTGTCTGTGGGTTCCTGCGTTCCTGAAGAACAACATGTTTAATTTGGACTGGCCGTTTGGGTTTCTGAGGCCTGTTCTTAAGGCTGTAATATAGACACCAGTGATGGAGGTGATGTAATATCTCCATAAGACGATAGTTTAGACGGCAATGATGAAGTTCACCGGGTTGCATATGATCGGTCCTCGATAGCAATTTTGGAGTTTATACAGCATGGGGTCTCCTGTACGGTTGGATTACGGGAGCAGGACTCCTGTTCTTGAGGGCCACAGTGTCTGCTGGCTCCTGTCCAAGGGCATAAATATAAACAGTGCAGGCAGTTGGTTGATTAGTTGACTTGTTGATTTGATTGACCATCTGTTTACGTTACTGCGTGTCAGAGCGCTAGATGGTTCTGATAGCTTTCTCTTTGACCTGTCTACTTTCCCAATACAATAGCCTAAGTAACTAATTTGACTGTAAAATATATACACCTAATGGTGTGTGTGTGTGTGTGTGTGTGTGTGTGCTTCATAACTAGTAATTAGCGTGCACTAGGGCCCATCATAATAGCTTGCGCCGTAGCCTGTCGTAACTACCTTCCCCAACGAAACAAAGAACGAAGCAGACGCTATTAAATCTCGAACGAAGAAGAAGCGAACGCTGAACGTTTTTTGTTCTGCCGGTATCCTCAACCGGCTTCGTTGGTGTACTAGTAAAACGTTCCATTTTGCGGGTATCGTGAGATAGATATTAGGCTGGACGAGACGGTGATAACGAGGTTGTTTCTGGGGGGGATACATTTTCATAAACACCGTGTCGTGATTGGTCGAAATACCTTCAGTTCGGAGACAGCTTCCAGGGGAAGTACATACACTGGAAATCCTACCCTATAGACACTTTCGGCAGTAGTTCTTTTCCAGGCTTTATCTCCTCGTGTGACGGAGATAAAACTTGGAACGAGGTTAGCTGGTATTCAGTGTATTTCAGCATCCGTGATTCATTTTAAGTCATAGATTGGCTAAAGAATCCCCACATCTTGTTCTCAAGGCTTTAATTGGCTGCTGATTTAAAGGAAACTGCTAATACCTGCAGACACTGCGGTCCTTCTGGACTTAGGTCCGGCACGCCTGGGTTGTATACACTGATAGAGAATAACGTCTATCGCAGACCATGTTAAATGTCCTTGTGCAATAAAACTTCATGGTTCATTGAAATGATATGATATCAGTAATGCCCCGCAGCCTTGTTTCTGGTTCGTGTCCTGTGTGGAGGAAAATAACTTTGGCGTGCGTCAGACGCCTTGCAAAACTGTTGCTGCAGAACTCACAGTGTCTGCTGTCAATGTGGCAGTCAATGCATTGTGGGGTCACAGCATACCGCCTTCCCGCTTAATGTGGTTCAGAGCACTCAGGGCAACAGCCAATCCCTCGCCTCATCTCTTTAGTTGCGGCCAATCCCTAGGCCCTTCTCTTTGACGTACCCGTGGGGCTGCCGCCAATCTGAAAGGAAGGGCCCTTTGTGTGGTGGCTCCGTTTTCAACTGCTTTGGACCCCCCAGGGTTCCCCCTTCCTCAGGCTAGATGGGGTCTCTCTCAGATTCTCAAGCGCACTCTTTCTCTCGCATTGGCCGGGCAAAGGAAGAGCGTGCTGCCTCCACCAATCAGTTTCGCTGAGTCACCGAGCTTCCTCTTGAGATTTTTCAAGACTCCAAGCTGCCAAGATGGAGCCAGCTAAAGATCAGCAGTTTTGGGAATGGATTTTAAGATTTTTGGGAGTTAATTTGCACCTCGTATAAATTCTCGGAAAGCGATTTGCAGGGCTGTCAGTCGTGGGTCGGCTGGCGTGGAGAGCGGCGTTTGTTATTGACATGTGGTGTTGGAGAGGGCCCCTGGGGCCCTGGTCAAACTGCTCGCCTCACACTCAGCTGTGGGGAGGGAGGTAGGGACTGTCAACAAATAGAAAATTGTAAAATGTACGGAGCCTGTTGGAGTCCGCCCGGCATGGCAGCGTGACAGAAAAGGACGTGAGGCACGTACCTGTGAAACGGACAAACCTGCTCCGGTGATACGAAAGCTGTGTGCTAATCATATCATACTCAGCTGACTGGGCAGTTATGCTGGTTTAGTTTGATGGCTCCCTTTCTCCTGAGGGCAACTCACAGAAGGTATAAAGCACCGCATCCATTTTCTGAGAACAGAGATAATATAGAGTGGTGGAAATCAGATAGTTTATGAACTACTATTGACAAGAGCTAGGGACCTTAACTGTGGTAGTATGGTAGTATGGAACCTTAACTGTGGTAGTATGGTCAGTATGGTAGTATGGGACCTTAACTGTGGTAGTATGGCCAGTGTGGTAGTATGGGACCTTAACTGTGGTAGTATGGTCAGTATGGTAGTATGGGACCTTAACTGTGGTAGTATGGTCAGTATGGTAGTATGGGACTTTAACTGTGGTAGTATGGTAGTATGGGACCTTAACTGTGGTAGTATGGTCAGAGTGTTATAGTGGGTGAGTGAAACCTGTGTTAAGAATCTATAGCCATTCCTAAATTAAATAGGGAAGCCCACACTTTAGAGCAGGGCTGCCCAATCATATTCCTGGAGATCTGTCCTGTAGGTTTTCACTACAACCCTAACAAAGCACATCTCATTTAACAGCTAGAAATCTAGTTGAGCTGCTAATTAGTAGAATCAGGTGTACCAAATGAAGGTTGAAATTAAAACCTACAGGAAGGTATATTTCCAGGAACAGGGTTGGGCAGCCCTGCTTTACATTACATTACATTACATTAATTTAGCAGACGCTTTTATCCAAAGCGACGTACAGTAAGTGCATACAGAAAGGTCATCGAAGTAACTACAGAACAGATAAGAAAGCAGAATTCTTCCCATACAGTAGCAGCTATCCCTTTAGAGCCTGTGTTCTCAACTGGGGCTCTGTTAAGGTACTATAAGGGGGTCCATGATCGAATCGCTATGGGGGTCTCCTGGACATTTATCCAACCAATCATAAGGGAAAGTCAAAACATTTAATCACCTTCCCCTATGATATCCGAAGGAACTATCTGCATGAGATGGAATTTTTTTTAACCTGCACATACCCTGATGACTGATAGCTAATGATGGTTTGATGTTTAATGATTAACAGATATAGTGGTATTTCACTCTGTGTTTTTAGCCTGTGGTGCTGTACAGCGTATACCTTGACTATCTGGCCCTGCTCCTTGACTATAGTATATCTGGCCCTGCTCCTTGACTATAGTATATCTGGCCCTGCTCCTTGACTATAGTATATCTGGCCCTGCTCCTTGACTATAGTATATCTGGCCCTGCTCCTTGACTATAGTATATCTGGCCCTGCTCCTTAACTATAGTATATCTGGCCCTGCTCCTTGACTATAGTATATCTGGCCCTGCTCCTTGACTATAGTATATCTGGCCCTGCTTCTTGACTATAGTATATCTGGCCCTGCTCCTTGACTATAGTATATCTGGCCCTGCTCCTTGACTATAGTATATCTGGCCCTGCTCCTTGACTATAGTATATCTGGCCCTGCTCCTTGACTATAGTATATCTGGCCCTGCTCCTTGACTATAGTATATCTGGCCCTGCTCCTTGACTATAGTATATCTGGCCCTGCTCCTTGACTATAGTATATCTGGCCCTGCTCCTTGACTATAGTATATCTGGCCCTGCTTCTTGACTATAGTATATCTGGCCCTGCTCCTTGACTATAGTATATCTGGCCCTGCTCCTTGACTATAGTATATCTGGCCCTGCTCCTTGACTATAGTATATCTGGCCCTGCTCCTTGACTATAGTATATCTGGCCCTGCTCCTTGACTATAGTATATCTGGCCCTGCTTCTTGACTATAGTATATCTGGCCCTGCTCCTTGACTATAGTATATCTGGCCCTGCTTCTTGACTATAGTATATCTGGCCCTGCTCCTTGACTATAGTATATCTGGCCCTGCTTCTTGACTATAGTATATCTGGCCCTGCTCCTTGACTATAGTATATCTGGCCCTGCTCCTTGACTATAGTATATCTGGCCCTGCTCATTGACTATAGTATATCTGGCCCTGCTCCTTGACTATAGTATATCTGGCCCTGCTCCTTTGCTTTCTTTATAGCCATCAACTGATGTGCTGCAGCACCTCAGAGAGCCGCAGCTGTTTCTCCCAGCAGGCAAGAAACCTGCAGGTAATGGTTATTCAAATGCTCCTGCAGGTGTCTGTTCAACAGGGCGGGACAAAGTGCTCTCTCAGACTGGTGCTTAAAACTACAATAAGGAACTTCAATTGCACAACTTTTCTTCTTCGTATTGTTCGCACAGTGGCTGAGAGTGGTTGTTGCACTGTTCAACAAAAACTCTGAAACCTGTGTTACACCAGCACTGCCTTGGTGTCTGCCTAAGGCACTGCCATTTCTGAAACGGCATATGTATGACCCAACTGGGTAAGGTCTGACCGCCCCTGGCTGTGACACATGGTTTCTCTGTGATATTTGAAGAGGCTTTCTGATTTTTTTTATCAAGGATGATCTCGCTGATACTATGATGTATTCCCACTCTCTCTCTTTCTCTGATATATTCAAATGGCCCCAGTCTCTTTGAAGTTTAATGGTCGCCTCTATCTCTCTTAAATTTAAATATAGCCTCTCTCCATGTTATTCTCTGATATTTAATGATAGTCTCACCCACCCCGTGGTGCCTTTCTGATATGTAGCACCACTGCAAATATTACTGGCAGGAGGGCCCTGTCAAAAGCCTATTGACCTTGCCAAAATGTTCTTGTTAAACTAAAAACAAGAAACTAGGGACATTTTATTTTCTGTTTGTAAGACACATACAGACGCGCGTACGGGCTCAGTCTGTTTGGCATTTACGTCGAATCAGTGTCACCGCTCAGTCTTGACCTCGGTAGTAGGGATGTCTTTTCTCAAACAGAAAAAAGTGTTTTTTAATTAAAAGATTATTTTTTTGTACCCGATTCGAGGCTTGCTTGTCATCGGCGGACACAACAGCAAAGCGACCGATTTAAAGGAGGCTTCCTTTTCTCTGCAGCGCTGCCAGAGCAGCTGCGTCGGTCTCGTCGAAGCCAGCTCCCGAAAACTTTAGCTGATGAAACCTCACGCAGAACTCCTCCGTCCCATCGTGCTTCTGCTCACAGGGAGGATTGCACCTCCATTGCCCCAGGACTGTGCTATCACACAGTCAAAGAAGCACTTCACAATAAGATGGTACGGTGACTTAGTATTTGACACGCATAGCTAAGACGTGTCTGGGACTGCTTAATAAGTCCTTATTTGGTTGCATGACTGCTCTAGTTAATTATGTAGTACTCGAGGGGAACGAGGACCAATAATGCGAATGGTAAATAGATGGAGACCTCTCTAAGTGTGAGTGTGAGCAAGAGACATGCAAGACTGCGGTGTTAACGCTGATAAACATTTTATATTTAACTTTTCAATTAATCTTATCAATTAAAACCTCAGAAAATGACACGTAATATACAGTTACTAATGGTTAATAACACAGACCGTGAGGTTATGGACTAATCTAATATAGAGACAGATGCCTCTTTCCTGTTTCTAAATTTCACAAAAACATTTTTATTTTCCATGGTGGTTCATTGTAATTACAATATGTCTTCATCCATTTTATAAACAGCAGGTACTGCATGACCCTTAAACCAAAATGTAGCAGTTTTCAGCGTGGAGGTGAGTCAAGCCTCGTAATGTGTACGGTGTGTGTAATACGGGTGTGCAGAGACAGCACTATCTGTGTCTTTATCTGTTCAACCAACAACATTATCTGTATCTATATTCATATTCATATTTTGGGTGGGCTGGTGTATCTCTTCTTCTTGCAATATTTAATGAATGCATCTGTCAATGTGTCACGAAGTGCATTAAAATGCATGTTTTGTTGTGCGCGGCAAATTACTGTTGTTTCATTTCCTTTTTAGTGCTCAGTTTTGCTGCTAATCTAATCTTCCGAATATCATTGGTCAACTTTGTGAAGAAAAAAAAAAGGGTACAATGCATTATCTGCACATTTCCAAATGTGGTATTCAGGTTTGGATACACCACTAGTATGTGTGCGGATAAAAAATATCTCAGTATTCTACTGCAGTTCAAGGCTTGACAATTATTATTTTTTAAACTTGGCTTTGATCTGATATCTAGGAGCCTCATTTATCCACAGTTCATAAGCCTGGAAATTTAGATGAGAATATACCTAAGCATGTGTTCATTTTCATGGGAGGAAAAAAAAAATCAAGAAAAAGGCTTAGAGAAAGACACATTAATGTTCGCCCGCCGTGCTTATAGCTGCGACCTCTGCTCTGTTTGTGAGAATACAAACGCTTTCCCTCATTCTGAACACGCAAACTTAAGCCATTGCTTTTTTTCTTCTTCTTCCCGCTCTGCCGCTCACAAGTTGAGCTGGCACAGATATACGTTGGTAGAAGCCACTTCAAGAGCAGTTTGAGCAAACAGGATGTGGGCGCCCGAATGCCCAGCGGGGATCATTGGTGGGCAATGGGAAATGATCATCCGAGCCAACTACATCCCTCCCTCCCTTCTTCCCTGTTATGAGAGTTGGCCTGTAGGTGGCACTAGCCTCTTATGTTTTCCCTCCCTCGAGTCTATCAGTGGCTTGTTGGTAGAATAACCGCACCGTTGTAAGATGCCTTTTGCTTGTGTCCTGGAGCTAACAGTAAAAGCTATCTTTACAACGATATCTGCGTGATACTTTCAACATTTCCCAGGTGATTCTGTGGCCTCCAATGGGTTAACCTGAGGGACTGCTGGTCAAAGATGGCATTGTGCTTCTGCTAATGCATACAACCATTGCCTTTTGGTCTGTAACAAGTAACTGTAACTACGAGAATACTAGATTAAAAAATAGTTCTTACCCCAAACATATGCTGCAAAGCACAATATCAATTAATTAAAATCAAAACATTTATGATAAAATATTTTGTAATACATGAATTCCTACTGTTATGTTATATTCCTACTGATTATAATTATCAGGTAATTATATGCATAACATATAACATTTGTAAACATCTAAATATGAACCCTCACCCAATTAAAATGACCCCAATGCAATAATAATTGACTCCCACATATCTTGGCACTGTGAGTCAATACTATATATATATATATATATATATATATATATATATATATATATATATATATATATAACATATGTGCAATTATAAGCCCATAATTAAAACACCTGCAGCACCAGACAAAACCAGTTACTGTAAATAACGTTGATAGGCCACAGCAAACATTAACAGAATTGATCATATTTTTTTCTAAACAGCACTATTAGCATGCTTAGCTATGCCTTTTTTTTTTACCCACAAATAATGTTTTTTTTCTTGACAGAAGACACAATTATCTCAATTACACCTCCCAATGGGCTTCAGTGTCAAATCTATGCTAAAATGGAATTAGGGTTGGTTTATTTTCAAATTCAAAATGCAGTGACATGACTAGAACAGTACGACAAGTTTTGTTCTATCAACGGTGATACTGAATAATTTGTATGATTGATAAGTCCAAACATTTTTGAATTCACACAAAACTGCATGATAAAATATTCAGTGTAAAATCAACTCTTGCAGAGTTTATATGAATCCACAAGTGAATCCAGAGTGGACTCATATAAACTGGATATTTTCCTGTGTAGAAATTCACGAGTTTCAAGAGTGCGCAGTAATGTAATATTGTGCAGTAGTGTAATGTGGTGCATGATGCAGTGTGCAGTAGTGTAAAATGATGCAGAGTGCAGTAGTGTAAAATGATGCATGATGCAGTGTACAGTAGTGCATGGTGCAGTAGTGTAATGTGGTGCATGATGCAGTGTGCAGTAGTGTAATATGGAGCATGATGCAGTGTGCAGTAGTGTAATATAGTGCCTGATGCAGTGTGCAGTAGTGTAATATGGTACATGGAGCAGTGTGCAGTAGTGTAATGTGGTACACGATGCAATTTGCAGTAGTGTAATATGGAGTATGATGCAGTTTGTAGTAGTGTAATATAGAGCATGATGCAGTGTGCAGTAGTGTAATATGGAGCATGATGCAGAGTGCAGTAGTGTGATGTGGTGCATGATGCAGTGTGCAGTAGTGTAATATGGTACATGATGCAATGTGTAGTAGTGTATTATGGTACATGATGCAGAGTGCAGTAGTGTAATATGGTACATGATGCAGAGTGCAGTAGTGTAATGTGGTACATGATGCAGAGTGCAGTAGTGTAATGTGGTGCATGATGCAGTGTGCAGTAGTGTAATGTGGTGCATGATGCAGTGTGCAGTAGTTAAATTTGGTGCATGATGCAGTGTGCAGTAGTGTAATATGGCACATGAAGCAGTGTGCAGTAGTGTAATGTGGTGCATGATGCAGTGTGCAGTAGTGTAATGTGGTGCATGAAGCAGTGTGCAGTAGTGTAATGTGGTGCATGATGCAGTGTGCAGTAGTGTAATATGGTACATGAAGCAGTGTGCCGTAGTGTAATGTGGTGCATGATGCAGTAGTGTAATGTGGTGCATGATGCAGTGTGCAGTAGTGTAATGTGGTGCATGAAGCAGTGTGCAGTAGTGTAATGTGGTGCATGATGCAGTGTGCAGTAGTGTAATATGGTACATGAAGCAGTGTGCAGTAGTGTAATGTGGTGCATGATGCAGTGTGCAGTAGTGTAATATGGTACATGAAGCAGTGTGCAGTAGTGTAATGTGGTGCATGATGCATTGTGCAGTAGTGTAATGTGGTGCATGATGCAGTGTGCAGTAGTGTAATGTGGTGCATGATGCAGTGTGCAGTAGTGTACACTGTAATGTGGTGCATGATGCAGTGTGCAGTAGTGTAATATGGTACATGAAGCAGTGTGCAGTAGTGTAATGTGGTACATGATGCATTGTGCAGTAGTGTAATGTGGTGCATGATGCAGTGTGCAGTAGTGTAATGTGGTACATGATGCAGTGTGCAGTAGTGTACACTGTAATGTGGTGCATGATGCAGTGTGCAGTAGTGTAATGTGGTGCATGATGCAGTGTGCAGTAGTGTAATGTGGTGCGTGATGCAGTGTGCAGTAGTGTAATATCGTACATGAAGCAGTGTGCAGTAGTGTAATATGGAGCATGATGCAGTGTGCAGTAGTGTAATGTGGTACATGATGCAGTGTGCAGTAGTGTAATGTGGTGCGTGATGCAGTGTGCAGTAGTGTAATGTGGTGCGTGATGCAGTGTGCAGTAGTGTAATATCGTACATGAAGCAGTGTGCAGTAGTGTAATATGGAGCATGATGCAGTGTGCAGTAGTGTAATGTGGTACATGATGCAGTGTGCAGTAGTGTACACTGTAATGTGGTGCATGGTAATGTGGTGCAAGTAGTGTACCTTCGCTCTTCTACAGCAGGGCGCCTCGCACTTCCCCCCATCCGTGTCAATGGCGCCCGCTCCTCCCGACCGCGGAGCTTTTCCACCCTAGCTCCCCAGTGGTGGAACGAACTTCCCATTCCCCTACGCTCAATACCAACCCTGCCTGCTTTCCGTCGTGGCCTGAAAACACACCTTTTCAGGCTCCACCTGGACTAATACTTATCTAGGACCTCATGGTATGTCTTCTTGTTGAACTGTGTACTCAAGTTTATACTATTTAGAATAGCATTGTAGTAGAGATGATTTACCCAGTTCACTGTGAACTGCACTGTGTTCGTTACTAGGGATAGCTGATACTGTATGGGAAGAATGTGCTTTCTTATCTGTTGTGTAGTTACTTCGATGACCTTTCTATATGCACTTACTGTACGTCGCTTTGGATAAAAGCGTCTGCTAAATGACTGTAATGTAATGTAATGTAATGTAATGTGCATGATGCAGTGTGCAGTAGTGTAATGTGCATGATGCAGTGTACAGTAGTGTAATATGGAGTATGATGCAGTAGTGTAATATGGAGTATGATGCAGTGTGCAGTAGCGTAATGTGGAGCATGATGCAGTGTGCAGTAGTGTAATGTGGTGCATGATGCAGTGTGCAGTAGTGTAATGTGGTGCATGATGCATTGTGCAGTAGTGTAATGTGGTGCATGATGCAGTGTGCAGTAGTGTAATGTGGTGCATGATGCAGTGTGCAGTAGTGTACACTGTAATGTGGTGCATGATGCAGTGTGCAGTAGTGTAATATGGTACATGAAGCAGTGTGCAGTAGTGTAATGTGGTGCATGATGCATTGTGCAGTAGTGTAATGTGGTGCATGATGCAGTGTGCAGTAGTGTAATGTGGTACATGATGCAGTGTGCAGTAGTGTACACTGTAATGTGGTGCATGATGCAGTGTGCAGTAGTGTAATATGGTACATGAAGCAGTGTGCAGTAGTGTAATGTGGTGCATGATGCATTGTGCAGTAGTGTAATGTGGTGCATGATGCAGTGTGCAGTAGTGTAATGTGGTACATGATGCAGTGTGCAGTAGTGTACACTGTAATGTGGTGCATGATGCAGTGTGCAGTAGAGTAATGTGGTGCATGATGCAGTGTGCAGTAGTGTAATGTGGTGCGTGATGCAGTGTGCAGTAGTGTAATATCGTACATGAAGCAGTGTGCAGTAGTGTAATATGGAGCATGATGCAGTGTGCAGTAGTGTAATGTGGTACATGATGCAGTGTGCAGTAGTGTAATGTGGTGCGTGATGCAGTGTGCAGTAGTGTAATGTGGTGCGTGATGCAGTGTGCAGTAGTGTAATATCGTACATGAAGCAGTGTGCAGTAGTGTAATATGGAGCATGATGCAGTGTGCAGTAGTGTAATGTGGTACATGATGCAGTGTGCAGTAGTGTACACTGTAATGTGGTGCATGATGCAGTGTGCAGTAGTGTAATGTGCATGATGCAGTGTACAGTAGTGTAATATGGAGTATGATGCAGTAGTGTAATATGGAGTATGATGCAGTGTGCAGTAGCGTAATGTGGAGCATGATGCAGTGTGCAGTAGTGTAATGTGGTGCATGATGCAATGTGCAGTAGTGTAATGTGGTGCGTGATGCAGTGTGCAGTAGTGTAATGTGGTGCGTGATGCAGTGTGCAGTAGTGTAATATCGTACATGAAGCAGTGTGCAGTAGTGTAATATGGAGCATGATGCAGTGTGCAGTAGTGTAATGTGGTGCGTGATGCAGTGTGCAGTAGTGTAATGTGGTGCGTGATGCAGTGTGCAGTAGTGTAATATCGTACATGAAGCAGTGTGCAGTAGTGTAATATGGAGCATGATGCAGTGTGCAGTAGTGTAATGTGGTACATGATGCAGTGTGCAGTAGTGTACACTGTAATGTGGTGCATGATGCAGTGTGCAGTAGTGTAATGTGGTGCATGATGCAGTGTGCAGTAGTGTAATGTGGTGCGTGATGCAGTGTGCAGTAGTGTAATGTGGTACATGATGCAGTGTGCAGTAGTGTAATGTGGTGCATGATGCAGTGTGCAGTAGTGTAATGTGGTACATGATGCAGTGTGCAGTAGTGTAATGTGGTGCGTGATGCAGTGTGCAGTAGTGTAATGTGGTACATGATGCAGTGTGCAGTAGTGTAATGTGGTGCGTGATGCAGTGTGCAGTAGTGTAATGTGGTGCGTGATGCAGTGTGCAGTAGTGTAATATCGTACATGAAGCAGTGTGCAGTAGTGTAATATGGAGCATGATGCAGTGTGCAGTAGTGTAATGTGGTACATGATGCAGTGTGCAGTAGTGTACACTGTAATGTGGTGCATGATGCAGTGTGCAGTAGTGTAATGTGCATGATGCAGTGTACAGTAGTGTAATATGGAGTATGATGCAGTAGTGTAATATGGAGTATGATGCAGTGTGCAGTAGCGTAATGTGGAGCATGATGCAGTGTGCAGTAGTGTAATGTGGTGCATGATGCAGTGTGCAGTAGTGTAATGTGGTGCGTGATGCAGTGTGCAGTAGTGTAATGTGGTGCGTGATGCAGTGTGCAGTAGTGTAATATCGTACATGAAGCAGTGTGCAGTAGTGTAATATGGAGCATGATGCAGTGTGCAGTAGTGTAATGTGGTGCGTGATGCAGTGTGCAGTAGTGTAATGTGGTGCGTGATGCAGTGTGCAGTAGTGTAATATCGTACATGAAGCAGTGTGCAGTAGTGTAATATGGAGCATGATGCAGTGTGCAGTAGTGTAATGTGGTACATGATGCAGTGTGCAGTAGTGTACACTGTAATGTGGTGCATGATGCAGTGTGCAGTAGTGTAATGTGCATGATGCAGTGTACAGTAGTGTAATATGGAGTATGATGCAGTAGTGTAATATGGAGTATGATGCAGTGTGCAGTAGTGTAATGTGGTGCATGATGCAGTAGTGTAATGTGGTACATGATGCAGTGTGCAGTAGCGTAATGTGGAGCATGATGCAGTGTGCAGTAGTGTAATGTGGTGCATGATGCAGTAGTGTAATGTGGTACATGATGCAGTGTGCAGTAGTGTAATGTGGTGCATGATGCAGTGTGCAGTAGTGTACACTGTAATGTGGTGCATGGTGCAGTGTGCAGTAGTGTAATGTGGTACATGATGCAGTGTGCAGTAGTGTAATGTGGTACATATTGCAGTGTGCAGTAGTGTACACTGTAATGTGGTGCATGATGCAGTGTGCAGTAGTGTAATGTGGTACATGATGCAGTGTGCAGTAGTGTACACTGTAATGTGGTGCATGATGCAGTGTACAGTAGTGTAATGTGGTGCATGATGCAGTGTGCAGTAGTGTACACTGTAATGTGGTGCATGATGCAGTGTACAGTAGTGTAATGTGGTACATGATGCAGTGTGCAGTAGTGTACACTGTAATGTGATACATGATGCAGTGTGCAGTAGTGTAATGTGGTACATGATGCAGTGTGCAGTAGTGTACACTGTAATGTGGTGCATGATGCAGTGTGCAGTAGTGTAATGTGGTACATGATGCAGTGTGCAGTAGTGTAATATGGTGCATGATGCAGTGTGCAGTAGTGTAATGTGGTACATGATGCAGTGTGCAGTAGTGTAATGTGGTGCATGATGCAGTGTGCAGTAGTGTAATATGGTGCATGATGCAGTGTGCAGTAGTGTAATATGGTGCATGATGCAGTGTGCAGTAGTGTAATGTGGTGCATGATGCAGTGTGCAGTAGTGTAATATGGTGCATGATGCAGTGTGCAGTAGTGTAATGTGGTGCATGATGCAGTAGTGTAATGTGGTACATGATGCAGTGTGCAGTAGCGTAATGTGGAGCATGATGCAGTGTGCAGTAGTGTAATGTGGTGCATGATGCAGTAGTGTAATGTGGTACATGATGCAGTGTGCAGTAGTGTAATGTGGTGCATGATGCAGTGTGCAGTAGTGTACACTGTAATGTGGTGCATGGTGCAGTGTGCAGTAGTGTAATGTGGTACATGATGCAGTGTGCAGTAGTGTAATGTGGTACATATTGCAGTGTGCAGTAGTGTACACTGTAATGTGGTGCATGATGCAGTGTGCAGTAGTGTAATGTGGTACATGATGCAGTGTGCAGTAGTGTACACTGTAATGTGGTGCATGATGCAGTGTACAGTAGTGTAATGTGGTGCATGATGCAGTGTGCAGTAGTGTACACTGTAATGTGGTGCATGATGCAGTGTACAGTAGTGTAATGTGGTACATGATGCAGTGTGCAGTAGTGTACACTGTAATGTGATACATGATGCAGTGTGCAGTAGTGTAATGTGGTACATGATGCAGTGTGCAGTAGTGTACACTGTAATGTGGTGCATGATGCAGTGTGCAGTAGTGTAATGTGGTACATGATGCAGTGTGCAGTAGTGTAATATGGTGCATGATGCAGTGTGCAGTAGTGTAATGTGGTACATGATGCAGTGTGCAGTAGTGTAATGTGGTGCATGATGCAGTGTGCAGTAGTGTAATATGGTGCATGATGCAGTGTGCAGTAGTGTAATATGGTGCATGATGCAGTGTGCAGTAGTGTAATGTGGTGCATGATGCAGTGTGCAGTAGTGTAATATGGTGCATGATGCAGTGTGCAGTAGTGTAATGTGGTGCATGATGCAGTGTGCAGTAGTGTAATGTGGTGCATGGTGCAGTAGTGTACACTGTAATGTGGTGCATGATGCGTTGTGCAGTAGTGTACACTGTAATGTGGTGCATGATGCAGTGTGCAGTAGTGTAATGTGGTGCATGACGCATTTGTGAGTTTTACGTGGTGCAGCTCCAGGTCCATTTTCTCCATGTCGCTAGAGGACCCCATATCTAAGATGTCTCTTAGCAATCTTTGCTTGATAAGTTTGCTACACTGCTCAAGCACCTGTGGAGGCATACAATATGTTTTCCTGGCTGCTCTGTCTCCCGCAGAAGCGTTTAGAAATTTTAGATCTTCCTGATCTGTGATTTCATGTGCTTGTTAACATTAACCCCTCTCAGTCCTGCAATGGGTGCATGTTGCTTAGAAACAATGCTGTATGTTTCAACGTGCTGGAAAGCTCAAGTCATCCCTGGTCATTATTCTGCCTTGTTCCACTAGCAAATGTTGGCCTTCTTGGCCAGAGAGCTGCTTTAAAAACAGCAGGGTTTTGTGTGGACAGAAACAGGCGCTGTGTTGAATGGCAGTGAAAACAATGATCAGTCGCTTGACTCAGCCCCATTGCTCTCACACAGGCTGAATACAAAAGCCTCTTCTTGTTTCATCATAATGAAACGTGGTTATTAGACTGCCAGAGAAAGGGGCAACTACTGTCTGGTCACTTTCTGTGTTTCTGGTTGTGTTTTTCTCTGTTTCTCATATACTATTGGTATGAAAAAGGTTGTGTAATATTATCGACAGCCTATGGCTACTTTCACAATCTGCTTTGGTGCAGGACACCTACTTGTGTAAAAGACACGCAGGCACAATTTCTCCGTTTGTCAGCTTTCTTTCTGCTCATTTGATGCAGGTTTCCTAAAGTTGGCTTATGAACATACAAATGTTAAATAATTAAATAATTATGATGATAGTAAAGATGGCAGCAATCATGGTAGCATGACTATAATGAGAACGGTATCAAGGACGGTGCTGATCCTGAAATAGCCCCTGTTCTTATACACAAATGTTCAAAAAACATTTTTTAAAAGGTGCTGTGCGGTCCAGGAAATAGAAAACGGAAAAATCCTTCCACCCATACATATTTTTTGAAATACCCTACTCTGTTTGATTTCTTCAGTTAAACCTTCTCAACAGGCGATACAACAACAAATGAATAAAAGCAGAAAGACAGAAGATATGCATCCTGAAAGAAAGGGACTCGTTTCTCAGAAGGAGAAGTGAGAAGACCTTTGAAGGTAAGTACAGGGGGGGGGTGCAGGATCTCGTGTGATCTCATTTGAAGCTTTTCTTTATTGTCTTAAAGCAGATGAAGCATGGTTTTGTAACTTGGTTGTGTGTTTTCGTCTCGCCCTTGAGGGACAAGCTTACCAGCTGGCGTCCAGCTCAGAGAGGTGGAGAGAGAGAGAGAGAGAGAGAGAAAGAGAGAGAGAGAGAGAGAGAGAGAAAGAGAGAGAGAAATTGGTATAGTTATTGCAATATCTCTGAGCAATAACTCAAAACAATCTGATCAAAGGGCTATAACAACGAGGAGCAGACCCACAGCAGTGGTCTTCTATGACGAAAGGAAGCAAAGCTTATGATTGCCGGGAGCATCGGTGAGCGACGCCATGGAATTGGCACGGTCGTATCGCCGAGCAAATGCGTGGCGTGTTGAAAGAAAAATTAACAGTTAAGTTCTCTAATGACTGAAGCGGGAATCGGTAGCGCGCTGGCTGAACATAATCTACCCGCTCGCCCCGGACTTCCCCCCCGCTTGTCAGCGAAGCATGAGAGTGCAGTGAAATTATGGGGTGTCACCAGTGTACCTTTAATAATGCACAGCCGTGATGAATTGTTTTAATCACAGTCAGTACACGAGGAACGACCCAGTTTCCTGTAAGTTATGATCGAGGATGCTTGTAAGAGAATTGTTACAGCAAGGCTCATTGACCAGCGTAATGTGAATCTTTACGTGTCCCATGTTAGATTAAGTGGCTGTGTTCCTTTCTTAGTGACAACTTATTTTTTCCAAAGGTGAGAAATTATAGAGAGTGAGAGAGTGAGAGAGAGAGAGGGGAATGGAAACCTAGAGGCAAACAGATCCCGTCAAAAAAAACAAAACAAACATAAATAAAACCTTCAATTAGAATTATTTCAGAAGTAACTTACCAGAGAACATAGTTCATAGCATATTTTCCTTCTTGAATAGACAACAGTTGCTTACGATACAGGCTCTGATCCTGTAGCTATACTGTACATTTTGAATGCAGTCACTCATCATACGAAGGGTCATAGATCCTGAGGCTGCAGTATAAATGGCGATAGGCATCTTCTTTTAGGACTGCATAAGGTCACATGATCTTTTTAGTGGTGCTCTGAATGCTACTTTCTGAGTTTTTTAATGCAGTTTCGGGGCCTCTGAGACGTAATGTTAACAAAGACAGAAAGTGTGGCTGTTCTAGGATTTGGTTTATGTAAGAATATTTTCAAAACATATTTGTCTAGCAAAAACACAGATTTTATCGTGTCTCCATGAATTTTTCTTTTCTTTTCTTCAACCAATACCCTGTATTAATAAAGGTATTAATATTATTAATAATAATAATAATAATAATAATAATAATGATAATGATAACAATAAATTATTGGAATGGATGCACTTTTAATTACCACCTTTTGCAAATTAATTCAACAGATACTGTTGGTGAGAATCAGGCAAAAAGGTGAAACTGGTTTATCAATCTGTTTGAGGTGTGCTTACTTCCTTGTTCAGATAGCTTTGTGAGTTTGTCATAATACACTGTAAACGATGGACTGAGACTGGTCATAATACACTGTAAACGATGGACTGGTCGTTTTCATCATTGACAAACTATGTGAGGTACTATTTTTCTGTAAAACTGGGATTCCAGAAAGACGTGGAAAAAATCTTATATCCAGTAAGTGGCTGTGTTAGGTTGGAGATGAACAGTAACACAAAAAAACATTAATGGTGAGAGGTGGTATGTTTCATTATTTTTTAGTAATGCCAAGTATCATGTGGGATCACCCACAGTTACCTACTTCGTCACGAAAGTGACTGGATATAGTTCTAGACTTCTGTACTGTTGAACCACATTAGGTTTGAATTCTGTACCTACCTTTGTAAACACTTCTCAGTATAGATTATAAGGCTGAGCTCCACCAGGCTGGGAGTGCTGTGTTTTCTATTCTTTGTTTGTGACCATTAAAGCAATAAATGGGTGTTTGCAAAGCCATGCTCTTTTATTTCTACTGAATTCAGGCTTCTCGCAATTTTTCTTCATTTTTTAATTGTTGCACCAAAGGAAAATAAAACCTATACATATGTCTTTAGGATTTAGTGTTAGCCTGCTTGGAAAATCCTTGAAATGCCACAATTATCCTCTCTCTTCGAACGCTCATGCACAGGGACTCAGTAGAATCAAACCATAATTGCAATATTCATCAAATATCAAAAAGACAATAAGGGACTCAAAACTCGCATAAATTATTCTCGAACATGTTATGATTTATAAGCACTGGTTACTAGTGTAGAATGGAGAATCTATTTGATATTCCCTCATTATGTTATTGTCGCGGCCCATTGTGCCAACAGGTTCAACGGCAGCCAGAGCTTCATGTGTTTCACGCCCCTGTCTTTAACATGAATGCTGTCAACAACTCTTCTACACAGGTGATAACGAGAGTACACACGACGTTTCATTCGCGCATCCTGCACGTTCATGTACTGCGAAGAATAAGATGACACTTGGATGCCATTTCATTTGTGAATCGGCAAAAATTAACAATTCATGGATTTTTTTGAGGTATCAGCAATTTAGAATGCATCCTTGAAGAGTTGGCTTTTTGGATTTTTCTTTCTCTCCAAAATTCTAAGTCAGAGTTCTAGAACTTTGTTACATCAGCATTAGAATGTTCAGTTAAGAACATACTCTTGTGATCTTACATGTTAAAGGGTTAATATTTAAAGTAGAAAGTCTGGTAGATTTCACTGGATCAGAATGAAACATTGTTCTATGAGGGGAGGAAATAACACAGCAGCATTGGCATAAAACTATATTCAGTTGAAAATTCCAAGGCCGTGAACTGGTTGCAGCCATATATGCTCACCTGTATCCACTAGTTCTGTCTTCAAAGCCAAAACCACATGCATGCGTTCAGAGGTGCCACCACAGGCCTGAAAGTTGTATGGCAGAAAACAGCATAATAACCCCCTACCCACCACCTAACTAACAAATCCAACAGCACTATTTCATAGCCTATTTGATGCATATTTTACATTGCTTTTATATCAAAAAAGCAAGACAGTTCACTTTATACCTTTATAGGTCAATACAGATTAACTTCTGCGACTTGAAGATTTACAAATTGTATGACATGTATGCGTATGCTTTTCACACAATGCTTTCCACCACAGTGGACACATGCTTAAAATTAATCTGTAATCACTTATGTCAAAAATACCATGGGGTGCAACTCCCTTGACCCTTTCCTTACATAGAATTTGATGTGTTATCTTTGGATCTCTTTATTTTTGAAATTATTGGTGGATACACACACATACATTAAGACGATATGTTGAATCCTATTCTATTGAGGCAGTTACCTCATCATGCAGATAGTTTTTTGTAAATTCTTGTACGAAGTGATTCTTAGTACAGGACTGCTAAGGACTTCCAGCGGCTTTGAATATGATCTTTAAAATAAAAAAAATCTGTTCAACCGCCCAAATACGGGTCATGTGTCATCTGCATCTGATTTCTTGGGTTTAAACAAGTTATTTACCGAAAGAAGACAACACATTGACCTTGGCCTAACCAATACTAACCTTGCCCTGTCGTCGTCCTGATGCCCGCTGGGTTTTCTAGAAACAGTCATTCAACGTAAGCAAAAGCGAACGCTCTTTTTCTGAGACAACGTGCGCAGTGCATATGCACAGCATCACAGTTTTTTAAGACGGAAAAGAGAAAGTGTGTTATTGTATGGAAGAATAAACTATTTAAAAAGCTGCCCATTAGTTTAAAAGTACTGTGGCCATGCCAGGGTTATATGAAAAGTACTCTGGCGGCCCTGCATGCGTTGTTATTTACGTGCACAGTTGGTTATGACACCACACCATTTTACACTTTTGTGTTTTCGTTGAAACAGCACAGCACAAATGTGGGTGTACATCTAACAATGATGGTGTACATTTAACACCCTGGAGTGTTAATAGGAATCCACAAACTCCTGTGTACACGTTAAATGTACATCACCATTTTTACTGGAAGAAAATGGGAACGTGTTGGTCATTGCTCTTGGAAGGAAGTGCTTCTCGGAGGGCCGATCAATGGTTCTGGCTCGGCCCGCTTTGTCCCTGGGCATTTCTGAAACTGGAACCATCACAAGCAGTTTATTTCCAAACTGCTGGCAGCTGTGTGGTGGGGAATGATAGGGCAGCTGGCTGACTTTGTGTCATGTGGAGAGGCTTTGTGTGAGTGTGTGCGAGCGTGCGTGCGAGAGACAGAAACAGGTAGGTAGAGAAAAAAATAAAGATGGAGGAACAGAGCAGAAAATCAAAGTAAAGAGGATAGATAAGGAAATAGAGAGTCCATCTCATATGAAAAACAGAGCGATAAATATCAGCTAAAGACAGGAGAAGAAAAGTAGAGTAAAACAGGTAGAGACTAAATGAGAAAGAAATCAGAAAGAAAGAAAGAGTGAGAGTCTTTAACCCTCATAGGAATCATTGGCACAGTGCAACACTACAACTAGTTTCACACCAGACATTTCACGCTAGACATGAATATGTGGCACTCTGTTGATCCCACACCGAAGCATTCCACATCTGCACAAATGCACACAAATAAAAAGCTACTCTCTACTGACCCCACAGGGCAAAATGGATGAGGCAAGGACGGTACAAATCAATTGCTGGCCACTTATTGTGATTGGAAGAAATTATCGCAATAACAGTGTTTTTGACGCTGTAAAACCTGGTTATGCAGGAGGAGTTCGATTGCCCCTCCGCCAGACGTCTTCAGGGCTGTTATTTGGTTGGCGGCGTGGAGATTGAAAGCAGTGAGGAATCCATGCATTAGGGCCTGCTGTGAAAGAGGCGTGGGGTGGGGTGGGGCTGGCAAGCAATCTGCAAACGAATTTCAGAGCCTCACACACCGGTGAGCAGGAGGGGGAGTGGGCATCGGAGACACCGAGACACCGTCGCTTTAGAGGAATTCAGCCGCCACCTTGCCCCATGTTCACTCGACTGATTCGGAGCTAGCCAGTTTGCTTTTGCTGTACTTGTGAGGTTTCAGAAGAGCAACTGGATAGCAAAAATGCTATCATTGAGTACCACAAGATTTTTCTCCAAACAGGTACCCTTTTGTTTACCTGCGTTCTATGTAGATGAAATAAGTTCACCCGAGGATCGTTACAGCAAAGGATCACTGCACCCAACAACTGGTTGGTCTGTCAGGTTTTTTTTTTTATTCACTCTGACTGATATCATGATTCAGTGTCACAAAAGCTACGCCTTTGTTCTCTTCTGCGCATTGCTGTAGTTGGCAAAAGGCCCATTATATTCACCCCAGATACCTGTAACCCTGCTTTAACCCAGATTTGAATTTTAAGTTATCCCTCGACGGGGGGGGGTGGGTTCGGAGGCACTTTGATGGCGGCGTGAGGTTGGCCCTCCGTGAGGACGCTGTGAGTTCTGTGGCTCGCTACAAGTCCTCCTTTGTTGTACCTTTTTTCGTGCCACTGCTTATCTAAAATATTTGTGTGGACTCGTGACAATGGGCTGCCCTCTACAGAGTTCTGGCCAAAGTCTTGTCTTCAATCAAAAGAGTACACAGGGCCAACTGGCTCAGTGCTCGAGGCTCTTACCCTATTGCTCAGCCTGAATGGCCAAAATGATCATTTCAAACAAAGCTAGTAAAATAAGAAGTCTTCTGCCAAAATGTTCCTTACCAAGGAACCCCATTAATAACACATAATTTAAGTTGCCCACACATAACCCTTTCAAATTAAACTGTCATCACAACTACTTCATAACCAGACAATGTGTTAGAATTGAATGCTCTAAAAAATACATTTACTTATGATCAGGGTCTTTTATGGAAAGTGAGAAGAGTTGTATTCAGTTTTTTATACTGATGGACATTCATGAGCTGTTTTTTAATTGCATAACTATGCAACTATGATATCAGACATCTCAAAATGCACCCAGTTCATAATAATCACTTTCCTATTTGGATATGATCACAGATTTTATGTACAGTATTTTCCTACCATATCCTGAGCAACAGTTGGCAAGCAAACCAATGACAATATATTTATTCAGTGGGGGAAATGAGTATTTGACACGTCAACAATGTTTTTATTAAACATATTTTCAATGCAGCTATTCACATGAAATTTTGACCAGACATTGGTATTAACTCAATAAAACTACACAGCTAAAGAAACTAACTTTCCAATCCTTAAAAAAAGTGATGCGCAATAAAGTGGAATGACACAGAAAAAAAGTATTGAACACGCTAAATGAAATGTATTTTAGTACTTGGTGGAAAACCCATATTTTTTACATTTGGTCGCATATCTTTTGCGTGCCATGACTTCCTGATGTTTGTGACCCAACAACATCAAAACACTCTTGATATCTTATTTTCTGGTACTCTTACAAGCGATACTATAACGTCTCCACATTTGAATGGATCTCTATGGGAATTGGGGGGTGGAACTAGATTTAGCTGTGAATTACACTGGAACAGTATGGAACACATGGTTGGTTAAATGGCAGTAGCAGCAGGAATATCATGGGTAGCAGCAGCAGCAGCAGGTATAGCATGGGTAGCAGCAGCATAGATATCATGGGCAGCAGCAGCAGCAGGGATAGCATGGGTAGCAGCAGCAGCAGCAGGGATAGCATGGGTAGCAGCAGCAGCAGGGATAGCATGGGTAGCAGCAGCAGCAGGGATAGCATGGGTAGCAGCAGCAGCAGCAGGGATAGCATGGGCAGCAGCAGCAGCATAGATATCATGGGCAGCAGCAGCAGGGATAGCATGGGTAGCAGCAGCAGCAGCAGGGATATCATGGGTAGCAGCAGCAGCAGGGATAGCATGGGTAGCAGCAGCAGCAGCAGGGATATCATGGGTAGCAGCAGCAGCAGGGATAGCATGGGTAGCAGCAGCAGCAGCAGGGATAGCATGGGTAGCAGCAGCAGCAGGGATATCATGGGTAGCAGCAGCAGCAGGGATATCATGGGCAGCAGCAGGGATAGCATGGGCAGCAGTAGCAGCATAGATAGCATGGGTAGCAGCAGCAGGGATATCATGGGTAGCAGCAGCAGCAGCAGCAGGGATATCATGGGTAGCAGCAGCAGCAGGGATAGCATGGGTAGCAGCAGCAGCAGCAGGGATAGCATGGGTAGCAGCAGCAGCAGGGATATCATGGGTAGCAGCAGCAGCAGGGATAGCATGGGCAGCAGCAGGGATAGCATGGGCAGCAGCAGCAGCAGGGATAGCATGGGCAGCAGCAGGGATAGCATGGGCAGCAGCAGCAGCAGAGATAGCATGGGCAGCAGCAGGGATAGCATGGGCAGCAGCAGCAGCAGAGATAGCATGGGCAGCAGCAGGGATAGCATGGGTAGCAGCAGCAGTAGGGATAGTATGGGTAACAGTAGCAGCATGGTAGCAGCAGCAGCAGGTATAGCATGGTAGCAGCAGCATGGCAGAATGATCAATGCATGAGCAGGTAAAGTTGGAGATTTACTGTAAATATCCCTCCCATTAAAGGCATAAGCATCATGTGAGCTGACGGTGATTTGGCGCTTCACAAGTTGTCAGAAGTGTCACATCAAAAGTACAGAATCTGCTTCTACAGTAAAAAAAAAAAAAAAAAAGTGGATTTAATTGTGGTCAATCTCCCTGGTGGTCTTTAATTGTATGCCCACTTTAAAAATAATAATAATAAATAAATATGAAATTAATAAATGTATCAAGTATATTAGTTGAGAACCTCTGCAAGAAATAATACTTTCTTAAAGCAATGTGGATAACAAGCAATGAGGCAATGTTCTTCTGAGAGCTCAAGACACATATGCCTTCTTGTCAGTGAGAGACTACATTAAAAAGTCGAACAAAAAGAACGGCTCTGTAGATTCCCATGCGTTGATGATGGTAATTATATCCCCAAAAGGGCACCCTGTGTGAAATCATAATTGACTCTCAGCTTCACTTGTGATTTTATATGCTATTAAAATTGGGTTATTTTTACTGGATATGTCAATGCCTCCTGGCGGTTATGGACTGGCGGGACTTGACATGAGATTCACATACCTTCAGTATACTGTTTTTTAACCCTTTAAGGTGTAAGATACAAACTTGTGATTAGAATGTTCTTAACTGAACATTCTAATGCTGATGTAACAATCACTACAGGTAATTGAAAGCAATGGAGTTCTAGAACACTGACCTGGAATTTTTGGAGAAAAAAAAACATTCCAAAAAACCTCTTCAAAGGGTTAAATGGACAGAAGACAACACAGAATCTTATAAAAAGCTCACGGCTTCTCATTATACACGGTTGCATTTTTTTCAATAAAAAAAGTACTTCTTAAACAAAACTAACTTTTAGGGGCTAGGTGTATCACTCTGAATATTGATGTCTAGTGCATCGACTCCAGGAGGACTGGGATTGGAACACCTGAAGTAAATACTGTGAAAAATGCATTGTGAAATAGCTTTAGTTATTTAAGGGGGAAACAACTCCTCAGTGTCCTTTGAATATTTCCCTGAACCAAGTATGTCAACTGGAAACTCAATTCTCTTTTGCAGTAATGACCTGGAGAATCCGAGGTAGGGGGTGATGACATTAGATGAAGAGCCAGGTTTGTGAGAATTTGACCAAGCCTGTTCTCTTTGGACAAGTGCTATCGGACCATAGTGAACCAGGCAGTGTTGCCAATTTTTCCCTACGGAAAGTAACAAATGCATGCTCAAAAAGTCCCTGGAAGGCACTAAATGGCACCACATGCTTATTTACATATTGGTGATGTCATCATGTACTAATTTGCATATGAAAACATGTGTTTCACTGGTGGACGTTTGACTTTAGCTTCTCTGCACTCATGAGCCAGCTGCTGTTATGTGAGTTGCAGAGCAATAGCGGGCACAGGAAAGACTACAGACCTTCTGAACAGGGGCTCGTTTCACAAAAGCGATTTGCGAGGATTTTCACTCGTAGATCACAATTTCTTGTCAAAACGCGTTTCACGAAAATGTATCGCATGCGCATCTCTTGCAAATCGCAAATAAAAGTGCGACGACTACAGGCTGCTCGCAAAACATTTTTTCCTCGAAAGTATGGCGTTTCCTTTGAGCAGAGACGGAGGCAGAATCTTCTTTGTGATTGCTTCCACCATTTAGATAACTACGGAGATGAGTTGTTAGAAAAATATCACTTACAAGAACGTAGTAGCCTACATAAAAGTACATTTTTAAATGTATACTTAAGTACTTCAAGTTTATTTTAAAGTAGACTATATTTTACGTAGACAACTTTATAAAACTAAATAGGCCTATGTATTTAAAGTATTTCCAGTATTATGTTTCCTGAAACTAAATGTTAAGTATAGGCTACTACCATTTATGAACTACTTCTAAACTACTTATAAACTTGTAGGCTACTTGAAACTGCTTCTGCAAATTTAAGTTAAAGTGCAGTTTAAGTAGCCTACATAGGCCTTCTTTTATAAACTTATTTTTTGTAAGGGATGGAATATTAGGCTACGCTTATGCAACATTCTTAGGCCATACATAACATGTAACAGAGCATGGCCCTACCTGTCGCGCTTCAAATAGTTACAGCTCTGCACATCCTGGCACCCAGCAGCTTTCTCTGGGTTGTCGGACATCGGACAATGTTATGGAATAAGCAACGAAACGTCCAATTCGTCCGTAAAGTAATGACAGCACTACGCTTTGTAAATAGTCTACTGATTTAATTCTGCCCGCAACAGACGTCAAGTGAAAGGAGACGTTTATGCACTGAGTGGTCTCCCAAAACTCCTTGGTGCAATTGATGGGTCGCAAATTACCACCAGGGCATCGACTGAGAATGAACACACTTCTGTGTGTAGCAAAGTAGCCTAACACTCGTTAAACACTGCCTGCAAGTTGTATGTGATACCCTGGGACTGTCATGGTTCGTGGGTTATTTTTTCTTTTTCCGCTGTGGTTCTCGTTCTTTCCCTCCGGTTGAGAATCTATCTGATTTTTTCCGTGTTCTGGGTTTTGCTTAACCTCGGCTATTATTCTTTTCACCTGTGCTATGGCCTGCGGGGTATTTAAGCTCTTCGCTTCTGCTTATTAACAAATAATACGCATAACATTACTATAAAGTGTAGGCTATATGAGGCCTACTGTGGAGACCTAATAGTTAAATGAATATTTCAAATTACTTTTTATACTACAATGCGTAGGCCAAATTCCAATTTAATCTGACCGCAAGGTTACCCACCTCACCGTCCTCCCCAAGATACCACTTGCAACCTTGGCTACACCCGTGGCCAGCCCACACAGAACGAAGGGAAATACAATCTTGCTATGTATCCTTCATGTATCCGGTCAGCATTCAGCAGATGATGCGGATTAAATTTTTTCCTGAATGGCAAATGTGAATTGTGTTTTAGCCATTGACATAGTTTCAATATGATATTTTTAATATTATAACCAAGGACGGGTAGAAAGAGAGACCCAGTAGCAGGCAGGGAGTACAAAAAAACAAAGTTTAAAGATGGGGGCAACGGTACAAAAAACAGAGTCCAAAGAGTGGTCACAGAACAAGCAGGGGTCGGAACCAGGAAGGCACAGCAGAGGTACAAAAACAGCAGAGTCCAAAAATAAGGGTCATGAGAGCAGGAGTCGAAATTAGGGAGGCGTAATGGGGAAACAAGAGAAAACAAAAAGACAGCAACAAACAAAAAAACAAAAAAAACAGGAAAAAGCTTGAGGGATAACACAAGAAACAGAATAACACTGACAATGATACTAACCGATAACTCGGAAGATCTATCGCAAAAGCTGGAACAAACGGTGAGGAACTCACAACAAAGGACTGAAAGCACAAAGTATAAATACACTGAGGGAGACAAGAAACAATGAGGATCAGGTGTGAGGAACCGGGAAGGGCAAATGACAGACAGGTGCACGTAATAAAACAATGAGGAGAGCAGATAATAAAATAACAAGAGAACACGTAATACGCAGACCGGATTCACACATAACACAGACTTGAACATGAACTGGGTAGTAGGCAAGTGCATACAATTAGAGAATGGAAAGCGGAAACAAGAGTCAGCTGTAGTTAACAGGGGGTTAAAAAAGAAAGATAATTAGTGGTAGAACAGGCAGAAAGAGAGACAGGTGCCGTGAGGAAAGAAGATGACGTTAGTAAGTTAGTAGATTAGTAGAAAACCCTGATTCTATGGCGTTAGTAGATTAGTGTTATATACAAGTTAGTCATTAGTAGATTAGTAGACCCTAATTCTAAAATGTTAGTGATTGTTGGTTAATTTGTATTATTTACAATGAAGTAATTAGTAATGAAGGAAGCGCATGACAGAGGAAATACAGAGAAAACCGAAATCCCCACAAACTCCCTAAATGTGTGACAAAAACAGGGAGTGGCAGTAATACAAAACAAAGAACAGTGCAACCACAAATAATCAGAAAAAATAAACAAGTAAAAAATACAAAACAGACAGAAAGAACTCAGAACATAACAATAACGTTGGATTAAACAATTTACAGACAGTAAAGTACCCAATGATACATAGCGCCACCTTTAGTTTGCGTTGCGACATGCGTTCATGGCTTGCAATTGTGATTTCTAAGTGAAACACTCCAAAAAGTGCAGGATAAATTGATCGCATCTTGCAGATCGCAGCTCGCACGTCACGACTTTGGTGAAAAGAGCCCCAGTGTTGCAGAGTGTTTTCCAAGGAAGCTCCAATATCTGCTCCAAAAGTTCCTACATTTCTCACTAGGCTCTTTTTTAAATAAAGTTGCTAAAGGGGTCTGAAAAGTAGCAAAAAATCTAGTGACAAAGTCACCAAGTTGGCAGCAGTGGAGCCATGACCTCGGTTTAACATATCACCCGCAACACAGGCAACACCTTCTTCTTCACTGTGCTGGAGCACTGGATTTCTATTTATTTAGTGTAGAGTGCCTACTACTGGTCCACTAACATCACTTCCAGCAACGACTTAGCTTCTCCAGGTCTGCCATCCAAGCCCATACCGGCTTAGCTCCAGCAGTTTGACATGAGAAGGCACGTTCTGTGCGCAACTTGTTTCTCTTACGTTTTGTTGAAATAATTGCAGCTTGACTGGGATTACTTATTTTGTGAAATGTGAAATTCGGCTCATCACTCTTACCCGGGGGGGGATCAGGAGTACCTGGTAACTCCACCAATGTTGCAACCCTGCGCCTTGCCTCTGGAAATGAAAGAGTTTCATCACTTTTCACTTGTGTGTTGCATCTGCTGTGTCCTACGGGACTGAGCTTCACTCTGACGAGACACCTACAGCAGTGGCTGTCAATATAACATTTCACCGTGTTGACGCACACTTTTCGACAAGAGGAGCTCATTTAATTGAGTTCATAGATTGCTGTTCTACTTCAGCGTAATGCCAGCAGATGTTTATAACGATACTCTTTAGTTTTTGTACTGAATTATAAACTACCTCCCATTTTCTGTAGAGTTATCCTGGATAACAGGGTTTGTCATATAATGGGTTCAGAATTAAAATAGTAAACAAACAGGTGTGCCGTACTGATAGGTGTGGGCAAAAATGAAAAAATTGATTACCCTAATAAATAATCAAGTAAAATATTGAATTTGGTTAAAAGTAATAAATACTTTAAGTATTACATTTATGACAGGTCATTTGATTGGACTTACTTTGACAGTGTGTAGTGCTGTTGGCTATTAAATTATGACTCTGCCCTGAGTTATCTACCTCAGAAGTCTTTCTCCAATAATTGGGCACGAGTTAATGAATTAACATTAACAATTAAAAATAATTATAAGAGGAAGCCCCCAATATTTTTAATTTGAGTTTGTTTTAATCAGTGGACTGGAGAAAAGAGAGAACACAATTTGTAATGCGTAACATTTTATTTATTTATTTATTTTTTACAAATTATTTACAAACGGCATAGAAGAATCTTTTGAAAAAAATAATATTCAGCCTAAACACAACAATACGTTTTTACTCTGAAACCTTTGATGATTTTCGGTAGCCATTTTGTTTTGGTTATTTTCTGAAGACATTTGTGTGGATCCAGCTGGTCTACTGCCATGTAGGCTTAAATGGTATCTTTGGCTACTCGCTGATTCTGAAGGAACTCTTGTCCTTAGGCCTTGGCTTCTCTCCAGCAAAGGCTCGCTGGTTTGGTTTTCTCACTGAGACTGGACTTAGCCTCAGGCTTACTCTGAATTTCCCGTCATGACTAATTGAACAAAGAGTCTTACCTTGTTGCAAAGGTGAGCCTCGGCCTACTGGGCAACATCTCTTATGATGAAAGGTTCGTCACAAGGACAAGAGCTTTTTTTCCAGGCCTTGGAATGGGTTCTTGTCAGGAACCGATGAAAAGTTGCAGAGCTCTGAGTTAGTGCTGCTCACAACTAAGTGTGTGTGTGTGTGTTGGGACCTTATATCCATCTAATCAATCATTCTTATTGGCTTACTAGGCACAAGACATCCATCTTACAACCAGAGTTGTTGGTCAGCTTATTCACAGCAGTTTATGGGCCTCTTCAGAAGGTGGGGGCTGGTCCCTCTTTCACTCTTTTTTTGGGGAGATGGTGTCTGGAAATTGCATAAAATAAATACAGTGAACACAACAGTAGCTACTACTCTTGTGGCTGTCCTGGAGAAGGAATCTTTCACCCAAACAAGTAACTTTAGGACAGGTATTGCAAAACCTATGCTTTATAGTGTTAGCTCAGGTTCAAATGAGCATTCATGAATACTTCATAAAGAATCTTCTGTACAGCAGGAAAAAACCCCCAGAATTAATAACATTCATAAATGTTAACACTGCGTTCTCTAGTTTATAATGAAATACACTCCAGAGCTCCTGAGCAGTGGCTGCTGGTTGCATCATATAGACATCTGACATCATTACAGCGACACAAATGCTCACTCTGTATACACACTCTGCTTCATCTTCAGTTTCAATGTTCTACATTGTCAGTGCACTGCTGAACTGGGTAATGTTGGGCTTAAGTTTCAATTTTGAGTATTCAAAGGCATCTGGCAAATGAGTTTTCAATATGGACCATGATAAGTGACGCTCTCGCTACTCTGTGTCATAAGGAATGCTGAACTTGATTTTGCAAGCATTGATTAATTTTTTTTTTGCAATAACAGGGCAATCAGTCATCGCTAAACGTTAACATTTAAACGGGGACAGTATACAAGGGAATACCTATTTTCAATACAGAAACAGGTTAAAATTGGCTATTCCACAGTAGGCCCACAGTCACTGTGCTCAAATGCTTTCTCAGAAAGCATCATCACATTCTTAATTGGACAGAGAAGCAGCATCAAAGATGTGGCAATGAATATTTCTCACTTCCTGGTTGTCTCAATTCTGAGACTTAAATGACTCGTCACGTGGTGAATTATACAAAGCCAGACGTATTCATATTGGTGACTGATATCAGCACTTAGAAAATAAAATGTTTTTCATGGGAAACATTCAGCATTTTAATCCCTTCTAATGCTCTTTATGATGCAGAAACTCATGAAGTTGGCAACAGTTTTAATTACGCAAAATTCAGTGAGTGCTGAAATCTTCTAATATGCATACCATTAATTATTGAAGTACTGTAAAATAAATAATGAAGTCAATCGCACCATTCGGGTGTGGGTGGGAGGTTAAATTATTCATAAATTCAATATTTGTAACTGTAATACACAGTAAGTCTAGTCGTTTAAAAAAAAAAAATCCCTCTGCTATTAAGCTGTTTAAATCACAGTTAATTCCAGAGCTGTCTCTCTGCACATATTGGAGAGAATGTGTTTGAGCAGTTGGGTGTTGGGTGGATGCAGACCTTGAAGATATGTTAAAATTATGCTTCATTCGCAAGTAAACAAACTGCACATGGGTGTTTTAAAAAAAAAAAGCTTCTAGAAGGTCAGCTGAAAAGTGGCTCAGATAACTGCCTAACTGGTGGATGTGTTAATTTGGATCAGTAGTTGTGACTCTATTGGTCAGGTCATTACTGGGAGTTGTAGTAGGGCGGAGGACAACTCACTGGCCTGTTTCACAGCTGTTGTCAGAATGTCTCTTCCTGCAGGGGGGAGACAGGAGTAGTGCACTCACCAGCTGCATTTATGGGAGCTGTTTGGCTGCCAAAAGTAGGTACAGCTGTTCCTGTTTTCAAATAGGGATAATAATATATGGGTGGACCAGAAAGAAGCTAAACCAATCAAAGAGCATGTTGGTAGGAAGGGAATTAAACAATCTTGATTGTGATTGGTGGACACTTTCTGGCCATAATTGTTGGAGGCCTTTTTTGATGAAGGGACTATAGCCAGAATTTATCCACCAATTATCATTGGCCTTGTTCTAATTGTTGTTACCAACGTACTCTGTGATTGGTGGAGAGCTCTTTTCTGGTTTCTAAGATATGAGCAGTGATGCTAATGTCCTGTCCCTACTTTATTTTTTCTGATTTCAACATTCCAAAGCTGCGACCGATTCCCATGCTTGCAGTTTAAAAAGGGGAACAGCTAAGAGCCGCCAGTAATTGCATGCTCCAATCACGATTGTTTCTACCCCTTACACGCTCTGTCAGGTCCCCTCAGAGTCTGCAGATGGTGATGACCTCTGACCCTGGAGCCCTCCTGACCCATCAGACCCAAACAGACCAGATCAGTGGGAAATTCGGCTCAGCTTTATTTTTCCTTTCTTGTCAGCGGTATCAAATTGTGAGATGGCCTAGATCACATTGTGGTTGCTTTTGTGTTCAGACCTTTTTAAGAATAAACCTGCTCATTCAGAGTTTTCCCTGGTGGGTATTGGCCCCCGCTCCCATATATACCAGTTTTTCTTTTTGACCATAATCACAACTCTTGAATAGCTTCCAAATAACCCGGAGGCCAACCTGTTTCACAACTGCTGAGAATGTCACCAGAAATAAAGCAGCTTTTTGGCTTTTGGCTGTTGCTCTAAGTCGGTGGAAGTATGTGGGCGAATTGTTGGCAGAGGTTTGTCATATCTCTACGTTTAGGTCTATGGTTACTTAAGGACAACACATAGTTTGCAGATTTAAGGGTTGTTTTTTCTTCCAGACAAAGGCAGAAAAATAAACTTGGACAACTCCCATAGATTTTCTATAACTTGAACATTTATTCCACAATCTCACATTATGTCTAGCGCATATTGGGAACTAAGGCATATGTTTTAACTCATGTATATTATTACAATTGCATATGATTTATGTTTGCATATGCGTTAATTAAATAATTAAGCATCAAATTATCAATATCTGGTCAGTATGTTTACTCACTCAAGAATACAAAGCAGATGTTGCTTATTCTATTAACATGGACATTGGTTTTGATCATGCTGGTCATTAAGACCTTGACCCTGAGCCGACCAGAGGAGGATGGTTTCCCCCCTTGAGTCTGGTTCCTCCCACCATTTCTTCCTAGTTACACCAGGGAGTTTTTATTTTCCGCTGTTGCCTCTGGATTTTTCTGTGAAGCGCATTGTGACAACTAGTTGTGAATCAATATTGATTTGATTTGATTTGATGTAACACACAAAAAAGTTAAGTCACATCTAGTCTTGTTAAAGTTATATATTCTCTTATTAGCATCATTGATAGAGACAAGAAGAAGTGGAGAAGGGGGTAAGGAGCCCTTGGATTTCAAGTGAATGGAGTTCTGGCTATTGGATATCGAAATTTGTACCCAGGACCCCTGTTCTCGCTTCCCATAGCTCTCTGCACCTCGGAGCAGGATCACCTTGTAAAGCAAGTTCGAATTAAGCACAGTAAGTGCCAGGATTGAAATGAATCCACACAACCACATGGGATGGGAGAGGTGATGGGGGTGGCTAAACTAATCACTGTCCCAGATCATGTGATTTTCCAGGCTGGAATTCTTCGGGCCAATCAGCATTTGAGAGGTTCCAAGCTGGTCGCTGTTAAGACAAGCCTTGACACCCCCACTGATTCTTGCACCCAATCCCAGAGCGTGACCTCTGATGCCGAACTGACCCCAGAGCTGTGTGAAGTAATGGGGGTGTAATATGCAATTTATCCTTCTAGAAACCCATCCAGGTGGAATCGATTAAAGGAGCAATACACATTCCCTCTCCTCTTTCTTTTTTCCTTATTTTTCTTTCCATCACATCTATAAATAGGTTGAGCTGGAGCATGAAATGAAAGGTAGACAGAGATGCATAAAACAGGAATAAAATGAAGGAAACGGGATGCATTTATACAGCTTTATTTCAGATGAAAAAATACATTTATATCACATCCAAAAAGTATAACTGAGCACATCTGCATAGTACATTTTTAAGTCTGTCGTCTGTCCTTACATTATCGCATGCTATTAAAATGTTTTATGTGGATATAATATATAAATACATTACACAGTGTGATCCTTTCTCCAACTGTTGATCCATTAAAGTGTATAGTATGCTGCATTATATTCAATTGCAAGTTGATGGCATTTTGTAATGTTTAAAAAGTAACCTTCAGGGTCAAATATAAAATTGTAGTTGCAAATGGTCGTTTGCAAACTGTGAATTCTCAATAAAATAACATATTTCTCTATTGCTCAAGGGGAAAGTAAAACGGACATCCCAAAATGATCTGTATTGACAGTGCTGTGACAGTTTAATTAGATTAGCAATCATCAAACAAACAGAAAGCACTTTGATTGCCAATTCATGGACATCCCTTTTCCAAAAAAATAGAACCAAGGGAAGGAGGTATATAAGCTGAAATGTTTCAGTTAAAATAGAGCTGCCACTGTGAATAAGGAATGACATTAGTCACACTCCTTCCCAGGTGAAATCACACAGGCGAGGCAGTGGCAAAACGGCCACGTTACCATTATCGATGTAAACTCCCATTGGCTTATTCCACTGTCGCGTAAAAAGACTTGTCAGAAATGCATTACAAACTGCTGGTTAAATGCCTGCAAACTCCTTTTAACTTCAGACTCTGCATGAGTAGGCCTAGTCCCCACCACACTCCTAGCACCTCCACACTTTGGGAGTGCACAGAACAGTACTCCTGTGAACTCCTTTACATTTCCGTAAGCATCTATCTACTCGACTCTATGTGTGTGCCCCATACGTATCTCTCTATCTGTAATAGAACAGAATAGAATATCACTTTATTGTCCAGCAAAGGCCGAATATTTGTTTTTGGTCTGACCTCAGAATACATACATGAACAATAGATACAGTACAATCACACAGAAATCATACAACAACAACAAAAACTCATCTGATTTTGTTCAGTTCACTGACTGCTGTTGGGACGAAGGATCTCTTAAAGATGTTTTTTTTGGCTACTGTCAGCCAGAGGGAAGCACGGTCACCTAAAACTCGCTGTGGAGGGGGTGACTGGTGTCATTTACTGTAGCCAGAGCCTTTCTGTGTACTGCTGTGTTATACAGGCCAACCAGTTGTCTTTGCTGTTTGCCTATTATTTTCCAACTGTGTAAAGTTCTGTAAACAACTTCCAACTTCACATTTCCGTAAACATCTATCTGCTCTGCTCTGTGTGTGCCCCATCCCTATCGCTTTAAGGCTCTGTAAAGTTCTGTAGCTATACTCCCTTACATTTCCGTAAACATCCATCTCCTCTGCTCTGTGTGTGCCCCATCGCTATCGCTTTAAGGCTCTGTAAAGTTCTGTAGCTATACTCCTTTACATTTCCGTAAACATCCGTCTGCTCTGCTCTGTGTGTCCCATATCTATCTCTTTAAAGCTCTGCAATGTCCTGTAAAGTCATTTTCACCCTCTCTGTCTGTGGTCCATTGTGCTTTTATGAGGTTCTGTAGTTTTGAAAATGTCTATAAACTCCACACAAGGGCTTTCCATACTGCAGCATATTTCAGCTTAGCCCTGGGCTAAGAGCAACAATCGAAATGTCTAAGCAAGGTTTCAACACTTGCACATTCTAAAGTGGGATAGGCCGAAACTTCGCCCTGGGCTAAGCTGGCCCTGTTCCGGAGCAGGGTGAGCGCCAACATTTCGGGGCTAACCCCGGAAATCATTAAAAACACCATGTCAGCATAGCCAGTGTGAAACGGGGTTGACCGTAGGATACTTGTAGAACATTTAGAAAGCTTAGCCCTGGGTTAAAAACTGTGTGAAAAAGGGGGTTGGCTTACCCAGTGTTAAAGAAATTCCTTGATTGAGAAAGTCCAATATGAAATGCCGTATTGAGAACCCGATTGGAACATCTGTGAATTCCACAAAGCATTAAAAAAAATGGGTTGCAGTACAGCTGTAAAGCCCTCTAAACCCCATTCTGTGGCTCCTGCAATAGGTGGACGGATAGGAGGAGGAGGGAGCGACGAGGGGGGTGTGGGGGGCAGGTAAAGGGGGGGGGGGGGGGGGTAGAGGGGGTGGGGAGGGTGACTCTAACATTAAAATACCCTGGCTGGCAGAGGCTTTGGATTGAGCCTCTGCACAATTAAAAGGTCCTTTCTGCAGCGAAAGCCAATGCATCACGCTGATGACTGTGGACAGGCCGTTTTGTTCGGCGGGACTGATATTGAACTTAATAATGTTGTCCTTCAGTTCCTTAGTGCCGCGGAGCCGGCCGTGCTGTTTCTGATGCGCGGGAAGCCGTTTGGTGTGCGCCACTGGACTCTCCTTTGGCCAGTGCAATGCAACAGGAACTTCCCCAGGGTACGGTTTAACTCTCTAAACGCCGTGTGTGGGAAGAGCGCAACACAATCTGACACACTGTTTGCTAAAGAAACCCTGATGTACTAAAAAAACAGCTGACGTGCAGTAAGCAAGCAAGTAGAACAATAGTGGAAAGGCTCAAACACACACACACACACAAAAAGTTGCACCGTTTGGACAACTACAGTCATCCAGTATGGAAATACAGCAGTTAGGAAAGTGAACTTGTGAGCGTAAGGTCACAGTCTACAGTTTGAATCCTGAGTGGGCCACTACTGTCAGGAAGTGCTTCATTTTAATAGCGCCATTGCATATCCAGCTGAGCAAATGGCAGCTGTGTATAAAAAAAAAAAAATGCTCCCCAGGATAAAAGAATTTGCAAAACAATAAAAACAAAATTCATGTGACGGTACATTAGCATCCGCCCTAGTGGCTGGTGGCATGGGAACGCTGTCAGCTACCTTTTTAGGAGTTTAAAATTACGGCGCATAGTAGCGGGCCTCGGTTGAACCTTCTGCTACACTCTGGGAGCCGAATCTCATTGCCATGCTCATCTAATGAACAGGCGGATCTAAAAGAGCTGTTTGATTCACGCTAAACGGTCTTACTTAATTTGCCATTCTTCCTGAATGGATGCACCGATCGGGCACATTTACCCACAGTGTGTTCTGTGTCACGGATGGAAAATTAAATTTGAATTTGATCCACTATTCGGAATAATGTCCTCTCCGGTTTGAATGTTGAATAGGCCTACTGTAGATTATATTTGCATATATTGCTTTTAACGAGCATAATCGTTTCATAATTCTATTTCGCTGCTTCTCATTGGTTTAGTTTCTGTGGTAGCCCCCCCAGTCCCTCCACCACAGTGTGCGAATGCAGGAGCTCCCCGTCTATATCGCCATCTCCCCAGACATGATGAATTAAGGCTGCGCGTGTCATTGCTGCTTATTAATGTGTTGTCATGCAGAGTGATATTCCTGCAAAATGTTATTGGACGGGAATCAGGGGATTTTTTGCCTGTGCCACTGCGAATCCCGTCAAATGTTTAACCTGTGTAACCTGCGTAAACTCAAAATGGTGGTCTTAGTCGTCTTATGTCTTATAACTTACGACGTCTCAAGAGTTATGTTCTATGAACACTCTACTGTAGAGTGTGCGGTGAGTTGTGGTCCCTGCAGGGGTTCTCTATGCCAGAGACACGGAGGAAATATTGGAGATCCAGGTATGACAGATAAGGACTCTTAAAGTGTTCAACGAACACCACTAAGACGGACAATAATCCGTCATGGATGGGTAAAATAAGGAGAACACAAATAACCATGCGATAAAAAGCGAGGAGCTTGATATCCAAGCAAAACAAAATAAATAAACAGTCACGCTGATCTAACTCCCGTTGTAGAGTGAACAAAAAGAAGGGAAGGAGAGAAATAAAAATAACCGTAAAACTTAGGGTGAGAACACTCGTAGGTTAGAGAAGAAAACAAAGAAACCAAAACCTCTGCTCTTGAAATAAATTGTACTGCGAACAAGAACCGCGTAGAGAAGCAAAGCGGTCGATAGCACGCACAACTCCTATACCTTTACCCGCTAGAAAGTAACACTTATCTAACTCCCGTATTGGAGTGAACAAAAGAAAGGAAGGAGAAAAACAAAAGAAAGGAAGGAGAAAAACAAAAGAACACTCATAGGTTTGAGTGGAAAACAAAGAAACCAAAACCTCTGCTCTGAAATAAGAGCGAAAGAGCGCACTATACTTTTTCTAAATTGTACTGCTAACAAGTCCCGTGTTGAGAAGCAAAGTGATCGATAGCAGTACAACTTCCTATACCTTTACCGGCTAGAATGTTATGTGAAATAACATGGAAGCGACGAGAAAAGGAGGAAGCGGGGTATAAGTAGTGAGAGGAAATGCAGGACAGGTGAACTCACTAATCACCGAGGCGAAAGCAAAACCCGTAGCGGAACACAGAAAAATCAGATAGATTTACAGGTAGATGAAAAAACGGAATACTAAGCGTGGAGATAAGGGAAGGAGGGCGCGATCCATGACAGTCCCAGCATGTGCAACTTAGGGTAAGCAGGAGGAGGACAACTGTGGGATTGTTCAGTGTGCGTTATTGTGAATAACGTGCACCGCTGGCCACTGGTGGCTCCTTCGCTTTGATTGACATGTTGCTGTTGCTCAGCGCTGGGCACTTCAACGTCGCCAGGGCTGCAGGCAGTGGGTGTTGGGTGTGGCTGTTTGCACATGGCATCTTCCACCGATATCTGTCTCATACGCATTTTCTTACCTCAGTCCTAGTTCCTGTGTTTGAGGCAGCATTGGTAGTGAATGACAAGAGGGTACACACACACGTTAGTGTTTGCACGTGCGTGTGTTTCCATTCTCTTCAGTATATTCCAGGGGACCTAGAGTAGGGTTTGTAATTAAGAACCCAAAACAACGCAGCTGCCTGACACACCTGAATTATCATGACATAAAGGGCACGCGCTCTGCGACTGCTTTCATTAACATCGGCTGCTGGAGACGGTGACTCTCTTACTGATGCAGTGAGTATTCACAGTGACTTCTCCTACTGATGCAGTGAGTATTCACAATGACTCTCTTACTGATGCAGTGAGTATTCCCAGTGACTTCTCCTACTGATGCAGTGAGTATTCACAATGACTCTCTTACTGATGCAGTGAGTATTCACAATGACTTCTCCTACTGATGCAGTGAGTATTCACAGTGACTCATACTGATGCAGTGAGTATTCACAGTGACTCTCTTACTGATGCAGTGAGTATTCACAGTGACTTCTCCTACTGATGCAGTGAGTATTCACAGTGACTCTCTTACTGATGCAGTGAGTATTCACAGTGACTTCTCTTACTGATGCAGTGAGTATTCACAGTGACTCTCTTACTGATGCAGTGAGTATTCACAGTGACTTCTCTTACTGATGCAGTGAGTATTCACAGTGACTTCTCTTACTGATGCAGTGAGTATTCACAGTGACTCTCTTACTGATGCAGTGAGTATTCACAGTGACTCTCTTACTGATGCAGTGAGTATTCACAGTGACTCTCTTACTGATGCAGTGAGTATTCACAGTGACTCTCTTACTGATGCAGTGAGTATTCACAGTGACTCTCTTACTGATGCAGTGAGTATTCACAGTGACTCTCTTACTGATGCAGTGATTATTCACAGTGACTCTTACTGATGCAGTGAGTATTCACAGTGACTTCTCTTACTGATGCAGTGAGTATTCACAGTGACTCTCTTACTGATGCAGTGAGTATTCACAGTGACTCTCTTACTGATGCAGTGAGTATTCACAGTGACTCTCTTACTGATGCAGTGAGTATTCACAGTGACTTATCTTACTGACGCAGTGAGTATTCACAGTGACTTCTCTTACTGATGCAGTGAGTATTCACAGTGACTTCTCTTACTGATGCAGTGAGTATTCACAGTGACTCTCTTACTGATGCAGTGAGTATTCACAGTGACTCTCTTACTGATGCAGTGAGTATTCACAGTGACTCTTACTGATGCAGTGAGTATTCACAGTGACTTCTCTTACTGATGCAGTGAGTATTCACAGTGACTTCTCTTACTGATGCAGTGAGTATTCACAGTGACTTCTCTTACTGATGCAGTGAGTATTCACAGTGACTTATCTTACTGACGCAGTGAGTATTCACAGTGACTTCTCTTACTGATGCAGTGAGTATTCACAGTGACTTCTCTTACTGATGCAGTGAGTGTTCACAGTGACTTATCTTACTGATGCAGTGAGTATTCACAGTGACTCTCTTACTGATGCAGTGAGTGTTCACAGTGACTTATCTTACTGATGCAGTGAGTATTCACAGTGACTCTCTTACTGATGCAGTGAGTGTTCACAGTGACTTATCTTACTGATGCAGTGAGTGTTCACAGTGACTCTCTTACTGATGCAGTGAGTATTCACAGTGACTTCTCTTACTGATGCAGTGAGTGTTCACAGTGACTTATCTTACTGATGCAGTGAGTATTCACAGTGACTCTCTTACTGATGCAGTGACTGTTCACAGTGACTCTCTTACTGATGCAGTGAGTATTCACAATGACTTATCTTACTGACGCAGTGAGTATTCACTGTAACTCTTGACTGTGCTTCCTCAGAAGCTTCTCCTGTCAGGCTTTACCTGTGTTTCAGTGGCCCCCAGAAAGGGGACATCAGACAGGACGTTAATAATAATTATATGGAGGATCCGCCATGTCCATCAGGCTGCTTGTGGTGGGTATGAGCCCCCCAGCGCTCTGAGGGTAGAGGGCAAACAGACTCACAAAGCCCCGATTGCAGACGTGATTTCTGGGGACGGAGTGGAATAGAAGACATTGAGGCCAGGATTGTGGGACTGCACGAGGGCTGCATTGGCCTGCAGGTGTGAGTCACCTGGATGGAACACCCTCTGCCTGAGCTCTGTGTGTTATGGGCGTCCTGTTGCTCCATACGGGAGACACAGAATTGGGGGTGACCCTTAGCTGTTATACTAGTGGGAATTCCAGGACCAACACAGAGCCTTCAGTGGCTTTCTTCTGGGGCAATGAAAGGACCATGAGGTCATAACAATCCGGTGGATGAATGATATTGTGGAGTTGATATTATGAAGAGTACTGTGTAATTACAACACTCCCCACCCCCCCTCCACAAAACTATACAAGAACATCAGTTCACATCGCTTCTTCCTGATTGTGATACATTCACACTCAATCGACCTTCATACGCTGGGAAGAAGAGGGGGTCTGGCAAGGAAACAATCTGATTTGCTTCTGAAGTCACATGTGACCACACCCAGCCTGCAGGTGCTATGCAGGGGTCTTCACTGTGTACCTGGCAGGCTCGGGCGAGCTATGTGTATTTATATCATGTGGGTCATGGACTCGGTGCGCTGAATTAATTTAACTCAATGATGGGTGAACCTGTTCAGAGACAGAGGGCTGTGATTTACCATGGGCGGGAGCAGAAGGCCCACTTCATCATAATTACCTCTAAATCCTGCCTCCTCTTCTCCGTAGTGTAGAATCAGCACTTTCCATCACGTGCAATGGGCGTTCAGCGCTTGCCTTCGAAGGCCTGGCCTCATCTATTTTTGGGGAGGAGGAGGGTCAGGGAAATATTTGTGTGCGCGTGTCTGTGTGCATGCGTGTGCGTCTCTGTGTGTGTCTGTGCATGTATGTTTGTGTGTGTGTGCAAACGGAGCAAGGAGGGATGCATTGGAAGGCATCTGTGTTATGGTGAATAAGAATGGCGACTGCAAAGATTTTATCTAAGCGGAAAAATAAATCCCTTGAGGGAATTTTGACACCTCAACTGAGTTTCAATTACGAATGCCGGCATTGGCTGCAGTTGTGATTCGTATTGAGGCTCTATTTATTCTCTTGAGACCATGTCATTTAATCCAATCCCTCCAGCATTGTGTGCATGATACCTTCCTGAGATTTTAAGTCTCATTAAATCTCACAGGATTTTCAGGGACTGGGATTTTTAAACAGGACTGATTATGCTGCCGTCACGCGGCAAAGCGACCAGACTGACAATGCAGGGAAAAGCGAGGGTTTTTGAAAAAGGTGAAAGCGGCCTCTTTCCACTTCCTGCGGCTGTTTACCTGCCCGGGCTTTGGTCGTTAAAGTGAGAAATACTCCACAGGGGGCACTAATGCAGCATGAACAGAGAGAATGGCGCTCCGCTCAGCGTCGACGGGAACAAGCCGCAGCCTCATACAAAGCAGTACCTTCGCTGAACCCCCTGAACTGTGTCTGTTCCCCAGTTTCACCAGAATCAATGCGTGTCGCAGTTTTTTCTCAGATAAATAATAAAAAAAAAATACTTTGCCAGAGGATAAATAAATAAAACATAAATAAATAAATTAAATACTTTCAGGAAGAAATGACAGGCTCAGGTCTGTGCTGACCTGCTTTGAAATCCTACGAAGATGATGTGCCACGTGCTCAATGGACCGCAACACGGCCCAAACCCTTACTCCCAGGAGTACAACTACACCTCCACGTGCTCAATGGACCGCAACACGGCCCAAACCCTTACTCCCAGGAGTACAACTACACCTCCACGTGCTCAATGGACTGCAACACGGCCCAAACCCTTACTCCCAGGAGTACAACTACACCTCCACGTGCTGACAACGTGATATCCGCATACCACTCTTGACCGAACATTGCGTTTGACTTTAAAATGATCATGATTTCATCTGGATTGAGGTATATACCTAATGTGTGTAGGTATAGGTATATACCTAATAAAAACCATTGCTTTGTCATTATCAAGAAAGCCATAGATAGAGTTTTTGAATTGAACATAACAAACAAAAAACTATAAAAGTAGTGTGCCATGCAATGCTTTGTGTTTTTTGCGTTCTTGGTAATATTTTACAATAAGGGTATACTAATTAATATCAATATATATAGTTTTAAGTATATAACTGTTAACTAATACATTAATACATTTTTACTGAAGATCATAGTTCACTTAAAGTTAGCTTTTTACCTTAAGTTAGATTTGACCGTGTGTTCAAATCTGAAATCGACCCATATTTGCTGTAAAAATAAGTTAAAGTTCACTTTTTTTCCCACTAGGGCGCAGTCATTTTGGACCAACTGCGGTCGTGACGTCACTAGGTTGGTTGGTCTCGGCTGCTCAATGTATTACTGGGGGAAATAGCTGACTTACAGTGAGCTCAACGATGTATCGTGAGGAAAAGATGTTATTAAAAACACACAGACGGTCCTTTTGTATTGCCCCGAGATGCTCAAATGAGTATTACCGAACAAAACTTAATTTTAAATGTAATTTCCACAAACTGCTTCTGACCATATAATGCTGCGCCTCAACTGCTGCGCTGCTTCCTTGTCTTGATAAATGGTTTGGGAGCTAAAGTCGTGTCTCGCTAATATTGCCTATAGAAAATAAGCATTAGCTTGTGGTGCTAGGTCACGTCACGGTAGGTATATGCAGCGGAGCAGCAGTTGCCAGCTCATCAGAGGCCACAGCATTAGGTATACGGTCAGAAGCAGTTTGTGGAAATTCAGTTTTAAGAGAAGTTTTGTCATGACCGCAGTTGGTCTAAAATGGCTGCGCCCTAGTGGGAAAAAAAGCTAACATTAACTTATTTTTCGAGAAAATACTGGTCGATTTGTCGACACTTTACCGAGCGCTTCATGTCCCCTTTGAGCCATTTCATTAAATGGTAATGCATTTTGTTAATGCTTAGAAAGGGTGAAAATTTTAATATTACAGTTTCCCAGAAAAATTCCACAAAACAAGTGGTTACAAAATAGTTCATTATGATAGATGAATGATCTGTAAGTGTAGTCTTGACCCCACCACCCCCTCCAAAAACACCACAACTTCTGGCCAAATGTACACAACCTATAAACCAACAGCCTGAAAGCAATATGGCAACTCTTTTGTTTCAAACTGTTTGTGGAGTTTTGTGGGTTACTACAATCTATATTAACCATTTATTAATTAATTTATTGATCTTAGTTAACATTCATAAACCTTAATAAACACAGTAATTAGCTGTTCATTAATGTTTACTACTGTATTAATTAGTGTTAATTAGTGTACCCTCATTGTAAAGTGTTACCGTTCTTTAATAGGAACATTCTTGAAAAACAGACACAATTGCTGTTCATCCTTTGGGATTCTAATTATCATTTGCCCTTGGTCAGTCCTAAACCTTCTATGTAATCTGCCATATGATTGCCACATACAATGTGATTGTGATTCAATGTATATTTGGAAGGCTCTCATTCACATCTCATCCCCCAAAAACACCTGCCCCAGCCCACAGGTGTGTGAGTGTCAAGAGTGTTCCACCTTCTTTCTGAAGCCAAACGCCCGCCCCCCCCCACCCCCCACCCCTGCCCACCTGCCCCAGGACTGAGATGAGAAGGGATACTGGCCAAAACTTGCCCTTTGATCTCATCACGTTTCTGAGAGCCCTGTTGACGAGGAACCGTTGAGCCAAGAGTGAAGAGCTCCATCAGCGACAGCCACAGATCGTTATCCACCGGGAGTTAATCACAAGAGTTTGCCACAAAAGTTTATGGTGAGACTTCAGTCGCAATAATTCACCACGAGAATTAGCTGCAAGAATTTGTCGTGTAAATTAGCTGCAAAAACTCACCGTGAGAATTGGAATCTATCATGAGAAATGGCTGCAAGAGCTCACCACGATAATTTGTTGTGAGAGTTTGCTGAACACATTTGTCACTGTAAGGGGTGTTCCTGTGTGGTATATAGCCATATTGTTGTCATATGGTTCCTGAGTGAGGGGAACTGTGAGGTGTTTTATAACTATAATAAAAGTGAGAGACTTGGAGGCTTGTTGATAAATCATGCTAACAGTCAGCTAGCATTTTCACAACATTTCAATAACATTCTACTCAACTGGGAGTAGTTCTACTGAGGTGACCTGATTATTTTACCCAATATCACACACTCTCAGTATTGTCCTACGTCTGGATATTTTTTTTCCCCCACTGGGACATTTCACACAGTGTTTTTCTATCACTTGCAATTATCCTTTAAATGTAATTTAAATGTGATTGCTTTCCGGTTATTATGATGCAGTTTAATTCTGTCATCAGAAGAATTGAACTGTGGCCCTGCATCTCATTCCTCAAGGGTGCAGCATACATGTTCTTTCGTTGTTTGAAATGAGACATTTTCTGAAGTGTACATCTTCAGACGGAATATCTGCAATGCTCTTCATCTTGGTTTATGAGAAGAAAAGGAGCGCTAGCAAACTGCCTGACACGCACATTTCAAACTCAAAGCGCTCCTGGCGAGCAAAGAGGGCGAGTTGAGTTAATTCTTAAAATTCGACATGGCACTAATTTCACTAAGTACTGTTGTAAAAAAAACAAGCACTTTTAAGATAGATATCCTGATTTAAAAGGTCAATAGCTTTCATGCTTGGTTCAATTGTGCTGTAAAATAAACTGTCATATAAAATAAATATTTAAATCAATGGCGGTTAGTCAAAGTTCAGTCATGCAATGTTTATTGTAAATGTATACATATATCTGGTTTATAACTTTACATAAAGTAATTAAAAGTAGCAGCTCGTATGTTTGCTGTTCACGCTGAGAGATTTTGCATTATTTGATTTATTTATTTGCCATTTTGAAGCCATATTTCAAGGAAAAGGTTGTGAAGCAGATTACACGTGGCACATCACGAAATGTGGGGAGATAAACAAAAAAACCCTGGGAGGAGGGCCAGTGTAATTCTCTTGAGCAATGGCAGTAAATACTCTTGACCACATTCACCACCGACCACACTTACCTTACTTAGCCTTACTAAGAAGTGAGTCAGGAGACTAGTCCAGTGAGAATGGAACTTGTCACTATGGGAAAGCTGGAGCTTTGGAAGTCCAGTGTAAGAAACATCATCATCATCATCATCATCATCATCATCATCATCATCATCATCACCGACGCCATGATCAACAATCAACATCATCTCCCTCACCACCTTAATCGTTAATGTAATCATCCTCATCTTTGTCTTCACCTTCATCTTCATCATTTACATTGTTACCTTGTCATCATCGAGATCATGCTCAACTTCGCTCAGACACATTTTCAGTATGTCATTATTAATATTAAATCTATATTTAATTGGAGGGAATTTTAGGTGGTACATTTTTAGCATTTATGAAAACCCACCAGCCAATAGGGTACTTTCACTTAAGAGCAGAACAGTTCTCCGGCAAAACATGACGCTCTGCCACACACACCGGAAAAATGTATGCCGTTCGCCGCCTAGAAAATATACTTCCTTTGAGAACTTCTTTGAACATCAAGCAAAGCACCGCTAAAGTTGAAGTTTTTGGGAAACCGAGTTTGTGACAAGACTTGGCTCTTCCCATCTCTTTGTTTATGTATTTATTTTGGAGGGAATAATAATGCAAGGGCCTGTTTTTTCTGTCATCTGAATAAATGCTTTGAGGTGTTTTGTTTTGAAGGGTTCCGGTTATAAAGACACCCACAGTTTAGCTCTGTAGCTCTGTCCTGTTCCTCAAAAGACAGCGGCATTCCAGCGCCTTTGTAGTAACTCATTGCTATTAACAAAATTTATTTTTCTTTGAAATCAGAGGCTTTTGTTCTTTTTCATCCCTCATAAAATTAGACACATATTTTGTGCTTTCTCTTTTCTCCTTAATAATCTTTACAAAACAGAGAATATGAGAGAGAGGGAGAGAGCGAACCAGAGAAAAGTAACTGGGTCCCCTGCAAGTTGAATTATTTTGAATTGTCAAGACAAAACATGTTTTCTTTTTTCAGACAGTTTTTTTTGTTTGTTTGTTTTTGCGCCCGCCACCTCTCTGCAGAAGGTATTATTAATTGGCCAGGTGCTGTGGAAGGTGCCTAGCGGACGGCTCTTTGCCAATTAAGCCCCTGAAATCCATCGCTTGCCTGGGTTAAGTAGGTCATGTTAGCCCTGTCCAATTAGAGGCACCACCTCCAGAGTGGCGGCAATCAGGTCATCCACGGCAAAGAGGAGGGAGCGCGCCTCGTCTCTCGCACACATTGTCCCTGCCTCGCCACTCATAATTGCGCAGGTAGAAAAGTGTTAAGGTCACCCACAAAGTAAGACGAGGCTCCATTTTTTATTTTTAGGTTAAACCTATAAGTACACGTTACAGAATAAATTGGGAGGCGGGCTGGGTCGTGCGCCTGGTTGACTGGCCGTCTTCGCGTGTCAGCCAGTGTCATAGTCCTAGGAGGGTTATATCTCCAGCCCAGATCCTGTCAGATTGTAGACAGAATGAATCAACCCCCCCATGCAACCCCCCTCCCCACCACCACACCATTGTCTTATCCTCTGCCAATGGGCAGGTGGCCTCGTGTATGTCCGGCAGAAGATGGACGGTGACACACTGCTCATGTGACTGATGTCCCGATATTCTCATTATGGAGTCTTTGGCTCTCCACTGAGGTCGGTGACGGAAATATAAATGACATCATGCAGGCTGTGTGCACTTTAAGGAATTCATCTGTTGTAGACAAAAATACACAACAAATATAAATAAATAAAACGGTAGCAGCTTTAAGGTGGCGGTTATATCTCGCAGCAATTATTTGCTGACACAAACCCCGACGTAGCCTTTTGTTTTTTGTTTGAAGATAATGATTATTGCCCCCCATGACATGCCCAGTTCTTGATAATTGTCCTCTTTTTCATTTGCTGTTCAGTTTTGTTAGTCCTTTTTATAATTGATTGGCTGTTTTCATATGATGTGCGTTTGTGTGTGCGTGGGCATGTTTTTGAACTGTTGGAGAAAAAGGCGCTTGCTGTAACCGTCTCTGTCTTCTTCTCCACCCCATGGGGATGTGCCTGACAGTAGTTGCCACTAACTGGATGGGCGGTTCTCGGCGAGCAGTGCACGGACCAGTGGGATGGAGGGAGGGAGGGAGAGAGAGAGAGAGAGAGAGAGAGAGAGAGAGAGAGAGAGAGAGAGAGAGAGAGAGAGAGAGAGAGAGAGAGAGAGAGAGAGAGAGAGAGAGAGAGAGAGAGAGAGAGAGAGAGAGAGAGAGAGAGAGAGAGAGAGAGAGAGAGAGAGAGAGAGAGAGAGGACTTGTGGAAATAGGTGTAAATAAAGTTGTGGCTCCCCTGAGTGACGCTTCCTTCTCAGCAGCTTCCTGTCATGTTGGCAGGTCCCACACTCCCCTGGAGACCGCTGCAATTTTCATTAAAATAAGTTTCTTTGGCCAGTTTTTTTTTTTTTTTTTTTTTTAAATCCCAAATTTATTAGCAAACAGATTAATTAAATTCCCTGCTAGAGTGCTAATCCTGTTTCTGCGTTCCAAGGCGCTGTGGACGTTGCACTTTCTCCACCACCTCCAAGATCTTGTAAAAACACAAGCTTCTGCTTGTTATGTGTTACAGAATAGATTTACTTCTGAGATTTGTGTGTGAGAAAACGAGAGGCTCTCGCAAGCTGTTGCTTGGAAGTAAATTGCTTTTCTGCAATCCAGCACACATTTGAAATGCAGAACATCAACTCATAGGGATGTGGGAATACGTCTTTATTGGTCTCATTTTTTTAAAAGGACACAGAATTGTACTTTTAGAATATAAATATCAGTCATATGAATGGATGAGATGAAAAGAATTGTATGGGCCACGAATATATTGTATGTTCATAATTGATGACCAAGTGAACACTTGCCCTGGGGATTCATTTTGTGGTGCTGATTGGCCACTGGTCCTTTTTCAGCACTGGTTAATGAAAGCTCTGCTGAGACGATTCTAAAACCGAAATTGGAGAGAAAAACAAAGAAGAAGAAAAAACACTGGAACCATTCGAAGTGGAGAGAATTTCCCCTCCTTCTGCCAAACGATCGCACTGGAAACCGCGACAGCTGCTCGCGAACGCGGTGCGCCCAAATGACTGAAGCGCACAATGGCAACACGATTGGAGGGAACTCGCTGCCATGGAAACGTGATTTTTCTCCGTGTCACCTGCGCTACGCTGTCCGCGCAGTCGAGGTCACTGCAGGCACGTCCTGTACCGACGACGTGATCAAAGTTTCGCGTCCTCTCACGTCTTACGCTGAGGCCCAATTAAGCAGCTAAAACAATATATCGAGCACCCTGTGCGAACTGACTGACTGATTGACTGACTGATTTTCTGACTGACTGATGCACAGCCTTATGAAAGACTGATGGCTCCTTTGCCACCACAGGGAACAATGAAACAGGGCCTGTTCATTTCTTGTGTTATTTATTTTTATTTTTTTACTATTTGACCCTTCATATGCGTTTATTAATTTAGTTTGCAATATTTTCACAATTCCTTATTCAAGCGTGGCACAGCCACTCACGCAAAGCGCAGCTCTAAAAACAGTAGTATGCCACCCAGTACGGGGCTGTTTTTTCAGTTTAAAGGTCTCCTGGATGGAAATGGCTGAGCGTAGCCTATCCAGCATGAGAAGCAGACAGAGGAGGCTGCAATGCATGGGCTCGTGCTCCCGCGTAGCTCCTTAGGAGGGACGGCGCAGCGCGGCGCCAAAGCCAGCGGACGTGTCTCTCCTTTCATTACCTGTCTCCGAGAGGCCCGCCTCGGTTAGTGCATCTCCTGCCTCCATCTCGCGCGCGCCGCGTCGTGACAGGAAAACCAAACGATTGCGGAGGCCGTCCCCAGGCCTCCGCGTCCCCTTCTGCGTTTGCCAAACCGCATGCGAGACTTCTCTCTACTGGCGCAGGAGAAATCATAATGCATCTTTCTAATAGCCCTTCGCTCTACTCACGCTGAATGCATTTATTTTTTTGTACTTTTTATGCTATGTCCTCATAAGACAGCAATTCATTTCTGTCCCCTGTAGAGGACGTGAGTTCCTGGTTTTAATCTCAAGAACCGTGCATCCTGCTATGGCGAATCTTACACTACAAGAGACGTTCAATAAAAATTAAATAAATTATATTTTTTTAAATACTTTCACCGCAGCATGTTTTTGTCATCCAAGACACTTGTATTTTGTCAAAAAACTGAAAATACTTAAACTTTTTTTTCTGCAGAGTCTCAGGGGGATATTGAAATTCAGGCATAGTGAACAAGGGGAAAAGGACACACAAGGCACTCAGGGACTAACAAAAGGTGCACCTGTCATTGAGAATGTGTAACTATTCTACACATATGACCAGGGGCGCCACCAGGGATTTTGGGGCCCCGTGAAAAGATCTCGCATTGGGACCCACCACCTCAGACTACCCCCGTCCATGAACAAATGACAACACAACTTTTTGAGGGCCCTTGGAATCATCCTAACTACCCCCACAGGTACCCCCTCAGCGGCATTCTTATTGTACACTACGGTGTGTGTTTGTGTGTGCGTGTATGCATGTGTATGTGTGTGCCTGAGTGCGTGTGTGTGTTCGTTTGTGTATGTTTGCGTGTCCTTGTGAGCAACTGAGAGGAAGAGATGTGCTTATTTTTCACTGTTAATTCGTTAAAAATGAAAGACTTGAGCAGAGGGGTATGGGAGAGAAGGCAGTGGTGGTGCGATGTGGATGAACACTGGAGAAAATGGCAGCTGTTGGTCTCCATGACGAAAAGCTCATGAAAGTTTAATGGGCGGACGGGTTTTAGCAGCAGATGCGCCGCGCTGCGAAAAGCACTGGTTCTGCTGAAATACGGATGCTCCGGGCACCACACCGCTCAGGAGTTCAACCACTGATCAATGCCACCGATGCATTTTTAACCAGGCAATAGCCCATCTCTCGTGGAAAAACGAAATATTTGTGGTTCAGAGATCAGAGTGCAGAAAACGAAAAACCCAACCCACCATTTTCTCTCGCTCCATCCCACCCACCCACCCACGATCATGTATCTCAATCCAGTGCGAAAATGATGTGGCGCAGCATAATTTTTACATAGGACTTTGAAGCGCCTGAACGATAAAGGGGAAAGGCGCTTGCTTGTATTTCAAGGGAATGTGGGAACAAAAAAGAGATCACCCGGTTGCTTTCTTACCGCCGGCAGTCAAGCTCCACCCCCACAGCCATTGCTTGTCAAAATGGCGGCTCGTCTTCTTTCTCGTTATTCCAGCGCTGCGTCTTCTGTCTAATTATCGGAGCAGAATCTCTGTTACCTCCGACAGGAAGTCTCGGCGCCGCTTTTGAACGCCGCTCCTTTAACTTTTTTTTTATTTTATTTTTTTGCGAACACGGTTTTGGAAATATAATTTTTATTTATTTTTTGCACGCCGCGTCCTGGAAAAAATGAAATAAGCAGGCGCTTCTGCACCCTCTGCCCCCTTCCATTTTCGCACGTCCTCCAGGACACAATTAGCTCCTTTATCACGAATCACCTTGTTTAGTCTAATTGCTTCCTCTGTTCCCTCTGTCGCGTTTGCCGGAGTCAAAGACTGCTTTGCTCCGGCTCTCTCATGTCTGAAGGCTGAAACGGCACAGAAGCGGCGGCGCTATCAGGCCTGTCTGTTCTGTAACTGCACTGCTTTTTTCCCTGAGAGCTTGGCTGTTAAATTTCTATTTAATGCTGGAATCTCATGAATGAGTTGTGCGCGCATCTGGAATTCATAAAAAAATAAAAAATGTGTTGTATGTATTTGTGATAAATCTCCACTGTAACATTTACGGTCAATAGTTAATGGTTATCTTTATGAGGAACGCACCAATAGCCTAAGCCTACTATGTGGGCTATGGCCTGGGATATCAATATAGTTAATCCAACACATATGTGAAATAAATAGGCCATTCTTTGGTCCAATCTCAGAATAGAGACTTTTGGTTTGGTTATGTTTGGAATAATTTTTACTAATAATAACAACTAATGCAAGTATATCATTATTAATGACTATAGACAGGAATCAAAATATATCACAATGAACCCTGAGACAGGCAATGATATTTTATATATTGAAAATATTTTGAAAGTTTAACAATACTAGCCTATGATGTAAATATTTACATACCTCTTAATGTTTCCATATTTTTGTATCAGGATCATTTAAATATATCATTTAGGAAGTAGGGAATGGTGTAGACATAAACACACATAATTCAAAAGGCAGTCAATGTTCGGGATCTGTACAAATAATCTACTGGAGGCATTGGATGAAATATTACATATTTTAACATATATTATGTAGAAGGCAGCCCTGGGGATTTGAGCATACAGAGGATGATGTGAGAGAAAAAGACTCAGACCTACCCCATGACAGACTATGACTATTAGTGACCTAGACAGTCTCCTACCAGATGCAATGTACAGGATGTTAGATATTTCAATGTAACGCCCCACAAGACCCAGTAACTATTAAAGGCATGGATCAAGCCGCATGTTCTTGAGGAGTCTGAGTATATTGTGGCTTTCAAAGAGTCCTGTGGCCGTGCGAGATAAGCGCTTATTTTGCTGGAGACCCAGGTAACCTTGTGCTGTGTTGCATTATTCCCAATAGCAGTGTACAGAAGCCTGTCCTGCAGGCTCTCCAGTGCAACACAAGCCATTAGAATACAGCCGTAATGCTGTCTGCAGCCACACTGCACTGGCGACAACCTCCACCTCCGGCGACAACCTCCACCTCCGGCATCACACGCAGCTGGGAAAAGCATTGCTCTGTACAAAACAAACAAAAACATTTTTTTTGTTTACTCTTCTTGTCTTTCATTTTGCTCATTCTTCATACCATTTTTATCATTAATCTTTAATTTTCTCTTTTTAGACCCAAATCAGACAGCTTAATATACATTAAAGTTCAATGTGAATTTCTGCCATTTTCACAATGAACCGCAAAACAACCAGAAGGATAATGTGGATATACAAACCCCAATTCCAAAACACATGGTTGGCTAAATGGCTGTAAGTCATCAAGGGTCTGAGGTATCAAACGAGCCTTAAACCATCACTTTGCTATTAGATATGCAGTAGAAATGAATGGGTCACTTGAAGGGTTGTTTCTCCTGACTTATTTTTTTCATAGAGCTCAATAGGAAAGTGAGTCAGGAGAAACAACCATTAAAGTGATCCATCCATATCTACTGCATATCTGGCAGTAAAATGATGGTTTGAGGCTCGTTTGATACCTCAGACCATTGATGACTTGCAGCCATTTAGCCAACCATGGGTTCCATACGATTCCTGTGTATTTTTCAGCTTAATATGGTCCCACCTCCCAATTGTCATAGAGATACATTCAAATGCAGAGGTTATACTATCGCTTGTAAGAGTACCTGAAAATAAGATATCAAGTGTCTTTGATATCTTTTTATATCCAGTCATGATAGCGTCACCTTTTTACCTGTGGAATGTTCCAACCAGCTGTTTTTTGAACTTCCCAGTCTTATTTTTGTGCCTGTCCCAACTTATTTGAAACTTGTTGCAGGCATCAAATTCGGAATCAACATATATTTACATAAAGTTGATAAGGTAAAACATTAAACATCTTTTTAAATGAAATATATGTAAAAAAGACACTGCTTTTTGCTTTTATGTGCATTTTACCTACTGTCCCAACTTTTTGGGAATTGGGGTTTGTATATATATATACACACACGTATATATACAATATCATTTAGAAATTTATTTGAATAATTACATTTACAAATGAACAGTGCAACAAATAAGAAATAATGATCAATCATTCTATGTTTTTCAAAACTTTTTCAGAGAAAGATCACACTGTTATTTTTGTTTATTTGGAGTTTAGAATGCCCAGGTAAAAAAAATAAATATATATATATATATAGATATACTAGCAAACTCAAAAACCTTTGAGCAGTGCACATTGCAGTTTGCCTAGCATCAGAGGTACCAAGGTTCAAGCTGTTAGATACCGTAGTCGGACAGTGTAAGCTTTCATCTGGAGCATAGCCAGGACTGTTTTCCTGCAGCACACAGACACTTGTGCCAAGAAGAGCCGCAGCCTTCATGTGAAAGTTGAAAAAATTGAATACAAGGCTCTTGATTGAGACAGACCTTGCACATAATTGCATCATTGCCGCGTAAACAATGCTGTTGAAGGGTGTGCAATGTTTAAGGGAGACAGAGGGCTCTGTCACTGCAATTTGTGAGCCGTGAGCCTCTCAACGTTGGGTTCGAGCGGCGAGGGAGGAGGGACTCGTCTTTTTCGTGTTGCTTTATTCTGTTTGTTTTTCTGTTTCTCGCCTTTCTTCTACGTAGCCTGAAAACAATCGCTCCCCATCTGTCCCACGTTCCTCAGCTTTTTTCCCCTAGAGCAGCCCTAGCACAAGGTCGCTCTTTAAATCTCTCTTTCTCTCTCCCTCTTTCCATGCTCAATTCTTCTTTCCCGCTCTCACTCATTCTTTCTGTCTCTCTCTGTGTGTTTCTCTCACTCTTTCCCTCTTTCTCTGGTTTCTCTCACTCTCTCTTTTTCTTTCTCCCTCTTTCTATGCTCAATTATTCTCTTTTCCTTTCTCTCTCTCGTTCTCTTACTCTTTCTGTCTCTCTTTCTCTCTCACTCTCTCGTTCTCTCTCTCTATTTCTCACTCTCTTGTTCTCTCTCTCTTTCTCTCTCTCTCGGTTTCTCTCTCTCTTTCTCACTCTCTTGTTCTTTCTCTCTCTCTGTCTCTCTCTTTCTCGTTCTCTTACTCTTTCTCTCTCTTTCTCACTCTCTTGTTCTCTCTCTCTTTCTCTCTGTCTCTCTCTCTTTCTCGTTCTCTTACTCTTTCTCTCTCTCTTTCTCACTTTCTTGTTCTCTCTCTCTTTCTCACTTTCTTGTTCTCTCTCTCTTTCTCTTTCTCTCTCTCTGTCTTTCTCTCTCTCTCTCTCTCTCTCTCTCTCTCTCTCTCTCTCTCTCTCTCTCTTTTTCTCCCGGTCTTCCTCTTGTTGTCCTCTGACGTAAAAGCTTAGCGCATTCAGCGGAGAATGCACAGTCCTTTTGTTAACCCGAGCTTTGGTCTCAGTTTACTGACACAATGCAGCCCCCAAGAATTGGACTTGAGATAATTGTGTTGCTATCCCATTTCTGGTGTAATGGAATCTCATCAGGGTAAGTCCAGCTTAGAGCCGATTCTGAGTGGTGCCTTGGCAGATACCAGAGAAAGTGCTTTTGTGTTCCAGGTCCTCTTTCAAGATTGTTCTAGCCGTGGTTCTGATTGCTTTGAGAGCTTCTTTTTAAAAAAGGTAAAAAAAAATAAAAAATTCTCTTCACCTGCTCCTCGACTCCTGGAAATTAATCCGGATAGGAAGTAATACAAGCTGGAAGCCCCTTTCTAAACAAATGACCCCTCACCCCCCACAATCTAAGCAACAGCCATACATACTCATTTTTGAGCATTATTTTTACAGAAGCTCAGTTCCACATGGCTTTACAGGTTTTGCGCACGCTCCTAAGAAATTTCCAAATATATCCGAAGGGTGTGGTTTCATACAGGTGTCATATAATGGATTTGTATTGTTGTTTGGGTCCATGAAAAAAACTCCCTGAAATAAAAATGGTAGAAGCTGCGTTGTGCCTGGGCTGTTGCTGGTGCTGTTGACTCCAGAGATTTGAGCTGGAATTTGGCTTTGTGTGTGTGTGTGTGTGTGTGTGTGGGGTTTGTGCGTGTGTGAGGCTTGTGTGTTCTACCAGCATCCTCAAAGGAATTATCCAGGTGTTCTGCTGTCTTACAACTGCCTGAGTTAATTGGCAAATCGGCACATTTTCTTCTGTGCTGGCGTGTGTTCTTTTGTGTGTATGTGTGTGTCCATGCATGTACGTCTGTGTGCGTGTGAGTGTGTGCGTACTGTTCAGTTGGTCACACATTACATGCTGTGTCTTCTCAAGTTTTTCCCTATTTTCTGACACGTTCCAAACGATGATGTGGTCACTGCATTTGGTTGCATTGATCGACTGACGGACAGACGACAGATGCACAGACCCCGCCCCAAACGAGAAGCTGGGGGTGCCTTCAGAAGTACCATGGAAGCACTGCGATTGCCAGATATCTATAGTGACTACGAAGGGAGACCCCGGGAGACATCCGGAGGACCTGTCACATGGCTGACGAGCGTCAGACAGGAGCTTCAGCGCAGAGTGACACTGTCAAAAGCACAGAGGCACAGACGACTGAAGACTTCTGCCCTGATTCAAAATCCCATTTGGGTCATTAGTCTCACTCAAGTCCATACCCCTCTAATCACATAGCTCATTGGTCAGTGGGTTCAGGGCCACACAATAGCATCTTCTTCCCTGCCCTGGTTCACTTGTCAGGCAGGTGTGCGTCTGTGGTGCTGTGCGCTACAAACCCTGGTCTGTATACTGAGGGTACTTCATCCCAGGGAGGCTGTGGAAAGAGAAGGGAGGAGAGCTGAGGCTAAAGTATGAACAAAAATAAATAAATACACAGCGTTACCTGTGTGAAATCCCCACTGCGCCTAAAACTGAGCATTCTCCAAAACCACCAGTAGAGGGCAATGTGGCCTTGCACGTATGCTACTCGGCAAATCCTGAACGAAAAAAAACAAAAAAAAACAACACAAAAAAAACATCACCCCTTCAGGCATAATATTCTTGGTCAAAGTATAAAATGTTCTATGCATAATGTAGGCACACATCATCTCCTTGCAGGAATGATATGAGCCCTCCAAACATCGCATTTATGTGAAGGAAAATATCTGATATACACCGAAAATATTAAATATGCCAATGTTGCCGTTATTACCACTATTATGCAAAGCATAATATATTTTACAATCTCGCAGATATGTGTAATGTAGTCAGTTATTTTTTTTTGTGCATCTGAAAACAAAGAAAAATGCTTAAACAGAGGAGTGCTTGATGAGAGGAGAGCTTCCTTATCTCTATAGTTTTGGGGAACCAAGTATTTTTTGGAAAGAAGATCAGTTTTACCTCACGAACACATACCTGATGTGTATATATATATATATATATATACTGTAGATAATGTGTAGTGTGCATATGTGTGCATTTTATACATGGTCATCTCCCCATATTTCTGAGCTGCTCAATCTTCTTGTCAGAGGCAGTGGATTGACATTTTAATAGCTGGATTTCCAGAAGCAGTTTTTTTTGTTGCCTTTTCTCTCCTTTTGCCCACTGAAGGTAACATGCAGTCACTGCAGCCATGCTCACCTGACAAATGCGGTTTCCGCTGGAGGCATCTGTAATCTTACCCTTAATCTTTATTTATTCATGATTAAGTACAGCTCAAGTGCTGAGCACTTACAAATTTATATGTATGTAATATACCGTGTGTGTGTGTATGTGTATACATATATATATATATATGCACGCACACACGCACGCACAGAGTTGGAGGTGGGGAGGGTGAGGCGAAGGATTGCAGTAGTTGGTGCAGTCTTGAGGGCTGTGTTCTTAAATTAGCCTGGGAGCAGAAGGCCACCCTCAGGGGCACAGAGCTATGACCTTTCTCTCCTCGGGGGTGGGGTGGGGGCGTTCTCTCTCTTTCTCTCTCTCTCTCTCTCTCTCTCTCTCTCTCTCTCTCTCTCTTGCCCTCTCTCCCCCTCTCTCTTCCTTCCTCGCAATGAGTCAATTTATTACACCATTTCACTCACACCTGTCTAGAAGAGTGAGTTTAAGGCCAGCAATGTGATATTGTGTTTGTGGAGTCAGACCCTCCACCAGAGGATTGCAGGTTTGCTCCCTAGTTGTGATATTACTGTCATAATAACCTTGAACAAGGTGCTGTATCGGAGCTGCTTGGGTAAACACCCAGTAATGTGCAGAATGTACACTGTGTAAATTATTCTCAGTAAGAGCACCTGCAGGACAAGGCTACAGTCCCTGAGCTCCAGCGCTAGAATGGGCTACAGTGCCCTGCAGGACAAGGCTACAGTCCCTGAGCTCCAGCGCTAGCATGGGCTACAGTGCCCTGCAGGACAAGGCTACAGTCCCTGAGCTCCAGCGCTAGAATGGGCTACAGTGCCACGTCCTTACAAACCTGCCATTGGAAAACTGCACACAGTGAATACACCAGAATACAGCACAGAAGCACACACGGAGACAGACGCTCACACAAACAATCAAACGAGCACACACACAAACATGGACAGACACACATAGGCCTACACATACACATACACACACAAGCACACACAAACACGGACAGACGCACATAGGCCTACACACAAACACGTGTGCACACAAACAGACACATGCATACACAGAAACACGGACAGACACACATAGGCTGACACATAAACACACACACACACACACACACACTCACACATAAACACAAACACACACTTGCATGCCCTCATACACACACATGCACACATAAACACAAACAGACACACATAGGCTTACACGCAAACATGCATGCACACAAAAACACTTTCATGCCCTCACATAAACACACGCGCACACGCAAACACACATGCATACAAACACATGGCCTCACACACACACATACACACACACACACACACACACACACACACATATGCATGCACACAAAAACACACTTGCATGCCCTCACACACACACACACACACACACACATGTTTATGCCCTCACATAAACACACGCGCACACGCAAACACACATGCATACAAACACATGGCCTCACACACACACACACACACACACACACAAACACATACTTGCATGCCCTCACACACACACACACACACACACACGCACACACACACACACACACACACACACATACACACACACACACACACACACACACACACACACACACACACACTTGCATGCCCTCACACACACACACACACACACACACACACACACATACACACACACACACACACATGCATGCGCTGCAGCTGAAGTGCTGACTCTCCAGCACATGCCTGTCCTAATGAATAGCTTTAGTTGTTAATTGGCGCTCTGAAGGATGCACTGCACATTGTGTCCTGTACAGGGTCTCATTTGCAGAAAGGAAGGGTTTATGGTAATGCCTCCCTCTGGCTCCCCCTTCTCTGTCTCTTTTTCTCAAGTGCAGTTTGGGTAAAGATGGCCGACAGGAGATAAAGCCCTGTGGGGATTGTTACCTCTACACACAGGCCCTAACTTGGCCAAGGGTCGCTCACGCACCTCCGGGCGTGGCGCTAATTACAACAGTATACACACAAGCAAAGTTGAGATGAAGCAGTAAGAAAAATGAACATGGCAGCCTATGTCTTAATTTCTTCTCTGTGTGTGCGTGTGTGTGTGTGTGTGTGTGTGTGTGTGCCCATGTGTGTTAGTGTCTTGGAGTCATACAACATAACTTGCATAAGAGCAGCAATCGATCCATTATGAAAAAGCCGACCATTAAAGTAAAACTGGTCAGCCCATTTCTACGCGCATTAATGTTGTATGCATTTAACATAATTTCTAGACCTCTGACACTAACGAGCACATACGTGCACACACGCACACACACACACACACCCCTGTTTGCATTAAGATCATGCACATCGGTGCTTGTTTTCTTTATTGATTCCTGAGAATCAGCCAATATCGATCCACAATGTGGATTGGCTCTGTTGCTGTTGAATGCCTGCGCAGGCCTTTTAACAATGATCACATTGTTCCAGCCTGTCACATTCAATAAATGCACCAAACATACTCAAAGCCTCGACTGTAGCCCTACAGCACGCATCGTCATTCAGTCACACAAGCCTGAGCAGGTTAAAGCGGGTCAAAGTGGAATGGGTACATAACTAAGCAAAACCTTCATTAGAAACCCAGCAGTCCTGTAACGGTCCCTTGATCAGGTGAAGATGAAGCTACTTATGAACAGGGTCCGGTTTGTCTGGTAAACTCATTCAACGCGTAACTGCAGCCAAGGCAACCGATGCCCTGCATATCCTCTACAGTGCAAGATTCTGATGCTTATGAAGTTCTATAGGAATTATATAGCTGTTGTGCCTATAACATATCCTTATATATATATCACCCAACCTTGGGAATTGGGACAAAACCTTGATTTTTTCTGCTTTTTGTTTTTTATTCTTCAGTTATGCTGGGGAAAATATATTTTGATCGAAGTATTACAGCTGACAACTTGATCAGGCCCACAAAAAATCATTATTATTAATTTTATAATATAAAATATGAAGGAAATGTTTACTAAGTTTCAGAGTATTAAATATCATATTGTTTTATTAGCTATATAATCAAAAAGCAAAAAGTGTGATATGTTTTTAGTCAAGAAAGAAATACAATTATAATATTGCCCGCTCACAACTACCATTGATTTATTTGTCTTTGTGGTAAACAATATATAAACACAATATAATATATATAAAATATATAATAAATATAAGACAATAGGTGTACCATAGCAACTTTTGTAATGATATAAACACATTTTCTAAGTCTGTATGAACATATTCTTCATGAAAATAACAGAAAATATTAATCTTCTGACGGAGTTGACTTTTTGCTGAAGGAGTTGACAGCCAACTGAGTTGCGATTAGTACACATAAACACACTTAATTCCTCCCAACAACAACAACAGCAACAATCTAAGTAATTATATGTGTGCTGTTGAAAACCTGCCCTGTTTCAAAGTGAGTAATTATAACTCAGGGGTTTCAATTTGCTTTTAGTTCATTAAGTAAAAACAGAAAGTCCTGGAAACACACTTGTAAGAGAGCCTTTTCAAACAATAGGTACCTAGTGATCCAAAAGATGAGGACACAGAGTCACTCTCCAACACTGCTGATTTGATTTGTGATTGAATGAGGCAACCTAACCCAGGATCCAACCTGTCGCCGGTTTAAATGTGGCTTTACTGGCTCGCAAGGTCATGTGATCAGGATTATGATTGTAATTGGTTGTTCAGATTGTCATTGTTTGGTTTTAGGGGTGGGGACAATGCAATGTAAAAGATAGAAGATAGTACATTTTTGTTACGAGCAAAAGCAGGTTAATGGTGTAGTCTGGTGCATTGGGGCAAACCACTGAGCCCCTCCCTAGAATGATTTCCAATGGTGTAGTGCCACTGAGATTTTTCCCCCCAAAATATGCCATTATTATATTTTTCAGTCCAAATGCTCTTTATTATCCACTTGGTGAGCAACCAGCACCCCTCTATCAACAGAATAGAGAGCCAGTTAAGGCCACTGGAGGCAATTCAATGTAGGAGTGTAGGGAAGAGACAAGAAGGAGCCTGGACTAGATGGGAGCAGGCGGTGGGTAGAAAGATCACATAGGCTGACCTCTGGCTGGGAGAACTGCATCAAGTTCCTTGCCCAGACCTTTTACAAAGACCCCCCCCCCCCCTCAAACCTACACTGCTGGGGCTTGCCAGAAACCCCAGAGTTCCCACAGTGCACTACACTATGCACTACAGTCTCTGTAAACTCTAAATCCCAGAAGTGCCCGGGGTGCACTACACTATGCACTACAGTCTCTGTAAACTCTAAATCCCAGAAGGGCGGCTGTTTCTGAGATGCTGGAACCACCCGTCATGGCACCAACGATCATACCAGGGTCGAAGTCGCTTAGACCATGCGTCTCGCCCATTCTAATGTTTGGTCGAACGACTGCTGAACCTCTTCACCATGCCTGCACACTTTATATATTGAGTTGCACGTGATTTGGAGGAACAGATGTATTTGCATTAACAAGCAGGTGTACCTAATAAAGTTGCCACTGAGCGTATGTGTCTGTATGTGTGTAGGTCCCTCTTGTAAAATAAATTTCTATCTTAATGGGGGGTATCCCTGGTAGAATGAAGGTTAAATAAAAAATATGAATGAATGAATTTAAAAAAAAGTATAAAAAAAGATATATATATATAAATATATTTATTGTAATTTTTTTATTTACCTTTATATGTGTGTGTGTGTGGTGTGTGTGTGTGTGGGTGTGTGTGTGTGCCCAGATCAGAGATCAGAGGGCAGACATAGTTATATAGATAATGGTCATCAATAGACAACATGACTCCCAAAGCCTCCATTGATCAGAGAGCGCAGGGGAATGGTTTGTACAAACGAGGCTTTAACAGGAGGCCTTGTGTGGACCGCAGGAGGAGAGCTGCCAAATGCAGACACAGCCCGAACAGTCAGAGGAGGACAGTCAATCTTTCTCATGGCTTTCCTAAACTGGTGAACTCTGCTGCTTTAAAAGATAAGAACTGTACCGCGTGCGCTGCCTCTGAGAGGACAGAGATCCGCCAGGGAAAATGTTTGGTCGGAAGTAAAATACCAAGCAGAGATATATCTCTCGTGTAAGAGCCACTGGCTTTGTGTGGCGCTCTTGCCACTGTAGGTCTGAATAAACACAGCTTCCCCGTGGCTCAAATACAAATTGTTATTGACTTTCTTTGTCCAGAAAACGTGGATGCATTGTACACATTTTAAGGCGTGTGTACGAATTTGGAACGGTCCAGAATTATTTGCATGGCTGTATGAAAGGTTCACCGTTAACTCTCCCTGTTATCATGCTTCTGATAAGATGCAGAAATGCATTAGGACTGGAGTTGCTGTTACCACATTAAAACCGGAAAAGGCCAGATGCTCAGGTACACTTCTGTTTTCATGCTAAACTTGTAAAAATCTAATAGATTAACAGTGTAGGGGTGGAGGAATTATATATTAGTTATAATAATTAAAAATGTTCTAATAGCGTGATACTCTGAACTATGCAAGCAAGACTCCATGGCCTGTACTTTGCCTTTGATAGCTTGCTATACCTCTCCTTGCTTCCCATGCCTGCAACAGACATAAGAAAATTACAAGGTAAGAATACATAATGATGAAAGCAGATCATTCAGCCTATCTAGCCTCATTATTTACCTAAAGGTGAGTGAGAAATCTGCATGGCAACGAGACTAGATTTGAATAGCCAGAGGATCATTGCCTCAACGCCTACAAGCTGTTCCACACATTAACACCTCTGTAAAAATAAATTATTTGATATCAGTGCAAAATTTACCTCTAACTATTTTCCACCTGTGCCCCCCGTTCCACTGACTGATTGCAACCTGGGGGAAAAAAAAACTGTCCAATCAAATCTGCCTTTAGTCACCATTTGAAGAGATTATCTTGAACCTTTTCTCAACACTTTTACATTTCATACCAGTTTAGTTCCCCTTCTTTGTTGGCGCCCAGGACTGCACACGATCCTCTAAATGTGATCCGACAAAGGCATTGCATATCATCAATTTCAACGTCTTGACTCCTTAAATATTCTTGGATTACTCATCTGTTTGCTGAACTCCTGTGGTTCGTACCATCTGCAAATTTAAGTGTTTTGCGACTAACAACCCTATCAAGATCATTCATATAAATAAGGGAAAGCAGAGGTTCCAAAATCAATCTTTGAGAGACTCGACTTCCACACAACACCTCGCTCTCTTATTATCCCTCCTACAGTTACTCTTTGTATTCTACCTTGCAGCCAATTTCAAACCCGGTCTGATAGAATTCCTATAATTCCTACTGATTTCATTTTGGCAAATGATGCTTTCCCACAGTCAGGCCAGCCAGGTCGAGCCAAAGTGAGTTCATGCATCAAACGAAGGACTCCTGCTGGCCCATTTTCTATCCACTGTCAACCCTTGGAAGTGCCGACATCACTCGAAATTGTCCCATAACACACCCGAGTTATACATCATACTCCCACTGAAAAATGATTAACTTAAGTACTTTGATATCAGTCCACCTCTAATAGCACTATCCTTTACCGTGATCACGCCCCATTACCCCAGCTGGCTCTTTGGGGACTAAGGGGGTTAGGAGGGCCATAATGGGTTGGGTTGGGCCATAATGGGTTGGGTTGGGCCATAATGGGTATGGGTTGGGGCAACAAGAAGGCCCGACTGAGGCTCTGGGTAGGGCCGTATAAAAACATGAAGGCTGGGCACGCACTAGGTTAAGCGTATCATATCATAAGCTTGGTTCCTGTCACAGCACTTTGTGGCTTTGTCAAAGCAGTCCGGGAGGATGGGTAGGCATGCCCTTCCCCCTTCAAAGCCATGATGGCTATCCCATAAGAGCCTTTTTTTTCCTAAGAAAAATGCCAATTTGTTCAGTGTTTTATATGCAGGTATTTCATTGATGCATAATCTCTCTTTTTTACATATTGGTATTCTACTCATTTGCTTCCAGTCATTTAGGATTTCTCCAGTTTTTTTATAGTAATAATACCTGTCAGTAGTTTATATATGATCTCCCCTAGGTTTTTGAGTATTCTTGGATAAATGACACCAGAGCATGCTGCTTTATTTGTCTTAATTTAAAAAAAAAGTTTTCTTTACTCTACTACTCTACCCCAAATGATATTCTTTAAAACATTGTGAATATAGGATGCACTTGTAGGCAGATACACAACTTCTTCTGTGGTAAAACCCTTAACCAAGTCACTTTTCAGAGTATCAGCACAATTCTTAAAATAAAGCAAAGCTCCTTCCTTCTTTTTAATGCACTTAATCTCTCTTTAATGCTCCTTTTCTACAGCAATATTGATATTTAGGATTACCTTTTGCATCTTGGGCGATTTGCATTTCAAAGTGCCTTTTAGCTACCCTTATTTCTCTTTTTTCTATCTTAGCGTGTATATTGCAATATTCTGCCTTAATTTTTTCCTGTCTTCTTTTATATACTTTATAAAGTCTCTTTTCTTGTCTCAACTCTCACATAAAGATGTAGTCAACCATTGTGAAGGCAAATTTTACATCTTATTTGTTTTAATTTCAGAATGGATTTATACTACACATGAATAATATCTATTGAATGTTCTTCACTTTTGGTCACAGCTTTGCAGTTTCAAAGATGACTGAGTCTATATTACTTAAATTCTCTCACATCTTATTAAAGTCAGCTTGTCTTGAGTTACAAATTCTCAAGTTGGAGGAGGTGGTGTTAACTTGCTAAAATACATCAAAAGTGACTCCACTATAATCTCTTGTCCCAAGTGGTTCCACTAATTCTGAGCTGCACTGTCTGGATTATTACACAAAGCTAGACCGAGTACTGATTTCCCTCTCGTAGGTGGAATAACAAACTTAAAAAATTTCCGTGGAGCATATTATTTACATTTCTGTCCAAAGTTGGCGGCCTAGAGAACACTCCTAAATTATAAATTAAAGTCCTTTCCATATTCCAATAGTAGTCTAATCAAGGGGCCATATTCACAAAAACATTTTATCTTACCACAAAGAGTTCTCCTAAGTGGCACTATTTTTGTTGTTTTTTTATTAAAATTGCTGTATTTGCAGAAAATAATTAAATTATGTTCTAGTGTATAATATTCATTAATGTTGTATATGTTAATAATATTTAGTTCAATGGCAAAAATGTGTGCATTTTTGGCTCAGATTATCATAATGTCAAAATCTCAATCTCATCCCTAGTTCCAACAGGAGTCATTGTGTGTCCATAAGCCTGGACCCCTCTTACCTACAGCATGGTTGACATTTGCGAGCACACTGCACTATCTATTCCTGTAAACATGGATGGATAATGGATTTCTTATGGGACAGGGCTTCCCAGAGGCTCATTCTCCGAGCCATGGGCCAGAGCATATTCTGGCAAGCGCTGGAATTAGCTGGACACCACAATTTCTGGGCGATGCCGACTGGCGTGTGTGGCATGTTCTGCTCTTAGGACCTACCGTCACACAAGTCTCCCAGTGTGCTCTGTAGGCTCCTCCCTTCCCTGCATTCCTGTGCACATCACCTCTCTAAATGGCATGCTAAGCAGTTCCTGGAACACCTGGACAATTCTGCTCCGCAATTGAGGCTAGCGTGTTAGTCCTCAATGATCACGAGGCCGCGAAGACGCTCTTTTCCCGAAATGCGATCGTTGTGCTGCGCTTTTGCTAGCCACTTTAGATGCCCGTTTTAACCTCTGACCACATCTCTAACTCTCCTCGGGTCTGTTTAAAGTACCGCTGCGATGTAGACACAGTGTCCACAGTGCAGACCACATTGAGCTGGCTCTGAACAGTAGAGACAAGGAAAGATAAAAAACCCCTCCATATAGCTATCCAGTAAGCTCATTGTAGCAAAGGGAAATGCAACAGCAGCAGCACCCAGATAAAGATTATGTCGAATTAATATTAATTTAATGACAATAAAGAGTGAACTAGCTGGCCAACAAATACTTCCCTACTTCTACGTTTGGTTCTGGGAGGCTGAAACCTCTCATCAGCTCAAATATATGCCAAATGTGCTAATTAGACAGATAGATAGAGACCTTTATTTAACCAGGGATATGCCAATTGAGAGCAAAGCTCTCATTTAAAATGGCGCCCTGACAATACAACAATGCAATGAGAAAACACAGCAATAAATTAAAATATTTCAAAAGTCGTGTGAACAATGTTAAAATAACTAAAAAAACAATTACTTGAAAAAGCAAGTACAACATTCCTGAAAGAAAATAATTCAAAATAAACCTGAAACCCTCAATGCTAGTCAATCTGTTCAATTTGAGGGTAACCTGTAACTGATTCCATTTAAAAGGTGCATAGAAGGCAAAAACAGCCTTTTCAGTTACAGTATTAATTGACTAGCTAGTTAACTAGACTAAAAATTAACTTGACTTGAAGAAATAAGTGGGAAATTATCTTTCTGTCCAAAGCAAAACCAGTTGCAATTTTATAAAATGTTAATTTGTCTTAAGAATAATAATGTAAATAATGTTGTGATGGTCCTCTTTTGTGGCAGCTTTATGAGTATTTATAGGCCAACATTTATGTCTTTTATCCCCTTTTTGTTTAAATGTGTCCATCCATCAAAATGTAGCATGTCTATAATCGACACATTTCTGAATTAAAAAAACTATCCTGCCACTGCAAACATTGTCAAAACAGTTGAAAAGACAGAGCTCTTGCAGGGCCTGGGTACAGTAATTCCATGCAAACATCAATTTAAATTATGAATGTGTTCATGTGAAATTACATTACCAAATGTCCTCTGGCTATGCTACTCTGATAAAAATAAAACTGGTAGAATCCATTGTGAAGTAAACGCATCCATCAGGTATGTGCACTCCACTAATTTACATGCAGTGCGTCCTTTAGTTTTCATGACCCTTTTACTGTTTTTATTGAGAGGACATACTAAAGAAAGGCTTCGCCGTCACCCTGATGCTTGACCACTACCTTTATGGGTAAATTACTGGTGCAGAGCTGTTCTCACCAATTTCTATGAACTCTCGTTGTGTTTTTTTTTCTGAGGAACATTCAATGCAAGCGCTGTCCACCTTTGCTTGTATCTATTGCTATAACCCTTGAACTCATTTTTTGGAAATCATGGCACATTCTGTGGCTTTGTTCAACAAAAGTCAAGCTAGGTGGCTAATAAAAGTAAAGTATTTTTCAATGGCTAATTCTCTAGTCGATGAGCGTCAGTCATGACAAAATACAGTTTCACTTCTAGTTGATCAAGCAACTATTATCCATCAACTAAACCCCTGCATTGAATGTCCTGGAGGACTTCAGAACTGGCAAACAGTCAGATCACAGGCAACCAAAGGACCAGGAATATTGAGATGTGGCCTATCCAGTACACTGGAACCCCCACTTGTACAAAGGACTTAATTGGATGTGCCACTCGAGAAACCCCAGCCAACCAGCCATTTTACTGTTTGATTCCTTTTCGGAAATGTGTCAAGAATTGGAATGGCGTACCTTTAGGAGTGACAACAAAAACAGCGGGCAAGAGGAAATAATGAGGCAAGAGTGGGGCAGTGAGATCATCCAGCTTCAAATCTTGCAAAACAGGGTCAAAATCACCCTCCACCGACGGGGTGCGAAAAAAACCCTCCAATCAGACGGCTTGAGACACAGCGAGATGTCTGTGGGAAAAAAAACCGCATGGAATTACAGACATCCGCTCAAGCACGTGAGCGAAGGCCCTTTTCGCTCGACAGATTGATTAAATTGCACAGACATGAAGCGCCGCTCTAATGAAGGTCCAAATTTATTTATTAATTTATGGGCGAGCCGTGAGAGTGCCTCGTCGGCATCTCCGCACGCAAGTTTTACTCAAGGCGAGAGCACGCGTGTGTTCATTAGTGCGTCGGATAAAATCCAATCTTTGTTTAATTGCTTTCTTCCTTCTCAGGCAGGGCTGCTTGGTGTTTGCAGCAGCAGGTAACAAGTTGCAGAAATAACTGAAAATGCCTTCAACTACCGCTTCCAGGAAAACTTAACTACACCCCGACCCCTGGTGCATGCACGCACACCCTAAACCCCCGCACACACACACCCTAAACCCCCGCACACACACACCATAAACCCCCGCACACACACACCCTAAACTCCTGCACAAACACACCCTAAACCCCCGCACACACACACCATAAACCCCCGCACACACACACCCTAAACCCCCGCACACACACACCCTAAACCCCCGCACACACACACCATAAACCCCCGCACACACACACCCTAAACCCCTGCACAAACACACCTTAAACCCCCGCACACATACACAGGACACCCCCGCACACACACACCCTAAACTCCTGCACACACACACCCTAAACCCCACACACACACACACCCTAAACCCCCACACACACACCTTAAACCCCCGCACACACACACCATAAACCCCCGCACACACACACCCTAAACTCCTGCACACACACACCCTAAACCCCCGCACACACACACCCTAAACCCGCACACACACACACCCTTAACCCCCATACATGCTTACACACACACCCTTAACCCCCACACATGTTTACACACACAACCTTAACCCCCACACACCCTTAACCCCATGCACACCCGTACACATACACAAACCCTTAACCTCCACACACGCTTACACACACTAAACCCCTGTACACGCTTACATGCACACCCTTAACCCCATGCACACACTTACACACACACACATTAAACCCCTGGACATGCTTACACGCACACTCTAAACCCCTGCACACGCTTACACGCACACCCTAAACCCCTGCACATGCTTACACGCACACCCTAAACCCCTGCACATGCTTACACGCACACTCTAAACCCCTGCACATGCTTACACGCACACTCTAAACCCCTGCACATGCTTACACGCACACTCTAAACCCCTGCACATGCTTACACGCACACTCTAAACCCCTGCACATGCTTACACGCACACCCTAAACCCCTGCACATGCTTACACGCACACCCTAAACCCCTGCACACGCTCACACGCACACTCTAAACCCCTGCACACGCTTACACGCACACTCTAAACCCCTGCACATGCTTACACGCACACTCTAAACCCCTGCACACGCTTACACGCACACTCTAAACCCCTGCACATGCTTACACGCACACCCTAAACCCCTGCACACGCTTACACAAACACTCTAAACTCCTGCACACGCTTACACGCACACTCTAAACCCCTGCACACGCTTACACGCACACTCTAAACCCCTGCACATGCTTACACGCATGCCCTTAACCCCCGGTGTAAATCCAACACTGCTGGTGTACATTTAACACCCTAGGTTGTTCATATGAGATCAGAGTTTCATATAAACACCCTACGGTGTTAAATGTACACCACGATTTTTGCTGTGTGCGTGTTATCCATGTTTATGTGTTTGTGGAGCAGTAACAGTGTACATGGCTGAACAAATCCTTGCTTGGACACCCGGTACTACTTAGCACCGAAATTACCTGAGCATCAATGCATATAACATGAATTAATCTAGGATTAATCTAGCGACATATCGTCTCAGGGCTAACACATTGGTGGTGAATTTGCAATTGTACTGGAAAATATCCTAGAAAGCTGCCATGCCACATATTTTATCTTATGTTGAAATTTGTGAGCCAGCTTATCTGCTCAAAAACCTTGCCAAGTTCTCATTCAGTCTAGGAGATGCCCTAGTTGTGCAGTCTGGACAGCGCAAAGAATGCTCGAGCTCATTAATCCACTTTTTGGGGGATTTCAGTTTATTAAAAAGTACTGTTTGCATTTAAAAAGAAAATTTCTGAAAATAAAAAGTAAAGTTGAAAATAAAAAGTTTGAAGTTTGAAAATATGAACATTTGGGGTGGTATTTTGTGTGGAAGTGTGTCTGTGTGGAAGTTATAGTATGTTGTGTCATTGTGGAGAAGCGATAGTGTACTGTGTGTAAGTATGTAACTCTGGAGCAGAAATAGTATGTTGTGTCATAGTATGTCATTGTGGAGAAGTGATAGTGTACTGTGTGTAAGTACGTAACTCTTGAGCAGGAATAGTATGTTGTGTCATAGTATGTCATTGTGGAGAAGTGATAGTGTACTGTGTGTACGTATGTAACTGTGCAGCAGTAATAGTATGTTGTGTCATAGTATGTCATTGTGGAGAAGTGATAGTGTACTGTGTGTAAGTATGTAACTCTGGAGCAGTAATAGTATGTTGTGTCATAGTATGTCATTGTGGAGAAGTGATAGTGTACTGTGTGTAAGTATGTAACTCTGGAGCAGTAATAGTATGTTGTGTCATAGTATGTCATTGTGGAGAAGCGATAGTGTACTGTGTGTAAATATGTAACTCTGGAGCAGGAATAGTATGTTGTGTCATAGTATGTATGTCATTGTGGAGAAGCGATAGTGTACTGTGTGTAAGTACGTAACTGGAGCAGGAATAGTATGTTGTGTCATAGTACGCATGTCATTGTGGAGAAGCGATAGTGTACTGTGTGTAAGTATGTAACTCTGGAGCAGTAATAGTATGTTGTGTCATAGTATGTCATTGTGGAGAAGTGATGGTGTACTGTGTGTAAGTATGTAACTCTGGAGCAGTAATAGTATGTTGTGTATATTTGTGTGATTGTGGAGCAGTAATTGTGTTTTCAGCCTTGTTGAGAGAGCTACAGTGGGGAGGGTGGGGTGGAGGAGGGTAAGGGGTTCCCTCAGGTAAGGTAACATGACAGCACTTAATATTTGGAAGAGATTTCAGCAGGGATGGAAGCGGAAGTGTGAAAGATGTGTTAGGGTCAGGGGAGTGATGGGGGGGGGGGGGGGTGGGGTGGCTTGGGAAGGGGTGGGGGCAGGGTGTTAAGAAATGGTGAGGAATGTGACTGGAGGATTCAAAAAATAAATAAAAGATGTGCCCTGACGGAACACCACAGAGACCACAGTTTATTCCTGGGGGCCACGGAAAAATATAGGGACACGCGTGTGGGGAATAAATTGAACACTCGTAGGATTTGCGTTGAGCTTGCCGTTGAGTTCAGAAGATTGAGCGGCAGGTGAAGGGACGGCGGTGTCAGCGGGCCCGGGGATTTAGACAGCACATCTGATTTAAGGACAGTCTCGCGTGCTGCCGTACAGTGCACAGGTATTCGTATCTGTGCCTTTTATTGTGTGTGATAACAGTGTATCCTCGGGGGAGGGAATTAGTCTGGTACCGGGACAAGACTAGTCGTTGCCAAGTTAATTACGTACCATTTATCCAGGCACTTTTTTTCTCCAGGACAGTTTATGCAGTTACGGGGTCTAAACTGGGAAAGGTATGCTCCCCTAATGTGATTTAACCCTGGGATAAATTATTGCCATCCCTCTGTTACTTCTGTCACTGACAGTCCATAAATACTGGCAATATATTACCAGTCAGAGGAATTTTTGCAAGCGATTTACAATGTTCACCCAGAAGCAGTGCTCTAATGCTAGTTTTAAGATTATCCAGACTTTGTAAACTGAATAGTCATCTCAAGATATTTACAGGGAAGTAGTATATTGAGAGAGACGCTAAAACGTGTATCTTTGTGTTTTGCACGTGTGTTGCATGTGTGCCTGGCCTCATTGGCCTGTGTATGTTTTTGTGTGTGAGTGTGTCAGACCTTATGTGAATACAAAAAAGTATCCATGGGTTGGTGCGTGTGTACTTTCCCATGTGTGGACTTGTTTGTATGTTATGTATATGTATGCATGTGTGTGACTGTGCACATGGGTATGTGTGTGACTGTGTTTATGCTTGTGCACATTCTTTGATTCTCATTGATCCTGGACCAGTGCCTCTGGTATGGACACTAACTTTGAATTGTAGAAATATACATCAATATGAAGTTATTTTTCATCTATAACTTCTCATACACAATGCGACCCAATGTAAAAACCAATGCAATGTCTTTTAAAAGGAATATTGCGTTGGTATGCTTGGCCAACATGGCATGTTAGCAAAGTCAACCAATCCACGGTCAGTTGATGGAGGTGGAAAACACTGTCTTGGGTGGTATTCCCATAAATGCTTAATTTGATCCAGGTCTGGTGACTGAGAAGGCTATGGCTTTTGAATAATGTGAGCGCCATGCTTCTCAAACTATCGGGCGACTGTGCCTGCTCTGTGGACGGACTTCATCACGCTATCATGAAAGATTTAGAACAATTACATGTTTTTTCACACATAAAGTGAAGGTGATCACTCAGTAACATCAATCAATGGTCAGCACAGGCTTTACCGTTGTTATGAGCGCACCAAAGCCATACCAGGGAAATCCGCTCCATGCCGTTATGGAACTGACCGAGCCCTATGCTGTTATGGAACTGACCGAGCCCTATGCTGTTATGGAACTGACCGAACCCTATGCTGTTATGGAACTGACCGAGCCCTATGCTGTTATGGAACTGACCAATTTGAATTTTAAATTTGACAGACAAATTGGCTCTGTGGTCAAAAGTTCCTTTTTTCAGTTGAGGCTCCTGGCCAAAGTAAAGCCCTACCTCTCTCCTAAGGACTTGGAGAGGGTTATCCATGCCTTCATCTCATCTAGGCTGGATTATTGTAATGCTTTGTATGTGGGTCTAGACCAGCTCTCCCTACGACGCCTGCAGTTAGTGCAAAACGCTGCTGCGCGCCTTTTGACCGGCACAAAGAAGCGTGACCACATTACACCGGTGCTGGCTTCCCTGCACTGGCTTCCTGTTCGCTTCAGGATTGATTTTAAAATTGTGATGTTTGTGTTCAAGGCGTTGAATGGTCTGGCCCCTCAATACTTAGCTGAACTTCTCCATGTTCGCACCCCAGCTAGAGCACTGAGGTCATCAAATGAATGACTTTTAGATGTCCCAAGGTCTAGGCTAAAGACAAAAGGCGACCGAGCTTTTGCGGTGGCTGCCCCTAAGTTGTGGAACAGTCTGCCACTGCAAATTAGGTCTGCCCAGACCCTAGAGACTTTCAAGTCACAGTTGAAGACTCATTTATTTTCATTAGCTTTTTAAATTTTTGTATTGAATTTGTAATTTGTATTTGTATTTTGTATTTCTTAAATTGTACTTGTATTTTTATATTTCTTATTGTATTTATTTATTTATTTATTTTTGACTGTGCACTTTATATTGTATTTTGTAATTCTGTTTTTATATTGTAAAGCACTTTGGTGCAACGGTGGTTGCTTTTAAATGTGCTATATAAATAAAGTTGACCTTGACCTTGACCGAGCCCTATGCTGTTATGGAACTGACCGAGCCCTATGCTGTTATGGAACTGACCGAGCCCTATGCTGTTATGGAACTGACCGAGCCCTATGCTGTTATGGAACTGACCGAGCCCTATGCTGTTATGGAACTGACCGAGCCCTATGCTGTTATGGAACTGACCGAGCCCTATGCTGTTATGGAACTGACCGAGCCCTATGCTGTTGGAACACTATTGTGCTAAAACAACCAGGTCAGTTAACTTAATAACAGGTGATCTTTCGATATAAATCCAAACAGGTGACCTCCTCAACATATTGTTTGGATGCTTGCCAGGCAGGTAAGGTTTGACTGTTTGTCAGAGACACCAGGTAAAAGGAAACGTGGAAACAGGAGAAGGGAGTTGTGCTGTGGATGGGTCCGGAACCTCACCCACTGAGAGAAGATGTTGAGGAGGTATTATTTCTCGGGAAAGATCAGTGTCCCTGTGATTAGTTTCCTGGGGCTTGAATCACTCACCTCTACTGGCGATTTATAAGCTACCGGATGTCGATAGTACACATTGTTTCCATAGTTCATTGATGAGAAATCCAGCAGCGACATTGGGGGTTCTTTGGAGCAGTGCACAAGGCCCTCCCCACCATTGCTCCGGTGCTCCTCACCTTAATGGCGAAAAGGAACAGGAACAAGTTCTACACTTCATCACCAGTCCTCAAAGGCTGAAAGTTATCATTTGGCACACTCAACAGCATGTCAGACGGCAACACTGGTGTCATTAGCACCCAGCCACACCCCCCCCCTCCCCCCCCCCCCCCACACACACACACACACACTTCTAAATGCACACACACACTTTACATTTCCCAAAAGTAGCTCATTGTCACCCAGAGGAAGAGATCCAAAGCATAAGTCTGAATGCTAATGTATAATTTGAGTGACACTTTGAGTCTGCCCAGCTGAAAGTGACAGCGGTACTGTGATGAAGGGGGAAAATGACTCTATTAATTTGCAGATCCGTATTTGAAGGCAGCGTGAGCTTGATGTGAGGAATGGCACCCGGCTGGGACAGGACTATCGGCGTGTCTGATGAGAGAAGCTCGCAATTTCCACCGAAACATCAACCAAGAGTCCTGCTGAGGCTCTCTCCTCAGTAAAAATGCACTGAGACAATTTAAAGCAAATTAGCCTTTAGAAACATACTTGGGACTTCTGGGTGGCTCATTCGATTAATGCCACTGTTCTAGTGCAAGTATGGCCCCCACGGTTTGGGATCGAATCCCGACCGTGCCAGTGCTGACTGTGGCCTACAGCCCCGCAGGGTGATAGCATAATTGGTGGTAGCATCGCCCAGGGTTAGGGGGGGTACAGTTGGCATTGCTCTCTAGGGACCCCTGCTGGTCAATTAGGTGCCTACGGTCTCTTTGCTGAAGCTCCACATGAAGTATCTGCCTCTGACTCAAGTCTGTACAAACTTAGCTAGTAGGCCGCGGTGTGATAAGAAGCAGTTGGTGAGATCACATGCTTGGGAGGAGAGTGTGCGCGTATCTATCTGCTTTGGATTTAGCAACATGAGCGTTGTCTCTATATGATTAAGCGTTCCAAACTGGGAAGAACATGGAGGAAAAAAGCTGAAATGGATGAGGAAAGATTTTGCACCAGATATCTTTGCTCTGTTCAGCATGTTCAAACTCACTGTTTGACTCACTGTTCAACTCACTGTTCGACTCACTGTTCAATCCTGAAATCAAAACTTTGCTTCAAATAGATCCAGGTCCATTAGATCACTTTCCAATTTCTATAACAACAGTAGACAGGTGATGTACAATGAGACGTTTAAGACAAAACAAAATCTGAAAAGTTCTTTCATCAGAACTAAGAAACTAATGGTAGGAGATTGCAATACATTCAAATTAAATGTAATCAGCATTTAGCAAGACACTCATATTTAGAGGAACCTTTTTTTTATTCAGTGCAACATATGTTGCATAATTTTTTTATGTTTTGTGATAAATTTATACATTTTTTGAGTCGTTTATAGATGGATGAAGTGATTCTGGTTAAGTACAGTGCTCAAGAGCATAATGGCAGTGCGATTTAAAATTGTAACCGCAATTTATGAGTCCAGTTACAAGGCTAGATCTCCAACCATTATACTACACTGCAATCATACATATGACTCACATAATGAGTCAATAGAGGAGTCAGAGAATCATCTTCTCTAGGATTGAGACTTGGGTTCAGAATCATAGCCTACTCTGACACTTATTCAGACAGACGAAGCCAATCAGGAAATTACAGGGAAAACAAAGTTAGGGAGAGCCGCATGTGGGCGGAGCCGTGGGACCCAGTCCATTATTGTCAGTTTGTGGACCGATTCCTGTTCTGGCTTTGGGATTCATGAGCTTGGCTCACCGAGAATTCCTGCTCTGATTAATCAACTTTACCGTGCACATTCAGTCCAAGTAAAACACTGATAATAATAAAAAAAAGGACTGAAGACCAAGCTCCTTCCTAATGCAATTGTGATGTTACAGGTGGACAGACAGGAAAGTGTCCGAAATCATGGATCAGACACAGAGGTTATTTAATTTTGACCCAGCAGGTCAGGCATTCCTGAGGGTGTGCTGGATCACAGCACAGCAATCACCATCCATCTCTACTCGCTTAGTGAACTGTCACCCCTCCCCCAGGGTAGAGTACAAAGATTTGGGGACACCAGGGATGGCCCCCCGACTGCAGTGACTCATCGCAGGTCGGATACTCAGTCCTAGCTGGCAGTACGAAGACTGTTTGATATCTCCATTAGGATGAAATGGGAAGGAGATACCCAGCAGGTAAGAAACTCAACAATTTTAAACACTATTGTTATAACCCATTCAAAAGGAAAATATACACCACTCTGTTTCAGGTGCCACAATAAGTCTTGGTTTCACGTTAAATCTGAACATTTTTAAAGTTTGAATCTACAGTAGCGGGCAGCACGGTGGTGCAGTGGTTAGCACTGTCACCTCACAGCAAGAAGGTACCGAGTTTGTAAATTAAAATTGCCACTAAATTTAAGCTTCTCAATGTCAATTAGAATATTTTGTTCAAACTTTTTTTGTTCGTAAATATGCGCACATATTTAAGAACGTTTAGGAATGTGAATGAGGCACATAGTCTTTGCCATTAAGTTCAATGGCGACTAAAATATTTTTAATAATACTGAAAACATAAAGGTCATGTCTTTGGATTTCGCCACAGCCATACGATGCTGTACATACTTTTTATATGGATATATAGCAACTGTGTAAGGGTGGATGGGGTTTGTTACTTAATTCTACCAGCATCTAACATGTGCCATTAAACCCAATGCTTTTAATATATAAATATATATATATATATCCATGATTGTACTAGCAGAAACTCAAAGTTTGAATGATGGAGAAATGTGACTTTTTGGTGACGATTGGCAGGCAGGTTGTTTTTCTCCCGCAGCACTGTTCATGTAAACCATTTTGACAAAAATAAATGTAATCATTACAAAGAAAGCACTTTTTGACCATGAGCGCAAATCACACAATTATCCGCGCATGAAAACTTAAGTGAACGCCGCTCGTTTCGGTTTTGTTTTTATGTCCTATATGCACAAATGAAAATGGCGCTTGTAAGATGAGTACGTGTGCCTGGGTCTCTTGTTTCTTATAAGCCGCGTTTTCATTGGGTGATTGCCATATGGAAACAAACCCCTTTTAAATGTATATACTGCCAGATATTTCATAATTAAAGTCACCCATGCCTTGTAGCGGTGAGTAATATGTTTATACAAGCAGTGGAATGAGAACTCTGGGCAACCATCTGTGGGTGTGGGTCAGGCTGAGCTTATTTAATTACATGCAATGCAACTCCGCATAACTCTGCATAGGTGTGTATAGCAGTTGTGCATCCAAAGTAGCTGGGAGTGTGTAAAAAAAACACTTAAGTTACTCCTTAAGTCAGGATTCGGTCCATACTGTGAAAATTGTTTTGCCATACATTATTAAAAAATAAATTTAAAATTGCCACACAATTTTAATGACACAAAGTTTTTATTGGCAATTTGACAGCCTGACAGAGGTTTTGTTTTTTTGGAGACAGCTTGGAGCTTTTTCAGAGTTGTTAATGAACCTAAAAAAATTCCGCTTTGAGTCATTTATTTATTTATTTATTTTAAATTCTCAAAGCAATACCCAAATTGAGTGCATTGACTGATGCCGCCCTGTATGTAACTGTGGCCATGGCTTTGTGTGTACAGCGGGCATTTAGATGGGGCTGTGTTCCTGTCGTAAGTGCCTGTGTTTGCTTGAGCACAGATTGCAACATGGAGTAGAGCTGCTTTCATGTGTGTGCTGAAGCTGTAAGAGCAATGTTACTTTCTCCATCGACTTCGTAGGGGTCATTTCACTTCCTGCTGGCGACATGCCTCCCAATGTGCTTTTGCCACTTTTCTGTTAAAATTGATAAGTGAAAGACACTATTCTTTTAGTTATAATAAAGAATATGCACATTCTCCCTCTGCCAGTAAAAATAGACACTTCTAATTAATTCTATAATGGTCTGAATATTCAGTAAAAATGAAAAAAGCTCAGTAGTAATAAAATATGATTATTAGACAGGAAACTGCCGCCAACGACATAATCAAGGTGAATATTTTTTCAGTCAGCTTTTTTCTTTAAAAAAAAAGATAGTTTGCTTGACAGGAATTAAACTTTACTAAACCAAAATAACAATGTGGGACATATTATAAAAAAGCTAAAAGCTGGAGACAAAGATAAAAAAAAACACTTATAAAGATACAAACAGGCTTACAAAATGCAGTTACAAAACAAAAAAAAATCCACCCGATGATTTATGAGCGATTTATGTGATTGAGTTCATATGCACATTTATTTGCATTACCTTTACCCAGCCCCCATCGTGTGGCAAGCCCATATTACAGGCGCGGTGGATTAAGCTGTAACGGAGACAGTCTCATGATGGAATATAATTATTTCTCTGTTGTAAATCACAAAAAAAGAACAAAAAAAAACAACTCAATCCCCTTGGAGGATAAACATTCCCCTGATGGATGGTATATGTAAATGGGGAGAAGAGGAGACAGATGTTTTCATGGCTTTCTGTTTTTTATATCTGGGACAGGGTTAATTGGCATGCTCGTTGTAATGAAGGTTTTGATAAGCGGGTTTCTTCCTGAAGCAGAATTCTGAAGACAGGTGAAGACATTACTGCCAATGTGAGCTCCATTTGTCACTTCTCTCTCTTTTTTTGTATTTTCTTTTTAAATTTCTCATCATGTCAATGGTTTGGGCAGCAGTGGGGATATATCTGAAAGAACACAAGGGACCACATGTTCATTAATATGACAAAGCTGTCAGAAGATTCACACTCTAACGTCTCACACAAAAAACCAGAAGAAGCCACTTGGGTGGGGAGTAGCCACTTGGGGATGGAGGCAGCACCCCATAGTGCAGATCTGACAAAGTACAGGTGCTGATGTACAAGATGAACCATTTCAGCCAATCAAGCGCTCATCAAGATAATGATAAAAACGCTAAAATCCTATCTCCAGTGTTGTTGACATTACAGCCATAAAAAATTACAAGAACCTTTTTAAATAAAAAAAAAAGCCTATAAAACGTATAGAACCAATATAGTGTCTATGTTCCTCCACCGGTCAGTTTACTGACCTGTGCTGGTTTCAGTGCAAAAGTAGCTCCTGTAGTACCAAAAGTGGTGACACTCAAGAATGTGTAGGAACATGATGATGGAACCAAGAATTTATGACGAGAGAGAGAGAGAGAGAGAGAGAGAGAGAGAGAGAGAGAGAGAGAGAGAGAGAGAGAGAGAGAGAGAGAGAGACTACCCTGCTTTTGATAGTGTTCCTTTCTCATTTACGCTGATGCTTTAGGAGAACAGAAAACATGGTGACAGTAAAGGGTGTGTTGTAAATCTCAGGCAGAGAGATAGAGATTAGGTTGTGTAAAAGAACAGATTCACAGACGATCCTGTACACTGGGCTTTGTCTTAAGTCTCTTTGAGTCAGTCTGCACAATTGCTGTTTTACTGGATAAAAATTGTGAATGGATTTTTAGATTCTCCGATTATTGCCTTGTGTACTGCGGGGCCCTGTCTTTCCTGCAGTTTTACTGCACTTAAAAGTATACAGTATTCCCATATTGGAATAATATTAACAGAGCTCTACCCCTAGCCTTTAAAGTGCTGTATTTATTTTTAGAAAAAAAGTATTTCTGTCAGTGGAAACACAAGATCTGAATGCAGGTGAACTCGATACCCTGTGGAGCCCGGCCACTGTTTCAGAACGATGCGTTTGTCCTGAAAACCTGAAAAACATGTGTAGCTGAATGGCCTATTCAATAATGACTGCAGAACATGGTACTTACCTTCCAGTTTGGTGTTTAAATGGTCTATGATGAAATCAGTGGAAATATTTGTTCTTGATTATGTGTGAGTGTGTGCGTGTGTGCGTTTGAGTGTGTGCGTGTGTGTGTGTGTGTGTGTGTGTGTGTGTTTGTACATGCATGTGCACATAGATAGATAATACTTCCCCAGGGGAAAATTGTGTTGTCTTGCAGAAACACACAAAAAAACACATTAGACATCACAGACAATGCTAAAGTATTTATCATCATGCATTAAATACATAAACTAATAATTAATTTATGCTTCAAAACTATGGGGAGAAAATACAAACTGGAGAAGATGGGGGATTTTAGTCTTCTGTTTGGATTTGATCTTATATAGCCGGGCAGTGAATGTCAACAAAGCAGGACATACATATCTGCTGTGGAGGCTGCTTTGAGGTTAGCACCATGATGTATTTTATGTAGAGTAAGACGACCTCCTCTTGGCAGAGTGTCAAGGCCAGAAACTGCAGAGGATCCATTCTGACATAACTCACTTGCTAAATGAGTGTCTACCCAAAAGTAACAGCAGTACCTTTGTTTCACCACCAGGTGGCAAAGTATTTACAACAGGGTAGAGAGCGTATTATTGTAATGTACATTGTGCAACCAAAATTAAGTAATTGGCTCTTACTTTAAGAAAAAACACGGCCAGAATTGAGCAACAATTATGCATTGTGACATCGCTACAATGAGGAAATGTATCCTTTGCACATGTGTGCAATTGTCAGGCAATGTAAAAAAATCCACCTCCTGTTAGCATAATTGTGCTGGTCCAGATCTGTGAACTACCTACGGGCTAATAGTCACTCAGAGCTCTTGTACTGCGAGAAGCCAAAGGGACAAACTCTCTTCCTTTGGCAGTCTGGCATGTATATATTTTTTTCTGCACAACATCGGCAGAATCTGCCCCTTCCTCACCTATTCCCTGCTTGCACCATTAAACCCCTGCAGCTAGTACCGAAACACAGCTGGAAGACTTGTCTTCAATCCTCCCAAGCATGCTCATGCCTCAAGCCTCCTCATCTCACTTCACTGGCTACCTGCAACAGCTCACGTCAAGTTTCACACCTTAGTATGAGCCTAGGGGGCACAAAGTGGAACACCTACAGCATACGTCCAATGAATCTTCAAGCCCTGTGCCCCGGCCAAATCTTTCCGGTCTGCAACATCAACACAACTGGCTCTCACTTTCCTCCATGCTGGGTTTTCCCAGTCACGACGCCTGACCTTACTCGCACCACATTGGTGGAACAAGCTTCCCGAAGCGGTCAGAACAGAAACATCATTGGCCCGTCCTCTTCCGATACAGACTAAAAACCCACCTCTTCATGCATCATGGTTCCTACCCTGTAGCGCTTCCACCTTTTGTTACGGTTTTGGTATTTTTATGGTTTTAAGTTGTATTTTATGGCTTTATGTCTCTCTTCATATGGCTGAATGCATCTGTATGTATTTATAATTTGCACTTTGAGGTTGTTGGTTAGCACAGATAACTTACACCAGTGCTTTAGTGGTGTCCCATCTGTCTTTGCGGGTCTGTAAATGTTGTTAGCCTAGCCCAGTGGTTCTCAAACCTTTTCTGTCACACCCCACTTTGGAGGAAGAAAAATGCCCCACTGCCCCAACAAAATTGTAACAAAATGGTCCATGTTGAACTTTTATTTAAATAAAAATCCATCTGTGCTTTTTCAAATATAAAGAAAATTGCACTTTCAAGTAAACCAGATTGCTCCATTAAACAAAAACAAATAAAATGTGCAATCACTTTCGTGATTTGCTTTTCTTTTCTCCCCTGCCAAATGTCTCTTAATTTTGCTAGTTACCAGTTATTTTGTTAGCTACAGCTTAGTTTCACACTCCACTCCACTTTGAAATCGCGGGGTTTTTCGCGGGGTTTGTCGCGTGTTTTTTCACGTTTTTTTATTTTTTTCTCACCGAAAGAAGTCCGACGTAAAAACATTGGTTCCGCGCTGCATTTCTGCATTTCCCCCTGCGCCCCACCTGTAATACCACTGGCCCCACAGTTTGAGAAACACTGGCCTAGCCTGTTACTATTTCTAATATTAATCATATTAATGCACTTATGTTTCTCGTATACTGTAAGTCACTCTGGACAAGTATGCTGCTAAATTAATGCAATGTTATATGCCAGTTAAAGAGACAATTTACAGGAGTGCCAGACAAGTTCGGGACCAGGGTTCTGCTGTCAATGTTGTTGAGGATGGAGAGAGAGGATTGTGACTTCCATCTTCTGGAAATGGGGACACCATTTTCCTTTCATATTTAAATGACAGTGTTGCTTGCCCCTGTGTGCCCTTTCCTTGTTTTTACAGAGCACATAGCGTGATTTTATTTGTCACCATCGCGTACGTGCTTTGGGTAAAACATTTTCAAAACCAAAACTCTTTTCCTGTTTGTCACCTCACAAACGTATGATGCTGCTACTCTGAGTTTATCTCCCAGAGTTTCTCTCCTCTCCCCAGTGTTTTCTCTCTCTCACTTCTTTATCTTCGCCTCGCAAGCCTCCGCAGCCGGCAAGGGTCCGTGGCGAAAAGCCGCCCTCTTCAGCGATGCAGCGAGGCGCGGAGTGTCACCGCTGTGAAGAGCGTTCAGTCCGTTCAGAGGGGGAGGGGGTACGGTGTACGCCGTGCTGAGTGTCTCGCACAGGCAGAGACCCTCCTTTTAAGAGAGAGGTTTCACAGCAGCTAATTTCACCCGGGTGGGGTAGCGTGCGTGCGTGTATGTGGGGGGGGGGGGGAATGTTCCTTTTGAAATGCATCTCAGTGAAATAACCCAGAAAAAATAAAAAAAGGAAATATAAAAAAATAAAAAAAATTAATCTGTAATGCTCTGTCGGCAAGAAAACGGCAATGCTCCGTGGAGACGGGTTGATTGACAGCTCATCAGGAAGGGTGGAAAGAATACATTGGTTATGAGAGCATCATCAGTATTCCGTTTTGGGAGGTGCCCCGCATGTGGCTCGACCCTGTGTCCATCACAGTACTGCTGAGATGTTATTCAGCCCTGAAGCTATTTTTACGGTACCAGCCTGAATCCGCGGTATCAGAATGATTCCACCGTACCAGGCTGAATCCTCGTTACAAGCCTGAATCTGCAGTACCAGCCTGAATCTGCCATACCAGCCTGAATTCACGCAATCAGCCTCAATCCTCGTTGCAAGCCTGAATCTATGGTACCAGCCTGAATTGGTTGTACCAGCCTGAATTTACGGTACTGGCCTGCCTGGAGGTGAAGTTTTTTTAACTTTTAAACATCTTTTTATTTAAACTATTATAAATAATTTTATGTATGTTCAAGATGTTTTTTAATATATAAATGAATAAGTACTTTTTCTCAGTGCTTGTTTTTTTAGAGAGAGTTGATGTTCCACTCCTGCAGCATCTCTGGAGCAACTCTCAATTCTCCTATCAGACCATTGGTTTATTTCATGTCACTATCCTCCAACCCCTCTTGGGAGTGTTTAGTCAGACGTCAGCAAAAAAAAACACTGCATTTTTAATCATTTTATCAGCTATTTCAGCAAACAGGGTTTTTGAAGGTGTGAGGCAGACAGGTATAGACAGCTGATATGATGATGGCTCGATAAAACATCTTTTCAAAGCGATCTGCCTCGTCTATCAAAAAGCTCATACTACATGGAAATAACCCATTGAATAAATAAAGTTTTTACTCCATCCTCTTCCTCCAGAATCGGCTTGTGTCAGTGAGTGTGTCCATGTTTTTGCATATGACTGTGTGTGTATTTGCGTGTTTGTGCATACGGGCACCTCTGAATGCACAATACGTTGAACCTGAAGCTGATTGGTCACAGCAGCAGAAGACCAGGCCGAGTTCCGCTCCTGTGAGCTAAGAACAGGGCTACAGTTGGCACATGATCACCAAAACAGGAAAATTGACGATTGTAAAAATGTCACCTGGTCTGACGAATCTTGATTTTTGCTGCTAATTGCAGATGGTAGGGTCAAACTTGAGCATAAACGGCATGAATCCATTCTTTCTTGTGTCAACGGTGCAGGCTGATGGCGGTGGTGTAATGGCGTGGGGGAGGTTTTATTGGTACATATTAGGCTGCTTAATACCAATTGAGCACCATTTCAATTCCACAACATAAGCATACTATAAACATACTGAAGCATTTTTGCTGACCATGTGCATACTTTTATGGCCGAAGTCTACCCTTTTTCAAATGGATACTTGCAGCAGGGTAATGCACCTTGCACACATCACCTGAAGCTGGTTCCACAAACATGACAGTGATTTGAGTTTACTCCAATGGCCTGCGCAGTCCCAAGAGCAGTCCCAAGATCTCAATCCAATAGAGCACCTTTGAGATGGGGTGAAATGAGAGGCTCGCAGCATCAACATGAGGCAGAAAAACCAAAATACCTAAAGAATGTTTCCAGCACCTATTTGAATCAATGCTGCAAAGAATTTGATCTGTTCTGGAGGCAAAAGGGGGTCCTACCCAGTACTAGATAGGTGTACCTAATAAAATCGCTGGCGGGTGTGTGTGTGTGTGTGTGTGTGTGTGCATACATGAGTGTGTTTGCATGCATATATTCAAGGGTGCATGTGAATGTGTGTATGCCTGTGGGTGTGTGTATGCACATACATGAGTGTTTGTGCATACGTACAATATATTTGAGGGTGCATGTCAGTGTGTATGTGTTTGTGTGTGTGAGTGTGTATGCCTGTGTGTGTGTGTGTGTGTGTGTGTGTATGCCTGTGTGCGTGCGTGTGTGTGTGTGTGAGTGTGTATGCTTGTGTGTGTGTGAGTGTGTATGCCTGTGTGTGTGTGTGTGAGTGTGTATGCCTGTGTGTGTGTATGCCTGTGTGTCTGTGTGTCTGTGTGTGTGTGTGTGTGTGTGTGCGTGCGTGCGTGTGTGTGTGTGTGCATATTTGTGTATAAATGCTTCAGTCTCTGGGATGGATGTTGTGGGACTGCTGTTTCTATGGTTACAGCAGTTCTTTTCCCTGCTGTGGTGGGAGGGTGGTGGGGGTAAAGCACCACAAATACGAGTTGGCTCGAGTCTAGCAGCAAGATTCCCTCTTCTATTGATCAGTCAGTTTTGATTGATGCAAAGTGTGTCATGGACGGATAATTAGACATCATTACCCGAGGCCACAGAAAAGCGATAGCACCTGGAAAAGACTCATTAGATTGTAACATCTGTATTTCTCTAAATAAGATGAGAGAAAATGGCCAAACAGCAGTCATCTCGCCGTAACACTGAGCCCCATTTTCCTCCGTTGCAGTTCCTAGTGCGGCCAGAGGGATCCTCAGCCTCTTCTCTTCACCCACCCGTGTAGGAAGATGAAAGAAGGATTGTAGCCGAAGACCACGGTGCCCTCCATACGTGCTCGGAGAAAGGAGGGAACCACGTAAAACGAGGCCTGTGCAGGGAAAATGTCCTTCTGTCAGACCTACAAGCAAAACGAAAACTATTAAATTAAAAGAACGATTTTTCCCACCTGCACAGGCCATACAGTCATGAATACTTCCATTCAGACTTTGTATCCAGGTACATGTGCCCTGTCTGTCCACCGTGTCCACTTCAATTTGCATTTATATCTTAATCACAAACAACTATATGAATGCTGTTCCAGATGGCCTTCGAGCAACACTGATTCTGGTTACTGTGCATCTCTGAAGGTCTCTCAGGTGACGAAAGGTCTCACAGACAGACCTGAGGTGGGAGACACAGGGGAAAAAAGGAAATGGAGAGATAGAAAGGGTTGGAGAAAAGAGTGAGAGATATATTGAAATGGATATACGGGGGAGGAAGGGGGGGGGGTGGAGAGGGCAGGGGGGTACGAGTATATATGCTAAAAGCAGACAGAGCCTTTGGAAGATCACTGAAGTTGAAAGGCAGCTGACATGTTTTCAGAATACAGTCTCAAAGGTGAGCAGGTGACCTTGGATATCCATTCAGCTTATCTTTTGAAATGCATTGCGGCTTTTACCGTCTGTCTATTATATCATCGCAGAATAGAGGTGCAATTTTTTTCTGCTGGAAGGAAAGTTAACTGTGCTGCAAAGTTCATGTCCTCGAGAATGAAAGAAAAAATCGGATATTTTCTTAATAAAAGCAAATAAAAGGAAGTTTAAATTATGTTTGTGGTTTTGCAGAGAGAAATAAACTGAAAACACATTACAACAATGACCTGGCAGTCAAACAACTACAAACACAGACAGTAAAACGAGTCCTTTATACTCAGGAAAAAAAGCATTTTCACACACACAGACATACAAAAAAATAAAGACATGAAGACACACACAAACGCATGAAAAAAATTAAACACACACAAATAAAGGCATTAACATACACACACAAATAAAGGCATTAACACACAGACACACACACACACACACACACACACACACATGCACATGCCAGTCATACTCACATAGGTGTCTCTGCACCCATACGCACAAGTACACACAAATGCCCGTTCTATGAAAACAGAAACTTGACTGTCTGGGTGGGGTATATGTGACGATGCAGGGTCCAGCAAATGGCCAGAGAGAGGGTTAGAGGGACACCCGTACCTGGGGGAAGGTGATTGTGGAGCTTGTCTATGTGGAGGCCACTGCTCACAGGCAGTCTGAATGCCAGCTTCCTTTGCTAGTTATCTTCCTGTTTGGACTGTACCTTTTATGTTCTTTATTTTTCTTTTTTTAATATTTAATGTGCAGTGTTGTGAGAGTGCGGTGTTATGTGTGACGGTGGGGCGTTCACCTGCAAACTGAGCTGTCGGGGAAGAAAACAGCGCTCTGATCCCTGGGAGAGTAAGAGAAGAATGGAAGTCTGTCTGAGCAGAGTGGCAGTAGAGTCTAGCAGAATGCACTACCCGCAGTCTTTGATTGTACGGCCCTTCTCAGAACTCCCGTCCCGGTGATCGCCCCTGGTATCGATGCGCGGGTGGCCAGCTTAGCCAGGGCATGGCACACCGGTGAGTGCGCATGTTCCCCAAAATCCACTCAGGTTCCTCCAGTGGAGGTGCACCTGAAAAAGTGCACATCTTGGTGTGGTCCTGACCTGATTGTTATACGAGCCACTTTGGTAAAACTTTGCGCAGGCTCTGTTTCAGCTTCAATCCGTGTCAGTGGTAGTTAGTTCACACAGCATTGTGCTCCGTGGGTTGTGTCACATGTCAGGTCTAGAAAAGCCATGATTTGTCTCCCAGCAGGCCCTAAATAAATGAGGAATATCAGATTTGTAACAATTTTTTTTAGCAGGCCTATGGGCTTTGAGATGAAAATTTGGTGAAATATTGAGGAATCCCTGCATAAGGAGATATTGTTTTGTCAAGCGTGTGTCAGGCCCCACTTGCTCATGATGGTCATGATAGATGCTTGTTGAATGTGTTTACGGCTAAGAGTTTGTTTTCTTGCCATATTGGCTAAGAGGACAGGGCCCAGTGAGATAAGTGTAACGCCCTCCCCAGACCGGAGAAGTGCAAGCATCTGCAACGGTCTGCATCACATCAATAAAATGAAGGCGTCTATTATAATCAATCGAGAAACCTACACTAGCTGCGTGCGTCGTGTCACATTATGCTTCGCCCTGCGTTGCTGCTCGCACTCATTCTATTTCAGACGCGACACTCCAGACCTCTTTGCCTTTGTCAAAAGACAGCAGAAAAAACCCCCACCCCCGTTGTTAACGATTGGTTCTTTTTTTTCCATCGCACCACTACTAAATGCGTCCGGTGTCGGTATACAATTTTTTTGTCGCAACGCAGTCTGACGCAGACGCTCGCACGCGTCCGGTCTGGAGAGGGTGTAACAACCCAACAGCTTAACAACCCAGCAGCTTGTAATGTGTCAATGAAAGCACTCAAAGTGTAAGTGAGAACCCACAGCTGGAATGAAACCATCGCCCTGGCGATGGCACGTGTTGGCAGTACTCCGGTGCTGGACGAGCGGGGACCGAGTTTCCTCATTTAATTATTACAAGCCACACTTTGACTAGACAGGGTGGCTTTGGGAAAGTTTTGGAGCAGTCGCAGTGATTAAGTCACTGACAAAAATGGGGGTGGGGATAAGATGCAGGCTGCTGTAAACTTTTCAAAATGTTGCCTCAGTTCCACTTTGCGCTTGTCTGTCAGTGACATGCTCCGCCCAGGTAGTTGAATTCAGTTCCTTTTAAAAAAAAAAAAAAATGTAAATAGATTTGAGGCCACTTTCCTCCCCCTGAAGAAATAAAATAGCCTGCGGTCACGTCCATCGTCCCCAGAACTGGCTCTGTCACACCACGCACGTGTACACTTGCTGTTCGCTCCCCCTGTGACAAACGCACCGTGCATGTCTAAACAGGCCCTCTCAAGATACCACTGCGCCGGGGTTACCGGGGCATTACCGCCGTCTCTAGTTGTTTGCAAAACCGGAGAAGTCACGGACGCCAAGCAGATTCAAACCCAGAGACGTGAAGTTCCTTACGAAGAAGGCACTGCTTCCCTTTTAATTTGCTGCAAGGTTTCCATGGGGTCCAACTCTTGGCAAAAACTTGTTTGCAATTATCTCTTGGCCAAAATGCTAGCAGCTTGTGGGGATGAACTCAGGATAGTGACAGAATATAAAAACCTTGATTGCTTCTCTAGTAACTGCAAAATTCCACAAAACAACACAACAGTCTGACACATAGCAATTATGTCACATTCATAAACGTATGTCCATCCATCCATCCATCCATCCATTTTCTAAACTGCTTAGTCCTGGTCAGGGTCGCTGGGGGGCTGGAGCCTGTCCTAACCGACATTGGGTGAAAGGTAGGAATACACCGTGGACAGGTCACCAAACCATTGCAGGGCCCACGCACCATTCACTCACACATTCATATCCCAACGAAAATTTAGACTCTCCAATTAACCCAACCTGCATGTCTTTGGGCTCTGGGAGGAAACCGGTGTACTTGGAGAAAACCCACGCGGACATGAAGAGAACATCCAGATTCCACAACGAAAGGCCCTTGGCCGGGATTACAACTCCATACCCACCTGCTGTGAGGCGACATCGCTATTCACTGCACCACTGTGCAACCCTTCATGTATGTCAAACATGCTATTTCAATTAAATTAACCCACCCCCACACATACGAACGGAAAACATGTACACCTTTTTATTAATTATTTCATCCCGTTTACACCTTTATAACATCCTTTCACCTGTTTGCAAAATCAAATGCAACGAAATAAAACACTTCTGTCACGTGTTTGCACCCGAGTCCCAATATGTTCACACCATTAGAACGTTCGGTTATCGGTTTATACCTGTACCTGTTTAAACCTCAGATCTTGATTTTACCTGTGTAGTATATGTTCTGCAGGATGTAGTCTGTTCTGCAGTATTGCAAGCCAGCTGTGTTCAAACACCTTGGATTTAATGGTGGCTCACTCTTTCTCACTCGTACCTGCTATTCTGTCCATTCTGATTCTCATTTGTCCAAAAACTAGGAGGCCTCATCTATGGTAACTTTTGAGTTTTCCTGACCAGTGTCCCAGGGAATCGCAGTCTCTGTGCCTTAATGGCCGCATACAACAAAACCATCCCAGTCTGGTAACACGGTCTTAAGTATTTGTATGGGGAATCAACATATAAAAAATAAAAATAAATAAAAGGTCTAAATTCCTAGTACAAAATTAATGAAATAATTGAGGTCAGGGCAGCTTTAAATCTTGGACAGTACATACCACATGGCTCAACAGCTAATTAGCAAGCCACTTGTTTACATCATAGTGTGATGCAATAACCCAGGGAAAGGTGTGATATGTTGTGAGAGTGAAAACCAGTAATTAACACTCTCTTGTCCCAAACAGATGAACAGTGCATTTGTATGAGCGTGCTGTTGTCCATATGTTATGCCCTTAAATATCAATACCTTATTCACAGCTCCAAAAAAAGATACAGATGCTGTAATCAGACTTTATCATATAACTGTTTATATGTAGAAACAAGCGTCCATCTAAATCCACAAGGCGTCTCTTCCATTCCCAGAGCTCATTAACATCCAGTGAAGATGGTTACACAGTTATGAATGTGGCGTTATAGTAATTATCATTTTAATTGGTGTTATATTAATTAGTTTGGAGTGGACTACATGAAACAGAACAACACATATGTGGACACTCTAGGCTCTGTGGTGCCTAAACAAAGGTAACAAAGACCAGCTCAGTCAGAGAGCTGATTGACAAATAAGCCGAGAATGTGTTATTGATCACAAATTAAGGTCACTTGCGGCAGTTTGTGGTGATTTTTCATGAATTCAACTTAGCATCTCAAGTGTCCATATTGTTCAGCATTGATTCATGCCATTTTCATTCAAACTATAATATTGCTTGTTCTTATATTCAAATCTTTCTCTAAGGAAATGGCGAAAGTGTGTGTTTTTCAATAAAATTCAAGAGTGCCGATAAAGGCTCCATTGTGAGTTTATGATTGCGACAGAAGCAAGTGCACGGAGCACTTACTTGGATTGCTTCTAGATTCATAATTATAAATAATTAATCTGTCACTTGTTTTAATTCACGTGCCACAGTATTTGCAGGTTCTTTAATATGTGTCATGATTGTGTGTATATTTACTGCTAAGCCTTTTGGCAAGCGGTAAATGTGGGGGTTGTGTCAGGAAGCACAATGCCAGCAAGGGTCAGGAGCCGTAATGAGCTGACCACATTCACACTGTGTTACTGTTGTGTGTGGAAAAAATATAATGCTATTACTGACAGGAGCGATTTTCTTGAAATCTACATGTACGTAATTGTGTACATTTGAAACTCTTGGCTTCTGTCAAGTTGTTTACTGAATGAATAGGTACACACTCGTGTTTTGTTTTTGTGTTTCAACCTATTTTAAGCCACCCTTTTCCCCTCTGTTACCCAATGAAAGTGGAAAACAGAGATGAGATTGTTACTTGACTATCTCAAAATAAGGCAGGGGACGCTATTAGTTGCAGGAACCGACCTGCTTATAACTGACTCTTTTTATTTTTCATAATGATATGTGTGCAAAACGAATTTAAAAAAGACACGAAAGAGGATTTCAACCATAGAAAAAAAAGTGACGTTTTGCCAATAAAGAGTTTGAGGCATCATGCAACATAATTGTAATTTTCAGAAGACAAATGTGTTTTATGGAAGTACGGCTGGTAAAATGGCAGAGAAAACAAGGCTTTTAATCGTTAATCCTGTGTGGAAGGTAATTAACTGGCTTCACAGGGTCCATGCAGACTCATGACTGAAATTATCAGAGGCTAAGCAGAGAAAATCCAGAGTAAAACACACTCACAAGCAGTAAAGTGAAGTCAAGCACGGAGACATGAAGGGGTATTAAAACAAGTGATATGTGCCAGTGGTTACATAGAAAATCCCAAACCACATACTGTACATACATACAGTGAGGTACAAAGGTCTGAAGACACAATTAAGATCTGTTTGTTTTTCATCAAAAACTAATACAAATTTTTTACTCAGTTCATATTTCTGAAGCAAGGTCACATCATTTTTTACTAACATAAGCCAAACCATTTTGCTGATATGAACAGAATGTCCAAATGTCTCAATATTTTGTATGTCCACCATTCTGGTGACTGTGGAAGGAAAGCCATACAATTTAACACTACTTGCTGTTCTTTAGACTTCAAATAGTCCTGGCAATTCTTTGAAGTGTGTTTCGGGCAATGAAGGGCTATCCCACACTAAAACAGATTTTAACCACTGAGTGCGCTGCCTGGTCCTCTCATGAGGAGGGCATTATTGCCCTTCAGACCAGACAGCAAGGTTTATGCACTCAACAGGAAGTGCTGTGTGAACAGTTGCATGGACAGGGTGAAAGTATTAAAGAACTCACACAGAGTCTCCGTGTCCTGTCTCTCATAGTCACTCCTCCTGTTCTTCCAGTTACCCAAGCACACTTTAATGGGGAGAGCACCTCCTTCTGGTCGAGGCTTTTATAGATTCTGGGGCCGTGGATTGTTTTATTGATGCCCGGTGGGCAAAAAAAAAAAACATACCGGTCCAACGCCTTGATCAGTCTCATTTAATTACCGCTCTCGACGGTCGTCCATTGGGTTCAGGCTCGATAGAGAAGATTACCTCTATCCTCACCATGTCTACTCTTCAACACAGTCACATTGAGAGTATTCAGTTCCTGTTGGTGGATTCCCCTGCTTACCCTCTTGTGTTGGGTCACACGTGGTTGGTCAAACACAATCCTTATATTAGATGGGGAGGGAATCAGTTAGTGATTCAGCAATGGAGGCCTTTATGTTCCGTTCAAGGTAATTTCACTCCATCCAGGATTTCCATGGAACGAGTTGACATTTCTGATTCCGAGTCTGAGCCGAAAGAGGTTGCTTGTCCACCTAATCTAGAGGGGTCAGTCTCAGGTTCTGAGGCTTGTGACGAGAGTTTGGAGTGGGACTATGACTGACGGATATTCTGACTGGGTAGAGCCCGCTACTGATGAGATTTCTGATTCTGAGATTGAGTGGTCACCTTCTCCAGACTCGACCGCTCAGAGTGAAGCAGTTGAGATGGCAGGGACATTAGAATTTCCGTTACCGCATAACCTTCCTATTGAATACTCTGAATTTGCGTTTATGGTTTTTAGCAAACAGAGGGCGACCACCCAACCTCCCCACCGTTCATACGATTGTACAATATAACTTTATCCGGGTACCACTCCTACTAGGAATAGCTTATATTCCTTGTCTACTCCCGAAAGTACGGCTATGAAGGAATATATTGATGAGGCGCTCGCTAATGGCTTTATAAAACCATCCACCTCACCTGCTGGTGCAGGGTTTTTTTTTGTTAAAAAGAAAGATGGAGGGTTAAGGCTATGCATTGACTGTTTGCGCTTAATTCCATCATGATGAAGAGCCGTTACCCGTTACCCCTGATGAATTCCGCTTTTGAACGCCTTCAGGGGGCAGTGATTTTTTCCAAGCTTGACTTCCGCAATGCTTATAATTTGGTGCATATGCGTGAGGGTGATGAATGAAAAACCGCCTTCAACACACATAACGGCCACTATGAATATCAAGTTATGCCATTCGGGCTCACTAGCGCCTCCTCTGTGTTTCAGGCATTGGTGAACGATGTTCTGCAGGAGATGTTAGAAAGATTCGTCTTTGTGTACTTACGATATTTTAAGTTCCATCCAAGAATATTTTGGACCTCGAATTTATTAAGGAGTTTCTGAGCAAGCAGTCCGAGGGATCGTCTGGGGTCATCCCTTAGAGGCGGGGGGGGGGGGTCCTGTCATGGTTCGTGGGTTTTGTTTTTTTTGTCTGCTGCGATTCTTATCCTGTTTCCTGATTGAGAATCTATCAGATTTTTTTCATGTTCCGGTCCTGGGTTTTGCTTTCCCGTGCTCGTTATTCATTTCACCTGTGCTTATATAAATATCACCAGCGGGGTATGTAAGTTCCTTACTTCCGCTTCCCTGGTGCTTCTTTGTCATTCATTTGTATGTAGCCCTATGGGAATTTGGGGTATTTCAGTATTTCCTCATTGTAATTTAAATTTGGTTATTTTACTTTCATACGTGTTTTTCTAAATGCTAGAAATGTGTACATAATGTTTACATGCATTAAAAAATATGTTAGTTTAAATTCATGTATTTGGAGAAAGAACCAATCAGAAGTCGGGGTGAGAGTTCGAGAGGAAGCAGGGAGTGTAACGTGAAAAGAGAGAACGAGATGGGAGACCGGAGAGAGAATTGCTGAGTGCATGATACAGTTAGAAGTTGCTAAAACGCAAGTTTATGCTTATGGTGGCGAATGTGCTTTTGGACTGCACGAACAGTGAGTCTTATAGACATTTTGCAGTAAGTAGCTTGTGCGTTATATGCAATTATTGCGGAGAACTCGGTTAGAGTTTCCAACGAGGAGAAAACGGAAAGCTAGTCAGCTCGACTTAGCAAGAGGAGTTTCAAAAGACTTTGCCAGCGAGTAGCCTGCTCGGCCGCCCTGTGTGCATTGTCTGGAACGAGGTTCGATCGTGTGGATCACCTGCTTTGCTTTGCCGACTTCACCAGCCCGCCAGAACAGCGTGCAACGGCGAGGACGACATCGACCAGCACTACGGTAGTAATTCTTTTTTTGTTTGCGGCGCCACGGCGCGAAACGGCCATTTTGTTTACGGTCTCTCCGCTCCCCAGCAACGCTACAGGCCTGCATCAGTCCATGCATCTATTCACACGACAAATGGTTGGGTACCCAGTTAATTTAATTAGTAAAATGCCGGCTTAGTTTAGAAATGAAACTGTGTTGGAAGGATTTGTTATGGACTGAACTGTTTGAGTGAAACTGAAACTGAAAGTAATCTATGTGTATGTTTGTGACTAATTTTCAGTAAATAGTTCAAACTTATTTCTCTTGGGTATTGTGTATGTCATTGAGTAGTTTGAGACTGATGTGTTGATAGATAGTAATGGTTAAAAAGTTACAGTAGCCTCATTTAAAGTGATTCTGATTTATATGATATTTCATTTGTTGTTTATTACACTGGTAATGAGAATAGCTATTTAACAAGGTTAAAATAGTGATGTAACTGTAAAAGCTTAATTTAATTTAAGAAATTTGAATACATTTAGTGAATTACGATTAGTGCATTAACTAACCTTAGAGAGAGAGATCTCTCGCCATCAGAAGAATACGGGAGCGCACTCCACACTAATAGCTAGACACGCTAGGGGGCGCTACATAAAATGGGGGCTCGTCCGGGATGGTTAATTAATGCAATTAATTAATCAGTCATTTGATGCTAATAGCTGGTGGCATTAGCTGTTAAAATTTTTGTTAGTTTCTCAAAGAAATTCCAGTAGTTCAAATAGTTTACTGAGAAGCTAAAAGTCTATGCTAATCTAAATTAATAGCTGTTAACTTTAGCCTGGAATTTGTTATTAGCTTCTCAAGGGAAAATAAGTCAAATAGTTTATTGAGACCTAAAAGAAAATGGAGTCGCAGAGTAGCACTGTAGAATTAGTTAAAGAGCTCAAAGTCTGGTGCAGAAGAGAAGAATTGGATGAAGACCATGCCGTAATGGTGATGATTCCAGAAGATGGAGAGAATGCCCAGATTGAAGAAAACATGGGAAACATCAAAGCCTTAGGCCGAGTGCGAGTGAGAGGACGGACACTCAGTCTGAAGCTGAATCTACTAAAAGTGCTATGCGAGTGTAAGGAAGTGGTGGACCCCACCAAAGTCCCTCCAGAACTGTTGCCGGCTGGCAAGACTGAAAAGTGGAGGATCATTATTGCTTCTGAAAATCCTGTTCCTGGTGACGGTGCTTCTCCTAGCCCGTTAAAGAGTTTGTTGGATGATCCGCCAGCGGGTGGCTCGGCTGAGTCTATTATTCGTGCGGTAGGTGATTTGTTGACTAAGATGGGGAAACCATCAAGCGAGAACAGCAGTTACCGTCAGCTGAGAGTGTTCTCCGGTACTTTGCCAACTCCAGTTGGAGAAGAGTCTCTTGAACATTGGTTAGAGCATGCGCGACTGATGGTCGAGGAAAGCGAGTGTTCCACTAAGGAGAAACGACGGCGTATCATGGAAAGTCTGAAAGGTCCTGCGTTAGCTGTTGTAAAGGCTGTGCGGACTGCTGATCCAGAGGTTAGCCCGGCTCAGTGCTTAGAAGCCATTGAGAGTGCTTTTGGGTCTGCTGAGACAGGTGAAGACCTGTATTTTGCCTTTAGGTTGTTACAGCAGCAGCCAAAGGAAAAGTTGTCTGACTTTCTTAGGCGCTTAGAGTTGTCGTTGACTAAGGTAGTTCGTCGCGAAGGTCTCCCTACAGGCCGTGCTGACCGTGCTCGAGTGGAGCAGCTGCTGAGAGGTGCTGTCCATTCCGATATGATGCTGGTCCAGCTCAAACTCAGGGAAAGGAAGGAAAACCCTCCATCATTCTTGGAACTGCTGAGCGAGATCCGGAGTGAAGAAGAGTATGAAACTTCTAGGATGAAGCTGAACACATCTGTGCAGAGAGTCCATGCTAACCCTGCTACGGACAGTAGAAAGGAAGACGTTGAGCATTTGAGATCTGAAGTTCAAGAACTCAAGTCAATGTTCACCTCCATGAGAACGCTGCAAAGCCAAGTTGTAGCAGATAGCAAAGACCCAAGGTCGCTGACAAAAGTGCCCTCCCCAGAGACAGGCGGTGAGGATGAGGTAGCTGCCTTGAGAAAACAAGTGAAGAACCTGCAAAAGCAAATGGCAGGCCAAAAGTCTAAAGTCTCTGAATCCCCTGCTACAGTTCATAGAGTAGAGTCATCAAGACAAGTCCACAGTGATAATAGAAAGCAACCATCTAACGACTCGGATGGGAACTTTTGTTATCGCTGTGGTGAAAATGGCCATTTCTCTGCTAAATGCCACAATGCAGAGAATCAGGCCAAAGTGATCCAGAAATTGATCAACTCGCTGAAGAAAGCTAAACAGGGTGAATCACCAGTAAGGCGTCCCACAGTGTGCTCAGCTAGGAAAAGTGAGATAGCCACGCTGAGAAGAGACATTCCTCATGGACTGATTGGCCCCTCTTCAATCGTTCCAGTGAAGATAAATGGCCAACATTGCGACGCACTCCTTGATAGTGGCTCACAAGTCACCATTATCTTTGAGACCTGGTACAAGCGGCACTTACATGATGTCCCAATCCAGCCAGTGTCAGGATTGGCGATATGGGGGCTAAGCGACACCAGCTACCCCTACCTCGGATATGTTGTAGTGGAGATAGAGTTTCCGGAGAAGGTCACAGGCTCGAAGGGGACACTGTCGGTCCTGGCCCTGATATGCCCAAGTCCTCAAAGCCCTGAGAAGACCTCTGTGATCCTAGGAACTAATGCTAACCTGTTCCAGAGACTGTCTAGACTCTGCAGAGAGACCACGGGAGTGGACATTGCTCAGACACTTGGCATAAAAGCAAAGAACTCCATCGGGCACACAGTCCAGCCAACCAACGAGGGTGGAGAGGATGAAGTAGGATATGTGAAGTGGATGGGCCCAGGCTCACTTACCCTACCTCCGGGTGGTGAATGCTGTGCCATCTGTGAAGTAGAGTTGACGAAGCCGCTGGATCAAGACCTGCTGATGGTCGAAGCCTCACCCACTGTTCCATTACCATCTGGAGTACTGCTGCAGCCGATGGTCGTGCCGAGTACCGCAGTGGATGATCACCTCACAGTTCTTATCCAGAATGAGTCTCTGAAGGATGCAGTCATCCCAGTTGGAACCGTCTTAGGCCAGCTATGCCCTGCTGATTCAGTCGTTCCATCTCTTAAAGTTGAAACCGAAGCTGTGACTGTTCCAACAGAGTTAGACCCTCAACTGATCCAGTTTGGCGACTCGCCCATACCACGTCAATGGAAAGAGCGACTCCGTCAAAAACTATGTGAGCGAGCTAGCGTATTCTCATTGCATGAGTGGGATGTTGGCCTGGCAAAGGATGTTGAACATCATATCAGGATGACAGAACCAAAGCCGTTCAGAGAACGTTCAAGACGCCTAGCTCCAGCAGATATTGACGATGTCCGTAAGCACTTGCAGGAGTTGTTGAAGACTGGCATAATTAAGGAGTCACGTAGCCAGTACGCATCGCCAATTGTGGTAGCCAGAAAGAAAACTGGGCGTGTCAGGATGTGCATTGACTATAGGACCCTCAATAGCCGTACGATTCCAGACCAGTACACAACTCCTCGCATAGATGATGCGTTAGACTGCTTGACTGGAAGCAAATGGTTTTCTGTCCTCGATCTACGCAGCGGCTACTACCAGATTGCCATGGCGGAGGAGGACAAAGAAAAAACCGCCTTCATTTGTCCCCTTGGATTTTTCCAATTTGAAAGAATGCCCCAGGGCATAACAGGAGCGCCTGCAACGTTCCAAAGACTTATGGAGAAGGCGGTCGGCGATATGAATCTCCTTCAAGTGTTGGTTTATTTAGACGATCTCATAGTCTTTGGACGTTCGCTGGAAGAGCATGAAGAGCGCCTCCTGCGGGTGTTAGACAGGCTTGAAGAGGTAGGGCTTAAACTCTCCCTTGACAAATGTCAATTTTGTCAACCCAGGGTTAAGTATGTGGGTCACATAGTTTCCGCTGAGGGCGTTGCCACTGACCCTGAAAAGCTAGAAGCAGTTGCTAAGTGGCCTAAGCCCACAGACCTTAAGACGCTGCGATCTTTCTTGGGTTTCTGTGGGTACTACCGACGCTTTATAGAGAACTATTCAGCAATCGTTAGGCCCCTCACGGAACTGACCAAGGGCTATGCACCTACCCGGCATGGAAAGAAGCAAGTCCTGGACAAGACCAAGACCTACTTCAAGGATTCAGAACCATTCAATGACCGATGGGACCTGTCCTGCAGGGATGCATTCAACCAAATCATTCAGTGTCTGATTAACGCGCCTGTGTTGGCATTTGCTGATGCCAATAAGCCATATGTCCTACACACAGACGCAAGTTTCAAAGGGCTCGGTGCCGTCCTCTATCAAGAACACCCCGAAGGGTTAAGACCGGTGGCGTTTGCCAGCAGAAAGTTGAGCTCTCCTGAACAACGATATCCTGTCCATCAGCTAGAGTTCCTGGCGCTTAAATGGGCTGTCGTGGATAAATTTCACGACTACCTCTACGGAGCCAAGTTCACGGTACGCACCGATAATAACCCTTTGACGTACGTACTTACCACGGCCAAGCTCAGTGCGACAGGTCATCGTTGGCTTGCAGCCCTAGCCACCTATGACTTTGACGTAAAGTATAGGCCTGGTAAAGCAAACATAGATGCTGACCTGCTCTCTCGTAACTTTCCTGAAGATGGTGAGGAGTGGGATAGCATGTCTCCAAACGTGGTGAAGTCCATATGTCGGCGGATACAAGTTGAGGAATCCTTGTATACTTCCCCCAGATATGTGGAACAATTAGGAGCTTCGCCAGCCTGTATTCCCGATGTGTATGCCTTTCCGTCTCAGATACACCTGAACTCACTGGAGCAACTGTCAAAAGCGGACTTGATGGCTGCCCAGAAGAAGGATAGTGTGATCCGACGTGTGATTGAGGCAGTGAAACAGGGAGTCTGGCCTAGCAACATAGATCTACACCCAGAGATGCGGCTGATGAAGAGGGAAGTTGGCAAACTTGTGATGAGAGATGGACTTCTGTACAGAGCAAGCAAGAAAGATGAAGAGGAGACACTACAGCTTGTGCTGCCTGCTGAGTTCAGAGAAGTAGTGTTGCATTCTCTTCATGACGAAATGGGCCACTTAGGAGTGGAAAGGGTCACTGAACTCCTAAGAGCAAGATTCTACTGGCCCAAAATGGCTAATGATGCAGAGGCATATGTGAGAGACTGTGGGCTGTGCATCACTCGTAAAAAACCTGCCAAGAAAGCCGCTCCCTTACATCAGATCACCAGCAGTGGTCCTATGGACCTGGTGTGTATTGACTTTTTGTCAATGGAATCCGATTCCAGAGGCATTAGTAACGTCTTGGTCGTGACCGATCACTATACCAGATATGCTCAAGCCTTTCCTGCGAAGAATCAGAAAGCTCTGACGGTAGCCAAGATCCTTGTCGAGAAGTATTTTGTCCACTATGGCTTGCCGGCTAGAATTCATTCCGACCAGGGAAGAGATTTTGAGTCGAGACTGATAAGAGAGCTGCTGACAACCTTGGGCATACGGAAATCACGAACGACTCCGTATCATCCTCAAGGGGATCCCCAGCCAGAGCGCTTCAACCGTACGTTGCTCTCTATGCTTGGTACGTTAGGCCAAGAGAAGAAGAGATCCTGGAGCCAGCATGTACCTTCATTAGTGCATGCTTACAACAGCACAAAAAGTGATGCGACGGGATACTCTCCTTATTACTTAATGTTCGGTAGGGAAGCTAGACTACCTGTAGACCTGTGCTTTGAAACCTCCAAAGATGGAACTCAGGAGAGAAACCATTACCAATATGTGGAAAGCCTGAAGCGTGACCTGCAAAGAGCATACCAACTTGCTAGTCAAGCTGCAGACAAGACTCACTTGAGGAATAAGAGAGCCTATGATCAGAAGGTCAGCTTTCAGAACATACAGGAAGGAGACCGTGTTCTTCTGAAGAATCTAGGACTCAAAGGGAAACACAAGCTTGAAAGCCGTTGGAGTCCCATACCCCATGTAGTTGTAGGAAAGATGCCAAACTTACCTGTATTCCGTGTAAAACCTGAGGGAGGCAAAGGCGGAGTAAGGACCATCCATCGTGACCACATCTTACCTATTGGGCAGTCTGTCAGGATACCAGTCGATCAAGCATGTGAAGAAACCCCTGTGAGAACAAGAACACGTTCAACCCGAACAAGACAAAGACAACAGAACCTGAGTCAAAGAGAAGTCCCAGAGATGACAGATTCCTCGTCTGATGTGGAGTGTGGCCAGTCTCGTACACCATACCGGGAGTATCTGGAAAGCTTACTGAAGAGGAGAGTGTCAGATCGAGTCTCTGTGAGCTCAGAATATGAAGACGCCATAGAGCCAAGTCCTGTCCAGTCAGCTGAAGAGCTTGATGCCGACAGAGAAGACGAAGGGGTTAAGGCTGTGCCAGATTCGGACCCCTATGATTCCGAAACAGACCTGGATGCTAGAAGAAATGCTGTCATTGCACCCAAAGAAAAACGGAGCTCTAAAACCAAAGTAAATAGAGTACTTAGACCAAGAACAACTGAAAAAAGACAAGTAAAACCAGTATTAAGACTTACTTATGATGAACCTGGAAAGGCAAGTGAGCAACCACTTACCATAGTTCATAGAGGCATTATCATCAAGCTAGGTAAAAACTAGTATTAGTTCATGATAGGAACTTACAGTTCTAAAAAAAAAAAGTATTTCTCTACAGAGTTCAATGTTGAGAGTATGTTTTATTTAGTAAGGGGAGGATGTAGCCCTATGGGAATTTGGGGTATTTCAGTATTTCCTCATTGTAATTTAAATTTGGTTATTTTACTTTCATACGTGTTTTTCTAAATGCTAGAAATGTGTACATAATGTTTACATGCATTAAAAAATATGTTAGTTTAAATTCATGTATTTGGAGAAAGAACCAATCAGAAGTCGGGGTGAGAGTTCGAGAGGAAGCAGGGAGTGTAACGTGAAAAGAGAGAACGAGATGGGAGACCGGAGAGAGAATTGCTGAGTGCATGATACAGTTAGAAGTTGCTAAAACGCAAGTTTATGCTTATGGTGGCGAATGTGCTTTTGGACTGCACGAACAGTGAGTCTTATAGACATTTTGCAGTAAGTAGCTTGTGCGTTATATGCAATTATTGCGGAGAACTCGGTTAGAGTTTCCAACGAGGAGAAAACGGAAAGCTAGTCAGCTCGACTTAGCAAGAGGAGTTTCAAAAGACTTTGCCAGCGAGTAGCCTGCTCGGCCGCCCTGTGTGCATTGTCTGGAACGAGGTTCGATCGTGTGGATCACCTGCTTTGCTTTGCCGACTTCACCAGCCCGCCAGAACAGCGTGCAACGGCGAGGACGACATCGACCAGCACTACGGTAGTAATTCTTTTTTTGTTTGCGGCGCCACGGCGCGAAACGGCCATTTTGTTTACGGTCTCTCCGCTCCCCAGCAACGCTACAGGCCTGCATCAGTCCATGCATCTATTCACACGACAAATGGTTGGGTACCCAGTTAATTTAATTAGTAAAATGCCGGCTTAGTTTAGAAATGAAACTGTGTTGGAAGGATTTGTTATGGACTGAACTGTTTGAGTGAAACTGAAACTGAAAGTAATCTATGTGTATGTTTGTGACTAATTTTCAGTAAATAGTTCAAACTTATTTCTCTTGGGTATTGTGTATGTCATTGAGTAGTTTGAGACTGATGTGTTGATAGATAGTAATGGTTAAAAAGTTACAGTAGCCTCATTTAAAGTGATTCTGATTTATATGATATTTCATTTGTTGTTTATTACACTGGTAATGAGAATAGCTATTTAACAAGGTTAAAATAGTGATGTAACTGTAAAAGCTTAATTTAATTTAAGAAATTTGAATACATTTAGTGAATTACGATTAGTGCATTAACTAACCTTAGAGAGAGAGATCTCTCGCCATCAGAAGAATACGGGAGCGCACTCCACACTAATAGCTAGACACGCTAGGGGGCGCTACATAAAATGGGGGCTCGTCCGGGATGGTTAATTAATGCAATTAATTAATCAGTCATTTGATGCTAATAGCTGGTGGCATTAGCTGTTAAAATTTTTGTTAGTTTCTCAAAGAAATTCCAGTAGTTCAAATAGTTTACTGAGAAGCTAAAAGTCTATGCTAATCTAAATTAATAGCTGTTAACTTTAGCCTGGAATTTGTTATTAGCTTCTCAAGGGAAAATAAGTCAAATAGTTTATTGAGACCTAAAAGAAAATGGAGTCGCAGAGTAGCACTGTAGAATTAGTTAAAGAGCTCAAAGTCTGGTGCAGAAGAGAAGAATTGGATGAAGACCATGCCGTAATGGTGATGATTCCAGAAGATGGAGAGAATGCCCAGATTGAAGAAAACATGGGAAACATCAAAGCCTTAGGCCGAGTGCGAGTGAGAGGACGGACACTCAGTCTGAAGCTGAATCTACTAAAAGTGCTATGCGAGTGTAAGGAAGTGGTGGACCCCACCAAAGTCCCTCCAGAACTGTTGCCGGCTGGCAAGACTGAAAAGTGGAGGATCATTATTGCTTCTGAAAATCCTGTTCCTGGTGACGGTGCTTCTCCTAGCCCGTTAAAGAGTTTGTTGGATGATCCGCCAGCGGGTGGCTCGGCTGAGTCTATTATTCGTGCGGTAGGTGATTTGTTGACTAAGATGGGGAAACCATCAAGCGAGAACAGCAGTTACCGTCAGCTGAGAGTGTTCTCCGGTACTTTGCCAACTCCAGTTGGAGAAGAGTCTCTTGAACATTGGTTAGAGCATGCGCGACTGATGGTCGAGGAAAGCGAGTGTTCCACTAAGGAGAAACGACGGCGTATCATGGAAAGTCTGAAAGGTCCTGCGTTAGCTGTTGTAAAGGCTGTGCGGACTGCTGATCCAGAGGTTAGCCCGGCTCAGTGCTTAGAAGCCATTGAGAGTGCTTTTGGGTCTGCTGAGACAGGTGAAGACCTGTATTTTGCCTTTAGGTTGTTACAGCAGCAGCCAAAGGAAAAGTTGTCTGACTTTCTTAGGCGCTTAGAGTTGTCGTTGACTAAGGTAGTTCGTCGCGAAGGTCTCCCTACAGGCCGTGCTGACCGTGCTCGAGTGGAGCAGCTGCTGAGAGGTGCTGTCCATTCCGATATGATGCTGGTCCAGCTCAAACTCAGGGAAAGGAAGGAAAACCCTCCATCATTCTTGGAACTGCTGAGCGAGATCCGGAGTGAAGAAGAGTATGAAACTTCTAGGATGAAGCTGAACACATCTGTGCAGAGAGTCCATGCTAACCCTGCTACGGACAGTAGAAAGGAAGACGTTGAGCATTTGAGATCTGAAGTTCAAGAACTCAAGTCAATGTTCACCTCCATGAGAACGCTGCAAAGCCAAGTTGTAGCAGATAGCAAAGACCCAAGGTCGCTGACAAAAGTGCCCTCCCCAGAGACAGGCGGTGAGGATGAGGTAGCTGCCTTGAGAAAACAAGTGAAGAACCTGCAAAAGCAAATGGCAGGCCAAAAGTCTAAAGTCTCTGAATCCCCTGCTACAGTTCATAGAGTAGAGTCATCAAGACAAGTCCACAGTGATAATAGAAAGCAACCATCTAACGACTCGGATGGGAACTTTTGTTATCGCTGTGGTGAAAATGGCCATTTCTCTGCTAAATGCCACAATGCAGAGAATCAGGCCAAAGTGATCCAGAAATTGATCAACTCGCTGAAGAAAGCTAAACAGGGTGAATCACCAGTAAGGCGTCCCACAGTGTGCTCAGCTAGGAAAAGTGAGATAGCCACGCTGAGAAGAGACATTCCTCATGGACTGATTGGCCCCTCTTCAATCGTTCCAGTGAAGATAAATGGCCAACATTGCGACGCACTCCTTGATAGTGGCTCACAAGTCACCATTATCTTTGAGACCTGGTACAAGCGGCACTTACATGATGTCCCAATCCAGCCAGTGTCAGGATTGGCGATATGGGGGCTAAGCGACACCAGCTACCCCTACCTCGGATATGTTGTAGTGGAGATAGAGTTTCCGGAGAAGGTCACAGGCTCGAAGGGGACACTGTCGGTCCTGGCCCTGATATGCCCAAGTCCTCAAAGCCCTGAGAAGACCTCTGTGATCCTAGGAACTAATGCTAACCTGTTCCAGAGACTGTCTAGACTCTGCAGAGAGACCACGGGAGTGGACATTGCTCAGACACTTGGCATAAAAGCAAAGAACTCCATCGGGCACACAGTCCAGCCAACCAACGAGGGTGGAGAGGATGAAGTAGGATATGTGAAGTGGATGGGCCCAGGCTCACTTACCCTACCTCCGGGTGGTGAATGCTGTGCCATCTGTGAAGTAGAGTTGACGAAGCCGCTGGATCAAGACCTGCTGATGGTCGAAGCCTCACCCACTGTTCCATTACCATCTGGAGTACTGCTGCAGCCGATGGTCGTGCCGAGTACCGCAGTGGATGATCACCTCACAGTTCTTATCCAGAATGAGTCTCTGAAGGATGCAGTCATCCCAGTTGGAACCGTCTTAGGCCAGCTATGCCCTGCTGATTCAGTCGTTCCATCTCTTAAAGTTGAAACCGAAGCTGTGACTGTTCCAACAGAGTTAGACCCTCAACTGATCCAGTTTGGCGACTCGCCCATACCACGTCAATGGAAAGAGCGACTCCGTCAAAAACTATGTGAGCGAGCTAGCGTATTCTCATTGCATGAGTGGGATGTTGGCCTGGCAAAGGATGTTGAACATCATATCAGGATGACAGAACCAAAGCCGTTCAGAGAACGTTCAAGACGCCTAGCTCCAGCAGATATTGACGATGTCCGTAAGCACTTGCAGGAGTTGTTGAAGACTGGCATAATTAAGGAGTCACGTAGCCAGTACGCATCGCCAATTGTGGTAGCCAGAAAGAAAACTGGGCGTGTCAGGATGTGCATTGACTATAGGACCCTCAATAGCCGTACGATTCCAGACCAGTACACAACTCCTCGCATAGATGATGCGTTAGACTGCTTGACTGGAAGCAAATGGTTTTCTGTCCTCGATCTACGCAGCGGCTACTACCAGATTGCCATGGCGGAGGAGGACAAAGAAAAAACCGCCTTCATTTGTCCCCTTGGATTTTTCCAATTTGAAAGAATGCCCCAGGGCATAACAGGAGCGCCTGCAACGTTCCAAAGACTTATGGAGAAGGCGGTCGGCGATATGAATCTCCTTCAAGTGTTGGTTTATTTAGACGATCTCATAGTCTTTGGACGTTCGCTGGAAGAGCATGAAGAGCGCCTCCTGCGGGTGTTAGACAGGCTTGAAGAGGTAGGGCTTAAACTCTCCCTTGACAAATGTCAATTTTGTCAACCCAGGGTTAAGTATGTGGGTCACATAGTTTCCGCTGAGGGCGTTGCCACTGACCCTGAAAAGCTAGAAGCAGTTGCTAAGTGGCCTAAGCCCACAGACCTTAAGACGCTGCGATCTTTCTTGGGTTTCTGTGGGTACTACCGACGCTTTATAGAGAACTATTCAGCAATCGTTAGGCCCCTCACGGAACTGACCAAGGGCTATGCACCTACCCGGCATGGAAAGAAGCAAGTCCTGGACAAGACCAAGACCTACTTCAAGGATTCAGAACCATTCAATGACCGATGGGACCTGTCCTGCAGGGATGCATTCAACCAAATCATTCAGTGTCTGATTAACGCGCCTGTGTTGGCATTTGCTGATGCCAATAAGCCATATGTCCTACACACAGACGCAAGTTTCAAAGGGCTCGGTGCCGTCCTCTATCAAGAACACCCCGAAGGGTTAAGACCGGTGGCGTTTGCCAGCAGAAAGTTGAGCTCTCCTGAACAACGATATCCTGTCCATCAGCTAGAGTTCCTGGCGCTTAAATGGGCTGTCGTGGATAAATTTCACGACTACCTCTACGGAGCCAAGTTCACGGTACGCACCGATAATAACCCTTTGACGTACGTACTTACCACGGCCAAGCTCAGTGCGACAGGTCATCGTTGGCTTGCAGCCCTAGCCACCTATGACTTTGACGTAAAGTATAGGCCTGGTAAAGCAAACATAGATGCTGACCTGCTCTCTCGTAACTTTCCTGAAGATGGTGAGGAGTGGGATAGCATGTCTCCAAACGTGGTGAAGTCCATATGTCGGCGGATACAAGTTGAGGAATCCTTGTATACTTCCCCCAGATATGTGGAACAATTAGGAGCTTCGCCAGCCTGTATTCCCGATGTGTATGCCTTTCCGTCTCAGATACACCTGAACTCACTGGAGCAACTGTCAAAAGCGGACTTGATGGCTGCCCAGAAGAAGGATAGTGTGATCCGACGTGTGATTGAGGCAGTGAAACAGGGAGTCTGGCCTAGCAACATAGATCTACACCCAGAGATGCGGCTGATGAAGAGGGAAGTTGGCAAACTTGTGATGAGAGATGGACTTCTGTACAGAGCAAGCAAGAAAGATGAAGAGGAGACACTACAGCTTGTGCTGCCTGCTGAGTTCAGAGAAGTAGTGTTGCATTCTCTTCATGACGAAATGGGCCACTTAGGAGTGGAAAGGGTCACTGAACTCCTAAGAGCAAGATTCTACTGGCCCAAAATGGCTAATGATGCAGAGGCATATGTGAGAGACTGTGGGCTGTGCATCACTCGTAAAAAACCTGCCAAGAAAGCCGCTCCCTTACATCAGATCACCAGCAGTGGTCCTATGGACCTGGTGTGTATTGACTTTTTGTCAATGGAATCCGATTCCAGAGGCATTAGTAACGTCTTGGTCGTGACCGATCACTATACCAGATATGCTCAAGCCTTTCCTGCGAAGAATCAGAAAGCTCTGACGGTAGCCAAGATCCTTGTCGAGAAGTATTTTGTCCACTATGGCTTGCCGGCTAGAATTCATTCCGACCAGGGAAGAGATTTTGAGTCGAGACTGATAAGAGAGCTGCTGACAACCTTGGGCATACGGAAATCACGAACGACTCCGTATCATCCTCAAGGGGATCCCCAGCCAGAGCGCTTCAACCGTACGTTGCTCTCTATGCTTGGTACGTTAGGCCAAGAGAAGAAGAGATCCTGGAGCCAGCATGTACCTTCATTAGTGCATGCTTACAACAGCACAAAAAGTGATGCGACGGGATACTCTCCTTATTACTTAATGTTCGGTAGGGAAGCTAGACTACCTGTAGACCTGTGCTTTGAAACCTCCAAAGATGGAACTCAGGAGAGAAACCATTACCAATATGTGGAAAGCCTGAAGCGTGACCTGCAAAGAGCATACCAACTTGCTAGTCAAGCTGCAGACAAGACTCACTTGAGGAATAAGAGAGCCTATGATCAGAAGGTCAGCTTTCAGAACATACAGGAAGGAGACCGTGTTCTTCTGAAGAATCTAGGACTCAAAGGGAAACACAAGCTTGAAAGCCGTTGGAGTCCCATACCCCATGTAGTTGTAGGAAAGATGCCAAACTTACCTGTATTCCGTGTAAAACCTGAGGGAGGCAAAGGCGGAGTAAGGACCATCCATCGTGACCACATCTTACCTATTGGGCAGTCTGTCAGGATACCAGTCGATCAAGCATGTGAAGAAACCCCTGTGAGAACAAGAACACGTTCAACCCGAACAAGACAAAGACAACAGAACCTGAGTCAAAGAGAAGTCCCAGAGATGACAGATTCCTCGTCTGATGTGGAGTGTGGCCAGTCTCGTACACCATACCGGGAGTATCTGGAAAGCTTACTGAAGAGGAGAGTGTCAGATCGAGTCTCTGTGAGCTCAGAATATGAAGACGCCATAGAGCCAAGTCCTGTCCAGTCAGCTGAAGAGCTTGATGCCGACAGAGAAGACGAAGGGGTTAAGGCTGTGCCAGATTCGGACCCCTATGATTCCGAAACAGACCTGGATGCTAGAAGAAATGCTGTCATTGCACCCAAAGAAAAACGGAGCTCTAAAACCAAAGTAAATAGAGTACTTAGACCAAGAACAACTGAAAAAAGACAAGTAAAACCAGTATTAAGACTTACTTATGATGAACCTGGAAAGGCAAGTGAGCAACCACTTACCATAGTTCATAGAGGCATTATCATCAAGCTAGGTAAAAACTAGTATTAGTTCATGATAGGAACTTACAGTTCTAAAAAAAAAAAAGTATTTCTCTACAGAGTTCAATGTTGAGAGTATGTTTTATTTAGTAAGGGGAGGATGTAGCCCTATGGGAATTTGGGGTATTTCAGTATTTCCTCATTGTAATTTAAATTTGGTTATTTTACTTTCATACGTGTTTTTCTAAATGCTAGAAATGTGTACATAATGTTTACATGCATTAAAAAATATGTTAGTTTAAATTCATGTATTTGGAGAAAGAACCAATCAGAAGTCGGGGTGAGAGTTCGAGAGGAAGCAGGGAGTGTAACGTGAAAAGAGAGAACGAGATGGGAGACCGGAGAGAGAATTGCTGAGTGCATGATACAGTTAGAAGTTGCTAAAACGCAAGTTTATGCTTATGGTGGCGAATGTGCTTTTGGACTGCACGAACAGTGAGTCTTATAGACATTTTGCAGTAAGTAGCTTGTGCGTTATATGCAATTATTGCGGAGAACTCGGTTAGAGTTTCCAACGAGGAGAAAACGGAAAGCTAGTCAGCTCGACTTAGCAAGAGGAGTTTCAAAAGACTTTGCCAGCGAGTAGCCTGCTCGGCCGCCCTGTGTGCATTGTCTGGAACGAGGTTCGATCGTGTGGATCACCTGCTTTGCTTTGCCGACTTCACCAGCCCGCCAGAACAGCGTGCAACGGCGAGGACGACATCGACCAGCACTACGGTAGTAATTCTTTTTTTGTTTGCGGCGCCACGGCGCGAAACGGCCATTTTGTTTACGGTCTCTCCGCTCCCCAGCAACGCTACAGGCCTGCATCAGTCCATGCATCTATTCACACGACAAATGGTTGGGTACCCAGTTAATTTAATTAGTAAAATGCCGGCTTAGTTTAGAAATGAAACTGTGTTGGAAGGATTTGTTATGGACTGAACTGTTTGAGTGAAACTGAAACTGAAAGTAATCTATGTGTATGTTTGTGACTAATTTTCAGTAAATAGTTCAAACTTATTTCTCTTGGGTATTGTGTATGTCATTGAGTAGTTTGAGACTGATGTGTTGATAGATAGTAATGGTTAAAAAGTTACAGTAGCCTCATTTAAAGTGATTCTGATTTATATGATATTTCATTTGTTGTTTATTACACTGGTAATGAGAATAGCTATTTAACAAGGTTAAAATAGTGATGTAACTGTAAAAGCTTAATTTAATTTAAGAAATTTGAATACATTTAGTGAATTACGATTAGTGCATTAACTAACCTTAGAGAGAGAGATCTCTCGCCATCAGAAGAATTCGGGAGCGCACTCCACACTAATAGCTAGACACGCTAGGGGGCGCTACATGTACATTGAGCCAGGTATAACCTGGTTTAAGAGACCTCGTGATATTAACTTTGTTAAGTTCACAAAGGACTTGCATTTAGTTTATTCAGGTATAGGATTGTGTTTCCTCCTGTTAGCGTTCTGCGCTATTTATTTCCGCGCTGTTCTCTACGAGACAGTGTTTTCTTTTGGTGGTTTTGTTTTGTTTCACCTTTTATCGGACATTGTAGAGTTACGTTCCGAGGGTGTTTTCTTTGTTTTTCTAATCTCCTATTTTTAGAAGATTTAGATTTGTGTTTTACTCATTCTATTCGAGTTCGCCCTATTTTCATGGGTATATTTTGTTTGGCTGTTTAGCTGTCAGGAATTAGCTCCTGTTTTTTTGTCTCCCTTATTAGTCCTCACCTATGTGGGTGACTTGTCTGATCTCCCTCACCTCTGTGTTTATCCACTACAAAATCCATCACAATTAAAACATAACCAGTTTAGTTATGTTTTAACTGCTCATAACTAAATAATAGTAATACTAGTATGGGTAAAGTAGCCTCCTTCTTTACCTATACAGCTATTTTTACAGCTAGCTATATATATATATATATATATATATATATATATATATATATATAATTATTATAATAAAAAATACAAACATGAATAATTTAGTTAATAATTTAACGGCATACACACATAAAAAAACAATAGCATCATTGGCATTCTACGTTAAACCTTTTTAAAGGGCAAATGAAAGTTAGAGTGAGCACACTGTGAATAACAATGACTACACTGTGGTTTCATCAACGCAGATATGTGCTCATACCTTGAGCTGTTAAATTAGGTTGCTGTTGAATATCACTCTAAACCTCAAAGGATAGTCATAGATTATAGGGGTGCAGGGGTTGTTATGTCCCCCTCAGCTTCTGAAGGAATAAGAAGCTTATTCCATGTCCTGCTTTTGGGTGACATCCCCTCCCCAATCAATCAACATTTTCAAAATGAGATACATGCCACTTCCTGCAAGTATCAATACTTTTATTCTCCCCTTCATTCTCTTACCTCTCCCCGTGGATTAATACCTTGGCAACTAAGGTAAGTGACGGTCTTCATAGGCAAAAGCAATTTACTTACGGTAATCCTCTGGGCATAGCATGGCATGACACCGTTTCTTTAGTGCCACTACATCAGCACGGCTGTTCCTTTAATTTATCTCCATGATTTTAATTGTTTATGTGCTTTGAAGTTCTCTGTGACATTATATCACAGAACATGTATAGAATATTTCTTTCATGATATAAGTCAAATTAAAAAATATGACTCTGCATGCAATGGTTATCAAGAAAATGATATCGTTCTGAACATAAATATAGTTATTTGAATCAAAGATGACTACCAGCGGTTTCAAAGTCGAATTTATCTGGGATGAAGTTCAATGCTCATACCAAAACGCTTGCCTGTGGGAGCTGATGCTCCATTAAAGACCGGAATCTGCTGCCATCTTCCTCTTGGATACTTTGATCCAAAGAGTCAGAGCAAACAGTGTGTTTACAGCAGTTTAGCCACAGCATGATACCACAGTCCTCTTACTTAACCTAATGGAGAACTGCAACTGCAATTTTGGAGAGCCATGACAGCTTCTTTCAGCAGTTTTTAAATGGCCCATCAGGGTCATTAGACGGGGTCAGATCCTTGGTTGGTTCTTGCAGCACAACCGGTCCATGAACTTTACCCATCTTAGCCGCCTTTGAACCAGACCACAAGAAGAAAGGTGCTGCAATTGAGGTATACCTGCTGTGATACGACAGAGATTAGTGGTCATGAGGGGAAGGCATATAGTACATCCCTCTATGCAATTGTATGCTATAGCTTTGATAGCACAGCCAAACCGTCCAGGGATACCCACAGCGAACAGCAGATTGTTTATTCGAATGTGAACAAATGAGCACACGATGTCTCCCCATGTAACGAGGAACGTTTGGGATCTTTAAAAAATGCAGCCCTGTAATGTCATTGCAGAACATTACATTGGGAACATTCTGTGGTGTATAAAAGATAACAAAAAAACATTCCAGGAACATCCCATACATTTCGCAAACATTGCAATGTGTTCCCTGGATGTCATAATGCTGAGTTCCCTTCAAGTCCTCAGAACATTCTTAAAACTTGATTGTGGAACTTTCTCTTCACATTCCATGAACATTACAAGAACATTCTATGTCACATAAGTGGAATATTCTAGGAATGTTAGTTGAAACGTTCCCTTTCATTTTCTCTAATGCTTGGATTTAACGTTCCCTTACAGCAGTGGTTCTCAAACTTTTTCTTTTTCTGCCCCACCGCCCTTTTTATTATCAAGGTTTTTCGCGGACCTCGATTGCAATTGTTGACGGGGGGGGGGGGGTGCAATCAAGATTTTTTTTTTTTTTAATACAAACTTTATTTATCGGTTTATTTAACGTATGTACCACGGGTGTGCGTCCGCGTCTGTTATATCTTAAAAGTTAATCCCCATTAACCAGCCACGTAGATACACGCATCAGTTTTATATAAAACAAATAAAATCAAAAAATTGGTTCCGCGCTGCATTTCTGCATTTCCCCCTGCGCCCCCCCTGTAATACCACTGCGCCCCACTAGGGGGTCGCGCCCCACAGTTTGAGAAACACTGCCTTACAGTGAGACCGGAGAACATTGGTAACATTCCCCATACATTCTTGCCACGTCATTACAAAATGTTATTTTGGGAACATTCTTGGGTGTATAGGGGAATGTTCCTCCAAGATAACAAAATAACATTCTTGGAACATCCCATACAAGTCACAAACATTGCAATGTGTTACTTGGATGTCATAATGTTGAGTTCCTGTCAAGTCCTCAGAACATTCCTACAACTTTATTGTGAAAATATTATTAAATCTTAGGCCTGTTTTTCAGCTGCCGAGTAGATGGTGATATGCAGTCCCATTTAAATATACTTTTGTGGCATTTTGGCTTTATTGGACAGTAATCAATGAGAGACTAGAAAATTAAAGGGAAAGAAAGAATGGCCTTTGAGATTTATCTTGAGCCGGATTTGAACCCATGTTGTGAAAAACAGGAATTGCTGATGACAATGTGATTTACCTGGTTGAGCTACTAGAGCACCTCATGCCACCCAGTGAGCAATTTTCAGGCTACAAGCCGTAAAATAACCGTCTATTGCAGTCAGTGAAAATACCTCTTAGTTAATTTTTTTTCTACATCTATTTGTAGACCTCTTTCAAGAGTTCTAGTTTAGACTACATTTCAAACAAATTTTTCCTCAAATCTGAAGACTAGTGCTTTTCCACTGAGCCATTGAGGCCACATGTTTACTGTTGTACCACTTTATTTTGAGTGTCCAATGTTGACACTCAACTTGATATCAACTGATTATCAGATAGTTGAGGTACTACTCTGGTACCACTTTATTTTGAGTGTCCAATGTTGACACTCAACTTGATATCAACTGAATATTAGAGAGTTGAGATACAGCAAACAATCAGTTTATACTTAGCTGTGTGTCAATACAGTGGATGGTTTGCTGTGTGCTTTGGTTCATTATCCTGTTGGAAGATTTTCCTCCAGGATTTGCTTGCATTTGATTCCATCCATTGGTTATAGCATATTTCTTTCTTTTTGTTTACAATGGACTTTACTTTTTATTACACATTATTGCAGATATGTATTTTACCATAATGAAACTGAAGACAGGTGGATGTGAAATGAACATAGTTGGACTTCGTAAGTGTGATCTATCAAAAAAATTGAATACTCCTGGGCCCAGTCGTTCAAAACTTTTAATCCCTATCCGATTGGATCAGATTTGAATTTTGGGTAGTTCAAAACCAAAAAACAGGATTGGGATCATTTTGATATCCAATCGGATCAGGAAATAAAATCCAAATCTGGATCAAATCTTCAAAACGGGTAGTTCAAAACAAAAACAGGTTTGGGATCAGTTTCATCCAAAAAATCTGGATTACCTTGATCCAACTGGAGGGGTGGATTTAGAGTGTATTACCAGAGCAAAATGTACTATACAATTAATTAAAACACATTTTTCAATATAAATAAGATAGTAAAGTTTGTAAATTTAAACAATACATAATTTGTAGCCTTTACATTTTTATTTATTTTTTGTCACATTTGCAGTGGCCTCTTGCCTACCTCTCAAAACAGTATATTTTCACCAAATAATGAGTTTGTGATCATAAAATTATATATAAAATATAGAATTAATCATTATATCCTTAATAAATGGCTTTAAATTGCTATACTGTCTGTCTTCCTTATGTTGTTCTTCATATCCAACAGGTGAAGATTAGTAGGCTTAAAACACTGATATTCAGGATCTGGTAATCTTGAAAAGTCTGAATCTGGATCAGGGTGATCCTATCCTGAATTGCTTTGAAATACTGGAACAACATTTGGCTGAGTTGTCTGATCCTGGATCACAAAATATGGGATTTCTAAATCTGATCCGATCGGATAGAGAATAAAAGTTTTGAACTACTGGGCCCTGGTCAATCTAGTCCCACCCCCCAATTCCCATAGAGATCCATTCAAATACAGAAAAGTTATAGTATCCCTTATAAAATAAGTACCAGAAAATAAGATATCAAGAGTCTTTTGATATTGTTAGGTCAAAGACATCAGGAAGTCATGGCATGAAAAGGTATGCGACCAAATATTAAAACTTATTACTTTATTCTATATATAAATGCAAGAGTGCCAATAAGTATGGCACACATGGTTTTGTTAAAAAATAATTCTTTCTTGATGAGGGATTTTTTTTTCATATAATAAATTTACTTCCATTAAAGGTTGGATTTTTCAAGTTTTTGAACTACTGGGCCCTGGTCCAATTTAGGTTCATTACTACTGAGGCCTCAATCCTTTTATTTTTAATATTATTCTGAAAACATATAAATACGTTATATATCATTGAATTTCTTCAAAAAACGATCAAGACAAACTTCTGTTAGTGTCCTATTCTCATACACTAACTGGAGGGCTACACCTGAGTGTACGGGCGTAACATGTGGGCAGCCCGTGAACATTATCTTGAGCGTTCTCCGAGGCTTCTACATATACGTATATATATTTGTTTGTTGTCTTGAGAGAGTATGGGTAAGTTGTTGTTTATAATTATAGAAACGCTAAATGTATCAGCTGGTGAAGTCAACTAGTATTGTCAGTATTGTCAACTACAAGTGAATCCATTCGTCATCTCCAGCATCTGTTTAGCAAACTCTACAATGTATAGTGTAACCCTATTGTGTGTTACAGCAGGGGGTACATTGATGCTGGGAACAAAGGGCTGTGGCGGGCCGAATCAATGCCTGTATGGTTGTCTATTTATTGCCTGAATTCAAAAAGTGCCCTTTTTTTTTATTTTATTTTTTTTTAAATTATTTTTTTAAATTTTGTTTCTGATTTTTCCCTTTTTCTCCCAATTTAGTAGCCAATTGAACCCCTATTCTAATTCAATTCCCCCCCATGTAGCAACTGCTAGAGAACCACTGTTACACAATCCGTCTATATTGCTATTTTTAAGGAGGTCGCCACATGCCTCTACAGGGGGCGACTCCTCGAAGGCCTGACCGCGACTCGCCTGGGTCCCGTGCGGGCAGTGATTGGTCCGAGCCCCTCCCCTACAATGTAAGTGTACCCAATTGTGTGTTCCACAGGGGGGGCCACATTGATGCTGGGAACAAAGGGCTGTGGCGGGCCCAATCAATGCCTGTATGGTTGTCTATTTATTGCCTGAATTCAAAAAGTGCCCTTTTTGAACGAGTAAGCATGCAAAAATCGACTACAATCCTATTTTAGAGCCATCATGCGCAAGGCTCTCGCATCTGCGCTCATATTTGCACGACTGGTGTAGCGGGTACCAATGACCACGACTGGATCTTTAGACACGTGTGGCATGCGTAGTAACTTTTACGCACGTAGTGAAATTTACGCGCTCAGCACAGCCCTGGGGTAAGTATATATGGAAGTGTTTGCCCTCTAGTTGCAGTAACATCGGTAGGTGTTGATTCAGGCCTTACAGGCTGTGGATTAGGGAATAGCCTATATCTCTCTTCATAATTGACTGCCCGTTCTGACTGCAGTTAATTAAAAATGTGTCTAGGGTTCTTTTTTTATTTTTTATTCCATCACCAGAGTTCACCTAGCATGGAGTTAAAATAACATCAACGAGAGGCACTTGCTGTTTCTCGTTTATGACATCATAGACCCCCCCCCCCCCCATACCAAATGTGTCTTTGTTTAAAATCAGAATGGCACGCGGGTCTAAAACAATCTGAGACTTTAATTACCAGGAGAGAAGAGGAGGCAAAATAAATTATCCTGAGGGACACTTTCTTGCCAAGGCCCTTGACAAGCCAGGGGAGCTTCTGAATATTAATAGAAATTACGGAGAGATTAGGCAGGGGAATTATTTAAAGTGGCCAAGCAGGGCGCTGCTTCCACAGTCAGTGGGGGAAATGGGCTTTTGTTGCCCATTAAATATTAAAGCAGGGGGGGCCAACAAGAATATTTTGACAGCATCCTGTCACGGGAAAGTGACGAAGCCCAGGATATGTTAGAGTTGGCAGGAGGGAGGGGGGAGGTGGTCGGTTGCATTCAAATTTGCTGTTCACTGCCGGTGAGGTGGGGTTTTGTGCTCTGCTGCAATCACTTTTTTCTCCTCTCCTTGCTGTGACTGATGCACTTTTAATATTCAAAATGATCATGAATCAGCGATGATTAGCACTAGCAGCAGCTAGTGCCTTCATTGTACTTGATGACACCAATCCTGAAGTGCTCTATCCTGGTGTGAATGGATAAAATATTTTTTTATATTAGTAGCTAATTAACATAACTACACTGAAATTCAAATTCGGTTCAGCTTAAGATGGACCTTTATTCATGCAAAAAGAGGTGCTGCCATACCATTGAAAAACATTGCCTGCATAGTCAAGTACAATTCAAATAAATGATTAATTTAGCTGAAAAATAAATTTGTCCCCTGCGCTTTTTCAACGGCATATGAATAATGTGACAAAAACCTTTTTGTCTCCTGCTGCCTCAATCTCTTCCCTTTCTCACTCGCTCTTTCCACTGTCCTCCTCTTTTTAAAGTGTACTTTTTTTCTCTCCCCATCTACCCCCCCCCCACCACCTCAATCTCTCAACCTCCCATTTCCTAGCCCCCTTTCTGTTTTCGTTTCTTCCGCTTTCTGCCTACATCTTTTCATAACGCCAGAATCAACGGAGAATGCTCCAGACTATATGTGAGTTGTGTTGCGTGACTGTGTGAGAAGGTAACAGGTACAACTTCAGCACTGCTGATGAGGAACCACTTGTCATCGAAGGGGAAGAGGTGCTACCATCTACACCTGTACAAGAGGCCTGCGCTCATTATCACATGAACAGAAATATTTCAGAGGAATGGGAAGTGTTTCTATATTTATTTCACGGAATTAGCCTACATCAACAGTCTTCGCAGTGTGTAGCAGATTCTCTAGAGAACATGATGGTGTCCCTCCCATTGTCTTTCGCCCCTCAGATGAATAACTTGGCATGAATGAGAAGATGAAGAAGAGAAGAAGAAGATCACCAGATTATTTGGTTACTCATTCTTGCATTTTTTTCCCCCACTGCAGACGAACTCAGAACCTTGTTCCAGTCAAGCTCCGTACAGTGGCCATACGAGTGCGCTGGAGGTGATTCTCAATTTAAATAGGCCAATCTCCCCATGGGTGAGTGCCAGCTTGTTCATTTTAATGCTCACCCACGGCCCATAAACCCAGTAAAAAATGGCAGCGTGCCGTCAGCTCCGTGTCCAACAGGTAATTAAACTGGCAGGGATATCGCGGGTCACCTCCCCCGGTGTCTCCCAGGAGTGCTGCAGGTTTACCGGCTCTCTGACTGAGCCACGGGGCGTGAAATTATGCCGATAATATTTCACATTTCGCAGAACGCGTGCCAGGCGAGCACTTTTCTGAAGAGCCGGTTAACCTTGCTTATCGGTGGAGGTCTCCACGCATATCTGCTGGTGACAAATAAGGGTTCCCAAAGCAAGGTGAATGCTAACGTCATCTTAACACCCCCACCCCCCCCCAAAGTCAGGTGCCAAAAGCGCTAGCCGTTCTGTACCTTATTTATTTTAATAATTTTGATTTGTCTCTCCCCGGCACTGGCAGCTCCAGAACAGCCATCGAAAGCTGATGCTCCTTTGTCAATCACATACTGCTACCTGCCAATTACAACCGGAAAGTTTTCACAGGTCATTAAAAGGAAACCTTGGCTCTAACAAGCTTTTGTGGGCTAAAGTTTTTCTGTCTCTCTTTCTCTCGCTCTCTCTCTTTCTCTCTCTCTCTCTCTTCTTAAAAAAAATAATAATAACAACCCCACAGGACAAAAAATAGGAAAGATGAAGTTAATAAAATAGTGTTGTTCTCCCACCGCATGACACACACAGGACAGAAGGCGTTGCATTCTTTTGAACATTCTGCGCACTCAGTGCAGGCCTCTGGTGTCCAGTCTTCTGTAGAAATCATGTTATTACTACACCTACACCAGGCCTGCTTCATGAGCATGTCTCTATTCCGCTTTCGTAAAAGGCCAGAGTGCAGCCGTTATTTACCTAGCTTTCAGTGTGCTGGTTATTATGCTACCCTATCTGGACCGAGACAACCTTTCCAGGGCAGGACTTTTCGATTAATGCGGCTGATTTACCCAGGGTTCAACATAGGCTAACAAGAACTAGTTCTAGTGAGGGTCCTTGGTTTGAACAATGCATGCTAATCAAGATGCTTAGGTCAACTTTTGGTGATCTTTGGTTTAACTGTAAAAATAATTAAATAACATGATTTTTCCCCCCTGTGGAATGAGTCATTGTTCAGTGCAGGAAACAGTCAGGAGGCAAAACTTCTGCTTCTGAATTATTAAATGACTAAACTAGTGATTTCTGAAGAAATCAGCTGGCAGCCTTTAAGAAGCTTTAAGAAGAAACAAAGTGACAAGAGCCACACGTAATGTCCTTCAGCATTCTCCTCACAATTCTGCCTATCTATCTTGTGATACCACAGATAATTCACCATCCAAGCACCCCCCCCCCCCCCCCCCACCCCGACTGGCTATTGAACCAAGTTTTCTAACTAGTATGCCATACTGCCACACCAAACCAAGCATCTCTCTATTCAAGGAAAAACAGGACTGAGAAAGGCTCCAAATAATAATAAAAAATAATAATAATTGAAAAACAAAACATGGATCAATGAAACAATGAAACTGTTTAAAAATGAGGAAAGCATTGGAAGCCATTGATCTCCTCACCAGTTAGATGAGAGTGTATCTTAATGAAAAACGCCAGTGCCCTGGCTGCTTTGTGTGAGAGGAGAAGAAGGAGTGACATCTTCCCACTCCAGACTTCCTCTCTCTCCCATCCAATCCTTACCACCAGCATGGTTTTGCACATACTCACATACTCACATACTCACATACTCACGAGTCAGTAGGCCAAATACAACTTTAGGGATCAATAGAGCTTCATTAATTACATTAGAGCATCTTCAGGGCTACAGCATGGAGGTGTCTTGTTGGACAATGTGCCACCACACCTACTCTGTTAGCTAAGCGGCTCTGGGCGTAGCATGATAAGGTGTTTGATCCTCTGAAAATGTCAAGTCAGTTGAAATAGGATAACAAGTTATTTCCTTTGGGTGCAAAAAAGGGGGATTTTTTTATCAGCATATTTTCAAGAGGCCAAAAGAAAAGAAAGGAAAGCTAAATTGGATTTCTGAAAGGAGAATCTGCCGACTTGAGCGCTCCCATATAGAAAAAAAAATTAGAAAACACGGGCAAAAAAAAATAAATAAATAGCAAGAGCCTATGTCCTCTATAGATATGGACGCTCCTGAGAAAAGTGATGGAGGAAACAGATGTAGGGACACGAGGAGCTCTCTCTTACCGTAAATGAGATGGAGCATTTTCTCACGGCTTCATCCTCAAAGGGATGTAACGTGTCAGTCCTTATTTTAAAAACCTTTTGTGCCATTCTTGCTGTTGATCGATTACTGCCCCACTGCCAGGCACCTAATTGGCAGTGCAAATGTGGTAATTATGCTTATCTGGTGGCTGGAGATGTCCTCACAAAGACCGTTCATAGCCTGCGACCACTGATGCATGCTGGTCATTTTATGAGGTAGGAAGGGGTTTATTGGGCAAATTTTACTGGGGGATGATTACGTACCGAATGGAAAATATCAGTTGGATGCAAGTGAAGCCCTTTTCTGTCATGCACAGAAACTTTACTGACTGTATTGGGACCGCGTGTTACGTTCGTGTGAAGGACCCAGACGCAGACCACAGGATTAGGCAAAAAGGAGTTCTTTATTTCGTTCAGGGGTCAAGCCAGGAGATCAGAGGTAGGTAGGTACAAAAAACGACAGGCGATAGGGCAATGAGGGACAATCCAGAAAATCGAAAAACCAGGGAATCAGAGTTCAGGCAGTACAAAGGGATAAGGCAGGAGAATGGTCGTTATACAGGCGTGGTCAAAATCGAAAGGCAAACTGGACAGATAAGGGCAAGGCAAAAGAATAGTCGTTCAAAAGGGTATCGCAGAATAATTTAACTGATCTCAGGCTTTAGAATATCGTAGGCACTGGAAAAGACAATCAACGTTCTGACACAGACTGGAAGTAACACAGGGCTTAAATGCACAAGGTACAAATGACACAAAGGGAATCAGGTGTGTGAAAGGGCGGGGTTCCAAACGAGAGACAATTGAAATACATTTGGGAAACAATGAAACAATCACGGAGACAACTAGGGAAAACGCAGACTGGATTCCAAACATACACACGATAACAGATGACCTGGAGTTTCAGGAAATCGTGCATAGATTAAGATGACAGGGAGAGAAGATCAGATGCAGCTGAGAATGATTAGCAAGGACAGAACAGCGTGAAAATGTGCGCTCTAATATATTAGTGAGATTAGTAACTATACACACCCCTGCCGTTAGTAGAGTTAGTGGTAATATACAAATGAGTCTGTTAATGGAGTTAGTAGATCTAATCTAACGTTAGTATGTTAGTGGTAATTAGTAAATCTAAGTACACAGAGACAGGTGCGAAGTAAGGGGGAACCCGAACACCAATGAGATCACCCGAATGGTACAGAGACGTAAACAGGGAGTGACAGATCAGATGTAAACAGGCAGACACATGACAGCTAGGCAAAACGGGAAAGTAAACAAGTCAGATGGAAAAAACTAAAACTAAACAATATATACAGATGAGAATAAATAATAATTATATAATATAATAAAGGTACAATACAGGTGAAAGTCAGATCCTTACACCGCGGTAAGGCAGGACCTCCTTCAGCGCAGGATCCCAATGATTGTGCTATAGGGTAATATAACAACTAAATCCCCACAAAAAATACTGCCTAATACTGGCACTCAACTCTATTTCCAACATATTACTAACCTATCCAAGCCCCAATCTGCTTGCTTCTTTCCATCTGGCAAGCTGTGTCGTGGTATGGCACCTTTTTCGGCAATCTTGTTTTTAAAAAAATAAAATTTTCATTGGCACATGCAGCGGAGTCCGCTGCTCTGCCACGTGACAGTTGTACATGAACAAAACCATCACACACTCTCCCCAAGGGACAGCTGTTCTTGCACCTCGGCCACCGTTTGTAATCCTGGAAGCTTCAGGACCCTGGACAGCGGCATACTCTCTCAGAGCTAGGGCAGTGCTGCGCTGTGTTCGCACAATCTGAGACCGAGGGATTGCTCATTGCCTCAATTAGGCAGGACAGAAGGGCACCAGGTGTACAGAGCAGCACTTTAACACAGGTTTGTTTAATGGTGTGATATGCACTGTGCTGTTTGTTTTGTTTTGGAGCTAAATGTGCAAACCTCTGACAGTTAAGTAATCTCCCCAAAGTGCTAAAGCTAAAGAAACTAATAAAAAGCACAAAGGAAAAGGCGATCTCAACCAGAGGTGTAAAATCCAGGTTCAGAAAGTAAAAGTCTTTTGTACCTTCCACCAGTATTTTGTTCCAGTGACCTCAATTTGCTAATTAGCACAATTATTCAGCCAGGAGGTAGAACTAATTAGTGAAGTCAGCTGGCTGAGTTCATGAGTGGAAGAAACACATGGCAGGACTTTTACTTTCTGACTGCCTCTGCTCTCAGCCCATATTAAACTGGTTCACCCGCAGAGTTATACCATCTTTAGTGTGTGTGCTGCTATGAAAGAAAATGCACACCTTGCTAAGTGACTTTTTTTTTGCCTTCTTCAGCCTCCGGCTTTTTTGTCCTCTGCATATTGCTTATGAGGGATGTACATCAAAATAGGCATGGTAGACACAGCCTATCTTGTGAAGATACAGCAAAAACAAACAAACAAAAAATATTATTATTAATAATTAATGATATAAAATGATCATTCAGTAACCTTTCATTTAGCAATGCATGTTCTCCAGTGTAAAGATCTGGAGTGGCATGTGGCGAGGTGTATCTTTCGGACAGCGCTGGGTAGGACACGCCCCTAAAGGCAGACAAGTTGCGTGTGTTTTAGTCAGCTTTTTCCATGGCAATGAGGCACAGGGACGGTCGGTGATACCTTGCCTGCCCTCACTCCATTTCCCTGTTGATTATGAGTTCAAAAGGAAAGTTCCTCTCACAGGAGGGCAAAAGTCTATTAATATTCAGTTTTTTTTACTGCTAATTGTTGAAAACACTGCATTGCACACAGAAAAAAAACAAGAGAACTTGACTGTAAGTCAGTAAGTGGAATAAATCAACAAACAACTTGTATTCAAGTTAGAATGCATCAGAGATTCTTTTTTTATGGTTTGATATGAAGCAAAAAAAAAAAGTCAAAAAGAAAGTTCATCTGAAAGTGCAGTATGCAAATCCCGTACCCTGCAGGCATGTCCTTCTGTGTGTAGTGGAATTAGGGTTGCCTGCTTCGGCTATTTCACACCAAATTGGCTGAACTGACGCAGATTTTGCTCTACCTTCTGGGACTGTAAAGGCTGCTGTCTTTTTGTAAATTCTTTCTAAAATGTTGACAAAGTAAAGAACACATTTCCAGCTAAAATAGCAAGATGAACTGTTGAACTTGCCGGAAGATGAGCAGGGCAAGTTTGTTTTAATACGCTAGTTGTCAGTTTGCTCTAGTTTGGTTGTTTACTGAAAAGTACATTGAGTTTTGCATCTATTATTTTTTTCGGGGGAGGGTTCTTTGGGTGATGATACCAGGCTAATTTGGGATTTTTATATAATCCTCATTCCTCCAAGCAGAACCACAACTAGTTACCCCTGCACCCTAATCCTTATATACCTATATTTAGTTTCCATTTTATTTGCCTATGTATCTTTGCTTAACATTTTTCCCCCTTTTGCCTGAGCCCCAGTAATAGCATTTGTGGGCCGTTTTACTTTTTATTTCTCACACCATAATATACAAAATCAACATAATCAAGATTATTGATTACATCAGTGGCCCCCAACCCTGTTTCTGGAGATCGACCATCCTATAGGCATTCATTCCAACCCTAACACAGCACACCTCATTCAATGGCTAGACATCTCGCTGAGCTGCTAATTAGTAGAGTACAAACCTACAGGACAGTTCTCCAGGGTTGGGGACCACTGGATTACACAGTGGTTTGTTTGCTCGCTTGGCTCTGTGATCACACGGCGTGCATGTTGCTGTAGTGACCCGTGCGTTTGAACCTTGTAGTGATCTTCAGAGACATTTTTGAAAGACGCTGCCCCAGACAGCATCTTCCCGCTGCCGTGCTCCTGCTAAATTACCAGGCAGCTGCAATGGGATCTGTTCTTTGATCGTCTCCCATATCCATTAATTCATGTTGCTTTCTGTTCTTAGGAGAACACCCAACAAGCCTCTGTGTGTCAGAGTTTATCTTCTCGGCTGGTCAGTGGCGGGAGGGTCATTGTGTGCACGTCCAGGAGTGTTAATCAGCAAGAGTTGCCCCATTATTTATTATTTATATATGTATTTATGCGTGCTCAACACTGCCCCCTGCAGGACCAAAACATGTCAACACTTGATGGCCTTGCTGTAATGAGATAGTGAATTTCCACAGTTGGTGATGGTCCTGTTACAGATAATGACCTCTGCTGTTTGGTACTTCAGGTGTGGTACTTCCTTGAGAACAATTAACCTCACTTGCTTTATTAAATATCTTGCCGTATAAATAGATTTCAATACACGCTTAATGCACGCTTAATTAAGAGTTATGTAGAAAGGGTTACTTTTTGCTCGTTCTGTTTGTTCTGAAGTCATATAAGGACTACTGTGATGACGGGCTCTGCACATCTGTTAATTTACAACTTATCATCTCCCTTCTTCTCAGGAAGTGACATCACATGACAGAACGTGTTCCTTGTACTCCCATGACTTCTCTATATTGTTCAGATGGGTGCGAATGTGTGTATTTACAGACGTTTGTGGGTGTGAGTGCGTGTGAACACAATGTACTTGTGCTTGCATGTCCACACATCTGTGTGTATCTGTTAGTGAACATACTACTTGGTTATATTTATGTGCAGTGTCTGTTTGAGTATAATAGATGTGCAAGTAACACCCGTCCGTCCGCCCGTTACCTTTTAACAAACACTTTTCTGTGTAATATCTGCATTGCAGTGCAACAGCAGTGCTCCTGCTACAGCTGTATCTCCAGCTCAGTTGTCTCTCATTGGCATCTTGATTGATTTATTGGCCGTGTTTTCTCTTCTGCTACCTCATAATGAGACAGCGATAGCCTTCGGTCAGAGAGGGGCAGGGATGCGGGGGAACGGTGGCGGATGTGTGTGCAGAATACGTAACAGAGGCGCGATCAATCCCGGCGACGCCCACGCGGAGGCCAGCTGCGGAGCGCGCTCTGTTTTCTCCGCCCGTGTGCCCCGTGCGCCCTCTGATTAAAAGCCTCCTTTGGCCCTCACAGTGACCTCACAAATTAAGAACATGGGCAGCGGCCATTGTTGTGTCACGGACAACGCTCGGGGCAATGAGCTGGGAGCTTTTCACACATACGTGTACTACGTCGTAATCTTTTCATCAAATCTATGCGCAGCAGTGCTAGAACTGTCAGCGTCTGCACTTACATGTAATGAATGGTGTAATGCGTAGCGCTCATGTCATTTATAGCAGTCGTAACCATCCTGAGATGCTGAAATTGAGATGTAAATTGCCCCGCCATGCTTTTGAAAGTTACGTATGGCAGTTAACAACTTAACGGTTAAGTTGTGTGCCAACTTCGAAATTGTCTTCAGATCGCAAGTTTGTTAAAGGTCTACGGCATGTTACAAATCTCAATCGTTGTTTGGGCACCGTCTCCGTTCTTGCAGGGCGTGTGGTGTCTGTGAGGATTGAAAGTTTCTTGCGGGATTTGAAGACTGCAGGTGCAGCTGGCTCAACCCGATGACCCCAGAGTGCTCTTACACGGGATCCAACCAGCCACGGCATCGGGGGACCTCATTACGGCTTGACCGCACCCTCCCAAGTCACTGCTGGACGGGCGAGATGTTTCGGCGGCCCCAGCACAGAACTGCGGAGGCAGCTTCAGAACGAGGCCAGTGAGGCACTGAGGCTCAAGCCAATCACAGTATTCAAGGTGAGTTTTTCTGACAGCCATGTTGATGTCAGCTCTTGAGAAAACGCAAGCCTGTTGTACCTTACCGCCATCTCATTGGAATCGTGGATTGCCGCAATCTTTCTGGCTTTCAGAACTTGCATGATGTAATGGATTGCAAGATTTTTTTTTTTTCATTATAGGTGTGTGTGTGTGTGTGTATAGTAAGTGTAAAATTAAAAAAAGAAAATAGAGCATTTTTGGTCAACGCAATTCATTTGTAGAAAATGAGACTTACTGCATCCCAAAAAGCCACAGCTATCATGTGCCATTTAAACCAATCATAGCATGACTATGGACAGCACACATTTTGATTGATTTGTGCTATAATCAGTAATTTGCAGCTCATCACAAAACCGTGTGTTGTGAAAATTCTCACAGTCCTGCTGCAAGTTGTCTGTTGTGTGCAATAAGAGCTCGTCCTTGTTGCTGTGAAAATCAACTGCTGAAAATGAAACACAATCCAGGCTTGTTATCAGGTTATAACGAGCTTCAAACAAGAACGAAGCAACAACCAACCGACAAACAGTTTAAATATCACAGACTAGACTCTTATTCTCCGTAATAGATCTCTTAAGACTTATCTCCTGAGCACAAAACTACCTGGAATTGTATTGGCATTCAGTCCTTTACTTACCATGTCACAGAAAATACATTGAAAGCACATACATATCGCTTGCACAAACATATTCATTGAGCAGTCAGCATCCTGAGATTTTAACTGCTTTAGTCCTTGAAAACTAAGAAGTGTCAGTTGGTCAATATTTCCTTTATGTTCAGCAATGTTCAACTTCCAAATTACAGGCATACAATTGAGTTAACTGTTGATGAAACACATAATAGCATCTGTTAAGAAATGATTGATTTATTTGAAGTCATTTTACAGTAGCTGAGAGATTGCTTGGCGACAGTTCTGAAGAGAAAGAGATGCATCTATAGGGGATTCCCCAGATATGTTGTTACTGAAATCGATAAGGATATTTTGACCCCTGCTATCGAGCTTAACGGAGCATATTGCTCATCTCCACTCCGTCGCCTTATTAGATATTATTGTGACAAATTGCTTTGAGCAAAAACACTGTTCCACGTCGTTATTTCTGACCATTTACTTATCTCACACTTAAATTATATTTCTTTAAACTGTCAGCAGTGGCACCGGCAAGACAGAGATGTTGGGGACGTTTGCTCCCGTTCACCCCGACATTCATATCTCCGAGATGGTGTGCAGATGCGAAAAATACGGGTAATGTGACTTCACTGTTTATTTATCGCTCCGGAGCCAACCGTACAGAAGCTTATCCATAATATTGACATCATAATCCATCTCTGACAGGAATATACAACCCGCGGGCTGATACGAGATACAAAGCTCTCCCGCGATTATCAAATTAACGTCTGCTTCAATGATATAAATTGGGCCGGTCCGTCCCATTGTCAAATTGAATTCCGTCTGCTGGTAAATTGATTAGGAAATATTGGATGGCATGCCGGGTGAACGTAGGCTGCATTAAGAGGCAGATAGATGTGCATAGTGTCCAGCGCTTGACAGCGCAGTTGAGAAATGCATTTTAAATGTATTGGTTTGTATGTTTTATTACAGAGCCATCCGTTTAAGTAAGCTGTCTTTAGCTAGGTGCATGCATACTGTATATACATTCTGTAATGAGTGAGTGTGACGTAGACATGCTGGGGGGTGCTTGTCGCCTTATCGGTCATATGGACAGTCGATCGCAGTCGATCGCATGTTCCTGTGACTCCCTGCATTTATGTTTCGGTATGCATAATAAATGCACCAAGTTGTTACCATCACGTCTCCGGTGTCTATGTACTTACCGTACAACCACGGTTCCGTGTATTTACTATAACCGACGAGTTGACAGCCCTTTAGTCGACCAACCGGACTTGAGGCTCGTCACAATACTTACATACAGTGCCCTCCACAATTATTGGCACCCCTGGTAAAGATGTGTTAAAAGGGTTATAAAGAATTCACCGTTTGGTGAATTAGCTTAATCTCACACTGAAAAAATGAGAAAAATCCAACCTTTAATTGAAGTAAATTTATTCTGAGAACAAAAATACCTCATCAAGAAATAATTATTTTAACAAAACCACATGTGCCACAATTATTGGCACCCTTGCATTTAATACTTTGTACAACCTCCCTTTGCCAATAAAACAGCACTGAGTCTTCTCCCGTAACATCTAATAAGGTTGGAGAATACAGACTTAGAGCAAGGAATCTAAGACCATTCCTCTTCACAGAATTTTTCTAGATCATCCAGAGTCCTAGGTCCTTTCTTGTGCACTCTCCTCTTGAGCTCAGCCCACAGGTTTTCAATGGGGTTTAGGTCAGGGGACTGAGATGGCTATAGCAGAAGCTTGATTTTGTGTTCAGTTAACCATTTTTGTGTTGATTTGGACGTATGTTTTGGATTATTGTCCTGCTGGAAGATCCAACGACGACCCAGTTTTAGTTTTCTGGCAGAGGCTGATATATATCATGTGACCATACCGAGACCCTTTGGTGTAGTGGTAAGCATCAAGCCTTATTGTGCGAGATACCTGGGTTCGATCCCCGCCTGGTACTAAAGTGTAATATAATTTTGGACTAAAACAGTGTGCACATGTTCTGGTTTTCTCATACAAGAATGTTTTTTTATTGCAAAGGCAAATACATGTTTACAATATTAACTGTTAACTTGAAGCCTGTTACTTAAACAATTCAGTCACTGGACACCACGGCAGTTATGCAATAGCTAACGTTATGGGAAAAGGTACCTAGCCCATGTCCATTTTTCAAGCAAAAAAAAACTGTTTTAATGCAGAATCATCTGGTTAAGATTGCGTTGTTGCATTAATGTAAAACCATCTATAAATAACTGTGACAGGCAGAACATACAGAAGTTAAAGGTTTTAAAGACTGAGAGTCTCTGGTCATTGTGGTTACTTCTGTAGGAAACCCTGAAAAGGGCTAAACTCTCAGTACTGTATCGGTATGGGGCATAACTGCCATCCCAATTTGTTTGGAAAATTTTCTGGAATGTATTTTTCTGTACTGATACATGGCATTCTCTTCATGAAGCGAATCTAACCACCGAACTGTGTTTGACATTTCCCACATACACAAGTATCACAGCACAGCGTCCGTCTATAAAATTAAACCGACAAAAAAATATTACACAAATGTAGTGAGGGCTTGCGATTTTCAATAACTGCTATTCAGGTTCAGGCTCAGATTCACAGGTGTTTACCGTGATCTGGGTCACCCTCTTCGCTGTACCAGCAAACTTACATATTGTAAAGATCAGTTTGAGTCTGTGCTGTGGCTGAGCAGCACGGACTGAAAGAAGATCCGCGGAGACGGATTGGTTGAACACAAGTGCCTGCGCAGATGGACAGGAGGAACATAGGCGTCGGCACAGACAGATAACTGGGGGAGCGATCATATGCGTAGACTTAGTGGAGTAATACCACACAGACATATAGGGAACGGCGAAGACAATGTGGAGCAGTGTGGCTTATCTACATCATTCTCTGATTCCATCCACAGTTAAATTAAATGTGGGAGGTTGGGGGGGGGTGAGCTGTCAAAGAGCAATACTAAATTATATATGATATATCACCCAGCAGACATTCAGATATGGAATGAGTAATTGAAGTGCATTGTGTCACTTTAGTTTTTTTTCTTCTTTTTTTCCTCTTTTTTTTTTGGGATCCTGCCCCTATTGTCATGGTTACACAGGAAAGACAGAGCGATCTTTAACAGTAGTAAATGCCAAATGCACTTGATAATTGCGGAGGTACCGGGGGGCGGGGGGTGTTTGAAGGGTGCAATCGGGGTCAGCTTTAAGGGCCCAGACGTTGAGCTTTTAGTGACCATGACTGCCATTTCCTATGAGTTGGAGGAAATCAAAATGTCAAAATGAGTTAGAGGATATGAGGATGCCACCCTATATATATGGCCTATATTTATCAATAATACTGCATTACACTTCACTGCAAGTTTAACTGCCTTACCAATGAGTTAACCTTTATAGCTGACCATAACAGGTCTGTTCAAATGGATATAAATTATAAACACTGCTCAAATTAATATACATTATGCCATATCCATACAATTCATGGCCCTGTTAACAATTAAGCAATCAATTAAATTAAGCATTTATTCGCCTACTATTATTTAGAGAAATATGATTAGGAGCATGGGTGCCAGAATCCAGTCATCGAGGGCTGTTGTGTCTCCTGGTTTATGATGTTTCAGCAACCAGTGATCCTAAAGATTCTAAAAAGAGCATCTCGAAATGACAACTGGTAAGCATTCAAAATACCACTTGTGGCTGCAATTGCATGGAGAATTAATTAATTTGATTTGGGTTTCATAATTACCGGTTTCAATTGCCATTATGTACAGTTTGTGCGCACACACACACACACACACACACACACACACACACACACACACACACACACACACACACACCTGTAGATAATTATATGCCACACTTAAATAAATAAAAAAATTATGCTCCATACAAACTCTTTATGAGATGTTCACGAGGCTACATAGTGGAAGTGGAATCCATAACAGCTTTTCATCAATTGAACATAAATTTGGCAATTACACTAAACAACCATGTGGATCAATTAAAGAACATTCAGACAATTGATTGAGCACATGGGTACCAAACAAGGTCAAGTCTCTCAGCATTTGGATTGCAAATATGTGTGTGAACACTTGTTGTGTTTCTATTGTTGAATAAATCCTATGGCATGATATGTTAGACGATAAAATAAATTAGGATAAGTAGAGAATGTAATATATAGCCATGTTACATATGTTCATTACGTTGACTAATTCATCTAGTTTCAGAATTGTACTATGTAAAGTTGGCATTTTACTGTTTTAAAACATAACATATAAATAATTGCTCTGTGTCCCGAGCCCTCTACTATTATTTGATAGCATTACTTTATCGTGTAATGATCTTGATGATAATATGGGATCTAAAGGCATTATCATACTTTTTTCAAATTTATTTCTAATCCTACTCTGTTTATGCTACTTGTAAAAATAGTACTGGTAAAAGCAAACAATGGGCTGATCTGATGTGTAAATGTTAAGAGTCGGCTTGCTGTCTCGGGCACACATCTTCGCCTGGGATTGGAACCCCCCACCTTTCTGGTGTGTATGGTGAGAGTTAATGATGAGGGCATCGTGGAGTAATGAAGCCTTTTGCGCCCTGAGCCCCTTGAGTCGTAACCAGCTCTCTCGCACGTTGAACAATGAACCCAGACATGTGCCAAAGAGAGCTTGCTCGGAATTACGGACCAGTGTGTCCGACTCTGAGAGCGAGTGTGTTACACCCACGGCGATCCGCCGGGCTGTCGGGAGTTCATAGAGGGTCGCGCTGTTTTTTATTCTCGTTTTGAAAAGAACAGGCGTGCCCTTAATTTCAGGTGAATCGTGAAATATTTAATGGAACACAGCAAGTGTAGCAAAGTGCACTCGGACGGCCATGGACACCAACTGTTGCATCCGTTTTGATCCAGAGTGTCGGGCGTAAACTTGTACGTAGAGCAGCGAGACGAGAGTTACACTTTCTGAAGGCCTCTGTTTAAGGAGGGTCATCTGGGCTGTTTTTCGCCCGTCTCCACCAGCAACTCGTGTGACCTTGGCCTGGACCTGCTTCCCTCCAGATAAGCAGCGCTTGTTTCTGAAGGACCCTCTAGCCGACTGGTCGCCGGTTCTGTGTGGTTGTGTTTATCGATCCCAGGCACATGAAGCAGGGGCTGATTGCAGACGTGGGGAGGGCGTTTAATTCAGGCCCTCAACAGAGCCTTCACACAGAGTTAATCAGCACAACAGCCAGAGAGTCACAGACTGGATTAACTCCGTGGGGAGGAAGGGAAGGAGGAAGGGGATAGATATACGTAGAAATAGAGACAGAGAAAAACAGAGGAGACAGAATGTTACATGCATTAGTATCAATATGAAGTAGATGATGAGGAATATTATTTTCTTCTTCTATTATTATTATTATTATTATTATTATTATTATTATTATTATTATTATTATTATTAATAATAATAATAATAAATAATACATGATCAAATATATTGGATGTTATATTGATATTAGTTTAGCTGTGAAATCTACAGTCGTACTTACTTTTTACGCTAAAAATAATAGTTTAAAAAGTATAATAAAAACAAGCCTACGTTTCATGGCTACTTTCATGTATTTTTATTCCCAAGATGCCTTTTTTTACGCATTTGTTCTCGCTTGGCAACGCGAGTGTGTACATTTCATGCCAATCTGTTTCCTTTTGAGAGAGAAAAATGGAAACGAGAAAGGGATGGAGACAGATAGTGTGATGGAGAGGAAGAGAAAGACACAAGGGAGAGGGATAGAGTGGTGGAGGGGGAGAACCAGAGAGGGGAGGGAGAGAGGGTTTGGGTAGATGGAAATAGAGAGAAACAGAGAGATAGAAAGACCATGACAGAGATAGACATTTCAAATTCAAATATTCTTTATTTGCATGACAAGTGAAAGAATGTTGCTACAGCCTTAAAATAGGCTGAGCAGAGCCCCGGTAATAAGATCACCCCCTACACGCATCAAAAATTAAAGGATGGGGGAGTTTGTTATTACAGAAAATGTAACTTTTCCCAGTTGTTCACACTTAGATATGCGGCGCGTATGCGGTAGAGAATTTGAGCAGAACGTTGCATTGTGAACACAACGGTGCTCGCCATGTTCATAATGCTTTTGTTTCACCAATGAAGCCAGTCATTTGTGTGGAGCCATGCACAGGACAAGTGTGTTTTAAACATAAAAATGCTCATCATCCACAGCCATAGCTGTTTTTTTATTCAATGCTTCCCACAGTAGTGCATATCTATTTATTTAAATGATGGGAAACTACAGTACCTTATCTGAGACATGTCTGTATCCTCTAAAGTTATTGTAAAAGTTTTTTCTCCCACACAGTGGGAGCGGGACATGAGCATGGTGGACAGATTTAGATTACTGGCAGGACACCTGCCCTGAGGCACATTTCAAAGTGGCAAAAACGTGCCACTTAACTGAGTGAATGAATGTTTGCAGCATTGTTTAAGTTATGTCTCCACTGACCATGGAATGTAAACCTGATGATTTGAAGGACTACATTTGTGGCAGATGAAAGGCTGCTTTTATTTCCTAAATTAAATGTATGGCACATGCTCAACATGTCGGCCTATGGCATTACTATGTCAGTCTATGACATTGCAATACCAGTCAATGGCATTGCTGTGTCAGTCTATAGCATTGTTGTGTCAGTCTATGGCATTGCTATGTCAGCCTAAGTCGTTGCTATGTCAGTCTATAGCATTGTAGTGTCAGCCTATGGCATTGCTATGTCAGCCTATGGCATTGCAATACCAGTCAATGGCATTGCTGTGTCAGTCTATAGCATTGTAGTGTCAGCCTATGGCATTTCTATGTCAGCCTAAGTCATTGCTATGTCAGTCTATATCATTGCTGTGTCAGCCTACGGCATTGCTATGTCAGCCTATGGCACTGCTGTGTCAGCCCATGCCATTGTCTAAGCACTACTCACAGTAACTTTCCAAGCTTTCTGACCTCACCTTACCCCTCTTCACCTCTTTTCTCCTCCCTTATTCACTGTGCTCCCCTGCTTCTCCTGTGCATAGCATCACCATAGGCCCACTGCCAGCTGTTCAGATCCACATGAGGCACTCCAACTCCCAGCATGCCCTTTGTGAGTGGGAGATAAATTAGATCCCAATCCATCTCGTTTAATGGCTAGGTAGAGGTGCCTGTCGGCGGGAGAGCTGTAACTACTACAATTATCACTTCTGTTCTCTAAGCAGTGGAAGCGGTGCTCTGAAACGCAGAGGGGCAATTTGTGCTGTTTTTGCAGACTAAATGTGGTGGAGAATGTATCCTCTGTTCCCGTCTGGCAGGTCTAGAGGAAACAGGGCTTTAAACCTCCCATTCCCCCCCCCACACACACACAGGCTGGCCCGTGCCCCCTCAAATGTCTGTTTTTATTTTTGCTACATTCGTACTATTCCTTAGCACATATACAGGGGCAGTTCTAGAATGCATTGACAGGGCGGGCATTAGTTAGAAATATCAGTTGGCTTCCATTTCAAATTTAATCGCACATCGATTTTGATTTCAGCATTGGTGTGAGCAGACAACAAAAAACTGACCAGTGGCGGCCGGCCTATAGAGGGCGCTGGGGCGCCGCCCCCCCCTCCCCCACATACAAATTTCAAAAAAAGTTTTAAAAAAATTATTATTTTTTATTATTATTTAATTTTTTTAGTAGCTTAAAATTATTATTTTTTATTATTATTTTTTATTATTATTTAATTTTTTAGTAGCTTAAACATGTTATATGTTGGCCTTGCGTTGTCTAAAGTTTAATACATTACATATGCATGTTCCGGGGACTGCGGGGCGCCGGTAACGTTATGGTGAATCAGAGCACTCATTCATTTTCAGGCGAGCCCCCTGATACTGCTGCCTGATTCGCCGCCAAAAAAGGAAGTCCCCGGGCGCAGGCCTGTGCGCCCCGGACTATCCTACCCTTTTCTGATTAGTCCTCATGGTTTATGATATTATTTGATTGGATTTAAGGCATGTTTATCACGCCCAGCCGGCATCTAGCAGGATATCACTGCGAGTGCGCAAGTACTACGGATAGGTTCAGTCGGCTGCTACTCATTCATTCAAGTAGACCTGTCCTAGACCAAGCGAGAGAGATAATTTGAAATGGCTTCTTCAAGTGGAACAGAAAGCAAAGAAAATTCGGTTATTTCTTTGCAAAAAGAACCTTTCTCAAGGCGTTCATTGGGAGAAACGGGTCGGGCTCGGTCACGGCGGCCGAACAACTAGCGAACATTTTACTTTTGAACTACAGTAAAACCTTGACATACGAGTGCACTAACTTACGAGTATTCCGAGCAATTTCTTGTTTCGCCTTACGAGCCTAGACCCGAGTTACGAGCCGAGCAAGCGGAGCATTGCGAATGCGAATGCAATTTCGGAAATTGCATTCGCATTTCCGAAAAATTCTGAAGGGAAGGAAGAAACAAACCACCATGGATAGGTTTTTATCGAAACGCCCTGCAGATCAGTCAGAAAAGCGTGACGAAAAAGCCAAAAATCTATGAAAAAGATGCAAACGTCACTGATGAAGATTAAGTGTAAGTGAAGAATAATAATGTAGCAATTAAGTTTAGAACCAGTTTATTTCTTTATATTCTATTTTATTATCTTTGTATTATATTTTGTATTAATTATTTATAATTTATAAATACATTTCTCATTTTTATAACAACGTAACAAAGAAATTAGGGTGTTTTTTGGGGGGCTGGATCGGATTAATGGTATTTAAATTAATTTCAATGGGGAAAATTGATTTGATATACGAGTAAACCGAGTAACGAGCTCGGTCACGGAACGAATTAAACTTGTATGTCAAGGTATTACTGTACTAATTGGGATGGGTTAGCTTACTGCACATGGTGCTTCAAGTTGTTTTTGGTGAAAATATAGTGTGAAATAAATAAAAATGATACCGAATATTGTGTGTGTCTGTTATCTACCAATAAAACAATGCCTTTTGACGGTCATTTAGGTGCCCAGTGACCACTAAACAGAGAAGCTGTAACCATGGTAACAACAACTGCGTGACAGGGAAACACAATGTCAGCGCTTCAGTGCCTTAACTGCGTCGGGCTCGGGTCGGGTTCGGACATAAAAAGCAGAATTCCTGTCGGGTTCGGGTCGGGCTCGGTCGGGTTCGGACAGAAATATGCGGCCCGATCCGCACTCTAGTTCAGTGATGTCTTACTTGAAAAACTGTCCTCCACTGTTGCCAATCAAACTGTCTTATGCAACTGAGACACACGGTAGCTTGTTTTTTCTGTTTAAAGTCAAAGTCAGATGTATTTTTTTTTTTTTAGAAATGCTAGCGCCCCAACCTATATTTAGATCACCAGCCGCCACTGAAACTGACAGATCAATAAACTGACAGACAAATAGAAAAACTGACAGTCAAATAGCTTGTTTCTAAAAGGTTGTAGCTTTAGTTATAAGTATACTACTCAAAAGAATTCAAGGGGCAAAGGACATTTTTAGATTTTTGTAAGTATGTCTTTTTAAGCCAGATAGGGTTAGAATGTCCCCCTTTGGGTTGTCATTTGGACTATAGACATCACGTTATTATGGGACATGCATTCATTTCACTTATCTTTAGAAACTTTTTAAGTTAACCCAGATTTCCTTTTCATGGATTTGAAGCACAGACTTAGTCAGACTAAACTGACAAACTGCCTCGAAACTGCCCATCGTGACACATCATGCACCATTTTAAAGTGTTTTGTGTCATTCCATGCATGCCAATTTTAGCAATAAAATGGCTGAGAATTTTCCATTCATCATCACATCATCATTTTGGGGGGTGCATGACTTTTTTTCATCAGAGTAATAAACTAGTGTCTAATCAAACGTTTTTTGTTTTGTGTTTTCTGTTCTTGAGCCATCAAATAATTATTTTGTCATTAGTCGTCACCATTTTAGCTCGTTAGCTTATATTTATATACACAAATATTTTTGAGTAGTATATATCTAAAAGATAATAGTCAAATTTGTGTCTGTGAGAACTATATTGTCTTGCTCCTGTGCACACAAGGCTATCTACAAAGCTCCATTTTGCCATCTTTAGTATTAGAAATTTATACCCCAAGGCAAGTAAGCTAGCAATGGATATGTACTGGATTTTATGAAGAACAGTATTAGGTATCATTGACAGAATTAGCTCAGCTAGCTAGCTGACTAAAAACGGCAAGCTTCTTGGTCACGGCTTTTTTTAGGCTAGGCCTAAGATATGAAAACTTATGAAACTAAACTAGGTGAGTAGGCTATGGTTATTTAATTTCTTGGACAAAATGTATCACTTATTTTGAAGACTGAGGTAAAATGGCTGCAGCTCTACTGTGTGATGCAAGCTTTCTGTCTGTGAGTGGAGTGAGTGAAAATGGCGCAAGGTCTTACTCAGCCAGTCTAGTATTCAAATTTGATTTACATCTATCCAATCATAAAATAATGTAAAAATTATAATTTAAAACTATATTCTTCTCAATACGGAGGCTAGGGTGGGCAACACCCAACTCTGCATCCCCTCTGTCTCTGTCTCTGCACTTACACATAGTTTGCATCCTGGTCAGGTAGATATGTTAGATATTTTCATTTTCTGCCATCCCAGTTATTTCCAAATTTTCATAACAATAATAAATAACACACAAAAAGTCACAACAGCTAGTAAAATATGTGTTTTTGCACGGGAGCATGTGAGCTGCCTTTAACCTGCTCTGCTGAGCACTGCTTGTTCAAGCAGCATGCAGCTAGAATATCTATTGGATCTGGAAGACACCTTTGTCAGATCCGAATGCTAACGGCAGACGTGGTAACATCTTCGAAGTCACCTGTGTTGGATGCTGATGCTGACAGAGGACGTGGTGACCCCAAATCACTTCGTCGGGCAAAAGTGGAGTCCCTGATCCGGGGCTGGACATCAGCAGATGAACCTTTTCGCTTTTGACAAATTGTGCGAGGAGGGACCGCTGAACTCCAGAATTGCTTTTATACTTCTGAGTCATTCCTGCAGAGATAAAACCAGCCCTGGCGTTTTGATTTCAAAAGCCGCCTGAATGCTCCCGACTAGCGGATAAACGGGCCGCGGTTTCCAGTTTGTTTCGTGGGTTTTCTCCTCCGCGACCTTCAGAGAGAGGGAGAGGAGTGAGAGAGACCGTTTTTTCAGAGGATTAACAAAGCATTCATGTGCTCCTGCTGTGTAAAGTGCAAGTCTTTCCCATTATTTCGCTGCCGTGTGCTACAGCTCATACATAGCCTTGCTAAAATTAGGTCACTCTTAGGTCATTCCATGAAATTATTATTATTTTTTATAATTATTATAAATTATAAATATATAATTAAGGCCTATTCATTATAATTCATGGTACTTTCATTATTTTAATAACTGTTCTTAAAGTTAGGTTTGACTGGTTTAAATTTCAAAACCATGTGTAGCACCTTGAATAGGCTTAGGAAAATTACTTATACAAATATAATATTTATAATATCTTATAAAAAATACAGGAAACACAGAAATGCAATTTTTTAAGTCAATATTTTATTTGCGAGGTCACTTCCCCTCTGCTAAAGCAATGCTTTATCAAGTACAGCCTACCTGTTCAATTAAATTCTAGCCAAGGAAAATGAAGACTTAATGACTATTTGAAAAATACGCATTGAATTCTAATAATGGCTCTATGCAATGCTGGAATGTATGACATAGGGAACTATGGTCCAAGAGAAGAGAGGGGAGAATGGGTGGCTTTCCAGATTTTTGGAGAGAATATTTATCACATAGAGAGAAAGAAAAAAAACTTGCTGAATGGTAAATATTTATCTGGAAAAAAAGTTCCAGAAGTTATGATTTCTTTGAAGGATCCAAAATAACCTTTTACTGTGGGAGTTGACCTTTATTGAATCTTCTCAAATGGTATCACTGAATTCCATTAATTGTATTTTGTATTGTATGTATTCTGTATATCTATAATCTCCAAACATTTGGTTTGATTCTTGCATTCACAGCAGGATCACTGAACAGAATACAGTATGTGTGGTGATTTTTTTAGTTCCCCCATAAGTTGTTTTGGCCCAGGACTAGTCATAAATGAAAGCCCCACTTCCTAATAGGCTAACCTAAACAATGGTAAAACTTTTTTTGAACAAGCATAAACCCTGCACACGTTGCATGGGTATTAGGCTGGTATGAGGCTGGTCTGGCTGGTCGCTTAGAAACAAAGTTTTCAACGGCATTTCAGTGTGTGCACTGGAACTCAGAAATAACACAAAGAGGCAAATGTTCAAATATTTAATTACTGGAAGAGGTTTGGTCTCACGCATGTGCTGGATGGCATGCTTTTGTTCACGCTTAGAACAACGCAAGGAAAAAGCGAGCCCATTTTAAACGCCCATTCGCCTATTTTTCATGGTTTTGAGATTTTCACATCATCCTTTACAAATGTGTTCTATACTGGTTCAAGTCAAAACATTTTGGTTGAAATATGCATATTTTAGGGTTTAAATGTGATTTTTCCGAGTTTTTAGGAAAACGATTTCCCACGTGACATAACGCATGTTTTTGCATAATTTGTCAGAGGCGCAATCCAAATTTGTACAGAACAGGGGCGGGGTTTCGGTTTGTACACATTCAGATTGCCACTTACGTCACTGCCCTTTGCTAACGTTTTGTGGGCGTTTCAGATACTAAAACCAAGAAGAGAATGCCGATGCGATTGGGCCTTTAAAGATACGACACATTTCAATGTCAACGCTGATTAAAATATGAATATGTTACTTGTTTCTTTTAACGCGAACAATACACATGAATTAGGCCTGTGTACGTGTGTCCGTTTGGCTACTCAGGGGGCTCCTCGTGCCTGCTCATATGGGTGCCCGTTCATTCCGCTTATAGGGCTCATAACCCGTAGACCGGAATTTTCCATCAAGGGACTTAAACTGAAAGACTTCTGTATAAAGATTCTGTAGGGAAATTTTGATCGCAGATCGGGAAGAGGGGGCTTGGCTGGTAGACTGCAATCGCAAGAACAGGTGGGGGGAGGGCGGTGGCTGCGGGGGATTGCGATTGCAAAGAGCACCTGTGGTTTAAAAATAAATCACTGCAGCCAAAAGGGCACTTTTAGCTTTTGCTCGTGCATATGCTTTGGCATATGTTGGTGTCGATCGGTGCTTGTGCCAGCTTGGTTATATAAACAAGTAGGCGTAGCTGTAATTGCGAAAATATGAAGAAGAAAAAAATACAGGCAAACAAGGGTACCAACTTCCTCATTCATACATAAACAGGAAAAGAAAGAACTTGCTAAATGACATGGCTTTCCTGAGTCCACAAAGAGGCTCCTGACAGTACCCTGTCAATCCCCCCACCTCCTACAGACTCATTGCCCTGACCCCTATAGTGGTACTCCAGCTGAGTGCTTCTCTGCTTGTGACTAGTGTTCGCCATTAGCCACCAGCAGGCACAGCCGTCCTGCACCAGAGTGGGCTCCGTCCTCGTTAGCGTCTTCGTTAATGAGCAGTGGGACTCCTAATTAAATGGCTCAGAAGCTGGAAAGCCACCCGTTCTCCCCTCTCTTCTCTTGGACCACACCTGGATTACAGAGCCCACCCCACCAACATTTCACAGCAGTGTTATAAGTGGGAATGGCATCAGTCCAAGGTGTGCTTTAGTGGCCACTGCTGTCATTTGGAAACTGCTCTGTTTAGCCTTGCTCGGATTTATAGCCACCTGCCTGAACTCCACTTCACAGAAAATGGGCCAGGACAAGATTTTAGGGAGTATAATCCACCTACCTCAGTGTGCCGCAGTACAGATCCTGAAATCATGCCTGGCCAATTGAATTATGTACACACAAACACACACAAACACACACACACACACACACACACACACACACACACACACACACACACACACACACAGTATTCAGAGCAAAAGAAACACCAGACAGCCACACCCATGCAGTACTAGTTCCTTGCCCCTATTCCCAGGAGAACTGTCCCATGCATGAGCACACATCCCTAATCTAACCAGGCACCCAGTGACTTCAGAGGTTCTCATGCTTGTGTATTGCGGTTTGGGACTGTCTTGGTTGGGACACATGGGAAGAGTGACCCCCCACATGGCCCAGCAGTTAGTGTGGGTCCCCTCCAGGAAAGACGTAGCTGCATATGCCTGTCCCTCTATGTGTCATGTGATTTTTTGAGGATTATACCCCCCCTCCCCCCATCTTCAGGAATAATAGGTGAGCTTCCTATGGCGCCAGAGTCATGTATTACAGAACTGGGACTTACTCCCCCAGGGAGAGCAACATGCAGTAATCAACCAGGTGCACACTGCCAACAAAAAAATTAGATAGTCGATATTTTGAAAATAAATAGAAAAACTGACACGGACAAAGAATAGGAAACCTGTGACCGAATGGCTTGCACTCAACAGATGCAGCACACGCTTAAGCTCAATTTCCGAGACGTCATCATAAAATGGTAAAGCACTCTGGGTAAAAATATGGGTTTAATCCAGGCACACTGCTGTACTACTGCTGTACTACTGCTGAGGATGGTACTTTACCTCAGCTGGTTTTTAAAAACGTACGCGTGGACTTATTTACAAAATGTATAAAATATTATCTTGAATGTAAAACAGAACAAACCTCTGTCAAAACAAAATGATACAGCATAACACTTCATCCCGTGGGACTATGTTGCACAAACCCAAAAATTACGTCCTGATATTCCATACTGTGGCACAACAGAGGGAGTGTCACTCAGTGATCTTGAAAAAATGATGTAACTGCATACTACATTTCATTCACAAAACGAACTTACAGGGATTTTATATAAAATCTATTTATTTGGAAGTATCCAGGACGGCCTTTCGGAGAAGCACAATCTGCCGACGGAGAATGCAAACAGCGAACGGAGTACAAGTACAAGACTAGATAGAAACGCTACTTTGTAGTATCACAGAAGTCACGTGTTAAGTACCTGTGTTAAATATTTCATCTTTACTAAGCAGTGTATGCTAAGTCTTGCTCGGTCTCTGATAATCCTGCAGCAGAAAACAGCTTTCAGGGGATTAACATCAAGAGAAAGTCTTGCCTGTCAGAGGAAAATGGAGGGAAGAAGGGTCGAGGGTGGGAGGGGGGTGGGGGGGTTCATCAGCATCAGTCTGGAAAGGTTTAGGAAATGCAGGGGTGAGAACAAAGTTAAATGAGGCCATACCCCCCCCACCACACCATGCTGAACATACTGTGAAATCTGCCTGACCTTGCTCTTGTGTGCTCTAATTAATCTTTTTCAGCTGTGTTTTGCACCCCTGTACCGGCAGCAGATTCCCTGGGGGGGGGGGCTACTGTACACAGTATCCTCTCAGGTGTTGTTTAACCTGGTGTTTTTGCCCCGCCCCCCCCCCCCCCAGCTTTGTACTACATAATCCTCCGTATGATCAATGGGTTAGGTCAATCGTAGTCGTAGCAACGGACGTGCACCGTAGATATTATTTATACGCACAACCCAGCCCACCATTTTAATGATTTTTTTTACTTATTAAAGATTTTTTTTGCAGGACGAACCTCGCAATTATACGGCCGAACATGTCTGCACTTTTCCGCGCGATGTCTTCCGAGGTGGGAAAAAAAAAAGAATAAAGGTGTTTTTTCTGGCCGAGTGACAACGCTCGTATCACGCTGTGGTTTTCTTTTGATGAGCAGGGCCTTCTTTCACCAGAGCGTCGTGCGCTGATTAGTTTGAACACTTTTTATCACTGCCAAACCAGACAATGGGGCGTTTGATGCCTGGTTCTAAGGCTCGGTGCGCTTATGCGCAGGAAGCTCCCTCTTCCTTAGCGGAGGGATTACTTGGGATGGCTCCCTGACTATCTCAGAGCCATGGTGAATGCCTGCGCCAGGAGATTGTAGAGAGACTGTGTTCATCCCCCCCTTGACAAGTTGCAGAACAGGAAATTAAACTTTTTTCTCCCCTCCCCATAAACATTTGCGCCTTATTGGCTTTGATTCCCTATTTGGATGACAGGGGGCTCATTGTTAAGTGCAGGAGGAGATGAAAGCCCTACGGTGCCTGGCCAGGATCAAAAATGCATTTGTCTGCTGTTCAGGCATGATGGAACATTGTTCATATCTTCCAGTCCCCACGGTGTCATAAATAGCCAGGATAAAAGAACGCTTTGTCTACTTGATGTTAGCAATCCTGTTTGGCAATCAACACTCTTCCTCCATTAGTTTTTTTGTATAAAAAAATTCTGATATATTTTTGTTTTCAGCACTTTCTTATTCGATTCTTTTTATCACCATCGTTGTTGTTGTGTTCGACCGGAGGAAGGAGCCTAAAGACTCGTGTTCCTACAGAGGAAAGGATCTGAAAGTGAACAAAATTAGCATTACTTTTCAAAGTCTTTGCCTGCCCTCACTTTCCCCTGACAAAAACCAAAAAAAATCACATCATGAATTATTGAGAGAGCACTCCGATGGGTGGGGTTACAGGAGAGATTGCATCACTAGGAAACTGGGCAATTATCACTTTAATCAAAGGTTTATGATGTTTGCTAACAGATTGCCGAAGAAATAGGGCCGCCAGTGGGAGGTCCATGACTAGCGTGGTCTCGTCTTTTAATGGTTCATTAGAGCTTTCTCTCTAAATGGAAAATTGAAAAAAAAAGTATATATGCAGAATAATAATAGTCTCAGTGGCCGCGGAAAATCATCTTCAATGACTTCAAAGAGTGATTGTACCGAATCAGTTCTTTTGATTATTCTTAGTGAGGGTGCGGTTTTGGCTGTTTTAAAGCAGCAGAGACTCGCTGCTGAAATAAATGGTGTAAGGAGGCTCTCGTCTGTCGGGTCCCCTGTATTCCTCCTTCTGTAGCATAAAGTATAATGACTCCAAACAGCGGGACTTGACGCCGCTGTTGATGAATATGCGTGATGTGGATGTATATCGAGGGGAAGAGCCACTGAAGTGTGGAAGCGTTCCAGTCGAATGTTTATGGGTGAAAGCCAAGTATGTAAACCAAAGAAATGTGTTTTCCTTATTTGCCTATTTCCTGCCCCCCCCCACTCGTAACGCTTTTGAATTCAGGACGAGGGCCCCCGCGTACGAGTCGAATAAAGCACACTCCCAGCGCTCCGAGCACCTGCACGCTGAGCTGGCCGCTCCGAGGCGGGGATTTGCATGAATCTTCGGGAGGACGTATTTACGGCCCGTCGTAGAGGTACGGGGCCGGTCGATAGATCTCCGCCCCGACGCGTCGGGCCGCTTGCCGGGACCAGCTGCACTTCATCCTCATCCGCGGGAAGCTGTGCGGAGAGGGACTGCTCCATTTCAGGGCCTCCACATATTTATACATCTGTTTATTTATTTCCCTCTTTGTTCCACAGACAGCCCCCTCTCCCTGCAGGAATAAATGCATCTCAAGCAGGTGGGACGAGCGGAGGTCAGGATAAGCAAATATTTTTGTGCTAACACTGATTCAGGATCCTGATCATTAACTTTACCCACGCGCCCTGTTACAGCCCTCCTCTCTCACTGTTTGCATCCATAATGCCATTGCAGAGGACAATAGCCAAAGCAGAGAGGAGATCAAAGACCAGTACATACTCTAGAGGTTACATCAGTACAGTAGGGGAGGTTGAAAGACTTCACCTGTCAGCCATTGTCAGAATTCTTTAATGAACTAAATTAAATTTGGTTTAAAAATCGAATAGTTTTTATGAACCATAAACTATTCTCCACTTCTCTAAGTATTAGAGATGTATAGAAGTGTTCTCCACTTTAATTCACATCAAGGAACATCGGTAAATTGTTCTTGGACATGACACTATGGCCGGGTTGCATTACCAATATTAGGGAAGCAGTATCTTTATTTCCATCACTTTCACATAGGTCAGACTAGGTATAGACTCTTCATACAGGGGCAAATACCAGGAGAAATGTCAGAAAAGTCAGTTCCATTCCAATGCTTTCGTCAGCGAGACAGATGATACTGATGTCACTTCCTGTCCTAGCTCCCTCAGGAGGTGGTAATGGAGAGAGGTGAGAAAGAGAGAGAGGAAGATTGACATGGATGTGTAGATGGAAGTAGAGAACAACAGCTGGTGAGTGAGATGATTTGAAGCAGGAGCCCCCAGCAGTCGATGGTATTCCCTCCATCTCTGATGCAGCCGGCGTCGCCATGCTTCGGTAATCTCTCTGTTTGAGTTTTGGGGTTCTTACGTCAAGCCCAGATGCCTTCAAATTCATTAAATAAACAAACAAAACAACGACAAAAAAATCTTCAGGTACCACTCGGGTGATTAATATTCAACTCTGCAACTCTGCTTGAAACAAGCCCACTGTTTTCACCCATAGATATGATTGGTTGACCATTCCATTTCTTTACACAGTGTCATTTCCCGCCCTTAATTTGCTTAATTCTGATTTCTCATTTGTTTGTGTGCTGGTAGCGTCGTCATTTTGTTAACGTCTCTGAATATGGCTGAAACAAAATCATCCCAGTTTCACCTTAAACCTATTTTAAAAAGCTCTCTCTTTCTAATGGAAGAGAGAATTTAGTGCAGTTTGGACAAGCTCGTTGTCATTAAACTATGAGCTGTCATGCTAAGAGCTTGTTTTGTGGTCCAGGTATATCAAATAGTATTATTAAATGGCAGAAGGCATAACAATAAATGCTTTCATAGCTTGCAAAATGCCTGTTTAGCAATGTGGCACTTAGCATAATTGGATAAATCCTAGACATATTTCCATTCAAACAAGGCTAGGATTACAGAAAAAAGTGCTTGCTACATCGATTTCCACCAAACCCTTCCAAGTATCAACACATCTCAAGAACCTGACCCAAGTTGTTTTATTAAATAGTCCATATTGTCAGTATGTTGAACAATGTGCATACTGTATAGAAGGGGATTTGCATTGTCTGATGACATCACCCTGAACTATCTGAATCCTGGTGGCCTCTGAACTGTTCTCTATACGGTACAACGTGACCCAATATATTTTTTTGCCACGGTGCTTAAAATTTGATTATCTTGTGCATGGATATTCAAATCTGGACCTCGAATCCAAATCTGGTCCTGTTTTTTTTTCTTCTCCAGAGTAATTCAGTGAACAATTATTGTTACTGATTGGCCAGACTGTCTTCACACCTGACTCCCAGGTAAAGGAAGGGTGGAAAACCGGCAGTTCCCGGACCTCGAGGACCGTGATTTGAATACCAGGGATCTAGTGCATTGTCTTCCTGATTATATTGGACAAACCACATATATGGCATTGCATGGGCAGAGTTTTACAGATTTTTTTTAATAAACACAAAGTTAATGAGAAACACTAAACTTCTCAATTGAAAAGGCGCAATTCCGTGACACGGCCTTCATGTTTTACGAATACTCGACTAAAATGTACTGGTTTGAAAGTAGCAGCGCAACCTGTTCTGCAGATTTCCGAATCTTTGTTAGACTAGGCTTTCCCACCATAGTCTAACAAAGATAAATTCTCTACATTGTGAGAAAACTAATTTGTGATTACAGCAGATGTATCCACAGTCAGCGAAAATGACTTTGTCATACGACATAATTACATTCGCAGTAACAATCTTCACCTAGCCCGTGTTTAAAGCTCCCCTTTTCTTTTTTTTACACTTTAGAGCGCATGTGACTGAGGAACCTGTATTACAAGCCTATTGGGCCTTATGAAAATGCACTAGCATGGCTGGAAACCACAGCGCACCACGGAAGCTCTGTCCGTGCGACTGACGAAAGCTTGACCCCCGTGAGAAAATTGCTAAAACCCTGGTTAAGATCGAGTGACATCACAAACAGTCAGCTTTATATAATATTCACATGCACTTTTTTTTTTTTTGCTGTGGAAACCAGAATTATGAGTGACCTTTAAAGCATGCTACACTTGCAGAGTTGCCGAGGTCACAGAATATTGAGGTAAGCATCGCCGGCGCTCTGTCCGCTGAGGATGAAGTAGGGGAGGGAGGGGGCTTTATTTAGCAGGTGTAGTTTACTCCCAGTCATCAGATCCCACTCCAGCAGAACAGCTGAGGCGGCTGAAACGCTATGAGCCCCCAATAAGCTCAATCAACAGAACAGCTAATATTTCATATCCTGGGATACAACCTTCTTTTTTTTTCCTAGAGAGGAGCAGTTTTTTAGTCTGCTCATTACCTCACATGACCTTGATGGTTAATAAGGTGCATAAACATCAAATCAGGCGTTGGCCCTTGGGTGTGGGCTTGCTGTGTCAGACCCTGTAGGATACATGGAAATTCTTTGCTAAACTTTTTTTGTCCAATAAGAACCATGTTCTCCTTGCCTGGAACAAATTGTGCAATGTCCTAGGTCCCTATATATATAGGTGTAGCAAGATCGAGTGCCACCGCTCGGGAAGAAGTGGAGACCACACCGTATGTTGCACAAACCCGCTCGGGTATATTTAATTTACAGTTTAACTTTTTACTTTTCGGATCTGGCTTCTCGAGGCTATCACTTCCTCCGTCTCCAGCCAGCCCCGTTTGTCCGCCCGTCTCTCCCTTTTCAAGCCCCGGCTCACTGTCATAGCAATCAGAAACAATCAAACCATTATTCAATTACGTTTCACCCTGATGCTGATTAACTTATGACAGCTGTGGCTCAGGGTCCGAGAGCCGCTCGGTTCACTCTCTCTCTGCACGCAGAGGCTAACCACGCCCACCCTGCCACAATAGGTTTCATAGGTAATAGGTAATTATAGGTTCCCTATTTATGTCAAGAGAAGAAACAATCCTATCCACTGGATGTCTGTTGAGTTAAATACAATTGGGCTTGAGCTGTTTTTTCCTGCAATAGGCTGGGATCAGACCAATTGAGTTTAGTTACCAGCTGGCATATGATGTGCTTGGTTCTTAAAACAGACTTGGGTAAGATGTGTGCTGGGTTCTGTAAAAGTTGGATGCATGGATCAGATATTTTTGAGTTTCATAACAGGTCGAGGTTCATATGTAAAAAAAAAAAAAAAAGTTACAAAACCAGGATGTCTTTCCCTCAGTACTTGTCTCAAACAATCAAAATTCAGAATTTATTCAGTGAGATATGGATACTTCTGCAATGACACTTCAACTTAGTTTACTGCATAGGTGCACCGCTCAAAAAAATCTGCATAGCTTCCACCATTTGAGACAGATTGAAAATAAGTGGCAGATTTCTTATCCGAGGTAACTCAAAAAATGTCCATGCATCCGGGATTGTTTGATAGACTTTCTGCCACCATACAAAGCGTGCAGTCTGATTGGTCTAATATATGAAGCTCTCAGGGGAGCCTCCAGCGGCCATCTAAGGTTGCCTCTTAATACAACCCAGTTCATATATTGGAAATATTATGAAAGTAATGCTTGGATATTTAAGTTTGGGATGGTGAGGAGTTTGAAGTGTTACGGAGACCCAGGCACAAATTAACCGTTTTATCCTGCTTTATCCAGTTTTCACTCACATTTTAATGATTCAATATGTGAGAGTGGAGGTTTGTGGAGTAACTGACAGACTGCAAATGGTAGAACTTTTTTTTTTTTTCATGCACAGACTACTACATGAATAATTATTCACACCCATAAAGATGATCAAAGAAGGCTGTATATAATAAACAATAAAAGCAACAAGCTTAATTACTTAATATTATATTCTTTACTACAATTATATTATTTTGTAACAACAACTCAGAGAGAGAAAAAAAACATTTGTTTATAACAAATATGAAGATATGTCACAATTAATCACACCCCCAATATTTCTTTAAACAAAATTCAACAAATTGGATACTTGTATTGTTGCCTCTTATGGTTTTTTGTTTCACTAGTGTATAAAAATGATGTGACACACATGTAAAATCAAAAAGTCCGTCCCACCACTGAACAAAACTTTCTCCCATGAGTACTCCTAAGCCCCGGAGCATGGAAGTATGTGGTTTGAGACACCGGCGAAGTGTCATCCATCATCATGAGGATACGATCTCTTATAAGAAAGCACAAGTGAAGAGGTTTATAACCACTGGAACAGTGGTAAACCTGCCTGCTAGAAGATTCAAGTACATCTTGAGGCAGATGGTTTGGAAGGCTTGGAAAAATTCAAGGGCCACAGGAGATATACAAAACATCATTTAATCTTGTGGACAGAAAGTACCCAAATCTACCATCAGACGCCAGCTCCATTCCAATAGGCTTATATATACAGTATATATATATATATATATATATATATATATATATATATATATGAAACAGAGCCAAAAAAGCAAAAACAGTTTTCACTGTACAAAAACGTATGGAAGATATGTATTTACAGTACCCTCCACTATTATTGGCACCCCTGGTAAAGATGAGTAAAAAGGGTTATAAAGAATTCTCCTTTTTTCAGTCTGAGATGAAGCTAATTCACAAAATGATTAATTTTTTATAACCCTTTTTACTCATCTTTACCAGGGGTGCCAATAATAGTGGAGGTCACTGTATATATATATATAAACCATAAGACCTTTTTCATAACCGGATGTGCGTGTATTATTAAAGTATAAAGAACTGATGCATCCAATTTTCATGGTGCTTGCTTCTGGAGTGACTTTGAGAAATGTTGTCATCAGCAAGGCCAGTGTGCAGCTGCATATGAAGTCTGAAGAGCTGTAGTGTGGCTCCCTTATCAAATTTGCTGCACGAAGCAGGCCCCAACCCCCCCCAAAAAAAAGTCTACATGCCGCAGCCCTTACGGCTCACAGCGAAGAGGAATATCAGCGTGTCGCGCGTTCTGTTTCGGCACTCCAGAGTTTGAGTCAGCAGAGGGTGTTTGTGTCAGCCCCAGGAAATCAATAACGGACAGAACGGAATGAACTGTTCTACATGTAAAGGGAAATAAATCAGACTGCCGAATCTGATACGTGACTTTTTTAAATTATTTTTTTGGACAGGCGGTTCTCTTAAAATGTTTTTTTTTTTTTTTTTTCCGGAAAAGATTGTATAACAAAGTTTGGCGGAATCGCTCAGGGTCATCGTTACGAAGGGACTCAAATATGCAAACTCGGAAGTTTAAAAAAAAAAAAAAAAAAAAAATGGAAGAGATTAGTGACTGGCTATAGGAGTCTGAGGCTCACGTCGTTTCACAGTATGGTGAAGGTGCTTTGCTCTGTCACTCACAAGCATGAACCAATCAAAAGGCTGCCATTCACTGCAAAACACAGATTTTTTTTTCTAATTAGTTTGTCATTTGTGTTTTTTGAGTCCAATAAAGCAGTGTTTTTCAACCTTTTTTGAGCCAAGGCACATTTTTTACATAAAAAAAAATCCTGAGTCACACCACCAACCAAAAGTGTTACTAATTAAGTGAAGTTGGATCATTTCCCACGGCACACCTGACTATCTCGCACGGCACACTAGTGTGCCGCGGCACAGTGGTTGAAAATCACTGCAATAAAGCACAAGTCTTTGATGCTGTGCAGAATCCTGGCTGTACAGAGCATATAAGGGTGCATAGTATACTGGGAGCGATACTCCCTAGGCTGTCTATGTGAGTTTGTGGACTAAAATGAACACCCTAGGGTGTTAAATGTACACAAGCAGTGTCCATAGGGTATACACTGTAGAGTTTGGTTACATTTTAAAAACAATTTTCAGTGATTCCGTCTCTTGAACAGGCAGGGCACTCAGTGTTATACATTTAGTGGGTTTAGTGGGTTTTGTGTGCATTGCATGGGAACGTGAATTATGAGATAATGCATTCAGTGGTGGTGGTGGTGGGGGGGGGGGGTAGGATGGGGTGACCTGGGGTGCCCAGAGTGAGGTCTTTTCACGGTTCACGGTGAGCAAAATCTCTGGCGGTGCCCCTGAACACATTGAAACGAGTTGAAGTATGCAATCAGCCACAGTTTGAAGGCCTCGCACGGTCACCGCACCTGAAACGTTTTGTGACCGGACGTTCGGTTCAGTCCTTCCTCTGTTTTAAAATGCGGGCTTGACATTTTGGCGCTGGCGAATGTGCCCCCACAGCTCAAAGCGATACCTCGAGGTTCAGTGCACCATTTATGGCCGGCAACGCATGCTTCAGTGGATGGGTATTACATCACACTATTGGCTCACCTGAAAGGACGGAGAAGGTTACAGTGATAAGATAGGCCTGTTTATGTGTTTAGATATTCCAACTTGGTGGGGAAAAAAAAAAAGATTCAAATACGAATAATTAGTGTGTCATTGAGAGCGTAGCATAGCTCTGCTAGGTGTTCATAAAAGCTTACTATTTTCTATGGCTAGTTAATGGCTGAAGAAGTATTTTCTCTGAGCTTATGTGCTCGTCTTGAACAAACCTCGTTATCACACCCCCTTCTTCATCAACTCCCTTTTCCGCCTCCCAGACCCCTCCCTCCCTCCCTTTTCCATCTGACAAATGTATCCCAGCTGCAGGTGTGGGAATAAGACTGATTCTCCTGCAGGCTCCACGTTTTCCACCTGAAAGGCCGGATTATTCAAGCTAGAAATCCAGCCTTCTCCCCCGGGGTCACTTTTTGTCTGCCGTCCTCTTATGAAAATCCAGCACCAGCATTTTTCTCGCCGCCCCTCTCTTTGTTGTGCGCACGTGCTGACAGCTTCCTAATCGGGATTTTATTTTTCATTTAAAAAAAAATAAAATAAACAAAGTTATAGCTGTCAATCACGGATGACGTACTCGTGTACGACCGCATAAAGAAAGAAAAAAAGTGTTCTTAGTGCGGTCTGACTTTCAGCGAGGCTGGGAGCGGCACGGCGGAGAGTGAAGCGGTGGCGCTTTCACGGCGAACGTCTGAAAACTGATGTGGCAGGTGAGACGCATCAAACGGCAACCGGGCGCCCGAGGTTTCGCGACTTGTCAGAAGCGCTTGTCACTGGCGAGGCCGCTTCAGATGCTTCCCGTGTGCAGCAAAGTGTAGTGCAGCACACAGGAGTTCGCCAGCGTTTTCGGTCAAAGGGAACAACCCGCCGAGCCTCGCCAAAGCAAGGGAAGTGGTTCTCTCCGAGAGACACCCTGCAAGCAGTTATTATCCGTGTTGTTTCTTTCTTTTTTGTTTTAAGTGTTCGCCTAATTACAGGTGTGGCAGTGAAGGTGAGGTAGAATCACAGGGATTAGGCAGCTTCAGGATCTCCGCAGGGCTTTCTGTCTGTCACACCATGCCGTTCCCCTTCCACGCAACAATACCTTGTGTAATTGAAGGCGCGCGCCACCAACCAGACACCCCTCCCCGTGTTTTTGTTTGTTCTTTGACACAGTTGGATGAGTTGTCTACAAAATGTCTTTGCAGTTAGTTCCTGTTATCAACCCCCCACCCACACACACACACACACACACACACACACACACACACCAACCCCCCACCCCATCTCCACCATTCCCTTCCACAACCAAATTGCTTTCTATCGTCCTATAGCTTCCAAACAGAGGGAGGGAAACTTCCGAATGAGTTTGAGAAACAGAGAAAAGCTTGTCCAGGAGTGAGTAGCACTTCTGTAATTTATCTGGTGAGCCTCGGGCAGCAAGGCTTGCTGAGGCGGGAGGGTTGTCATGTCGTGAGGCTGTGATGTTTCTTGCTTTCTTTAGCCTGCCGGGCGGGACCTGTCAAAGTGGTCTCCGGTTAAACGCACAGCGTAAACACCGCTAAAAGCCCCGGACTGGATCAGCTCTGCGGAGGGAGGGACTCAGACATGCCTTCCACTCGTGCATTACTGGACAGCAACCATAGAAGTACTCCACCACCTTATGTGCTGCAGTATTGGACAGCAACCATAGACACATTCTAGCACAGATGCACTCCATCACTGTATGGAGTGCACTACTGAGCAGCAACCATAGATGCACTCTATCACCTTATTTAGTGCACTACTGAGCAGCAACCATAGATGTACCCATAACTTTCTCTGGTGCACCAGTGATCACCAACCATAGATGTACTTTATAACCTTCTCTCATTGCTGAACATAATGCTGGCCACAAAAACATAATAGATAAAGCATAAATCTTATACCTACATATCTCCTGGGAAAACTAAGTTGCTGCTGGAAGTGGTGTTGGTGGACCAGTAGGGGGCAATCTTCCCTCTGGTCAAATAAACCCCAATGCCCCAGTGCAGTGATGGGGACACTGTGCTGTAGGAGATGCCGTCTTTCGGATGAGACATTAAACCAAGGTCCTGACTCACTGTGGCCATTCAAGATCCCATGACACTTATTGTAGAGATTAGGGGTTTTCCCAGTGTCCTGGCTAAATTCCCAACCTGGCTCTTTCAATCTGCCACCTAATAAATACACAGGGAGTGACTAGATACAATGGGGATCAGGTGTGGGAAAACGGGGAATGGAAATGACAAACAGGGAAGCTGATCATTCACTAACAAGGTAACACGTAATACGTGGACCGGATTAACACATAACACATAGGCTTGAACATGAACTGGGTAGTAAAAGACAAGTGCATACAATTAGAGAATGAAAAGAGGAATAGCTGTCATAAATAAATAGCTGTAATAAAAAAGAAAATCAAAGAAAGATGATCAGTGATAGAACAGGTAGAAGAAGAGACAGCTGCAGATAGAAACTAAGATTGTGTGTAATTAATTGGTACAAAACCTAAATCTTAGCTGTTAGTAGTAGTTAGTTCATTCATATTATATACAATAAGATAATTAGTTAAGAAGGAAGTGCTTGACAGAGGAAATACAGAGAAAAACCGCAATCACAAAACGCTCCTGAACAGTGTGACGAAGACAGGGTGACGGCATTGAAAACACGGCGGCTGTGGCTCAGGAGGTAGAGCGGGTCGTCCGCTGATCGCAGGGTTGGCGGTTCGATCCCCGGCTCCTCCTGTCCACATGTCGAAGTGTCCTTTGGCAAGATACTGAACCCCAAATTGCTCCCAATGAGCAGGCTAGCGCCTTGCATGGTGGCTGCCGCCATTGGTGTGTGAATGTTTGTGTGAACGGGTGAGTGAGAGGCCATTGTAAAGCGCTTTGATTCACCAGGCGCTATATAAATGCTAGGCATTATTATTATAAATACATGGTACTGTATGAATCTTTATCCAAGTAAAGTATGCACATTTCTGCATAAGCCTGTGTGTTTGTGTGCATGTATGTACAGCTAGGTAGAAGCATCTGTGTGAATGTGTCTGCACAGTACATGTGGGACTGTGTTAGTAACAGGAGTGTTAGAGAGACGTGTGTGTGTGTGTGTGTGTGTGTGTGTGTGTGTGTGTGGTGAGCGAACTTGCGTATGCACAGTGTGGCATTCTTTCTCTCATGTGAGGCATGGTGGAGCCTCCAGGGACCATATGCCTGAAAGTGCTATCGGATGTGTGTACGGTATGAATATGTTTGGCTACTGTCTGTCACACCCCGCACCCATATGGCCCACAGCTCCCGCATTACTGTCACTGACTGAGAGGGGTCCTGTTGCATTGTGGGAAGTGCACTTTCCGTCACCAAGGGAATACAGTGCTCTGATTTAACATGAAAGGAGGAAATAGGGGAATGAGGCCACTTACAAACTCATTAGGATAATAGATAACAAAGCAATATAAATAGTTTACTGCTAACTAGCAGGCAGTATTGCATTGTATTTAAAACAACATTAAAATAATTACAATTCCCCTGCCGTAGATACAATCAGACGAGTTTACCTTATTTATTTTCTTCATTCAACATTATTTTTCCTCTTTTTTTTTTTTTTGTTGATTTTTCTGGTTATAAAAAATATCTTTTTATGTCTCTCCAACACACCCTTCTCAAACGCAGTCCCACATCTACTGTATTTTCAGTGCAGGAGAGTTTATGTTCAAAAGAAGGTAAGGCAGTCAGAAAGCTTCCCCTCCCCCACCTTCCCTATTCTTACCGCTAACCGTCCACATTTTACAGTCTTTCAAAATGAGGCTCTTAGTGACATTTAATATAAAACAAGCCCTTCAGACCACACACAGTGACAGACCATCGTTTACCATCCCCCCATCCAAAAAAGCCTTCTGCAATGTAATCAATTGGCAAGAGGGGACCGCAGGAGGCAGGGAAACGGATCCCACGTCACACACACTGTACACACACTTCCCTGTGGATATGCAGTGTAAAGTGTTTTTTTTTTTTTTTTACACTAAAAGCAATAACTGTAAATCACAGTGATAGCAGACTGTTGTTCACTTTGGGATGAGTCACTTCTCAGAGCAATCTGTCATTCAACACACATGCGAATCTATTTCTTTCAAGTATTCTGTCCATGACTAGTGACAACACCATGACTGTTTCTGGAGATGCACTCTACTGATTGTCCACAAGGCACTTGGACACACCCGCCACATATCAGAGGCTAGCTACACTGGGCTTGAGAAGCAATACCTGTAAGGAACCATTTTTAAGATGATATTCACCAGACAATTACAGACATCTTCTGATATTAAAGACTTGTATACTTTCATTGTGTATCGTTTTCCATTTTCTATTTCCCAATTTGGCATAAACATTATCTAGAAGCAGTTACAATGGGGGAAATAAGTATTGGACACGTCAACAATTTTATTATCAAACATATTTCCAATGTAGCTATTCACATGAGATTTTGACCAGACATTGGTATTAACTAAATAAAACTACACAGCTAAAAAAATTGTAACGTTCCAATTCTTTAAAAAAGTTATGTGCAATAAAGTGAAATGACACAGGAAAAAAGTATTGAACACGCTAAATTAAATGTGGTAGAAAAGCCATATTTTTTATATTTGGTTGCATATCCTTTGCATGCCATGACTTTATGATGTCTGTGACCCAACAACATCAAAAGGCTCTTGATATCTTATTTGCTGGTACTCTTACAAGCGATACTATAACAGCTCTGCATTTGAATGGATCTCCATGGGAATTGGGGGGTGGGACAAGATTTAGCTGTAAATTACACTGGAACAATATAGAACACAAGGTTGGCTAAGTGGCTCTAAGTCATCAAGGGTCTGATGTATTAAACAAGCCTTTAACCATCACTCTGCTGCCAGAAATACAGTAGATATGGAAGGATCACTTTAAGGGTTGTTTCTCCTGACAGATTTTCCTATTGAACTCTATGGAAAAATAAGTCAGGAGAAGAAACCCTTCAAGTTATCCATCCATATCTACTGTATTTCTGGCAGCAGAGTGATGGTTAAAGGCTTGTTTAATACATCAGACCCTTGATGACTTAGAGCCACTTAGCCAACCATGTGTTCTATTCTGTTCCAGTGTAATTTACAGTTAAATCTTGTCTCACCCCCCAATTCCCATAGAGATCCATTCAAATGCAGAGCTGTTATAGTATCGCTTGTAAGAGTATCAGCAAATAAGATATCAAGAGCCTTTTGATGTTGTTGGGTCACAGACATCATAAAGTCATGGCATGCAAAGGATATGCAACCAAATATAAAAAATCTGGCTTTTCTACCACATTTAATTTAGCGTGTTCAATACTTTTTTCCTGTGTCATTTCACTTTATTGCACATAACTTTTTTAAAGAATTGGAACGTTGCAATTTCTTTAGCTGTGTAGTTTTATTGAGTTAATACCAATGTCTGGTCAAAATCTCATGTGAATAGCTACATTGGAAATATGTTTGATAATAAAATTGTTGACGTGTCCAATACTTATTTCCCCCATTGTATATTCTGCTGAACTGCTGACTACAGTTATGTCATTAGTCAATGCTTATGTAGTCCAGGGGCTACAAATCGCAAATAAAAGTGCGACGACTACAGGCTGCTCGCAAAACAGTTTTTCTTCGCAAGTACTCTTTTGATTGTGCGTGGATAGAGGCAGAATCTTCTTTGTGATTGCTTCCACCATTTAGATAACTACGGAGATTAGTTGTTAGAAAGATATCACTTACAAAAACATAGTAGCCTACATAAAAGTTTTTTTTAAAATATATGCTTAAGTACATCAAGTTCATTTTAAAGTAGACTATATTTTACGTAGACAACTTTATAAAACTAAATAGGCCTATGTATTTATGTATTTTTTAATGTTTATGTATTTCCTGGTATTAAACATTAAGTAGCCTATAGGCTACTACCGTTTATGAACTACTTCTAAACTTGTAGGCTACTTGAAACCGCTTCTACAAATTCAAATGAAAGTGCACTTTAAGTAGCCTACACTGTGTGGGATTTAGTTCAGAAAAAGTGTAAAGACATAAGCCTTCTTTTTATAAACTTATTTTTTGTAAGGGATGTAATATTAGGCTATGCTTATGCGACATTCTTAGGCCATACATAACATGTAACAGAGCATGACCCTACCTGTCTCGCTTCAAATAGTGACAGCTCTGCACTTCTTGGCACCCAGCAGCTTTCTCTTGGTTGTCGGACATCGGACAATGTTATAGAATAAGCAACGAAACGTCCAATTTGTCCGTAAAGTGACCACAGCACTACGCTTTGTAAATAGCCTACTGGTTTAATTCAGCCTGCAACACAGACGTCAAGAGAAAGAAGACGTTTATGCACTGAGTGGTCTCCCAAAACTCCTTGGTGCAATTGATGGGTCGCAACTGAATTTTTCAACCCACCCCACCGTCCTCCCCAAAATACCACTTGCAACTTTGGCTACACCTGTGGCCAGCCCACACAGAACGAAGGGCGATACAGTATTGCTATGTATTCTTAATGTTCATCATTCAGCAGCTGATAATTTTTTCTGAAGGGCAAATGTGAATTGTGCTTTGGCCAGTAACATCGTTTTAATATGATATTTTTATATTATAACAAATTAGATTAAAGTCAGACACGATAAATTGTAATGTAATTTTGGTTATTAAAAGTATTTTGAATATTTTACAGACAATAAAGTACCTTGTAATCCATAGCACCACCTTTAGTTTGCATTTTGGGATAATTGACAGTTCGATACAAAAAACGAGGCAGGGGGATGAGAACAATTGCAGATTTAATGGCTTGCCATTGCGATTTCTACGTGAAACACAAAAAGTGCAGAAGAAATCGATCTCATCTCACAGATCGCAGCTCGCACGTCGCAACTTTCGCGAAACGAACCCTAGGTAGCCAGTAAAATGTCCTGTGTTAATTCAACTCTAACAGAGACATATGAGTCTAATTGGGACCATATGTACTCTTTAAGAGTTAATTTAACACTGAACACTTTACTGTGTACCAGTCAGAAACTGCTTCCTGAAGTTATTGTTGAGTGAGGTGGTGTGGTCAAGCACTGGCGAGGAGAGGAAACCAGGCACTGGACGTGGAAGTCTCTCAGTTAAAGGCTATAAACAACAGAAATAAAAATAACACTGTCCACCTGTCACCTTGATCCTTCAGGCAAAACAAAGCTATGGTTGTTTTATGGCATCAAACAGGATAAGCAGCAAAAAGACAAAAAAAAAAAGACATAACGTAATTTCATAACGTAATTACGTTGTTAATACAGTAGCTATTTCCCCTGCATCATCATAAAAAAAAGATTATTCCTTGAGGGGGTTCATTTAAAAAAAGACAAAAAAAAACATAAATAGGCAAATTGTGGTGAAATACACAGCGGGAAAACAAAGATAATAGCAACAATTGAATAAATGTTTTGTGATTTCCGTTTGCCAGATAAGACTGCTGGATGTGTACCATTGTTCATGGAGAGGGGGGCTTCATGAGGAGGAGACGGCTGTGTGCTTTTCCTGGCAGGTTTTTGCAGACGCCTGAATATGTTGGACGTGAACATTTCAGCTCCAAAGTGCAGGGCCGACATGTAACGCCCTTAGGGAAATGGGTCTCGCCATGGGGGAGAATCCAAAATGCTGAATTTTGTGGAAATAAAAGGCATGCTAGGAATAGTTATGGTATTCTTCTATGCCGTGCAGCTTTCTGTTCTAGAATGTTCTGCTGTTGATTGTGTATTTGTGCGTGTTATGCCTCGCACGATCAGCTAATTCAGGCATTTCTGTTAACTAGCGGAGTGAAAGTGCATGCTAAACAATCCTCTTTTGCATTAGCCCCCCCAACCCCCACCCCCCCCCCCCCCCATCGGCGGATTTCCATCCCAAAGCTGGCTTGTAAAATAGAAAGTACTCAACGTTCTCTTTCTGCACTGAAGCACCTGCAAGGCAGTAATGCCATGGAGTTGACTGAAGCTACTGAGTAAATATCATTCCCATATTACAAAAACATTACAACATGTTCTGGAACAAACAGGAGTCTTCAAAGACTTTGACTTTATATCATTAGACACAAGATTTCAGAGCAAGTGGGAACAAGGCAGGGGATTATAACATGTTTCAAATATACCACACTTGCTAAATGCAGCACAAAATATCACATTGAATTAGATTTCTGGTATAGTTTTGAAGGACAAAATAGGTTTAAAAGCCAGTATCATTGCACCTCCCTATCAACACAGATAATACGTACATTTTGTGAAAATTAATTATGTATATTCTGATCTGTGTTGACTTTTTTATACAATGTGTTTTGAGGAAGTAGAAAGAGCCCTTGTTTAAAACACTATCATTAGTACTGACAATTACATATACAGTACCTATAAGCTCGGTGGGAATGTGTTGGATGCACTGCTAATATGTGTAACTGCATCTCAGACTATATCATTTAAATCTCGTCAATACATCCATTATTGTTATGGATGACAGCCTAAATCTCAATACATTTTTTGTAGTGAGCAGATTATGAGCTTTGAAACATGCTCTCATTTAATATTTTTATAGCCATGAACATTTACAATGTTTTATAGGCAATGGAGGAAACAATATAAAATATTCACCTTCAAATCTAGCTTCAAGTCCACTGGAGTCATCTAAACAAAAACCTAAATTCAAGCCTTTAATTAAACCCTTAAAGGCTTTTGGTCTGAATGGCACTCAAGACATAATGTGATTTTGTTGAATATGTTAACTAATGCTGAATCTCACTCAATAATACTATACAGGCATAACACATGTCTTTGCATATTAATAATGCCATTGAAATGCATTGTGTGTAAGCAGAGAATCATCTGGATATTTCCAATCATAGAATACAGGAAGCTGAGTTGGGTTACATTCATTATCAGAAAATGAGATTTTGCCTTTGAGTACCAGCGGTGCTTGTATCAGAGCTTGTGATATTGTCCCTGTGAAATATTTTGTAAAATTCTCCATATTCAACTGCTTCAAAAACACATTTCACCTTTTTAATGCCCCCACTGACACCCATACTAGCCCTGCATTCAAGTCACCTCTTAATTTCTCCCTGTAGGCATTTAATTTTATCCAAAGTCGGCAAACTTATGAATCTTCTTAATTGATTTGAACCGATTTTTCAGTTTTTTTGGCTTCAGTAAAGCATGCTGGTCCAGACCTTGCTCACCATTTCCAGTGGACATGTGGTCACAAACACAGCCAAGACACAGACACAGCCCCAATGGAACATGCTTATGACTTCAATATTTCCAAACTAATGTTTAGTCTTCCCATCTTCTCATTACAATGTAAAAATGTCAATGTAAAAAAGTATATTTTGGATTTAGAATTCTGAACTGTGAATAACAATAATCTTAGTTTTACAATCCACAAACTGATATAGGTAATCCATACTAATATGTCAAAATACTTATGAATCACAATAAAAAAACTATTTTTGCTTTATGAATGTAACATTCTTAGTTTGGCTGTAATGAGATTCTTTTTCAGGCATTGAAGCTTTTAAAAGGTTGCAACAATGGAACTTTGTTTGGGGTTCAAACCCACAACCTGCTGGCCCAGGTTTGGAACCCATTGCTTCTCCATCCAGAAAAGCATGAAAATGTTTCTGTTATGAACAATATAATTTGAACCAGCCTTTTGCTCCTTGCAATCTTTGATCCTGCTGCAATAACCTTCTGGATCTCAGACGGATGAGCATTTTTTGGGAAGAAGTGGTACAAATGTTTTTTCATCAGCAATATGGAGTGAATAAAGTGGGTTCTGATCAGAGACCAGGAACATCATTATACATGGGATAAAATATGACAAAATAGGCTAATAATAACAATAAATATATATACTTTGTATTTGTATTATTATTATTATTGGAGATTATTTATTCTCTGGTTTTGATTTCCAATGAGCTCATTTTGTGTTAAGGCCTGCAAAGAATTCAGAAGCTTGTATAAGGGATGACAGACACATGATGCGAGATTTAAAAATAATTCATTGCTGCTGCCGTTGAGAGAACCGCGCCGTACAGAAATCCCTGGAATTTGTTTTGTTTTGTTTTCAGCTTGCGGAATTGAGACTTGATTGATTATCTCATAAAACAAATGGACACAAATCACACAAATAAAGATTCCGGAGCAACCAGGATTTATGAGGTTTGGAAGGAGAGTGAGTGATTGTATCCAAGAGAATATTGTTATGAGAAGGTCTTGATTAAACACTGAGATTAACTCTAATGGCAGTTTTTAACCCTAAGAAGCAGAGGTGGCACACAAAGCGATATTAAAAACTGATAAACTGGTTAGACCCAGCTCAATTCCATCAAGAGAAATTGACAGTCATCAATCAGGCCCTGTCTGTCATGATTCGTGGGTTTTTCTTTTCTTTTCCATTGCGGTTCTCGTCCTTATTTCCCGATTGAGAATCTCTTTTTCCACATTCTGTTCCGGGGTTTGCTTTCCCTCATTATTGTTTTCACCTGTGCCTCTACCTGCGGGGTATTTACGTTCTTCACTTCCACTTCCCCGGTACTGTTTTGTCATTCGACATTGCATTGAGCCAGGTATAGCCAGGTACTAGCAACCTCGGGATATTAAACGCTGTTTATGTTCACGGGGGACTTGCTATTAGCTTTTAGTTCAGGTATAGGTAATATTCCTCCTGTTAACGTTTTGTGCTATTTATTAAATTTTTTGCTGTTTTCTCTGAGACAGTTTTTTTTTGTTTGTTTCCTTTGTTTTACACTCTTCCGGCCGTCCGAACTTACATGCCGAAGGTGTTCTTTTCTTTGCTAAGTTTCCCGTTTTGGCTCCAGTATTGAGTTTGGAAGATTTAGTTTGTGTTTCACTCGTTATTAAAGTTCGCCCTATTTTAATGGGTTGATTTTTTTCAGGAAATGAGTAGCCTTGAGTGTTTGCAAAGCTATGGCCTATATTCAATCAGCATTTGTTCTTAACTTTGAGATACAAGTAAATGCAAACATTTCCTTCACAAAATCAGTATGGCGAGTCTGTTTTAGTGAACTTGTCCAATAGTCTTTGTGAAACAAAAAAAAAATTATTGCTGTTAATTGTCAAAGTAAATGACAAATGATTGAATCCCAGCCTATATCGTCCAGGAAGGTAATGACATTCATCTTTATACATTTACTTGGTGTTTCATAGTCATTTTATATTTAATGCACAATCTATGTATGTATCTTGAAAATGTATCCCAGGGAAATCACTGGAGATATAAATCTTGCAATGCAGAACAATGCTTGACACGTCCAACCAAAAATTATAACCTTACTTTAATATTCTAGAAGAAGAATCCATGGTGCTTTGGCAACAAAAAAACAACAAAAAAAAAAACAACAAAAAAAAGTTTTAAATAGAAAAAGCAGTAAGAGCATTTCAGGAGGGTCTAAGATAAGTGTGGATGGTGAATATATACCCAGCGGGGGAATTTAGCTGAGGAACCCTCTTGCACGCACCAAACACACATTTTTCAGCCCACTTCACGCGCATCTTCTGACAGTCATACTACATACTTCATCATGCTCCATAAGAATAAGTATAAACAGACCACTCCTAACTGCAGGCTGGAAGCATTTCATGTTACACACTGCTCTCTTTCTAATGGGGATCTCCCATTCCCTGAGTGGATGAACCACCAGAAGGATTTTGATTGCTCCGCCTTTGTGCATGCATTATCTCAGTTTAGAGTACAAATTTGTCTCTATGAAAGCAAGGCTTACTCTAAAGGGACTCTTTAATTGTCACAGATTACTCCTTTCAGCTGTTCGAAGCTTTTGGTCTTGAAATGGACGAGTAAACATTGTTCAATTGGTCTCTTTCTGTAAACAGGTTTAAGGCTTGAAGTCTGGAATTTTTTATATTTTCTAAATTAAATAATGATATTATCATTGCATGATTGGACATTAAAGAAACGTGAATTCTGATGACTATTTTACATAGTGTTTTATGATGTAATGTTTTTAACTTGATACTTAATGTTTTGAACCTAGTATCTGATTGGTACTTGAACTGGCCTAGCCTAAATTAAATTAGGAAGTATATTTTTTACAGTTTTTTTTTGCAAACAGTGAGATCAGCTGTTTCTGTATGTAGAACCAGAGGCATACATGTCACCTTTATGTCAAATCAATACATACATAAAGTAAATATGCAGTGAAAAACATCTCTGTCAATATTCATTCACCATGAGCCTAGCCCACATTTTAAACATAGGAGTGTGGTTTATTTTTCATTATTTTTTTATTTATTGTGAAAACACTGCTGATTTCACTGTTATAGCTATTACAGGTTATGCACTGTACAGCTCAAAGTGAGTGAATGTTAATTTGCCTGGGCTGTAGCTTCAAATCATTACAATTTATTTTGAGTAGGCTAGACTACACAGTAATGTGGTGATAGTTTTGGTCTTATTCATCTTTCTGCTTTTCTTTATAAAGTCTGACTAACAGGTTATATTTGTAATGAAAGGAGGAGAATACATTACATACTTGTGAGGGGCTCTCTGATTTGAAGACTTAAAACTCCATCGCCAGCGATGCTCTTGAGGGTTGGTTCAATGCATTTAAGATTTATCCATGATTTATAAATGTATTGTGGTTGTACTCAGATCTTGTGGATTCTCCATTAGCCAAGACCAATTTGACAGCATCAGGCATGCACTATCATGCACTATACAAATGAAAGAACAACAACAACAAAAAATACAATGAACCAGACTGTTTGTATTTGTTGGAGAGTTGATGCTGCTGGCAAACTTAAGAGGACTTATGGACTTATCAAAATAAAGGGGGCAATAAAATACCTTTTTTTTTAAACCCAGTAGTAAATTTGTGTCTCTCACATACAACTGTTACTTCTAAATCTAGGGGCATGCAGATTATAGTGGTGGGTGAATTTATAGGATCAATGATTCATTCATTTTGATGATCTGATTCTAAAGGTTCAGCCAATAGCAAAGATTCAAATTGTTACTCAGCATTCCAACATGTGAATCACTGCATATCTCTTATGCTGCATTCTCTTATATGTTGCTTAAGGAAGGTTAGAAACTACTTTTGTCTGCAACCAATTCAATCAATTTGCATATGTCACTGAGGCTTTCATAAGAGCTTGTGCAGCATTGGACTTGAGTTGAGAGTGGATCTCAATACTGCTTGACCTTTAATTGTGAAAGAGGGGGTGCGGAGGACCACACGTGACCGACAGGGGTATTTTAAAGTTCTCCACGGAAGTGGAGAGACCACTAAAAGGGGATAGAAGAACTAAAAAAAGGAGGACAAACCCTCCCGGCGAATATTGCCGAAACAAAAAACAACCCAGAAAAAGTGGGCGAAACGCTCACAGAATGGAGCAGTGGAGTAAAAAGGGAAAAGGAGAAACGAAACACATCCACTCTGTAAACAAAAACAGAGTCATGAAAGAAGCAAAAGAGGAGAACGGTAACAAAGGAACTGTCTCGGAAAGAGAGGAAGAAAAACCAAAAGGTTCAGAACGAAAAGAGCACACAAAAGAGAGGAATAAAAACTTTATATCTGAATAACTCTAAGGCAAGCCCCGGGTTACTTTAGAAAACAAAAGTAAAGAGGTCGCCTGAACCTATACCTTGTTACCTGGCTTTCAGTGGCAAAGTAAGACACTCAAGCACTGGAAACAGGAAGAACTGCATTTAAGTAGGCAGCCAGGCAGCTGACACAGGTGCGAAGGATAATAGCCAGGCGCTAGAGAAAACCCGGACAGGACGCCATCCCGTGGCAAAAGGAAACCTCTGCCGAGAAGGGCATCCTGAAAAACCGTGACATTAATGTTGTTGTGTACCTTAGCAGGGCAATGCTAAGCGATTTTAATAAATGCCTCCAAGCGGTGTGACTGCCGTTCATACCAGCTGCAAATTAATCTAGTGGCTGCAAAACTAAAAGAAACGAAAAGAAAAGAAAAGCACTCTGGAAATAAAAGCCAGCTTGTGCCATTTAACACACATGTGCAGCTCTTGGCTTTTACTTTTATCACACACACGCACGGCCGCCTCTGCCTTAGGTCAAAGCCATCAGCAATGGGAGTGAGACAATGCCACCGTCAGCCTCACGGGCCCATGTCAGTTGATTGATTTGAAAATAAGCCTTTTTCTGAACTAGCCTATTTATATGTACATCGCTCATTTGTCAGAAGAAATTGGTCCGGGCCTGATTTAGTCTCATTATCATCGGGTTTAGATGAAAGCTCTAATTCTTTGTCCCTGAAATAATACAGAAAGCAATAAAGCACTCTCAGGCTGCAGCAATAACGCACTCTCAGGCTGCAGCAATAACGCACTCTCAGGCTGCATTTGATGGTATCGCTTTGAGAAGAAAAGAATAATATTTTCCTCACTCGCTTTTCAGTGCCTGTGGTTTGACTGAAAAAGGAAAAAGGATTCATCAACTCTGCTAATGTCTGTAGGTGTATAAGGTTGTGCCTGAGTCTGCTGTGTATGACTGAGTTTTCAGAAACTCTAACTAAGACCTGGACTCCACTCAAGGCCTCTTGCAGATTGGCTTGGAGATTTATGGACATGAACCAAAGGAAATAAACTTAACACGAATGGGTAAAATTCTATATGATATGGGCTAATGGCAATACTAAGTACTTTGAACCATTGAAGCTAAGTACAGTTCAGAAATAATCCCTTTGAAAATCTATAATTGAACTAATTTACGACACACTATGAACTATGAAGTGGGTACATGTAAAAAAAAAAAGGTGATAAATATGAAGTTATACACTGTATGCAGTGATCCATGCTGGTGCTTAAAAACCAAGGTGAGACGGATGTGTACGGGTTGGACCCGTAATGCACGACTCAGAACACTGACTTGATAATAAATACCCGCAAGGGCTTTATTATGGGTAAATCCAAAAACGTAGTCACACAAGCAAAGTCCAAAAACCAATAAATCCAGCCAGACCAAAGATACAGTACCGAGGGAGAAGGCAGTCTCGAAATCGGTATCCATGCAAGAGTTCGTTAACCAGAGTAGCTGTCAGCGGAGCAGAAGTACAAAACAGGGAAAAAGCAAAGTTCGTAGTCGTGGGGCGTAGCAGGAGTCAGACCGATGTCCTATCCGCGGGGCAGAGGTACAAACAGACAGTAGGCAAAACTTGTGGTCAAAAACAAGCAGTGGAAACAATAGGCAGGCAGTAACGATGGTCAATAAACAGGCTAGATCAATAACGGTAGTCAAAACAGTGAAAACGCTCAAAAGTGACAATAGTAAACTAAGGCAACAATTTCGCAACGAACAGACATGAACACTGAGCTTAAATGCAGGTGTAGACAGGCGCAAACATTTAGCTTGAGAGCAGCAGGAAATTCACAACAGCTTGAGAAAATGAGACACGTAACGAGGCAATTAGTAAATCGTTAGTAGTTAACCTATCCTGACCTAGCGTTAGTAAATTAGTAATCAACATGCACGAGAAACGTAAGGTAAACATGAATACATGGTTAGATAGTTAGTATTACCCAATCCTGATCTAATGTTAGTATATTAGTAACTAGACAAGGGAGAATGAAACAATTAGGGAAGCGTGAGTGACAGCAAGAGAAGAAACAGCATGAACGCAAGGCTGCGGAAAAACATGGAAATATGTATGCAAACAATGAACTGCATCGTAACATAAACAGAAAATAAACTGTGACAAACACTAAACATGAAACATGACATAAACATGACATAAACGTAACACAAGGGAGTGGTGATAAGATGAAAATTGAAAATAAAATACAACGTTGGTGTGTACATAATGATAGTGTATGACTTAACACATTAAAAGGGATATTTTATTAACTTCAGAACTTTATATCTTATAAAACATGAATATACTGTTGCATCTATGTGACTGTACCAGTTCACTGAACTGTCTTTAGAGCTTCTCACCCATTCACAAGCCGGTTTGCTGAATTTTACAAGCTTCATCTTTTTAAACTTTGTGGGTAATGGGAACATTTCTCAAGCTCAGTAGAGCATCAACTAAACAAGACTTTGTCAAAAGTGAGTGATTTGGGAGACTCTGCTTCTTTTGAACAGTACCATCAAAGTTAAGCCAGTTAGACTCACATGCACTGAAAAGAATAGAATAGAATAGCATAACTTTTATTTTCCCTTTAGGGAACTTCAGTTGTAGCCACCAGCATCAACAAAAAAGACATAGACAGTGGGGCAGACCCATAACACACAAACAAACATATCAAACAAAGACATTCAATAGAATCATTGCATTAATCAAACTAATTAAGTTAATTAAAGTGGAATAAAGCCATGATTAAAAATAGCCCCCGCTGTCCCGAGATGTCCAGTGTCATTAAGCAGTCCAACACACAAACTCCGCCTCCATGACTTTTCTCCATACACGCAGTGTTGTGGTCTCTGTACACTGTCGAAACGGAGCACCGAACTGCGTCAGCCTTTCCACTCGTCGCCTCGCTCCTCCCCCACATTATCTTCTCCTTCCCTTCCCTAGTTGCCTTTTGGAGATTGCCTGCACTCCTGGATCAGTCCCGACATCTCCAACTCTGGTGAAGAGCGATGGTCAATTCGTCAATATTATCAAAACAAGCAGCAGAAGTGCCCTGAAAAATTTCCAGCCTGCTTTCCCGTACCACAACAGACACACAGCGCATAAAAAAAACTAAAAACAAAAGCCAGACACAACAAAATACATTAACATTAGCAAACCCAAACATGAGAGACAGCTGGACTACATGTCACCATTACAACGCCACGTGACGTCACCCTGAAGGATGACAATGTATTGTATTATAAAGTCAATTTCTGGGTGGGTCCATTCGTATGGTACTGTATTTAATATCAAATAAACATGCAATGAATTCCAATGGAATTACAGCTGTAAGTCCATAAATATGTAATTAATGAAACATTATACTAATTAATGAAATATATAAACTAAATATTATTAAAAGGAGAACATATTTTTTCCAGTCTGCTCATGACCCCCCTTGTACTCCATTTTGAACCCCCACTGGTCCCCGTTCCCCAGTTTGGGAAGCCCTGATTTTGACAGCTCCACAAACCGTTTTGCTTTAATAAGAATCATTCTTCGAAATGCAATTCATGAACTGAGATAATAAGTTGTTCCTAGAAATATAAAACAGGTCCATTTGCTGATCATTGAACCGATCGTCTTCAGCTAAATGGTTCTTTTTTTAATCATTATTATCCTTACACAATTATTTGTGTGCCAAATGAAAATTAATCCCTTAAAAAATGACAGGTGAGTTTTCAATTAATGCTATTGAATCAGCTCTGGCTCAGCTTCAGAAATAGGTGTGTGGAAAACCAGCCATTTTCTTGTGCTTTATTGAGTAAAAAAATGTATATTTTGTTTAGTAATGTAAAAAATAATAACGTAAGTTATTGTGCTCAGACAACTGAGATGAGATTCAGCCTCAAGGTGCAGCCTTGAAACCTGCTCAATAAATATCTTATGAAGGCTAATCTTATGGCTGAAACGTCAGATTTAGCAACTAAAAATGTGACATATTATCGTACCTTTTCATCAATACTCTGTGAATCTGTCATTCATATGGCATGATAGCATTCACTGCTGCCCTCGCTGTTTTACCTTACTGGATCTACCCTTGAATGTTGCACTGACAAATAAACTGTAGATTTATTTAAGATATAAATATATTCAACAATGCATGCATGTTAAACACTTCATGATTGTAATTATTTGACATGTATTGCCAAAACACACACACAAACACACAGTATATACAGTGAGCACCATAATTTATTGGACAGTGGTGCATTTTTTGTTCTTTTGGTTCTGTACTCTAGCACCTTTAAACAACCCTTACTGCATATCTGGCAGCAGAGTTATGGTTTGAGGCTCGTTTGATACCTCAGACTCTTGATGACTTACAGCCATTTCGCGAACCATGTGTTCTATACTGTTCCAGTGTAATTTACAGCTAAATCTAGTCCCACCCCCCAATTCCCATAGAGATCCATTCAAATGCAGATAAGTTATAGTATCGCTTGTAAGAGTACCAGAAAATAATATATCAAGAGTATTTTGATATTCTTGGGTCACAGACATCAGGAAGTCATGGCATGCAAAGGATATGCGACCAAATATGAAAGATTATTGCTTTATTCCACATTATGTTAAACTGTCCAATATTTTTGATGCCCAAAAATGGGGGGGACTATGTACAAAAGGTTCTATAATTTCTAAACGGTTCATCCGATATGCATGAAAATACCCTCAAATTAAAGCTGACAGTCTGCCCTTCAACTTCATTGTTATTGTATCATTTCACACTCAAAGTGCTGGAGTACAGAACCAAAATAACAAAAAATGTGTCACTATCCGATGAATGATGGTGCTCGCTGTACATATATAACTTCTACTTTTTACTTTTTAAAAAATGTTTCTTCATACAAAAATGAATTGCATCAATGTGGTTAGTTACCATCTCATTCTAGTCTGGACCCTTAATCCTGCTGAATAAAGCTTCACAGTATCAGACCATGCACCTGCAGGATAAATGCAGAGAGCAGTTGAAGGCAATTCAAAACACAAAAAGGTCACTTCAGTTTTTGCCTCCACTAGGAGAGAAGAGATGGGGAAAAATACAGTTGCATAGCTGAGGGTGGATGGTTACTGAAGTAATCAACTGATAGAATTGATGGATACCGTTGCCTGGCAATCAGAGTGGGTCTCTCTGGCTGAACTATCCTCGCTCCATTTGTGTGATGGTGTTTCTTTCAGACAGATGCTGGGCAATGGTGCACGTCAGATTGCTAATGACACATTGGATTGGAAAAGAATAGTCTCTTCTCTGTCTTCCCTGCTCATGGCACCAATGATCCGTGATACGGGAGGATTATCCTGCATTGCCGACGCCCGCGTTCCTCTGGGGAATCATCAGAGTTAAGAGTCAGATGCAAAACCAGCCAGGGAGCAGAGCAGGGAAGGAAGAGAGAGAGAGAGAGAGAGGGAGAGAGAGAGAGAGATAGAGAGAGAGAGAGAGAGAGAGAGAGACTTAGCGGAGGGAGCACGAGGTGGGGTATTTGCATGCCGGCCATTATTTGCATAGCGTAGTGTTTACGCAGCAGAGCGCAAAGCAAACAAGCAGAAAGAGAGAGAGAGATTTTTGTTTTTTTGGGCAATTTTGACGAGGTATGTACCTTTAAATGGAAGTGACAGCCTCCATATTAGGCAATTAATGGGTGTGGATTTATGCTAATCACAAAATAATGTGGACGCTCTTCGTATGTGAATCCAAAAAAATGTGCCTTTCCCACACAGTTTGATGAATCCAGCGTACATTTTTGGTATCAACTTTGGTATAATGTAGCCTACGTGCATATTTAGGAACGCTTCATCAATGAGGCCCAATGTGTCCAAAACTGGCAAAGGCACACAGAGTCCAAAACATCCTAATGCCTATTGTGATAATCATGCTTTAACTTGGATTTCTCTGTATTTTCATGCCACTTCACTATAGCGGAGAGCTAATACAGGCAACAACGGGTCACAGTTCTGCCATCCATTAAAAAAGACACAATGTACTGCATTCGGTCTAGAGCTCTAGATTATATGATGATCATATTTGATTGATGAGCAAAACAAAACAAAAGTAACAGACAAAAACATAAAAAAAATGTGTCTGGTTCTCCTCTCTAGTGCGTGAAGAGGAGTGCTTCATAACTGTACCTCAAAAACATCAACATTCTGTACAATGGTCACACTCCACTGATGGCCTTCAGCTAAAAAGCACCTCATTTTTATCATAGAACTGACAGGCTGGCAGATAGTGCAAGAACATTTTCATTAACGAGATTATCAACCAAAAGTCTTAATGAAGACGTGGTCCCCTGCGTCTCAAATCCTTGCCAGTGAATTTAATAAGAATAAGAAATCTTCCTCAGACGTTAAGCGCCAACAAGCCCACTCCAATATGTGAGGCAAAGTGAAGCCAAGATGATTATAGTTAAACAGGACTGAGGAACAGACCTGTCTGAACAGTAGGGAAGGGAAATTATCAGAGATGTGAACTCCAGCGTCTGCCTGCCTCCTCAAACGGGTGATAAAAATGTGTGTGTGTGTGTGTGTGTGTGTGTGTGCGTGCATGAGTGTGTGTGCATGTGTGAGAGTGATTGTGTGTGCCCACAGGAATGGCCGTGTTTTGTCATGCACAACGCCATGCTAACGGTCTAACATGGAAGTCTTACGGTTTGGTAAGTATGTGATCTTAATCTTTGATTAGAATTGCACGCCTTCCACACGAGTGAATTAATGAATTGTTTCCGCTTCATTTTTTTCGAAATGTAAATTGTCGCATTCCATTTTAGCATTTTCTCGCTCTCACTGTGAGATTATTTCTCATCTAAGCCATTAGCCAGCTTCAGGCAATATCTGTTGCGTCGCTTGGCGACTTCTACCCCGCAAGGAATCTTTCAAAAATGTGTCCCCTTATCGGTTTGTTACCGTTGCCCCTGTGTGCGGCTGAACAAAAATGGTGAGCATTTTCAGTTTTAATGAAAGTGGTGTGATATCCATTCTTGCCTTTGCATCCATATCCCAGAACCTCCCTCTTGTTCCTGCAATAATTGAAAAAGCAAGAGTCAATGATCGCATCCCTTTGAAAAGTATCAGAGGCAAGTGACGCTCACTGAGTCCTTGAGGAATGTGTGCATATCCACAGGGTAAATGTGTTCAAAAGGCGCCTACCATTGGCGGGGACAGTGATCCATTTTGAAAGCGATTGGGGAAAATGTTGAATACATGCTCCCTTGATACGATGTTACTTGTCATCTAAGAGTTTATAGAAAAGCTAGGCGAAACCTGTCGTATTCAGCTTTACACACGCTTCTCTAACAAATGGATACAGTTCAATGGGGAACATTATAGAGAATCTTCACAAGTCAGTTGAAGCTAATTAAAATGAATTATAACAATAGGCTGCTAGGGCGCTTATTCGGTTAAGGTGCCACTGTTGTGCAGGGATGAGCCCCATGGTCTCAGATCAAATCCGGACCATGCCAGTGCCGACTGTGGCCGGTAGCTCCATAGGCCCACGTGCAAATGGTGGTTACGTCACCCATGATACGGGAGCGTTCAGATGGTTAGGAACTTGGGTTTAATCACTATATAGTGACTCCCACTGGTTGATTGGGCGCCTGCATATTAATGCCTGGTGTAAAACCTCCTCCTCTGATTCCATCTTGGCTGTAGTCTGCGGTGTGAATAGAAGCAGCTGGCGACACCACATGTTCGAAGGAGACTTGCAGTTGTCTACACCCCCAAATTGGCAGTGGGGTTCGCGTGTGAACGTGGCTGCGGTTGCAGACAGTTGGGCATTTCAAATTGGGGTGGGAATTGGACATGCTCAGCCCCAAGTTGGGTGCCAAATTTATAAGAAAAAAAAGTACAACTTACTAAATCCAAGAGGGAAATAGTGGAGTGTAAATGTTATTTTTTTCTTGTGAATAACAGAATGGTCACCTCTTTTCTATCAGAAGACTCAAATCTGATTGTGTTACGTTCAGCTGATCTCTATAAAAGCTCTATAGCAGGTAAACAAGCTCTATAGCAGGTAAACAAAATACATACAAAACTAACCTATGCGATGCTCATACAACAACTAATTCAAAGACCATAAAAGGCTAGTATAATGATGGAATTTTAAATATATTTTTTTGAACTGGGGGAATCAATTTAAAGCTACTTCCTGTCTCTCAGTTGTTTAGCATTTATAGGAATGTGCACACATTTTTTTTTAAATGGAAGGTTCTCCACAAAGTGTAATTTTTAATTGTTTCTCATCAAACAGCTGTGCACATGCCTGTAGTTCTCAGATGCACTTGCCTGCAGGCCAGTAACTATTTTCACTATATCACACGAGGAGAGCGAGCACTGATAAGAGAGAGGAAGTGAAGCATATATCTCACTGAAGACAACTGGTACCCTGTAGTGTACGTGGGACATTGTTAGAAAGAACAAATGCATTATTAACCTGACGAACACCATCCAGCTTAAACCCCTCCAACCCCTGGTGGGACAAAACCAATAGTGTCAATATCTTTATCGACTCTTCATCATAATTTGCTGACAGTGTCGCTGAGCCACTCGGGATATTAATGTTTTAGAGAATATGGATACCCAGATGTGTGGATTGACAGCACCTATCCCAGAGCTCAAGACATTCAACGGGAGTCGATTGCCACAACGCAGAACGAGGAAGGCAAGGCGATACTAGATTTTTATTTACACCTCTTTGAAATATGCTATAATCAGAAATTGTAAAAGAGCACAGGCATGTCTTAACTTGTCAAGCTTTTGAAGGACCTGCCTATTTTCCTCACAAGAAAGGATACAGCAGGAGAAATAGGTCTCTGGTGCTGGAGAACACAACACAAGTTATTATTTCAGAGAAAAGCCTTTATTTTACAAAAACACAGAAGAGCACTGCTTATATTTATTGGAATCCAAAGGGTATTCATATATAAATGATATTTATTGGAATCCAAAGGGTATTCATATATAAATGATATTTATTGGAATCCAAAGGGTATTCATATATAAATTATATTTATTGGAATCCAAAGGGTATTCATATGTAAATTATATTTATTGGAATAAAAAGGGTATTTATGTATAAAATAAGTGGAAATAGATTATTTATTGTCAAAACAGGAAACTTTCCAGGTCCACATTTTGAACACAGTGTCTCTGGGATGTTTAAATGATGAGATAGACATTCATAACAAGATAGATTATTAGTATCCTCAGATCTTATACCTTAGTTATAGCACAAGTTTGGTGATACAAACAAACTGGGAATGGAGGGTGTTTATTACTAAAGTGTTTGTAACTTTGAAAAGGGTGGGGAAAAAACGTAACATAACAATTTTAAATTTTATGTTTGCACCTATTGACATGTTATACCTCTAGCCGTTAGCCTTATTTTTTTAATTGGTCTACAACAAAGAAGACAATACCACAAAGAATCTTAAGTACGTAATTAAGTACATTTCATTTATCAAGCAAAGATTTATTTATTTATTTATTTATTTTTGTTGTTAAAAAAAAAGAAAAGAAAAATATATGCTGTATATACAGTGAGCTGTATATACATAATTAATTGGACAGTGACACATTTTTTTATTTTTTTTTGTACTGCACTCTAGCACTTTGAGTTTGAAGGGATACAATGACAAAGAGTTTGAAGTGCAGACTGTCAGCTTTAATTTGAGGGTATTTTCATCTATATTGGATAAACCATTTAGAAATTATAGAACCTTTAGTACATAGCCCCTCCCATTTTCAGGCATCAAAAAATATTTGACAGTTTAACATAATGTAAAAAAAAGTAATCATTTTTTACATTTGGTTGCATATCTTTTGCATGCCATGACTTCCTGATGTCTGTGACCCAACAATATTAAAAGACTCTTGATACTTTATTTTCTGGTACTCCTACAAGCAACAATATAACCTCCATTCATTTGAATGGATCTCTATGGGAATTGGGGGGTGGGACTAGATTTAACTGTAAATTACATTAGAACAGTATGGAACACATGGTTGGCTAAATGGCTCTAAGTCATCAAGGGTCTGCCGTATCAAACGAGCCTTAAACCATGACTCTGCTGCCAGATATGCAGTAGATATGGATGGATAACTTGAAGGGTTTCTTCTCCATAGAGTTCAATAGGAAAATTTGTCAGGAGAAACAACCCTTCAAGTGATCCATCCATATCTACTGCATATCTGGCAGCAGAGTGATGGTTTAAGGCTTGTTTTATATGTCAGACCCTTGATGACTTTGTGAAAGAGGCACTGGGTGAATATCTGCCCAGTCAAACAGGACGACCATTGCATTCCTGTTCACCTGTGCAAGCAAGTAATAAAGCAAGCAAGCATGCAAATATTACAATTTGTTTGTTTTGTGTTTACATAAGTGGTGTAGTAGTGCCTGGAGAAGTGGGTGTACTCTAGAGAAGTATGCATACTCTAATTTAGTAAATCGAGGTTACTCATTGATATGTGCACCAGTGGGGATTAAGAAGTGAGTATACTCTATGCCCACTAAGAAAGAAGTGGGTATACTGTGTATATCCGTGTATACCCTCCACTACACTACTGGTTTACGGTGATCAGTGCTCATTAATAAGTAATGTGCGTGTAAGTAAAGTAATGTGTAATCCAGCTTGTCTGTCTCTATCTATCTGATTAGTTATTTGCTCTCCTCAGTTATATAGGGCAGTCACACACAGTAACAGACACCAACCTAGCTATTTTGTTTATATTTAAATAATTATCATGTCATTATTTTGATGGCTAAACAACAAGTTGAATTCAAAATATATAAATTGGAAATCAAAATTTATATCAGTAGGTCAACTAGATTTTTTTTTTGTTGTTGTTTTTTGTTTGCTAATAGGCTAATGCGATTTTTCACAGAAATATATATAATTTCATGTGTTGGTGTGAAACTTTGTTTGACAGACAGTCCTGAACTTCAAAATGAATTTGAGGAGAGGTTCTTGGATTACAATTGTCATTAAATACTTTAAAAGCCGCTTGTGTAAGGTGGCAGCACATCGTAGTTTGACGGTAATGAATAGGCTGAAGATCAGTGCTCGATCTGATTGACAGTTTTGTTCCTTTTCATTAAAACACACTTTAATCTGTGGGCCTTCAATTTTTTTTTCTCGTGAATTCATAAGATGGACATCATTAAATGGAACCGCGTCTCAACGCAGGCTACGCATGGATCTATGAGTTTGACAAACCTTTTTTGCAATGTAGTTATACAGTTTTTGTTGATTTTCATTTCAATGTCAACTCATCTGACCTTTTGATAAAATGCTTTTCCACATCTACAAATGCCAGCGAGACAGGGGAAAATAACTTTGCACTGTGTTGACCAATATGTGTGTATGTGTGTGTGTGTGTGTGTGTGTGTTGGTGTATGTGTTTGTTTTACTCATAAAATTAAGATTATATTCTTGAAAGTACAATGGACAGAGAATAGAAATATGCTCAGGAAAGGTACAATGATGTTGATTTCTACTGGAAAGTTCCAAGTGACTTTTCCATTGATATCCTGGGCTGAAGTGTACGAGATGTACGGCTTTTCTGAAATCCATTGGCATGCCGGCAGGGGTGTGCAGTACCCTTTTCAAAAGGTCCCTTATTGGCATTCTATGGCATTGTTCTCTCATTTCAATGCTGTTTGGTTACCATAGCGACCCATGTCATAATAACATGAAAGCAGTTAAGATGGGCGCTTCCACAGATAGCACAGCAAGCCCATGACAACAAAACGGCAAGATAACCCATCTCTGAGATAACTGTGTGTGTGTGTGTGTGTGTGTGTGTTGGGGGATATGTGTGTCTGTGAGTTGGAGTATATGAAGACAGTGCGTATGTGTGGATGTGTGTGAATATTTGTGTATGTGCAAGTGGTCTTTGTGTGTGATAGCAATTGTGAAGAACGTCAGTGCATGTGCGGTTGTCTAGGCATGTTTGTGAATAAGTGTGTGTGTGTGTAGGTGCGTGTGTGTGTATTTGTGGTACAATTCCTAATATGTGCACTTATATAAGTGGGAAAAGTAGGTTTGTGAATGTGTGGAGATGCATGTGTGTGTATGTTTGCATATTTAAATAAAGTATTCCTATTGCTCAAGTCAGTGTTTTGTGTATGTGGGTGTGTGTGTGTGTCGGTGTCAATGTGTGCATTTAAATAAACCATGCGTATTGCTGAAGAAAGCGCTTTGTGTTTGGTTGTGTTTGTATGTGTGTGCGCGCGCGAGTGTGTGTTTCTGCATGCACATTTAAATAAAGCATACATATTGCTCAAGTCAGTGTTTTGTGCTTGGTTTTGTCTGTGTGTGTGTGTGTGTGTGCGCACGCTTAAATAAAGCATACTTATTGCTGAAGTAAGTGCTTTGTGTTTGGTTGTGTTTGTATGTGTGTGTGTGCACGTGTGTTGTGTGTGTGTCTGTCTATGTGTGTATTTAAATAAAGCATGCTTATTGCTGAAGTCAGTAGTTTGTGCATGTTTGTGTGTGTTGTGTGTGTGTGGGTATGTGTAAAGCTCTGCTGCTTATATGTGCCAAGATTGGGATTTATTTCGCAGGTGGTCCTGAGCGTATCTGTTTCCCGCACGTGTTTCAGTGGCAGATACTGGCGCGGCTGGCTGGTGTGGCATTGGGATGCCGTGCCATGTGAGTCAGCAAAGGGGCTCACGTTTTGTCTCTCCTGAGGACGCTCCTGCTCCTCGTCGCCATGAAACCGATATAAACGTGACTCGCGGGAAGCTAGGCTTTCCACGTTTCTCAGCGTCGCAATCCTGGCGATCGTTAACCTCGTCATCTGGGTGCCCGAGACGAGGCGTGTGTTCCTTGGCCGCGGCAGACAAGAAAGAGACGCCACGTCTACGCCATCGCAATCTGTCAGAGACTCGAGACAAAGTACTGGACACCTTTTAATTAGCGAACAACAAGAGGCACGCCCACTCCCTTACCCGCACTGCCATATTGCAGCGTTGGAAATAACGCGAGCACACATTTTCACGCGCTGATAAATTGGGCTCGTTCTCTGCAGCCCTCGAAACTCTGTTCAAATTGAAAAAGTGTTATCACAATGACACGTAAGCATACATTTCAGATAACACGAAAATGCATCTTGCATATTAACACAGTGTAATATTCAGAGATGATGATAAGGGATCAATCTCTCTCTCTCTCTACTTCCTCTCGTAATGGACTTCCAGTGGCCGTCCGCGGCCATTGCCGGGGATCGCCTCAGCCTTGCACTTTTCCTGCAACACTGTCCAAAAGTTTCTCCAGGTTTCATCATCCAGATTCGTTTTGTTTTCTGTGAAAAAATGTCACCCCGAGTCTGAAGGACATCACGTGGGAGAGGGCCGGGGGGGACGCCACGGGAGCGATCGGATGCCGGCGCGCTCGGCTTTGTGCCGCTGAAGAGGTTATCTGGCTTTGGGCGCAGCTAGGTTTGAAAGCGGAACGGCGGGGCACGCTTTACGAGCTCCCAAACACGACCGGAGCTGAGAGCTTCAAGATTCTGGTTTACTAAGGGCTCAAGGAGAAGATACCTGCTGGACGAGCGAGGAAGTGGCTCATTCCCAAAAACATGCACCCACCCCCTTTTGCCCTCCCACCCCCCCCTTTTCTGTCAGCCACCCAGGAGCTGAGGGGTAAAAACCATAACGCGGCGGAGCGTCTGTCTCCCGCGCTGCACGCTCGGTCTGTCACCACGGATACCGCTCAGGTTTTCGTACGGTATCCCTTGGAGATGCGTAATACGGTAAACAAAAAGAAGGGGGGAGAAAAAAATAGAAAAGGAAATTTAAAAACAACAACAACAACAACAAAAAACCTTTGCATAACAAATGAGATTTATTGTGAATGCATGGACGCCGAGCTCACGGCACTGTGAGATGAATGTGCACATGGTCTGCTTATTATAATGGCATTAACACTATGATTTTCATCCGCCGTACGAAAGGTAATGTTGATTGAGTAGGCTTGGCAGCTGAACCTTCCTGAAGTTAATCAGCTATGGAGTCTTTGGGGAGTTCACCTCCTCCCTGCAAATTTAACAAGCCTGTGTTTGCTTCATGGGTTGATAATTCTGTTTGTTTAATGGCGTATGCTACTGTATGTTGACCAGGGTGCTTAATTAAGGAATTATGAAAGCCTGTTTACAAATGAGCTAAGTGATTGCGTTGACAGTAATCCAGCTTGCCTGTCAGTGTGCCGTGCTCCTGACTGTTACACGTCTGCCGCGAATTGGAGTCATTAGAAACAGGTAAATGACAAATACACGCAGCCTTAGGGGAATTCTGGATTAAGGGGAGGAAATTATATATTTATTTGAAGTCTCTACCCAGTATACATACACAGATTGTCCTTGGTGTTAGCGGTGGCTATGTGCTCTTTTCTTAATTCTGTGTTAATATCCACCATTTTAATTCATGTTTTTATCCCTGTTTTTTTTGGGAAAGCACAGTCGTATATTTTAAAATGGTTTCATCAGCACTCATTGCTAAAAACTCTTCCGCCATTGATTCGGGAGAGCGAAGACAAGCCTGTGAAGCGAGTATCACATCTCACAGTGCAGTTTTCAAGATGGGCACCAATACACCCGAGCCAGAGAAAAAGCCTTGATACGCTGCTTAGCAGGCGGGGTTGTGGGCGCCTGATCCAACAGTGGGGAGCTGGTGTGTGATGAAACGCTACCATACTGGCCGACAGAAACTTTCCCATCACAGGGCCAAGTCAACGTGTATGAGTACATACACACACACGCACACACACACACACACACACGCACGCACGAACGCACGCGCGTGCGCACACACACACACACACACACACACACACACTGTACACAAGCCACATGTATGCACAAGTACGTACACACACACACTGTACACACACACACACACTGTACACAAGCCACATGCACAAGTACGTACGCATGCACGCACACACACACACACACACACACACACACACACACACACACACACACACACTTGCCCTCTTTACATGCTCGTACATGCATGTACACACAGAGCTCCCCAGAGTAGCTGCTTCGCGATCACTCCCCTCTGTCATGTGAAGCTTGTGAAGTTGACATATATTATTCATTAAAGTTGCCTCCACAGGTTGATGTGGTGAGATGTGCCTTGTTACCTGAGACACCTGTCATGGACAAGGAGATAATATCACAGGATTATCCTTTGTTTCAAAGTTGCCATGAGAACGAATTGTAAATTATTTAAGTACACGTGACAGGTGTCGGGCCGCAGGTGTCACCACTTATCTTCAGCTTTTTCGCTTGGAACTTTCATTTCCCCCCCCTCGGCTAATGACTGTCATCCCCCAAAGCCATGAAGGGAAGCACTTGAAATGCGCTTTCAGTGGCATTAGAATTGTTTTTGAATATAAGCCAAGCATCTGCATTTGCACTTTGGATGAAAGACCATCTTTTTTAAGAAAGCTAAATATTGCCTCATCTCAGCGCTCGCTGCTGCTCAGTTTAGCGTCAGTTAATTTTTATTTTAAAATTTTTTTTTTGTGCTGCCATTGAGCAAAATCAAAGATAGCTTACTCTACCTTTGAGCTTCATAGAAATTTGTCTGAGAAGCTTCATGGAGAAACTCTTAGGATTCAGGGTAGGAATACGGGTAATATGGGTTTGACTGCTTAGCTACTCTATATGATTGAGGCACTATACATTCTTTAAAAGCTGTGTACCCATCTATTTTACACTTCCGTTCTGTTAGCATACTCAATTAGCTATGCACCAAAACTATACTCATGCACCTAGTCTATCATAAGTGATCAACATGATGTTATACATGGTAGCTAGCATGTAGCACTTGCCTGTGATTGTGCCTGTGAGAATTTAGTAAATAAATAAATAAATCGGGAACATATTGACAAAGTTTCATTCTACTGACAGAATTATAAATTAAGAGATTGAAAGAGATAAGTAGGGTACCGAAAAGTAACAATGCCACACGCTCAGCCTTATTAAGTTGTCCAACAAGTGATGAGCAAGTTAAACTAGTTGGGGTGAAAATACATTCCCTCAATAAGCAGGCATCAATTTTTGTAGAACTTTAGACACGCAGTTGCAATGTTGGTCACAAATCTGCAAAGATCTATCAGATTGTCAACAGCAAAACGATCTTATGCAGGGGTAAAGCAGCAGGAATGACCATGCAAATTTATAGTGTGTTGTTGTTCTTAAGAAGAGGTGTTAATTCACTTTTGTTAACTGATGTATCCACTCATGCAACAATTGTTATAATTAATATGGACCGCAGGTACATTTTCAATAAATCATTTCATGGCACTGTAATGGAAACCGAGAAACAATAATAAATTGTGGTGATCACGACCTTCACGATGTCGTGATTGAATCAGACATGATTTGGAAAATAGAGTAGTTTTTAAGCCATTGTCTGGTTTATATGGACTGTTTTATAATACTTTCATTAGCAGTAGAAAAAACACAGGTAGCCCACATCAAGTATAAAAATGTTATGATTGTCTACTTTTATTATGGCCAGCTCTTTTTAATAGATAATGGTGGAGCACGTATGTAACATCCGGAAAAAACGAAAACATGTCTTTTGGTACCTGTAGGAGATTTGGTGTGAATCTGCTGATATGCAACTGCACCTGCACACTGAAATCATGTTTTCCTGCATCTGACATGCAGCTGAGCCCAGCTAATATGGGCCTCTGGTGTGATGATGTGCTGTAGGAAATGGAGGTTCACAGCAGTCTCAGAACCTGTTCTCCTCTGAACGTACCTGTAGGAATGACAGCAGTTTCTCATCTGAACGTACCTGTAGGAATGACAGCAGTCTCTCATCTGAACGTACCTGTAGGAATGACAGCAGTTTCTCATCTGAACATACCTGTAGGAATGACAGCAGTCTCTCATCTGAATGTACCTGTAGGAATGACAGCAGTTTCTCCTCTGAACGTACCTGTAGGAATGACAGCAGTTTCTCCTCTGAACATACCTGTAGGAATGACAGCAGTTTCTCCTCTGAACATACCTGTAGGAATGACAGCAGTCTCTCATCTGAATGTACCTGTAGGAATGACAGCAGTTTCTCCTCTGAACGTACCTGTAGGAATGACAGCAGTTTCTCCTCTGAACGTACCTGTAGGAATGACAGCAGTTTCTCCTCTGAACGTACCTGTAGGAATGACAGCAGTCTCTCATCTGAACATACCTGTAGGAATGACAGCAGTTTCTCCTCTGAACGTACCTGTAGGAATGACAGCAGTCTCTCATCTGAACGTACCTGTAGGAATGACAGCAGTTTCTCCTCTGAACGTACCTGTAGGAATGACAGCAGTCTCTCCTCTGAACGTACCTGTAGGAATGACAGCAGTCTCTTGTCTGAACGTACCTGTAGGAATGACAGCAGTTTCTCATCTGAACGTACCTGTAGGAATGACAGCAGTCTCTCATCTGAACGTACCTGTAGGAATGACAGCAGTTTCTCATCTGAACGTACCTGTAGGAATGACAGCAGTCTCTCATCTGAACGTACCTGTAGGAATGACAGCAGTCTCTCCTCTGAACGTACCTGTAGGAATGACAGCAGTCTCTCATCTGAACGTACCTGTAGGAATGACAGCAGTCTCTTGTCTGAACGTACCTGTAGGAATGACAGCAGTCTCTCATCTGAACGTACCTGTAGGAATGACAGCAGTTTCTCATCTGAACGTACCTGTAGGAATGCCAGCAGTCTCTCATCTGAACGTACCTGTAGGAATGCCAGCAGTCTCTCATCTGAACGTACCTGTAGGAATGACAGCAGTCTCTCATCTGAACGTACCTGTAGGAATGACAGCAGTCTCTCATCTGAACGTACCTGTAGGAATGACAGCAGTCTCTCATCTGAACGTACCTGTAGGAATGACAGCAGTCTCTCATCTGAACGTACCTGTAGGAATGACAGCAGTCTCTCATCTGAACGTACCTGTAGGAATGACAGCAGTCTCTCATCTGAACGTACCTGTAGGAATGACAGCAGTCTTTCGTCTGAACGTACCTGTAGGAATGACAGCAGTCTCTTCCACAATTTTGAAGTTTAACAGCCCCTCTCTCTTCTGTTCCACAGGGCACCCCTCCAAACTGAATTATTAAAATCATAAAAATTATCATTTGATTGGCAACCCCCCGCTTCCCTCCTCCACACGTCTCTCTCTTCTGCTTCTTTTCCATCTTTCCCTTTTTCTCGCTCCTCTCGTTTTGTTCGCGAATCACTCCTCTTTCTGCCTCCAGGGACAGGCGGCCTGGAAGGTTGTCTTTTGAAATGCGAAGATAAACTTTTCCCTTCCACAGAAGGCTGAGCCGCGATGGGACCGCGCGTGCGTGACGAGACTTCCCCCTGTTCGATGCGTGTGACTGTGTGGGGCCCAGATAACATTTTCTGAGAAGATGGTTATGATTTTGCTGGCAAATTCTCCACCCTGTGTCAACAATTGCTTGCCATTACACTCTCTAAATGCACAACAGGAGGACTGCACTCTGTACGTTTATCAACATGATTATTTCATATCAAACAGATCACAGCCTGTTTGACCCAATGTAGCCAGAAGTAGTGAAAATGTACTGGCAGTAATCTCTTCTATTGCACTCTCACAATATTCAGTACTGTCCTGCTGACTAGGAACAAGCTTATTTTTTCTCCAGGAGTGTACTGAAAATTGTACTGAATAATACACAATTGTACTGAAAAGCAATTTTTTAAGACATGCATGTATTCATAACATTAATAGTACAGTTATTTGAATATGAATGGTTATTAATTCATTTATTTATTGTTGGCAAATGCCCTATCACAGGGCGTCATAAAACAATGCAAGTGTTGGTGCTGAAATGAAATACAAAGCAAAGCACAGAACTACTCCAAAAGAGGTAGCAACACAGGAGTCCATTTTGTGTCTATCATGGCCAAGTTTCAGCTTAAGTTCAGAAATCACCAAAAAACAACTCACCAAAATATATCTGTGAAGAAAAAAACAAGTCAAAATAAAGGTCAGATGTAGATTAACTCCAGGCCTATACTTGAAGAGTGTTTTTTCAAACCTCAAAAAGTCCAGTTTTGTTAAACCATGTTTTCAAGGTTGATGTAATTTTTCAGATAAATGGTCAGATATTTGCAGTTTCACTTTTACTCTATTATTCTTAGAAATTTAAGTATAAAAATTTTTCATGCAAAAAAAACTTTAAAATACACAAGCATGTTTATTTTCTCAAAATTGGTAAATTTGGGTTGAGTGAGTTTGGGAAAAAAAACTCTTCAATTGTTCTCATACTTCTGAAAGTTTTGTCTGTGGCTGGTTGCGTGGTATCTCAGTTTATGCAAAATGTTAAAAGATATGTTCTTACATTTTATACAGCTACCCCACAAATGAGCCCACGCAACACTTTTTTATACAAGGTTGGTACAGAACTTAGCATCATGTTTATTACGTGTTTACTATTTAATCCCACCAAATTTGGAAATGTCATATAGTATCAAGATTAAACAATAAGGTTAACTGGTATTTACAAGACCTCAAACACTGAATGTTGTCAAACTGACCGCATTCTTATAAGAAAGTTATTGCCAATGCTGAATTATATGTAGTAGCAATTTATTTCTCTTTGTTTGTGGTCGTCACCATGGAAACGCATTCGCAACATATGCTCGGGAATGTCCGTTGGATCTGCAGCGACAAAATTTACCATCACTCTTCACCGTTGAAGATTTCGGGACTGATCGAGGATTGCAGGCAATCTTCAAAGGCCACCACAGAAGAGAAGAAGAGGATAATGTGAGATGGCGACTGGGAAGGCTGACGCAGTTCGGTGCTCAGTTTCGACGGTGTACAGAGACCACGACGCTGCGTGTACGGAGGAGAGTCGTGGAGGCGGAGTTTGCGTGCTGGACTGCTTAATGCCACTGGACATCTCGGGACAGCAAGGGTTATTTTTAATCATGGCTGTATTACTTTAATTCCCTTAATTCGTTTGATCAATGCAATGATTCTATTGAATGTTTTTATTTGATTGTTTGTGTGTTGTGGGTCTGCCACACTGTCTATGCCTTTTTTGTTGTTGCTGCGGCTACAACTGAAGTTTCTTAATAGGAAAATTAAAGTTATTCTATTCTATTCTATAACAGAAACTCACTATAAGACATTTACACGTGTGAAAGCAAGCAATAAATACCAACGGTGGGTTTGACGTAATAAGAGGTATAGTTATGCAGAAAAAAGCCTTATCCCCATTGTGAAGTATGATGTTGGATCTGTGATGGGTTTTTTTTCTCCAAAGGCCCACAAAACTGTATTAGGATACATGGCATCACTGAGATGCCAGGAGAATTTAGACCAAAATTAGGCTGCCTCTCCCAGAAGGATAAAAGTGGATAGTCTTTGGATCTTCCAGCGGGACAATGATAGCATACTTCAAAATTGAAAACCTGTGGGGTGAGATGAAGAGGAGAGGCCACAAGCGAGGACCAAGGACTCTGTATAGAGAAATGGTCTCAAATTCTTTGCTATGTGTTCTCCAACCTCATCAAACATTACAGGAGAAGACTGCTGTTACCTTGGCAAATTGAGCATTCACAAAATGCTAAATACAGGGATACCAATAATTATGAGATACATCGTCTTCAAAATAAAAAAAATATTGAATCTTTATCTAGATGCAGGAACTGCCACATCTGGCACCAACAATCACATCATGGCCAAGTTGCTTAGATAATATGTCTTGCCCATTTGTAATGTTTGGTCAAATAACAACTACACATCTTCACATGTCGGCATATTTTATATATTTAGTTGCAGCCACACGATTTGCTGCTTGGCTATTTGCATTATAGATCAGGTGTATCTAATAAAGTGGCTACTGAGCATTTATATATTGTATAGTTGTATATATTCTTATCGTTTTTTAGAGTATTGGTTGCCTGTTTGCAGTTAATGTACTGAAGCAATTAATCCAGTATGATCAGTTTCTCATTGAAAGTGTTTGAGGCAGTTAATTTAAGAGAGACACAAGTGGCTTTAAACAGCCTTGTCTGAGGTAAACCTGCTTCAATTCTCTCCTCACCCCTCATCTCCCACCCACAATCTCCCTGAAGAGAAAAGAAGACTATCACAAAGACGAAACACAGTGCATTCTGAGAAATTCCATAATTTTATCTGTGGAGGAGTGGACATTGAGAGGAGCAGATGTGTGTGAAAAGCTGATACAAGTCCACATGTCAAACTGAATCTCAAAGTCCTCCCCCTTCAAGTGCAAGCTACTGCCATTAAACAACAGTGTGTGGGTGGAACACTTTTTATACTTTCATAACAGGCAATAAGCACACTTCCATCTACTAATTAATTGACATTTTTTAAAATAAAACTTTATTTTTTCCAGGGGGACTTCAGGATAAATAAAGAAGTAGTTATGAAACAGATGGTGTGCAGGTACTGAAAGGGTAATAAGCTTCCAGATTCAGAGTGCATTTTATTAAACGGAATTGTTTTCAAAAACATATTTCTCATATTTTTTCAATTTTTAACGTCAGCCCCTGTGTGGTATAACAGAAAACACATCTGAAACCCTCATTTCATACTCAATTACAAGCTGTTTCTTATGCCGGAAAAAGGCATATTTATAAATGTTTTATGTTGCCCACCATATTTATAACTATTTTTATAAAAACACATGTTTCATAAGTGCATAAATAGGTCTGTACATGAAAATGTGACCAATTGGAAAAATGTTTCAGTTGCATACCAAATGTGTATCTTAATTGTAGCAATGCCAAAAAGCAAAATCTTTGTCTCGTCTGACTATAGCACCCAGTTCCAATCTAAATTCCGGTATCATTGAGAAAACTCCAGGGACTTACTTTTGCTTTCTTCTGGCAAGCCTTCTAAATTATTTGTTGGCATATAGGAGGTGTCTAATTGTAATTTTGGAGACTTTGTGACCCCGGGATGCAGCCAACTTCTGAAATTCTCAAAAACTGTGATCGTTGGAGAAATTTCTGGTTCTTGAGCCGTCCTCCTCACTGTGCGTGGAGGAAAACTACCCTTGCGTCCTCTTCCAGGCAGGTTCATCACAGCCCCAGTTGCGTTAAACCTCTTAATAATTGCCCTAATGGTGGAAATAGGTAGTTTCAACCTATTTTTCTATATTTCTATTACCTATAAGGGCATGCTGATTAATAACAAAAAACAATTTTATAGTCTTTTTTTTACTCATATTTTTTTCAGGAGGTATCTGATCACTGAAGCTTAGTTTAATTATCTAGAGTTACACTAGTACCCTGGTATTCAACTCATGCACTGCTGGTCTTCCACCCTCCCTTTACCTGGGAGTCAGGTGTGAAGACAGTCAATCGGTAGCACAAATTGTTTGGTTAATTACCTGTGAGAAAGGAAACCAGGGCCGGATTTAGATTTGAGGTCCATATTTGAATATCCACGCACTAGTGCATTCGTGTTATTGGTGCTTTAGTCAATGGGGAGGAGCTGGCATTGTTCACAGACAGTTCCTTGGAGTGCTTGTGTTTCTCGTGTGTTCAGCAGACCATGAACAACGGGGTACGTTTGTTGATGTTGACATGTCTGATGGGCGGCTTAAAATGGCCGAGAATACGGAGCGTGATTGCAGACAGCTTGCGGTTCTTGTGAGCGCGACGATGGCGCTCTCAAAGGTGCACTCACACCCAGGGCTTCATCCTCGTTCATTATCGCACACATCCCCGAGTGCGACGACAGCCCCTGCCTCGCTCTTTTTCCACAAGGCCATTCATAAACCAGCCAAGTGCGCAAAATGCCTGTTGGAATGATCTGGAGGGGAAAAGCTCATTATTATGTGGCAAAATAGGGACGCTGGAAGTAAGAGGCAGCGAGGAGAAGGTTTCCTCGACTGCCTCCCTTAACGCCGTCTCCATAATTGGCATTTGTATCCTGCTGCCTCACAAGCTGTCTCTGTAGGACAGCCTTCGGCTGCAATTGTTAAGAAGGGCTTTATCTGCCTTGTCAAAGATTCAGGATCTAGAAGTTTAAAGGGGCCATTGGAAGAAAATAAAAAAATACGATAACTTGCAATTTCTTATTTTTTTATATTATGAATTATATTTTGACATCCGTGTGGATGCACAGAAATCACCCTGGACTAGATTTCATTTCCTTCCTGGTTTCAGGAGAAAACAGAAATGAAAGTGTAAACATTGAATAACCTATACTCATATTTATATAAAATTTTATATAGGACTTTTTCCCAACTCTCACACAGAATAAGACATTGGGCTGTCATAGCAGCTAAATGAGAAAAGTATGGCGGATGGTTTTAAAAAACAATAGTATGAAGTTAATGCTGCAGTACTGTTGTGGTTAGATTGAATTGTCCCCTGCATGCCAAAGCCATGTTCAGTGTATGTGGCCAGTTTGATAAATAATGAGAGATACTGTTAAAATAGTTTTCAGCTGTGCCTGAATTAATTCAGTCAATTTATCTCTCTGTCTTGCTTATAAACTCCCTGTACCCCCGCCCCCTACGGAACAATAACATACTGCAGTATATTATAAATACATAAAAATTATGTTCACAATATATTTAAAATATACTGCAGTATATTACATTTCCATAAGGGCCGGCGCGGACGCTTTTCACGTCCAGAATACAAAGGGAGGCACAAACTCAGAATATCAACCACACTTGCAGCAGAAAAGGGATGTGCACTTCAGAGAGATGGTGCTGAACAGAGGAACGTTGGCAGACACAGAGCTGGCCTGTGTTCCCCGGGGGAATTCATTAGGAGACGGACCGTCCTGCTGGGAAGGCTGATTGACGGCCGGGCTACTCTCAGGGTACAGAGCTGTTCTCACTCACCCTGGGCTAAGACTGTTAATGACGAGATGGGAACATTCGCCATTTTAAAACCAGCAAATGTCTTTGGATTTTGTTTACCTCCCCTACACAGAATCCCACAATGCAACACTTACATGCCTGTTTACATTCACTCTTCTTCCACCAATAAAATTACACCCTCCTCTTTCAGCAGTGAGATTGCCTGCAATACAAACAGAGACAGGTTTCAGTGGATGGGGACGATGGTAAGGTTTGGGACTACACTATATAAACACGTGGCTGAATGTCTATCTCTGTCTATCCACCTATAATGGCTGAACACCAGTTTTTCATTTGGTTCAGTTACACTGTACTATGTGCTCTTGGGAAGATAATCAGGGTTAATGGATGTTAATAAATTGAAGGGCTGTAATGAGAGTAAATCTGTCAGCAATCATGCAAAAATAAATCATACACTGTAAAAGACCATCCCAGATGATCCAAGAACCTGAGAATAAATATCGATGAACATGTTTGATTTTTTTTTTCCCTGCAGAGCCTAGCATTCACGCCATCTCGTTTTTTTTTTTACATAAGAGCACGGATTGATGACTCACTGTTGTAAAACTCTGGAGAGGGCAATAAAGAGTGAACAAAAAGGTTTAAACTGAAAGCATGGCCATGAAATATTAAACACTCTTCTTTTTAAGGGTGTTTCAAAAAGTCTGGAAAATTATTCCAGTGATATTATTTTTTTTCCAAACTCTTGAGATCATTGTTTGTGGCATGAAAAAGAAGACGGACAAAAGTAGCCCTTGCTCTTCTCATCCCTGGTGTCGCCGCTCTCATTAAGTGATAGTAAGCTCACCATTGATTGGGTAGGAAGCTCCTGAGCGCTCGGAAAGAGAGCCATTGCAGACGGAGTGGGACTTCTTGCTATGTTGCGAAAAAACAATCAAACCAAAAAAATCTCCCTACTATGGAAGCCCTGCAAGGCAAGGGGATGTATAATTTAAAAACCATTTTTTAGCGGTCAACGTTGGCGAAAACCGAAACTTATCCCGTTCATACAAGATAAACAATGTCGGTTTTGACCGCCGTTGACCGCAAAACAAAAAAAAACAAAAAAAAAACAAAAGGAATTCACCTTGCTTTGAAGGGCTTTCGCACCTTACAGATTGTGTAGGAATGAAACATGGCAGTGGGGGGTGGGGGTGGATGATACCATGATGCATTGCAGGAAATACATCAGTTTGGTGTCATTCATAGATTTGGCATAGGCTTAAAGGAGAGATTAGCCTTCGGCCTGATCAGATGAACATATAGGAGTGATTAGCCAGGTTTGCAGGAGTGATCAGCTAAACTTTTTACATTACATTACAATAATTTTTTTATCCAAAGCGACGTACAATAAGTGCATATTGAAGGTCATTGACACGACTACAAAGCAGATCCAACAAATCACATTGTAGGAGCTATCCCTAGTAACTTTTCAAAGAGATTAGATGATTTATCATTTCAGAAATTGAATTGAATCAGTTTGGTATGATTCATAGATTTTGCTGGGGATTACAGAAGAGATTAGCTAAGTCTTCAGGGTTTGATCAGATGAACGTATAGGAGTGATCAGCTAAACTTTTCAAAAAGATTAATTGAGTTTTCTGGAGCGATGAAATTTGACGACAAGACCACACTGCCATTTTAAAATATGGAGATGAGGAGAAATGTGATTGGTAGATTCTTCCATTCACATTAAAGCTTACTCCCATGCTGAAAGCACTGACTGTGTTGTCATCTTGTCATGAGGCCTTTTCCGACCAGCCCCCTCGTTCTCGCGCTGTTGCCAAGGTGTCGTCAACCGGCTATCGCAGGGCGTCCAGTCCGGATGGAAAGGTCTGCTCCAAGGTCTGGAGGAGGTCTGCTCCAAGCCTGCTGCGAAAACGCTGAGCGAAGTTGGTGAAACTCTGACGCAGACAACGGCGAGCGGAATTAAATATGTTTGAGAGCCCAGATTAGCTGTAGCAGCAGAAAGGCGAGCAGCTGGCGAACGTAGATACTGCTGTTTCAGGTCCCTTTTCATCCGATCCGCGTAAACAAACCGCCAGTCCACTTGATTTATGGCATGCGTCAGGGGCTCGGGCAGCCATTATTCCATCTGAAAGGGCTCCAGCCTCATCACAGAAATGTGTCTATAATGCGCTCTTTCATTTGGATGGGGGAGGGGTAGAGGAGGGTGGGTTGATGGAACGTAAGCCATCCCACCGCTTTCAGAACGCTCGTTTTGATTAAACGCCGTCGACCTGGCTCCGCAGGCGCGTTCAATAAACGCGTTTGTTTAGCCGCGGCTTAAATTACATACGGTTGTCTCTCGTCTTTTTCACTACCAAGAATAATTTATGTTTTGATTAATTTCCATGTCTTTACCATTTCTTTCTGCCGCCGTTCTGAGTTTTAGCGGATAATGCGACGTGTGTACACGCTTGCGCATGCTTATGCACGTGTGCGTGTGTGTGTGTGTGTCTGTATGTATTTGTCTACATGCACGCTAGTAATAAATAATTTCAAATTAATAATTCTGTCTGTTCTTTAAACCCCTGCCCCTAGATTTTAGAACACGGATGACTGTAGGACAGCACAAAGCAACGGCTTTATTTTGCCATCACTTCGACTCGCAAACTTACACCCCACAATGGTCTGCAGTTCTCTTTGAGTGTTCTGAAGATGATGGTATAATAATAATCAGGTTTGTACTGGTGGAATTGGTAGACTTCAGTACACTTCATAAGTATGCACACAAAATCAGTTGCATGTGGATACACCCAAACATTTGTCATACTATATGAGAGCCTATTTTTTGTGTTAAGCTTCCTGAGGTTAGACACCTAAGGCTGCCCTGCCCTGCCCCCCCCCCCCCCCCAATAAAAATCATGCATCACCACCAAACAGAGCGGCTCGATCGTGCTTCCATAGCCAAAATAAAATGGCCTCCCCTCAAGTCAATAAAGCTCTCATTCGTCATTTCAAACCTGCCCGTATCGATCTTCCGGCAAAGCAGCAAAATAAGTGTTCATGAGGTGATGTGTGATTGGTTGTGCACGGCCCCTTCTCCGTTAAAGACACCTCTTCACATTTCTTCATTCCCGCGGCAGAGCTCGATGAACGCGTCCCATATTAAGGGCCGGCCCCTTGAAATATGCGCTTAAGATGTTGATGACCGCCGACGGGCGAATGAAGGGATAGTCACTGAAGGAGGACAGTGACCTGCGATTGAGTTATACGAGGAAGAGGATGACGGAGGTTCCCTCCTGTCCATTACGCCGCTGGATTTCACACTTTGTCTTGAGCACCGTCAGCTGGGAATGGCGCTAATTGACTTCGCCGCACGGAAGGTATGGGGATGTAGATAAACATGTCAAGCGTAAGCACCTGTGTAATTCATGTGTCTTTGTTGGGGGGGGGGGGGGGGGTTGAGCAATATCCTTTTTATAGCTTTCACTATGGAACCAAATTGTTCTTTAATATCACCATAGATTTATGTTTTCTTGCTTAATCAATTTAGGAATGCTCTTGTGGTTTTGTGTGCCTTCGCAAGCCACAATACACATATACAGATATGCATTTATTAAAGGTGCAATTATTTTATTTGTACACAGAGAGCTCCATCACACCTGTTTGGGAGACAGTGGCCTAGCAACTAGCATCTCCACCACACATCCTTAAAGTTAAATGCCACTTTGCAGAAAATTGTCAGGTCTGCCAGTGACTAATAATATCTTGTTTGTTCACTTCTGACAGATATGCTTTCAGACATGCATATACAGTCAAGCCGGAAAGTCTGAACAGCCCTTTAACCATCTTCACGTTTTATTACATTACAGACATATTCTACAATAGATTGAGTTCATTTTTTGTCTCAAAATTCTACACAAAATAGCCAATAATGACAAAGTGAAAACATGTTTTTAGAAATTTTTGCAAATGTATTAAAAATCGAAAACTGAAATCTTTCATTTACATAAGTATTCATACCCTTTGCTTTAACATATTTTTAATGAGACTAGATTCAGCTGTAAATTACACAGTATGGAACACATGGCTGGCTAAATGACTGTAAGTCATCAAGGGTCTGAGCTATCGAACGAGCCCCAAACCATCACTCTGTTGCCAGATATGGAGTAGATGTGGATGGATCACTGCAAGGGTTATTTTTCCTGACTCATTTTCCTATAGAACTCTATGGGGAAAAAAGTCAGGAGAAACAACCCTTAAAGGGATCCATCCACATCTACTCTATATCTGGCTGCAGAGTGATGGTTTGGGGCTCGTTTGATACCTTAGACCAGGGGTGGGCAACTCCAGGCCTCGCGGGCCGGTGTGCATGCAGGTTTTTGCTGCCGCCAGTTAACAATTATTTAATTAGCCCAATCGTTTACATGATCTGATATTTTCGTCGACATATCCGCGATATGAACAGCAGCTGATGAATGTTCTTGTGCCGGTATGCGTGTATTGTAGCGTTTTATCGTTCTGTAATTTACGAGTGAATTGGTGATTGTGTGTATGACTAATTAGGTGATTGAACCGTGGTAAATAGTGGCAGTAAAAACATGCATACACACCGGCCCGCGAGGCCTGGAGTTGCCCTCCCCTGCCTTAGACCCTTGATGACGTACAGCCATTTCGCCAGTCATGTGTTCCAGACTGCGAAGCTTCTCAACTCTAGCTCCCCAGTGATGGAATGAACTCCCCACTCCGTTGCGCTCAGCTGAAACGCTGTCTGTTTTCCGTCGTGGCTGAAACGCTGTCTGTTTTCCGTCGTGGTCTGAAAACACACTTTTTCAGAATCTACCTTGAATAACTACATATATAAGGCCAATTATATAGTACGTTCTTTCTGTTTATTTTCTATTTGGTTTTGCTATTTCATAGCTTAGAATGTATAGCCGACTGTATTCTGTTGATTACTAGTGATAGCTCCTACGTTGTGAGAAAGTTGTGCTTGGATTTGCTTCGTAGATTGTGTCTATTACCTTCAATATGCACTTATTGTACGTCGCTTTGGATAAAAGCGTCTGCCAAATAACTGTAATGTAATGTAATGAAACTTCTGAAAGTCTGAAAAAAGTGTCATTACATGAGTCATGCAAAGCATTGACACACATAGACAACACACAACACAATGGGGAAATGAAAAATTACAGGAATGAAAGAAGGCAAACATGGGTAGCATTGCTGCGGAATAGTGCTTATTTAGTTCAGTTAAAAGGGTAGCACGTTGGTTTAGCTAGACCCCGCCCCCTTTTGAAATTAGAAAAATGCCGAAATCTGCGCGCGGTAAGGTAATAATATAGGGGCTGAGCTCCAGGTATCAAAAACGTCCCAGCTATTTTTTTTCACTAGTAGCCAAAAACCCATTCTGCTCTTGACAGCACTCAGGCCAGCTGCTTTGTTCCACTCTCTCTCTACCTCTCTCACTCACACACAAACACGCTAGCTCCAGCTACTGCCTTGCCCCAGGAAGCTAGCCGCTGCAGCAATGGCGGAGGATGCGACACGCATAGCCTCGTTTGGGCTTATAATGATGCGGCCAGTAAACAACAAATCACACGCTGTACAAATAATTACCCATGCCATGTAGGCTACTCATTTTACACAGTCTGTAGGCAATCACACTACCTGCAAGATATCAACAATGTTGGTTTCCATTTTAATGTGGTCACTGCACTGAACTCTCTCCAAGAGAGAATGTCTGTTGTAGAGACGTTTCAAAGGTAAATGTGTAGCATGCATATAATAAAACTCCTGGCTCAACGATGCTTTATACTATATAACTATGCTTTTTACTATATAAAAAAATATATATATAAAAAAAAAACTAGGTAGCTACTTGCTAAGCTAATCAAAAAACAAGAGACTATCAATCTAACTAGAAAAAAAAAGATTATATAGTTATAGATTACTATAACTTAGTATATTCAAAAAAGGTAAAATGTAAGCTTGCTATATATTGCTTGCTTGCTCGTGTTCTATCTCCTCTCCCCGTCCAGGTCACTCCACTGGCTGCCAGTTGCAGCTAGGATCAGGTTCAAAGTTCTGACCCTGGCCCACACTGCAGCTAATAGGACAGGCCCCGTCTACCTGCAGGACCTGATCCAGACCTATGTTCCTGCTCGACCACTTCGCTCATCTACAGCAGGGCGCCTCGCACTTCCCCCCCTCCGTGTCAATGGCGCTCGCTCCTCCCGACTGCGGAGCTTTTCCACCCTAGCTCCCCAGTGGTGGAACGAACTTCCCATTCCCCTACGCTCAATACCAACCCTGCCTGCTTTCCGTCGTGGCCTGAAAACACACCTTTTCAGGCTCCACCTGGACTAATACTTATCTAGGACCTCATGGTATGTCTTCTTGTTGAACTGTGTACTCAAGTTTATACTATTTAGAATAGAATTGTAGTAGAGATGATTTACCCAGTTCACTGTGAACTGCACTGTGTTCGTTACTAGGGATAGCTGATACTGTATGGGAAGAATGTGCTTTCTTATCTGTTCTGTAGTTACTTCGATGACCTTTCTATATGCACTTACTGTACGTCGCTTTGGATAAAAGCGTCTGCTAAATGACTGTAATGTAATGTAATGTAATGTAATGTAATGGCACGCAGATCAACCACTGAGATGCCCGTCCTCGCTCCAAAACTTCAGGGCGTAGCTGTACAGATTTCAATTTTGTCACGGGAGGAATACGTCAGCTGGAAAAAGTTTCTGGCCAATGGCAGACTGGACGTGCAGTACCTAATGTTGTACCACTAGAGACACTTTTGAGCCAGATTCTTTGGGTTTACACTGTTTTGCGCTGACTACAGTAAAATGTCCTGATTTGGACCAGAATCAATAATTAACACTTTGTTACCCTTTAAAGCATGCAGGTACAAATTTGTTGTAGCATAGCATCACTTTAGTCAGACTTGAGGCATTGAGGTATTATACTTTGTATACATGAAAAATATACATTAAACATATACATTATATACAATTTTACTGAGTTATCGGTCCTTTTTTATGAAGCTCCCCCTGGCCCATCATAATCATAACCTCCCCATTCACCCCTCACACACAGCCCACACACATATCAGCATTCTCTTTCCTACTTCTCCTCTCCGTAAATAGCAGTGAAACTAGTACTGCTGTAGAAACAAACCTCACATGCACACACACAACACACACACACACACACACACACACACACACTCACATTCACACATGCACACAAACACACACACGCACACATTTAACTTGGTCTGCGCAGTGCCGAGACTTATGCTTACTCACCTCTGTCAGTTATGGTGAGATATCACGCTGACGGACAGACAGACAGACAGACATAATGGGTGGGAGGGGCCACAGCGAACTTGCCAGGATGGTATTACAGGACAAGACCCAAAAGCGGGTTGTCAGGGATTTATGTTCAGCAAGGCTTTTTTTCACTTGAGAGGGGGGTGTCATAACCTATGCTTCTCTTCCACTTGGCCTGTCACTCAAAGTGATGGCTTCTGGTTCCCCGCTCCTCCAGGGACCGCAAAATCTTACTGTGTCACTTAACTGGTAATTTGACAGCACCAATGCGATGAGAGTTCTAACCACCACCCTCCCCCCAACCCACCCCTACCCCCACCACCAACCGCCCCGCCCACCAGCTCCTTCTTCTGTAATGGTATTCATTGAAATTCTCCGGTCTCCTGGAATGTGAGAGGTGCGCTTTGTGTTTTGAATGTGGCATTAATGCTGACAGATCCCGGGGGTCGGCTGTGTTCAGAGTTTTTGGGCCTGTCTGAGTACTCGTGGGGGGGGGGGAACCCCTAGGAAAAAAACGTTCATCGGTCTTAAGGGGTCACACAGTTACATGTAAAACACGCCGTCTGCTCGTGGCGGGGTCAAAGTTCACGTTACCGTCGATATGTATTCCGCTCTCTATGGTTCTCTGCATCATACCGCTCTTCTCTGTGAAGTGATAATGATAAACCCGGCAACCCTAAAGAAAGAGTCCCTGACCCAGGCGAGGGAGAGACCGTGATAGGGGGAGATGGGAGAGGGAGCTGTAAGATCAGGGAGGCGTTGATGGCGGGCTCGCTGTCATCCAGATGAGAGTAACAGCAGGTGAGAAATAACAACATCACAAGCGAACGTGCCATAGTGTTGCTTCCCACTAGGTGCATTACTCAGAGGCCGGTGATCAGGAAGAACTGCAATTCTACCTTATGCTAATCACCGATCTCCGCTGCTCTACTTCCAACATGGCATCCATTAAGGAGCTTAGCGGAATCAGTCACAAAAAAACGGAGCGCTTTCTTCCGTCAGAAAACCTTCCAGGGCTCACAGAACTTACCCGTGTATATTTGGAGGATGAATCAAAACGTCGTTCCCTGAATGTGGATTTCTGACATGAATAATAATAATAATTTAAAGACTGCAATCTCACACTTGACTATTATTTTGTTATTTCTTTATTTATTTCGTTTTTGGAGAACCAATTTTCAAAAGCTTGATGCTTGATTTAATTCAGAAGACAACACCAACCACTGCCCCCCCCCCCCTAAATAAAAAAATAAAAATAAAAACTTCAGCAGCTTAAGTTCACATCTTTGGTTACATTTGAAACACATAATTTATGAAACCTCAGCCATGTCCTTCAATAACCCCTCCCTTAGTGCACAGACACCTACTCATGTTACACATTGACAGGCCAGGGGAAAGGGACCTGCACTCTCTCTCTTTCTCTCTCTCTATCTCTCTCTCTCTCTAGCAGAAACATTTGTTTTCGCGAAATTCCCTTTCGGGCCCGCCAGGCTTAAGACAAAATATCCAGCGGAAAATGGAATGCTCATCTCCACCGCCCCACCACTCCAATCCTGTTTTCCGTACAGTGCTCATCCAGGTGCTGATCCGTGGGGATCTGCTGGTTTTATGGTGTAATTGCACACTGCAGAGGGTAAGCCCAAAGGCCAGGCCTACCGCATGTGCCAGAATCACGCGGCGGAGATAAATCTTTCCCTTCAGCCTGCATTCTTTCCTCTCTTGTTCTGTGTGTGTGTGTGTGTGTGTGTGTGTTTGTGTGTGTGTGTGTGTGTGTGTGTGTGTGTGTGCAAGTCAATGTATATATCCTGATAAGGACCTCAGATACCTATTAACCCTCCAAACTCATGCAGTCCGCCGGTGTCAGAGACCCTCTGCCAGCCGCGACCCGTGACCGGAGACGCGGTACGAAACAGAAACCCATTACCCATCATCCCGTGCCGGCGGAATCCGCCACGGCCGTCTCCCGTGACCGGCACGGGGCTCGCTGGGAATAACGGCCGATTCCCACCACAGTCGGAGGCAAAGTTAATAAAAAAAAGAGGTGATATAGGGGGAGGGGTGTGCGCACGTGGAGGAGCAGGTGTTTGTACCTACAAGAAGAGGTCTTGTTGCCTGTGGCAGGTTATTAGAAGGCTCCCGGAGGGGCTTGCACTATCTGATGGGAGAAAATCCAACAAGCTTATAAAAGATGAACGTTGTCGGGGTTGTCAAACAGTGAGTGAAGGGTGCGCTCAGGGGAATTTTCACTTCCAATGGCTTTATGTCCTGTCACCCTTCTGCAAACAAATAAATATATAACTGTTTGTCGATACGTGTGACACGGCGTTAGCATTTCAAGTTCTTTGCTGGGATTATCGCTTAATTTTTGTTGTGGACAAACTAGCAGGTCAGTAAAGTTTTGTCTGACCAAACTAGCCCAAATGTTATGCATTACAATTAAACCACTTTTTAAAATGGCAACTTTTTTTAGAAATGTGTGACACACACACACACACACACACACACGTGGCGTGAAAGAAGAACATCAATTTTTCTCCTCAAAACCTGGTCAGAAGCAGTGAATCTCTTCTCTGTAGGGCTGGCGACACTGATTGTGAGCAGAGTTTGGGTTGTTTTGTCGTTATTTATGCTCCATTCTCCCATGGTTTCTGAGTGCCTGACGCATTAAAAATTGAAACGCCTTTTTGGCTTTTTGTAAGCCGCGGCAGTGCATGAAAAGAGACACTCTTCCAAAAGCACATCAGTGAAACCTTTTGAAAAAAGACAACAGAATAAAAGAACCGGGGAGAGGAAATGAAGAAGTTGTTGTCACCCTGTTTGTTTTTGCTCGGGAGTGCGAAGGCTCCGAGATGCAGATCGACGGTTGCAGAGTACACACCGTGCATTTCAGATCTATCCCAAGAGGCATCGGGCCCAAAAAACTACATCACAACAGCTTTACCAGGTCTGTGTGATATTTGGCGTCTTTGGCAAGCGAAACGCAGAGATTCTTCAGTACGCACTGTGGGGTGTATATCAGTTATTAGATCAATGCTGTCTGGAATGAAAAAGACCAAACTTGTCAAGATAAATATATTCCCAGAGCAGTTTGGTCTCATATTGATCAGATGTATAAGACTTGATTAAACTAGGAAAGATGTGCAGTGAGCTGGTTTTATTGAGCATAAGGTGGTTCACTGCTCCTTCCAGCACCTACATTCATGGTAAAAAAATGTATTCAGCGGGTGTCATAAGAGAAATACCCCCTCCCCTCCAGCAGGGGGTGGTGTGCCCAGGTCAAAGTGGCAGCAGAGTGGATCCTCCCTTCTTTATCTTCCTACAGGGAAAACTGCCGGAGACGGAGTTCTGTGGACTTTCTGCACTGAACGACTGATCTGGACTTAATGCGCCAAGCTCTACGTCCTCACCCCTGACCGTTATGTGAAAAAATGTGAAACTGATCTCGGGCTGGAGCATACTCAAAATCGCCGAGCTGGAAAATATGGCTGTAGCAGCAGCTCGTAAGCGTGTTCCTCTGGGAAGCTTTTCACAAACTCACAAGTGGAAGTCGGCTTCGATAAGACAGCAGTGGCTGAATGAAGTGCTACTTCTTTCAGATTTTATCAATTTTATGATTTACATATTCAGATTCATATCTATATATCATTACATTACATTACATTACATTATAGGCATTTAGCAGACGCTCTTATCCAGAGCGACTTACACAACTTCTTATTACATGTATCCATTCATACAGCTGGATATATGGATATATACTGAAGCAATTCAGGTTAAGTACCTTGCTCAAGGGTACAACGGCAGTGTCCTACCTGGGAATCGAACCTGCAGCCTTTCGGTTACAAGTCCAGTTCCTTAACCATTATACTACACTGCCATATCGATAATACCAATCATCTGTGTCTAAAGATTGCCATACTTAAGCCTCTTTTACAACTGGGTACAATACAGGTGTCTCTCCTGAGCCTGAAACTTAGCATACAAGCCCCATTCCCTAACAACTGGGTACAATACAGGTGTCCCTCGTGAGCCTGAACCTTACCATACAAGCCCAATTCCCTAACAACTGGGTACAATACAGGTGTCCCTCATGAGCCTGAACCTTACCATACTAGCCCCATTCCCTAACAACTGGGTACAATACAGGTGTCTCTCCTGAGCCTGAACCTTACCATACAAGCCCCATTCCCTAACAACTGGTCCACACCACTGTCCACTGCGTCCCAGGGTCTCAGATTACACAGGTCTCTACTCTAATAGCTGTCTACAGGGCTGTAGTGAACACTGTCAGTGTTCACAATGCTCCCGTTCCAAACAGTGTGACACACCCCCTGCAGTTCCTCACACCACCCAAAAGAGGGCAGTGTTATCACAGACAGGAGTGCAGAAATGAAGGAGGAGCAGGACTCTCTGATGGAGGTCCGTGAATATATCTGCCTACCCTTTATCTCCCAATTTATCCAGGTGATTTTTGATTCCTCATTCAGGTTGAAAAGGTCTGATTAAATTTTTGTTTTGATAAGAATATAAACTTTTACATAAGGAGATGATAATACATAATAGCGAGAACAGACCATTCAGCCCGTCTGACATCATTATTTACGTGCAGACCGCAGACTATCCAGCACCGCGCAAAGCCTGGTCTCCAACTCCCCAACGGTGTCTGTCTATCTACTACATGACCAAGCAGACTGTTCTACACACTGACAACTCTCTCTAAAAAATACAGAAACACTTTCTAAAAATAGTGCTTCATAAATGCTATATAAATCCTTTGTAAGCACTACATGGCATCTTCGTAAGCACTAAATGGATATTAATAAATGCTAATGTCAATATATACAAATATAAATTTGGTGTACGTCACTTAACACGCCATTGTAATGTCTCTTGCTATATAACACAAGTTGCATAACAAGCCTTATGAATAGTTGCTTTTAGTCACCTATGCATTTATTCATTATTATGCACTGCTTATGAATGAGTAATATAGCTCTCATGAAGGACAATTTGAAGAAGGTGATACCAGAACATTTCCTCATATCAGTGTTTAACTCATTCTTGTTCTGCTGACAGAAGTGAGAAATTGTATGTAGGTCACTTTGTTAATCACTTTAATGAATTTGAAAAGCTCAGTCAAATCCCCATTTATCTTTTTTGGCTAGGCTTTGAAGGCAGCATCTTGAGATCTTTCTTGTGTCATTTATGGGCACCAATTTATCGAATTAACTTTATTTACACTGAACTTATGTTCATTATACTTTTCCAAGAGTGTCGATAGCAAGGATGTCAAACTGAAATCCTGGAGGGCCGCTGTGTCTGCTGGTTTTTGATGGGTTTCTGCACTTAAGTTCTTAATTAAAGTCATTGATTGGTTAAATTAAGAACCTAAGTCCTGCACACTTTGTTTCCAAGGTCTAAATTGGCTGCTGATTGATAGTAAATCACACAAAAAACAGGAGAGACTGGTTCTCCAGGACTGGAGTTTGAGGCCCGTGGTCTACAGTTGTGTATTGCTGTGAGCCACCACACACAATACTGACAAAAGCAATGCATAAAATCAATGTGACCAACAGGATGCTGGGATATATAGCAAAAAGTATTGTGTATAAATTAAAGGAGGTGATATTGATGCACTGCTACAGCACAATGCCTAGATTGTGATAGACTTTGATCAAGTACTACTCCCCAGACTTTTTCCAATTGAACTCATGTCCTCCAAAGGGCCTGCTGTTTGAGCGAAGAGCCGGGTTTCTTTTTTAATGTGAATGAATGATTGAATCTGTAGCACCACCATCACTAAACCATTTGACTGAAAGGAAGTTGCTTGCTCCCACAAAAAGTCTGACTGAATTTCTATAAATCAATTTATATATGGCCAGCGCGTTTATGGATGAGCCATTTTTTAGAAATAAATATTGGAGCCATCCATGTGCAGCCATATTAGCATTGGGCAAGATGGGGACTACATCTGTACTGATTTACAGCTGAGTGTCTGATGTACCAGACGTAACAATATACCAAACAGGTAATATCACTGTACAGCATTACATACAGTGAAATACTTTATTATGCGTGACAACGTGATTTTTCTTACTCTTGTCATCTTGCTTGAACCCATTGATTTTATACAAAAATATATTTAAAACTTGATATCATAAGAATGTATAACCTACATAATGTATGTTTTCTTAGACTCGTATTGTCATTACATTAGAGTCATCGAGCAGAAGCTTTTATCCAAAGCGACATACAGTAAGTGCATAATGACTCTTATGAGGCTTTACTATATGTGTGCTTGAAGTCCATGGAGTTTTGTCTATGATAGAGCACAGGTGTTTACAGGTGTTTTGATTTGCTCTGTTGCAAATCTTCTTTTTTAATTAGACATGTATAATTGCACCAATCATCATTTTAACCACTTAAAAGTGCAGTATATTTGAAATTTACCAAATTAATAAATGTAGCAGTTATACAGACATAATGGCAATGTGCATAAACTAAATACAATGCACCACGAGCTTCATCTAGAAAAGAAACAAAAAAATGTAATAAAGTCACCAAGATTTTTCTTTCCAAATATTCATAAACAAGCTACCTGACATTTGAAATCTGGCCCCCTTTGTATCTAGTTTTTATGATCAAATGTTCATTTTTTCAAGATAACCATAATAATAAATTGTCCTTAAATTTTGAGTAAAATGGATAAGCAGAATTACATAATTTTTGGTTGCTAATAATTCATTGTCCTGTGGATTTGTGATTGCACGCACGTTTTAAAAAAACTGCAGTTCTTCTTTCAGTTCATTATACAAAGGCGGGAAGAATATCTTCATCTTGGCTGTAGTCAGCATAACACTGAAGATTAGTATTGTATCTGTATATTGATATGTACATTTTTTATAATCCATTGTTTTTGCAAAGGACACTCTTAACCAACTACCTTCTCGTTTTATAAAGGATCCATTTATGCAGGGCAGTTCTGCTTAAGCTTCGTTCAAGGTTACAACAGCCGTGCCCTGCTGTGGATTTGAACCGGCAACAATCTGTTCATTCAGTCTAATTTAGTGATCAATATGGGTCAGGGACAATCTGAACAAGTATTGCATTTGTTTTTCTGGTCTTTGATCTGACAGCCTGAAGATGGATCTATATCATTCAATAATGCCCATCTCTATCACACAACTGTTGACTCCTTCAAATGTTTCTTCTGATCATGAAAAGCCTGAAACTAACACGTTTCACACTTTTCATTACGTTACTGTCATTTAGCAGATAGTCTTATCCAGAATCACCTATAAGAGCAAAGAACGGGGACTGGTGTGCAGTAATTCCCCAAGATAGACAGCAAATGCAAGAAGTGTGGGCTTGATTGACAGCTTGTCAATTACCTTATTAAACATGGATCTACATACAAACAAGAAGAAAACTATTCAAAAAAGCATTAGACTACATCACAAATAAAGAACGACAGGCTGTGAAAACAGAGATAGGAGTCACAGCTCATGAGGTGTTCGGGCTGGTAAAAGTGTGAGAGAGGGTTTGGAGTACAGAACAATATGGAGAGGCGGGTCTTCAGGCTGCATCGCAACATGACAGACATTCTCTCTGTTCTGACTATAATGGGAAGATTCATAACTAACAATAACGACCAATATTGGTCATAGAATGGTGATGACGATGACAATGACGACGTGCCACAAAATGTCCAGTGATATTTCATATCCATTTCATATCTTCATATAGGAGTCCACTCTGGCCAAAGCGGACTGATATATACTCTGTAAGAGTTGATTTAACACTGAACATTTTATAATGTGATGATGGTGATGATGATGATGATGATGATGATGATGATGATGATGATGATTATTATTATTATTATTATTATTATTATTAATGCAACAGAGTCAGTGCATTGAAAATGTAAACTTCCATCAATATAATACATTTTTAAATCAGAAAACGTTATTTAGTATGCTGTACAGCACATCATGGTATTTCCCCAAAGTAAGAAGATAGAGATACAGATTTGTGTTTGTTTTTCTTTGTACATACATTGCTATTGTTCAATACTGGCCCAAGAGAAAACAAGCTCATCCATAGAAAATGCTGGAATGTAGCAGGATTTTCAACAGCTCAACAGAAGTACAAGTTTAAAAATACAAAAAAGCAGAGTAATCACAAATAGGGCCGTTTGTGGCACCCTGCAGTTTTTGCACTGAACATTATGTGTAGAATAATTACTAAAGCCTAAGCCTGTGGCAGACGTAAATTCCAATTTCTGGAATAAAAATAATGAGAAGACACCACTCTGAGTGTCTGGACCCATCGACCTGTTGAATGTGAATTATTTCCCCTGCCAGGAAAGTATATTTGTCAGTTTTAAGTGAATGACACAACTTGTTTAATACCATCCTTATGTATGCTATGGGTTTGGGAGAGAGCAGACGTTAGGTGGAAGGGTCTCTAGGCTCAATGCTAAAAAGGGATGGATCCTGATGATTGAAACCATGGTTTCTGGGCTGAAATCCTGCAAGTTCTGCATGCCCAGTCCCTACAGCTGAATTTCTCTCTGTCAAGGTTTATTCTGTCTCCTCAGGGTCTCAAACGGTTTCACATTCTACCTTAACTTTGGTTTTGTGCCATTTAGTGTGAATTGTGGTATAGTGAATTGCCTCATTGCTTGTATTGATTCATTGAGTGGATGACTGCAAAATCATTCTATCTCAAAATGGCAACAGATCAAGCAGGCAAGGATTAGAGTGCCGCCTCACGAAGCATTCCTGCTAGATACCCATTATTTTGTGTGATAATGTTACAATGAGTATGTTTCACAAAGCAGTCTTTCAATGTATTCGCGATTCCAAACTATTTGCTATTCCATATACAGACAGGTGATGGATTAAAGGAAAAACCTGAATGAATGAGTGGAGAAACATAACAAAAGCAGATTTGGGATGCATTTTCCTGGTTTGGTTTGTACCCTTAGAGAGAAGGGCCATTGCAAATCAATACAAAGTCATTCTGAGTGATCACCTTTATCCTATGATGAAACATTTCTATCTTGATGGGAGTGGTCTCTTCCAGGATGACAATGCCCCCATCCACAGGGCACGAGGGCTCACTGAATGGTTTGATGAGAATCTTATGCTATGGCCTTCGCAGTCACCAGATCTCAACCCAATTGAACATGTATATATGTATATATGTGTATGTATATATAGAATGTTCCAAATATAAGTGCTGAAATGCCAAATCATTGATCATTGCTTACTTTCACAGCAATATTCAATGAAGTTTACATTTTTAAATCACTATTTCTGCAACACTCCTTAAAAGTCTCCTGTACAATTCGCCATGTATTGTATGCACATATAATTACAATTATTCAATCAAACTGTTGATTCAACATCCTTTTAGAGGCTGACATATTGAATCCCAACTTGGCCTTCCTAAAGTCATGAGCAGTGGACCAAATGTACACCGGAGCTGGACAGAAGCGAAAGGGCATTTCAAATTCCATTTGAAAAATTTTAAAGGTTCTTTGGGTTCCCATTCTGAGCCCCTGATCTTTTTCTCAGAGAGCGCAAGACTGTTGTGTTTCAGTCACACACTCACACGTAGAATAAGAAACCCTGGGAGACTGCCCAACACCTGGTTGTTATGGGGACCAACAAAGGCGAGACCAACTTTTTCGTCAGAATGAGTGCTCTTGTAAAAAAGTTTCAAAGCCTCATCCAAGTGTCGTTTTTTAAAAGCAAGTCCCCACCACACGCACATCCATGCATGGATCTCCCCCCCCATGCATCTAATCTGTCAACGTTGCCTGGGAAACAAGTGCATGAGAAACACTGGGGAGAAATGACATGGAAAAATGCCCCTGCTTATGTATTTACAAAGACCTTTACAGTGGAAAGGCCGTTTTGAAAGAAGAAGAAGAAATTACTCTGTGGTGTTTGTGGATTTAATATTTTGGAAAAGGTATGGTCAGGGGTGTTTGTGGAAAGCCCCAAATGTAATGGGTCTTTAATGGTTCGGAGATTCAAACACGAAGGTGGGGGAATCAGAACAAGTCAGCTCACTACCGTGAGAACCAATATAATAAAAAAAGAAAATTAAAAGAAAACAGGAACTTAATTCCTTAAGGCTAAACAGCCAAAAACAAAAATAAACCAACTAAAAAGGGGTGAACTAGTAAACTAGTGAAATACTAACTAAATCTCCCGAGCTCACGTAATGAGCTAGAACGGGAAATCTAACAAACAAAAGAACACCTTCGGCTACATTAGCTCAAGGAAGAGTGTAAAACCAAAACAAATGTACAAAGAAAAACTCCTAGAGAACAGCAATGGACAAAATAAATAGCATAGAACGCTAATAGGAGGAAACAATCCTAACCCTGACTAATTAGCTAATAGCAAGTCCCTTGTGAACATAAACAAAGTTTAATATCACTAGTACCTGGCTATACCTGGCTCGAATGCAATGTCGAAAGACAAACAAGCACCGAAGAACCGGAAGTGAGGAACCTAAATACCCTGTAGGTAGAAGCACAGGTGAAAACAATAACGAGAACGACAAAACCCGAAATGGAACGTGGAAAAAATCCGATTGATTCACAATCGTGAAAGCAGGACGAGAAGCGCAAAAGAATAGAAAATAAACAGCCATGAACCACTGCACCAAAAGAAGTAGAACCTATCCTTTTATTTGGGGAGTGCAGGAAACCCTCTAAGGTTCAAACAGAAATCACTGGGACATAATTCCACTCATTTCATTTATTGGAATATGAACACAGCTTATTGAACAGCTTTCTTCCAATGCAGCGTCTTCACTTTATTGCTCTCATGCTTATGACTTATGCAATATGCCTATCCAGTCCAGTTGAATAAACACCATGTACCATTTTTGTTAAAAAAATAACAACACTATAGTTTAAGCACATACTCCTTTCTTAGTAAACTCTGCGCCTCCAGGTGAAAGCAAACAAGAGTAAAAAAAGTACGACAGGATGGGTGTATGGTACGACAAAATCTCACGACAGCTCTCGACCTTGCGTATGCTTTTCCCAGTGGCGAGGCAGCAACATTGCATGCTGAACAGCGAGGGAATAGTTGTGCAGCCTATAATCAAAGCAAATATATTTTGTTCAGAGCACTGCGGAGTCAACAGGTGATAAACAAAAATGTGCTTTTTGAAAAACATAGGATATGTGAGCTATAAAATCAGAGTTTGCCTTAAATGAGTAGCTTATCATAAAAATGGCATGTCCAAGTCATTTAATTTATGAAAATATTCAGAGCAGTTCATGAAAACTGTATACCTTATATATTATATTCAGAGCCTGTATACCTTCAAAAAGGTGGAAAAAATTTATTTTATATGGACAAACTTGACACCTATGACAAAATAAAATCAAACTAATGAAAATCTTTAGCTGGTTAGCATTAGCGATACACATACACTGAATTGGCTGTTTTTATGTTTATTTCCTGGTCACATCAGCCCACGTTAACGACGTTAACTTAACGTTTATAATTTTTTCGCCACCTGTTGCTAGGCAGAACAACATATTTTGCGGAAGGTTTTCCCTGCTTACGCAGATCACGCTCACGTTGTTTCCCTAGCAAAGGTGGGGCAGAGTGCTCCGCTGCCCCACAGCAGAGACATAGGACAGGGAGCGAAGTCCGCAGCGTGAGCACACACATACACACGCAAAAAAAATACTCAAAAACAGCACTATAAGGAGTGTGAGTCAAGTTTATTATATTTATACACGTCAATTTCACGATTGAATCACTGTTTTGTATTAAATATAAAATAAATTTTGCCTCAATGTTAAGATGTTACGAGTATCTTGCACAATAGCGCCATGTCTGGTGGGGCACTGCCCCACATACCCCTAATGTAAAAACGTGCCTGCCTGTATGTCTCTGTGCCTACTGAGAGGCAGAGAATAAGAATTGCGCCACCCATGTCCGTAGCTGGTTATTACTCTTCTTCTTCAGTTATATAGGCGGTTGACCAACGCTAAGGTGTAACAGCCGGTTATTTTGCTAATGTCTAATGAGATATAGTTATATCGATTATCGTCCCATCCATAGTTATACTGGAAACCAAGATTTCGACACACTCTCAGGTGTTTATGAGTTATTAACATGTCCATTATATCATGTAAAAAAATACATAAATAAAAATATAAAAAAAGTTGTATAAACTGATCTGGTGGAGTGGAGTTTAGTGGTTGGGTTAGTGTGGGTTGTTGCCTGTGAGAAGGGGAGGGTGAGAAGGGTAGAAGATGTCCTGTGAAAAAAAAAAAAAAAAAAAAAAAAAAAAAAGAGAAGAAATCTATAAGAAAAAATGTGTGAAAAAAAAAAGCCAAAACAGCTGAACATGAGAGTGAACTAAGTTTTTTTTAATTTTTTTATAGTGCCCAGTGATGACTAACTTTTTCACTTTACAGTATATAAGCACCCATAAGCAGCAGATGGGGGGAGAGGGGGAGCGAGAGCGCGAGAGCGCGCGCGCGCGCGCCGCGCGCGCGCTTTCCAGAGGACACAGATGTATATAACCCATGTGTTATTGTACCTGGAGCTGCTGCTGACACACAAAAAGAAAGTGGTTTTACCCATCGAATGATTGAATTGAGTATCTTTGATCCACCTCCTTGACCACGAAAAGCAATATATTGATTGCTAACACATGCCAGGCATAAATACCATTCATGAAAAAAGAGAAAATTAGATTCCAAAGTATATCAATGTGTCCAGAGAGCAGGCTTACGGCTTTCACTAAAGAGGCATAGGCTGTGTTCATATTCTGTATAAACTGTCCTTGGTCCCCATCCAACATTTCATTAGAGATTAGATGGGGATCAAGAAGAGAGAAATGCACACAGCAGCATTTGCACGTCCTCATTCACTCCAGCATCATTCTGAGGTTATACTGTTTATGAGCTAAACTGAAAACTGGTACACCTATGCATGCTAAACCTGTTATGAGCATGACTTTAATTATAAATGGTGCTTTGTGATCATTTCAGTATTCAAATTAAATAACTAATTACATTTTGTTGAATGATTCCATTAATAAATGAGTCCTTCAAGATATTTGGTTTTTTATTATCCTCCCATCTCTAAAAAACATTTTTAATTAAAAAAAAAGATTTGTCTTTCTCTTTATGATCTGTTGTGTCTTCCTTTCGTCATTACTTCCTTCCACTTACACACTGATCTGTCCGCTGTTCGTTCATTACTTGATTGAAGCAGAGCATTGTGAGACTTGTAGTCATTTATAGCCCAAATCACTTCTGCAAAGGATGCGTCTCTGTATCGCTTGCCAAAGACGGAGAATGAGGGCAGATCACGTTTTATTCCATTTTTAAACAATGCATTAAACAATTTGTATATTTCCTGATATTTCAAATTGGCCCTTTCTAGGTCACATAGAGATGAGGGAGCAAGAAAGGTAGGATTTAAAAGTAATTTTTAATGATGAACAGGCGAGCTGCAATGGCGTTTCACGTCATTGCAGGTGAATAGGCCATTAAGAAAAAAAAGAGAAAGAAAGTTCAGCTCCCCCCCAAATGAACTGACACATCTCACAAGGACCAAACGACTAGACAACACAAGCGAGACACAACATCTCTGCTTTGAAGCAGCACAGGGTAAGCCATCCCCTGCACATGGTTTGACTAAACCGTTTTTATCAAGCCTTGTTTACAAAAAAAAATGGTCAACTCATTTGGCTAAAAGTAACAGACAGTCGTTTTCTATTTTTTTGTTAATGGTCTGATGGATAGAAAAGGTGCTATGGACATTAACCACAGAGGATGGTGAAAGGCCTCCTTTTCCGATGCTTCATTAATTATACGCATATCTTTGCTGGCACTATAATAAAATATTAGGTTCAAATCAAGCATCACAATCTAGGGGCACTGAGTGGTCCAGTCAGTGGTTCAGTCAGCACGGGTCCTGCAAAACCGGTGGACTCGCAACTGTGCTATATTTTCTGTATTGTGCAGACATAATAATGCATCGAGAGCCTTGTTTTGTTTGAGAGAGCCCTATATTTATCATTTTTAAGTAAAATATGTGAAATAACACTCAGATTTTACATATTATATTTTAACTATAATATAATGTTTTAATATTCGATAAAAAAAATGGAAGTTTGTTGTTGAGACTTTTTGTGTGTTTTGTTATGTGTTATCCATCGGATGCTTGGACGCCAAAATTACACTCGTTTGTTTTTCTCCCTCCATCTTTTCCTCCTTCACGATCCCTACACAGACAATATTTCTTTTGTCAGGTACACTGGAAAAAGTGACCAACAACCTAGGAAATCAAGGCTTGACAAACAGAGTCTACATCATGATCTAAGTCAGTTGATTTAAGCAAAGAAATATATATATATATATTTAATTTACAGGCATACTTTCATGTCTATGCAGACAGAAAAACACCGGGAAATGAATGAGGTAATTAAGTCCATCTCGTATGATAGTAAAACCATCACGCCAGCGTCCCTGGCCGTCTGAACATATTTTACAATGGGAAGCTCACCGCCCGGCAGGGTTGTGAGAGACGGTTAATGACTGCAGTGAATGGACCTCACTTTATTTGCGCTTCCCCTCTTCTATGAAAAAAGGTCAGTTTAAAAAAAAAAAAAAAAAATCTGCAATCATTGTGTTGGTGAGGACAGGGGAGGCATTGGGCCGTGCTTTATGACCGGTGAAAGCCTAAATGTTTCAGTGTGACGTTTCAGAAGAAGGAAGTTGTTTCGTCGAATGCAATGCAGCACATTTCCACTTCTCACAATAAGTTATGGCAAAAACGTCTTACCTCCTGCTTTGTGATGATCTCACTGGCTCCCCACCCCTGGAGAGAAGGTCACAATTATGCGCCGTTGTTTATTCCAATATTTATTTAGCTATGAGTTGCTCAATTTTGGTATTTCTTTTAGAACTCAGTCTTGGATTGATATATTCTTTTAAAAAATGTATTCACATGTCACAGATGGATGAAGATAAGGAAATTAGAGCTATGGCTGTCTAAATATGATTAAAAAAATAAAAACTACAAAAAAACCTTCAGTAGCTTGTTTCAGGCTTTTATATTGTTTTAATGAATTGCCAAGCATGTTCCTCCAATGCACTGTCCAATTAAAACAGCCCTAGGCATAGCTTCCTGTGGTTTTTACTCAACTTTTAAATCGTCTAAAATTTTGGGTTGTTTGTGTGCCAGTTATTTTAATTTGTAACTTTAATTACTGATTATGGTCATTTAAAAACCTCTGAAAAATATGAGGGGCAGTTTAGGACATAATTCATTTTGGACCTCTCACAAAGGCTACATTCATGTTACTCTTAAATACATACTGTATATCCTCTCTCACACATACATGTACATATGTTCTCTCTTTTGCATACATTCATGTTACTCTTACATATGTTCTCTCTCACACATACATATATTCTCACTCTCACATGCTTGTATATCTCACATGGCTGTATATATGATAATGTACAGGTATGTATGTGAGAGTAGAATGTATGTATGTAAGAGTAGAATGTATGTACGTGAGAGAAACTATAGTGGAAACGGAAGGAGTTTATTGGAAAAGGAAGGCAGATGGTTTATTAAAATTGTGATTGGCTCAGAAGCTGGTACAGGCATTTGTCCAGCTCCCACGCACCATGGAGGTCGGAGACCAGACACACGTATTACAACAAGAAATCGGAGTAATGCATAACATATTACCATCGCCTAAAGCAGTCAGTGCTTTGTCCACATCGCTTAAGAGGCTAGCATTGTCAGCACTGCATTCTGGGCCTACTCAAAGCACAGCTGATGAGAGTGAGGTGTCGAAAATTTGGTCCCCCATTGAAATTTGTTTCCCCTGGGGTCGTGTCTTTGCGAGTACATGCGTATGGTAGGCCGAACAGTTCAAAAGCCAACGCAAACTAGACACCGTATATCCAGTTGCTCTGCGCTACCCAGTTTTTAAGTGAGATATATCCAGTTAAGAAGACACCACCTATCCAGTCATCCTGCGCCACCCAGTGGACATCGCGAGATACCCAGCGGACATCTCCACATATCCAGTCGGGTAGCGTGAGCGATCCAACTGGGTAGCTCTGCGCTATCCAACTGGAGCGCGCGGGATGTCGAACTGGGTAGCTCTGCGCTATCCAACTGGGTTGTGCGGGATGTGGAACTGGGTAGCTCTGCACTATTCAACTGGAGCGCGCGGGATGTCGAACTGGGTAGCTCTGCACTATTCAACTGGATCGCGCGGGATGTCGAACTGGGTAGCTCTGCACTATTCAACTGGATCGCGCGGGATGTCGAACTGGGTAGCTCTGCACTATTCAACTGGATCGCGCGGGATGTCGAACTGGGTAGCTCTGCACTATTCAACTGGAGCGCGCGGGATGTCGAACTGGGTAGCTCTGCACTATTCAACTGGATCGCGCGGGATGTCGAACTGGGTAGCTCTGCGAAATTCAACTGGGTCGCGTGGGATGACCGGCTGCGTAGTGCGAGATGTCAAATTGGGTAGCGCCACGCTATCCAGCTGGATATCTCTCTAGAATTAGCCTACAGAATATTTGTATCTCGTTTGGCCATGTTTATGAATTGTTAAACAAACAAAGGTTGCAAGAATTTGTCTAATCTATAAAACAAAATATATTAAACTACAATTTATGTGATACCATTATATCATGGAGACTCATTGGTCAAATGTTTAATTATGCTGTTTGTTACGCTGGCTAGTTACCAGGTCTAGCTAAGTGTTATTGTGTGTATAAAGTGCGTAGACCTACGTGTGTTTTGTTGACAGTAGTGTAGCTAGATAGCCACAGTAGAGCTATAGGTCATGCAATATGTTTATGACAGTTTGTATTATCGCCAGTCCAGTATAAAAATGATTGAAGTCTGTGCATTTGAGTCAGTGTAATCCTCTGTGTACTGAGAACATTGGCTTGCAATAAAAGCAACGAGTGAATCCGCCTGGTCTGTCTTTAGATGCGGTCGCTACAATATTATTTTATTCATGCATAGGTGTCAATCTCTGGAAAGAGAGCCTTTATTTTCATGCCTGTAAAACTGTATAAATTCACCAAAAACCATATAGAACATTATCTATTGATTATATATGAAAATCACTAGCCACAACAGTTATCTGTCTGATTCACGTTTATTTAATATATTTCTGTATTTAGCTTTTCATATAATAATGAGCTACAAATAGCTACAAACTTATTAAGGTTCTCATATTAAAACAGGTAAACAGACACCCCAAATGACTGACCCCTCACACATACAACCCAGTGCAGGAGAGAGATACATAGATACAATTTCCTAAATTATGCAATAGTCGTGTTGTTATGCATTTTTAATGCAGTTTTGCAATCTTACTAGCCTACATAACAGCTTTGATAGCCTAAGTAGGCAACGTTAGCATTAATGTACCCTACATATGGTTATAAAATTAGCTCTCATCTTTATTTGAATAATTTTCTAGTAACAGTTAACATTAAGTTAGACGGGTTATTTTACAACTAAACTTGTAGTAGCTTCATTAAATTGAGTCATCCACCACATGAATACGTCATGTACGTGGTTTGTCATAAAGTAGGCTACATTACAGTGCTGATGCCGCTACTTGCTTTCCCCACAGCCTCAGAAATCAAGAGTAGCTATAGCAGAGAGAGGGAGAAATAAAATGTGATTGCTGCGTTTGAATGAATTATGTTGGAAAACGTTTGAAAACAAAAAGCTATATAGACTAGATTTCCTGTATCATAACCTTATACGCCCACAAACCTTTGAAAAGGTGGAAACCCATATTTTATACGAGCAAACCGTAGCTATGGGTTGACAGTGAGTAGCCTACCCATTTCAGGCTTGGACAACACAGGCTAGAGAACACAAGGTGGAAGCTAACAAAATATATATGAAAGAACAGGGATTTTTAAATTGCATATTTGGCCTGTTGTTGAATTTTTGCTGTTGTATTCCAACTAAAATATATTCCAAATTTGTTTTAAAAATACCAGAAAACGGGGCTTTGAACTAACTATGTAATGGTTCGTGGGTTTTTATTTTCCTTTTCCGTTGCGGTTCTCATCTTTATTTTCCTATCGGGTTTTTTTCACGTTCTGTTCCGGGGTTTGCTTTCCCTCATCATTGTTTTCACCTGTGCCTTTACCTGCGGGGTATTTAAGTTCCTCACTTCTGCTTCCCCAGTGCTTCTTTGTCATTCGACATTGCATTGAGCCAGGTATAGCCAGGTACTCGCGACCTTGTGATATTAAATGCTGTTTATGTTCACAGGGGACTTGCTATTAGCTTTTAGTTCAGTATAGATATTATTCCTCCTATATAGGTATTATTCCAGTGTTCTGTGCTATTTATTTTATTCTTTGCCGTTCTCTCTGAGACAGTTTTTTTTGTTTGTTTTGTTTGTTTTACACTCTTCCGGCCGTCCGAACTTATGTGGCGAAGGTCTTCTTTTCTTTGCTAGGTTTCCCATTTTGGCTCCAGTATTGAGCTCGGGAGATTTAGTTTGTGTTTCACTTGTTATTCGAGTTCGCCATATTTTAGTGGGTTGATTTTCGTTTGACTGTTTAGCCACAAGGAATTCATTCCTGTCTTTTCTTTTTTTGCATTTATTTTGTTATTCTCTTTATTGGTCCTCACTGCGTGAGTGACTTGTTTCTGATCCCCCTACCTTCACGCTTGATTATCCGCCACTAAAATCCATTAAAAACTAGGCCTATTTAATTTTATGAATGTGATTTTATTTTATTTAAAACAATAGTGTTTGCTCCTTCATGTCTGCATTCAGATCAGTCTCTGCTCATGTTCAATGACTGTTTCCCATATTCTTAAACTATTAAAAATTAATAATTATTTAATAATTTTTTTTGCTAATTATTTGTTAATAAATGTTTTGTGTTACAAATTGTGCTGTCTCTTTATTCTAACAAGTTGGGTCTACTAATTAAACAAACTCAAATTTAAGGTATTGCTAGGCTCCGATTGCTAGGTTTTTCCAAAACTAATTATTTTCTGTTAATGTTACATTCATTAGCTGGAGGAAAACCTTGATCCAACTCTGAGGTAGATAACTCAGATGCGTGAACCAATAATAAATACAAAACCACGTTAACACAGTGAACAGAAAAAACAAAAACATTTGAACAACTTCTTATGTTCATTGAAAAAAAAAACCTCTTAATCTTATGACTGGGCCTTGAAAAGATCCACTGCTCAGATCTCATTCCCCGGGAAGACCCTGATTCCCAAAAAATAAATGCTTTTATACTTGGATGCATGCAGAACGGTTCATATTGTGCAACTGACACTTTGTATTTTCAGGTGTGGGTGTCTGCCTCTGCAGCATGGCTTTGCCTCTTTACTTTGAGTTTCATTGGGTTCACAGCCAATTCTTCTCCTCTTTTCTCTCTCCACACAATGCAGGTGCCTGTTTAATACAGTTCAGATTGCCATTTGCTTTTCTACCAGGATGCGACTAGATGGACTGTGATTCGGTGCCAGGAGGCGGCAGTTTAGTATAATCTGGCATCACTTCATATGTCTCAGAACATTATGCATTATGACATCATCACAGTGCACCCTGGTGTGTCTCTGCATTAAACACAAGTGGGTGGGACCAGAGCTGCATTCACATTACAGTGAAAAGATATCTCTATTATTGTATTATTTTTATAGGCTGCCAATTTTGATATTGAAAAGCCTCAGATTTCTCAATAGGTATATTGATAAAGAAGCTGACACAACCTAGAAACAGATGGGACATATTGTGTACATGACAGAAGAAAGAAAAAAAAACAACACGAACATGTGCGTTAAAGAGTTGGAGGATAGACAAGCGGCAGCATCGCAAATCAATTATTTTCTGGTGACACTGTGCTGATTGCAGACAGTTTTTAACAGAACTGCCAATGAACGTGCATCTTTTTGACTATTGATTAGTCAAAGAGACAAAGATGCATCATTATAGCCAAAACACACACACACACACACTCACACACACGCAAACATGCACGTATGCACTCACACACAAATGACACGGTTAAGTGTTAAACTCCTATTGGACTCATATGTGCTGTTAGAGTTGAATGAATACTGGACATTTTATTGTGCATGGTGAAACAGAAATGTAGAATGCAAATCTGATATAAAATATTTATAATATTTTTATATTACTATTAATTTTACTAGACATTTTAGCCTACCATTCAACCTAAATCAAAGTAAAAAAAGCTTAGTAAATCAGGCAGAAATGAAAAGATACACAGACAGATGGATGACAGTATGATAGCATATACATTTAAAAAAAGACACACAGAATAAAAGCTTATGTACTGACGTTCATGACTGCAATGTTTGCATAGAGACACCATTAATCAGAGTGACTTATGGGGCTTATATTGTAGTTGTTAACCAATCAAATAACTGCATATTGTATTTATGATATATAAAGGTCCACAAACACACAGTCAAACCCAACACTTAGCAATGGGCTATATTCTGCTGTCACGTTCGGTCAGCCAAATGCTGGTCAAATTTTGGTTCTGGCTGGTAAAATTTTCTATTCTAGCAGCCACTTTGGCAGGGAAACATCAAGGTTGTGTTATATTGTAAAATGTAATGTGGCTGGTGAAATGTTAATAATAGTGGGTGATTTTTAGAATTCACAAGCCACTCAGGCCAGAGGCTGAAAAAGAAAATTTCATGGTCTGGTAGGGAAGCTAGTTCCCTGGAAGACTCACCTCCGGTTTTAAAATGTGGAAGTAAGGGAAGATCTTGTTCATAGTGATTGGGGTAGGTGACCAGAGACTGGCTTGCCCTGGCCTGGCTGGCTGCCGCCTGGTCTCTTTTCATTGTTTTTTTATTTTCATTTTTAACGTATTTCTAACCAGTATGTTTATTTTGGCTTGTTGTTTTTGTCTCATTAAAATCTTTTTTTTTTTTGTTGAACGGGCAACAGACCTTGATCTCTTTTACAATTTGGTTCCCTTTTATATTGTTTGGCCAAGGTATCAGTCGTAACAGCTGCTTTTGGATCACTTGGCTAATCGTGCCTTGGAGAGTGTCTTTAGGGACTGTGCAAATATGCTTGCGGAGAACAGTGAATGTACCCTGAAGTTGGCATACCTTTTATGGGGTTGCTAATGTGTTTACTTATGCTAAGCACATGAACAGGCATGCACATTCAATTTACAACCAATTGGCTTTCATCATTGATACGCCTGGGATACTCAAAAAATCTAAAGGACGTGCAAGTTTCATGAATCCCACATTTTCTTAATGACAAAATAAGTTAACCTCTTCCGACAAAGGGCAAATTAAGTCAATCTGTTTTACAAGTGTCCAACAAAGCTCTCCATCTCAAAAACTGTAAATGGCACATGCATGTTTTTGCAAAGTGTGTGTGTGTGGAAGTAGAAAACTGTACCATCTTGACTAAGCTGTCAGTCAGAATTTACATAAAACCCATTTCTAATTACAACAATTTACATACAAAAAATGTAAAAAAGGTAAAAAAAAGTTTTAAAAGTTTTAGCATTGATCCCTGACAAACTACAAAAGCTATGGAGGAAATTAATCCTGTTTGTGATTCCACAATATGCTGATCACCTGTAGTAAAAATATAGTGTCAATATGTCAAATTATTCAAATTCTACATTGTTTTTTTCAGGCAAGCCCTTTTGATTAATAAACTGTGTCAAATTGTGCCGAAAATGGCAATGTTCCAGAAAATTCTCAATTCTCAATTTTTTATGCTTCTACAATAATGTTAAATATTTTGGCAATATTTTCAATATTGGCAAAAAGTAAATTTTTAAATGTGTTATTGATGTGTTGTATATACACAACTACCAACTCAAAGTCACCAAAAATTTCTCCAAACCCATGTTGCAGCACAGTGAATCTTATGTAAATATATTTCACCAGAAGCCACATTTGCTAGAAATGATTCCAGGTCTGTGCAAAAAGAAGCATGGGTATAGTATCAGTTCCCTACATTATTGCTTACCAGTCTTGTCTTTTATTCTGTTTCCACCTCCCGTGACAGAGATGTTGGGGTTGGCTTTTAGAAATAAAATGTCCACTAGTTTCCTGAGATAACATAAAACGAAACCCTGCTGTAGCAAATAAAAATATCCTCTATACATGTTCAAGTTACTGTACGCTATTTATAAAACACAACGAAAGCACAAAATCAAAATAAAATAACAGGGTCCCAAAATTACGTCAAAATGTTTTTTGTTTTTTTTTAAAGGCAAAGGCTCAAAATACAGGGGGTTGGTGGGGTTGCTACAACCTCTGTGCCCTGTCTATTGCTATTCTTGAAAGCATTTCCGGTCCAGGATCAGGAAGAGAGGTTCATTGCACTGGGAGCATTTCCAGGGTGGTAGATTATGCTCACCATTAGCAGTTCATGAACACATCGCCTTCTGTTTGCTGTCGCCTTGCTAGGGTCACAGATGGGCACTGGGAGACAACCAAAACCACAAACTGTACCCACAGCACCAGCAGCAACAGCAGGACTGGACTCACAGGGAGCAGCACCAGTCAAGGCAGCAGGTGGAGCAGACAGAGGGAGATGGACACACACACACACACACCTGCTGTGCTGCCCCCCAATCACCAGAGCTCTGTGGGACAGCTCGCTGGCCAGCACCCTGCCTGCATGGCCTCTCCAGAGAAAGACCTGCACGACAGGGCTGGCATGGAGGAGGTCCCTGGCTCACTGTTGGCCAAGAAGAGGGTGACCAAGAGCGCAAAAGAGAGCTAACAAGCACAGGAGAGAAAAAAAGAGAAAGATTATTTAACCGCTTATATAGAAGCTATTTATACATGTGCCCCCAGGAGAGCCAACAGCATCATTACCGACCCCACGAACCCCGGGCATGGAAGCCAACGCTTTGCTTAACTGTCCACCATGTTGATATACCCCCTAACCGTTCACGCCCCTTATCCAACAACAATCAACAATAATCAACAACAATCTATCCCCCATGTTATGCATACAGTACATTGCTTATTTGTTAACCTACAAGGCCTTCTGTACTGCATACAAAACAATTTACTCATATGGAACAATATGATAAACAAACACTTGCCATTTCATACATTGTAAGTTGTTTGGTATATCACAGTAAAAGAATCGAACATTTCCACGTAGCTACCCTGTCATGCAAGCTCAGGACTCGACTTAAGTGAAGCCTACTACTAGTTATTCTGAGTTCATGACAGTCGATCACCAATAAAAGGGATGCAGTCCAGTAGATTTGAATGACTTCAGATCTCATACCATTCACACAGCTGTAGCTATATCTGCTGGTGATGTTGATGTTTTATTTTAGGAAAGACTATGTGGCAGTATGCAAAATATAGCCTACTAATTAACATTAGCTAACGGCAATTTTGTTTGCAAAAAAATAGATCTAGTAGCAAACCGATCATCTTAGATCATAAGTAGATATCTAGCTAGCTGCTATGAGATTGTACTTGTAATTTTTCTTGCTAGCATGGCATTGTCCAGTAGCTATATTAATTTAGTTTTATATATAATAGAACATATATTTTATATATATGGCTAGCTCAAATCACAGGGACTCGTGCATATTTGCTGACTACAACATTAGCGAGTTTTGTACGATTTCCTTAGATGCAGTTAGTAAGTACTTGTTTCCACAAACTTCTCAACTCTTTGCAACATCATGTAACATTTTTTTATGAAATGTTGCAAGCTTTTTTTTTCTTTCTTTTTTACATAAAACTCTGCAGGCAAGTCAAAAACCCCTTCTAAAACATATTAAGCCAAATGGTTGGTACACTATCAACTGGCTGATTTACACAATGCCAAACTCAACACTGCCAAAACACAATTACAAAGCACAGTATACAAGCACAAAATACAAAGTACAAGTTCTTCTAGTAACTTTAAAACACCATATACAGCCATACAGTATATAAAGTTTTGAGGTGCTCTTTCTTAAAGCCTAAAGGCATAATGATTTTTTATGAAATAAATTCAGTTTACCAACCGATTGTTTCTGGCGTGACAGCAAGCTGCAATACATGTTTGGTAATCATAGATTCAAATGTCATTAACAAAGTGTTAACTCCACATTTGTGACTTAACAACCACTTTCCCAGTAATTATACATAGATCTTAAGGATATTTAATGAAAAAATTGACGTGATCAGCTTATTAGATTTTATTAAATTGGTGAAATTGAGGGGGTGTTTTGGTAGGAAAAAGTTAAGAAAAGTTTTGTGAATGAGGCCCAATGTTATTCATTTAGTGAAAATATTTTATACAAAGTACAAAAAGTACTATACAAAATACAACAAACATGGTCACCTCACTGATACTCAAGGCTGTGGTTTATGCCTCAACTAGGCTGCCCTGTAGGAAACAGAATATACTGAAAATATATTGCGATAAAATAAATAATCAAGATATTGCAACACTTCACAATGAATTGGAAAAAAAAAAAAGAATTACAATTATATTACAATGTACCACTAACCATACTATTTTCATAAGGTCCGCATAAAGTTATCCAAGGGACAAGGGCTCAGAACACTTTTACTGGAAAAGGTGCCTGTTGTGATTGGTTGTCCTGCTCTGGACAGCCAATCACTCTGCAAGGAAATTACCCATTGCCCAGTCTCTAGGTTTGGCATGCCATTGTGAAGTGACACCAGCCTGGTCTGCTGTCCTTCTGAGGAAGACCCTGGGAGCGGAACACGCTGTGCCTTCTTTGAAAGGGAACACGGTGGTGTCAGGTCACTTCCTGGTGTGCTATTTTATTTATCATTTTGGGAGGTTGCTGCAGTTGAACTGGGATGCACTGTTTATTGAGTATGACTTCCAAGGGTATCTGGCCTGTCTGGTTTCTAACAGATTTGTGGGTAGTGGCATAAGGCAGACGTCTGTATTGTTTTTTTGGTGTTTTGTTTTTGTTTTTATTCAGACCATAGGAGCAACATTTAAAACTCATCCCAAGACAATGGCACTCTGCTGAATTTTAATGGCTAATTAATGAAAAAGAGCTTCTTAATTGCAACTATAAGAGTACAAATGAGGATGGGAAGGATTTGTTTTCAAGGTAATGTCTTTCACATGGAGAGAGAGAGAGAGAGAGAGAGAGAGAGAGAGAGAGAGAGAGAGAGAGAGAGAGAGAGTGAGAGAGAGAGAGAGAGAGAGAGAGAGAGAGAGAGAGAGAGAGAGAGAGAGAGAGAGAGAGAGAGAGAGAGAGAGAGAGAGAGAGAGAGAGAGAGAGAGAGAGAGAGAGAGAGAGGAAGCATTGTTTAAATTGTTGGCCTTGTTCCTCAGTGATCTTCAGTGTATTTATCTCATGGGGACAATAGTCATTGACAGGACTACATTATGAAGCATGTCAAGCTGATTTTTGCTGCTATTTCCCACATAAAATACTGGCCATGATTTCTAAAGGAGAGATACACACATTATCCTCAGTGCTGAGCTTTAGTGAAAAGCTGAAACTTGGCAAGCACATGCTTTTTAGCCTGGATGATGCAGCCTTATTTTCCACAAGCGATCTGGGTACCTGGGTGAAGGGAGATGTAGCCAATGGCACTGTTATCACAGACGCAAAGAGTGGAGGGACATAAGACAAACGATGTCCGGGACAATAAACCAGTGACAGTGTTGTCTCTGAAGATGAGTGATTGAGAGAACCAGAGACAAGAGCTTGTGATAGCACACTGATTCAGAGATACATCTGTAAAACAAATGGCCGTATTCTTACTTCCAGATTTCCCACTGATTCAAAGACACATCTCTCAATAAAATGGCTATATGCCCTGCCCCAGATTAGACACTGATCAAAAATGCACATCTCTCTATGAAAATGCCATACTCTCAGCTCCAGATTACTCAGATAATCTGTAAGGGACACAAGACTCTGGTCTTAATCTCAAGAAACATATATTCAACTATTCTGAAACCTACACTACAAGGAACATTCAATAAACATAAACATTTGAAACTATTTTCACTGTAATGTGTTCTTTATCATCCAAGTATTATGTATTATGTCAGAAAAATGAAAATACTTACACTTTTTTTGTGCCGAGTGTCAAGAGGTTATGAGAGGCCTCTTTCTGAATGAGTTTTCATTCACAACCTTGGCCAGGCTCTTAGCATTCAAATGAATGATTTCAATGAAACTTTCATTGCAAACGTTTCTAAAAAGATGAGCCACGGGGAACAAACACAAACCAGCCACTTTTGATTAAACACATTTCAAAACCATGTTGGAGACGTTAAAAAAGATCCCCACAGCTCAGAGAAAGTGCCGGCACTCTCTGACCTAACACATTAACTGCCATTGTTTTTGTGTGTTTGGCAATTGCTCTTTGCAGTTTCTGTGAGACAAATGCTTTTGCCCGGTGTGTGATTTTCAGAGTTCTGTCCTTCAGTTCTGTCCTGTCCTATGCAACCCCCCAAACCCCCCCCCCCCCCCCCATTTTCCACCACATCCAAAAAAGCCCCACACGCACCACATCATCCGCAACCCAGCACTCTCACATCCGCAACCCACATTCCCCACAATTCACTGTCCTGCAATCCCACCACTCTCCCATCCGCAACCCACACTTTCCACACTCCACCAGCCGCACCCCAGCACTCTCACATCCGCAACCCACATTCCCCACACTCCACCATCCGCACCCCAGCACTCTCACATCCGCAACCCACATTCCCCACACTCCACCATCCGCACCCTAGCACTCTCACATCCGCAACCCACATTCCCCACACTCCACCATCCGCACCCCAGCACTCTCACATCCGCAACCCACATTTCCCACAATTTACTGTCCAGCAATCCCACCCCAAGATTCCATCCTAAGAAAGCAATGGCAGTAGCTGGTGAAAATCCTTCCGGCAATATTTGTGCTTTTATTATCGCTGTAGGTGAAATTACTCGTACCGTTTCCCCTTTGTCATTTTACCACTGAGTTTTTGCTGCCCCAAGAATAAAAGATGCATGTCTTTAATGATACTGGGAAATTTTTTTTAATAAAAAACAATACCACCTCACCTCTGCGAGAGTAATATTTCAATAACCAGTGACCTAGTTGTTTTAATTGCTTACTTCAAAACACAAAGGAGAAGCATAAAATAGCTCAAACCCGTTCTGGGGTTACATTTCTGAAATTGGTAATTTGTCACGATGCGGTGCGTGATTTAATCTTTAAACACTTCAATTTGTATTCACTGCTTTTTTCCCAGTGATGCTGGAAGCAAAGCATTGTGGGAAAAGAAGAACACGGCGTGGCGAGGTTCTTGCCGAGAATACAGAACAAGCTAAAATAACCATATTTACTTAAAAAAACTTTTTTTTTTAGATGTGCTCACCCCTTCATTGATAGAAGTTGTAGATATTTTATAATTCTCTCCCCATCACTTACACCCCAAACAAACAATTGTTGTAAACCAATATTGTTTTTCTGAAAGGTGTGTTTGGATACAAATCTGTCTATCTGCTCCAGCTGGGAAGAAAGGAAAACATTGTTCTGAAGTAAAAGGATTATGATGGACAATATTTAGAGTTTCTTTCTGATTTATGCAATAGTGCAGGCACGGCAGGAGCCGATGGAGACAGCAGTGTTCGGCCGAGCGCATTGTTCAGACTCAGCAGAGTAGCTCACGTTCCTGGGAGGGGCGAAGGCTGTTCGTTCTACACGCTGTAGGCCGTGCTTTTTGCTGATGGAGATGCAGCACTCTCGGCCTGTCAGAGTCCATCTGGGTGACCATCACCACAGCTGCCTCTCTGTGCTTGACAGGGCCGTGTCAGCACCAATGGAGAGCTTTCGTTCTGCACTGTCTGGAGAGCATCTGCAGACTTAATAATGGTACCAGAAAAAATATAGTTTCCTTCTTTTTATATTGGGCTATACAGCTACAACTTTTTAAGGGTGACTGATCGTACAAATTAAAGGTCTGGGAAACTGGAGTCAAATTGTGGTAATATTCCCCAGAACTGTCAACTCTTTGTCTTCGTAATATTTCTTTAAACCCAATTATATATTTTATTTTTTAACCCAATTATAATCATTAACTTATAATAAGCATAAATTATATTATCACAACCTGTTCAGCAGATAAGTGCAGAATGTTTGTGTATCTTGCGCTCATTAATATTCATGTCCATAAGACATGACTGTAGACATGTATGTAAACAATTCCTTCATGCTAGGTTTGGGCAGGTTGCTGACCCTTACCAAAATGGCATACAGTAGAAACATTGCCATTTGCTCATATGAGCCCGAGAAACCTGACGTTGAAGAGATAGATGTCGACGAACTGAATCCACGCTCTGGCAAACATGTTTCAGAATGGCGATCCTTTTACGCATTGGTCAGGGGCTACCAACGTTTTTGTGCATCTGAAGAAGGCACAATGCTTCGGAACGACCATTTCCAATTTTGCTTGCCCGTGCAAAAGTAGCAAGAGCATCATTAAGTATTATAGGTAGAAAGGATTTAACTTGACTTTGGGCCTTATTGACGTAAGTCGGACTCCAGCCAACCCCAGCCACTGAAAACTTGGCGTTTAGCCAAGGGGGAAAGCAAGCACAGTCCTGGCACAGGCCTTTTTATGTTTTCTTTTGAAATTTCTGAATGTAAAAAAGTGAAGGATTCACAGATTTCAGTTTCCCAGACCTTTAAAATAATAATAATAATAATAATACAAAAAATGTCAAATGTTTTATTGATTGCTCTTTAGGATAACTAGTACCTGTAACTTAACTTTACTTATATGTGTAATTCAAACAATTACACCACTAATCCTGGAAAGTTGTTCATAATAATTGGGACTAGGATATTATATCACTAGGATATTGTCCCTGTTATTTGGTTGATGGTTGGTGATAAAGCTGGACCCAAGCTGTGGCAGTCTCATTAGGAGCCATGACCTCTGACCCCAAGTATTAAATGTTTGCAAACTGCTGGTCAGCGATCTCCAAACTCAACAACGGAGGTTGCAATGTGCATTGTAGCATAAGCATGACTGCAATGCACACTGGGAGAAAAAGGGGAAAAAACATTCAAATAAATTCATGAATAAACAAACAAATACATATTTTTAAGAATAAATACATAAACAAGGTTTCATAATGAGACAGTGTTTCAACCTGTTGTTAGTGGTGCATGGCCCTGTGTAGAATGAAACAGAAATAATAATTTAATTCAATGTTTCTGAACAGTTAGGGGCAGAGGATGCACTACCATTAAGATGTTGATTCTTTGTTCAACTTGCCACTTTAAACACTAGCAAAAAAGGTTTTTGTTTTTTTATTCCTTTAGACTGCGAGAAATATTTTAATTGCCACAGCTGTGCCAGGCAAGTTTGTAATTCTCACTTTTATTTTTTTTTTAGATTTCAAGTTTTTTTTTTTTGTTGCTACTTACAGAACATTTTATAATGCAAATCCATCTTGTGATGGAAAGAAATGATTCAAAACAAAAACGCCTTTTGTGTCTGTGGACTCAAAATCCAGGAATTATAGATGTGATCTGTACTGATGCTTTGACTGGGTACATCTGCACTCCAAAGTGCTTTCTGTTCGACATAAAGCCCTTTTCATTTTAATGGAAGGTTTTTTTTTTTATGTTTAGTCTCCAGGACGACGAGGCAAAAAAGATGAAATTGGGCAGGCTTACATACGTTTCAGTTTTTCACAGCAAACGCTCTTTCTGGCTGCGTCTCCGCACAGGCTCTGGAATGCTTTGGCCACAAGTGGCCTCAGGTTCTTTGCCTGAAATCGCGCTTTTGTACTTTTTTTGTCCATTTTCCATTTCATGTTTATGACCACCTCTCTTGTTTCAGCAGATCATAAAATATTTTGAAGAAGCCCTGCGGCCTTTCTCTGCGCGCTTTATTTCCGGCCATTGGTAACATATTGTACCTCACCTTTGTTATTCAGCTGAAAAGCCAGCGGAAAAGAGATTAATAAAATGCTGAATTTGCATGTTGGATCAGGGACAGCAGTTTGGAGAAAAGTGTAACTGATGTAATCGGTTCCTCACGCAAAAACAGTGGGAAAATTAAAAGGACCTCACAATGCCCCAAAACACAAAGGCATCAAAATGTAAGATTCAAAACAAAGAGTCTGGCGGCTTACATGATGGACACACTGCTGGTCCATGACTTGGGGGGGGAAAAGAGCTCTGCCACTCAAATACAGAGCACTACAACACTACAACGACAACTGCCATTTAATTTCACAGGACCTCACAGTGTGTTTGATTGGAAGTGCTCTACTCAGATGCGTCACTCACTACAGCTCACACACACATGCACACAGGTGCACAAACATGTACGTGGGCGCGTTATTATGCGTATACTGCAGTGTATATTTAATCTGCTGCACATATTTAAAAGCTGAGCACCTGTAACTTCTAGAGAGATAAGACTAGAGCACACCGTTTCAAAGAAATGTAACTCTGTAATCTATATTGCAAATCTCTACTCAAACCGTTCATTTTATCCACCTTTCATGACACAAATCCTGATCCTCGTGGATTGTGCATTTCAGACCTGAATGCTGGGAATACTTGCTCGGTAGACGTCTTTGAATGAAGAGTACCCGCATTGCTGTTTTACCCCGCTTGCAACTTTCTACCGCTGGATATTTTGCTGAGAGAATTCTGGGAAATGGCCGAAAAAGATGATGAAAAGGCCCACGTCCTCCTACGTCATGTGCACGGGGAGTTCCCCTGACTGCGGAACCTTTGGGGAGGTCATCTGTCATCTTAATCAGATCTATCCTCCTTGTCTCATTTACCCCTGAATCCTTTCTACTGGCTGGGCTGCACCATGTTCAGTACACTTAGAGTCGTAGACATGTCAAGATTATGGATGACTTACTTAAAGCTCAAATTCTAACAAAAAGTGCAAGTCCCTTATCAGGCCACAAATCGGCTTGCGTAATGGTTAATATGTCATTTCTGCCTCTCCCCTCTTTATCTTTCTGTAAGCGTAACCATATTGTGTAACGGCATTTATTATTTCCCTCAAAGTCCTTTCCCAGTCTAGACTCTAATAAATGAACACAGACATGGATGTCTGTTGTTTGAAGTTGAAAATAAATTAGTTTGAAACACCATAACTGATCTACAGAAATTACATATTGTATTGATGAACATTTTGTTCTTAGCAAATGACTAACATTCTGTGTGGTCCCTGTAATTGTGCACCCTAGTGTAACTGTATTTTACTGGTATCATTTTTAATTGGAACTGCGAACAAGCTGGTTTAATTGTTTTTAAATCTTACTATTTGAGGCACAACATAATTAGAAAAAAAAAAGTTTTGTGATATGTCACCTTTCTGTTTCTCCCTCAGAGCTCTGATAAAGAAAAGGCTGCCTCGTTCTCCTGCTACGCACCTTGAACACGCAAATTCAGAAGACGCTGCAGTTGCTAAAAGTGGCTAACACCTGCCAGAACTTCAGGTGTCTTCTCAACAGGCTGTAATTAGCCAACTTAGTGACCGAGGAACGATCTGGAAGTTGGGGACAGAAAGATGAATGAAAGTGCATGGTTTTATTTTTCTCCACCCCCTCTCTTCGCAGGTCGACCATGCAGACTGCTTGCTCAGTCAAATTTCTTTTCTGACGTCCATTTCTGCAAAAACCCCATTGTAGTCATTGTTATTTGAATATAGCTGTGTAAGCATAAAGGCTATACATAGTTTTCATTGTTATTTTGGAAAAAGAAAACCTGAAATTTGAACCAAATGTGCCTGAAACTACTGTGTAGGGGCGGAAGTCGCTGTAATGACATGTAAGATTTGACATTATTGAAATACCTAACCTTCTGTTTTGTATTAGAAAAAGTTGCACACTCTGAAAGTATTGACATCGCTGTATGAAGGATTTACATTCTGGTCTAGATATATTATGTCCCTAAAGTAATGACCTTCATTCCGTTTTGTCATGTAATGGTTGGGTTTAGGATTGGTGTGGGCTGCTTGATAGCCACTTCCTCATATGACAGAAATCCTTCCATGTACGTGTCGACATTGACGTGGCACACTGGCCCAGAAAATCAAGTGCCAAGGTAAATCTGGGCATTGTTTGCTGATTGATATTTGGCTATATTATGGCTCTCCTCCAGATTGGGTATGGCAAACAAATGAGGGTCACTCACTGTAACTCGTGGACCACATCATGATGGACGTGAGCCAGATCTCAGCAACAAGAAATTAGCTGTCAGGGCAGACAAGTAATTTTTTCACTTTAAAAATGCAAGCGCTGATAATTGTGTTTCCATCAACATTTCCTTTTGAATTTGATGAACAAGTAAAAGTGATTTTTTATTTTTTTTGCAGACACTGTTTCAGTTCAGCAATCAAAAAAGTACAACACTTGTGTCCTTGTAACTGAAAGACACATGTTGATTGAATACTGGCCAAATGCAGGTATAATGGTAAATCAAACTCTCATTGAACATCCGGCTCTTTAGAAAAACTAAATTTCAAAATTAAAGACAACAACGTCAATGATTAATGATTAAAAAATTCGGACTTCCGGCTTAGCTAACTATGGAGTGACACAAAAGTTTAGGAGCTCTAGCAGTATGGTTTAATTGTATATCCTAAAGGCACTTTTCAATTGCCATTTCTTAGTTGTATTTAATATGTTATATTCTTTACATAATTATTTGGTGTTTTGACCACGAAAATGTTTCCAAGACAAATCAGCGAATGCATCTCAATCCCAATTGCACCCCCATGAACCCCCAACCCGCCCGGAAGTGCCCCCCACCCCGGCCGACAGCGTGGCAGATTATCCCGACCCTCAAATCTGAGATTGTCACTTCTGTGCGCAACGAGATTGCGGAAATCTTTAAGACTGAGCTGCGTTCTGCTTTGGGAAACGACTTAGCAACTATTAAATCTGAGCTACATGCTCTGAAAATGAAACTGCCCGGCAAGATAATGACGATCCAGTCTGATGTAGCGGGACTGAAAAGCACGGTGGTGTCGATGGAGGAATCTCGAACTACTTGCACTGATGACATCGCCACGATCCAGAGGAAACATCTTTCTGCCGAATTGATTAAAATGGAAAAGAAATGTGAAGATCTCGAGTCCAGGTCTCGTCGTAACAATATAAAAATCTTTGGTGTTCCTGAAGATGCAGGCAGCCCCTTCACGTACGCAGCCGTTTCTAAGCTTCTCAAGGAGGCCTTCGAGTTAGAGAAAGAGCCATTGCTGGACAGATCTCATCACACATTCCAACCTAAACCCAAGCCGGGGGATCTGCCCCACACAAAACCATAGCCTGATTACACTACTACTCAGACTGCGCGGACATTCTGAAAAGAGCGCTGAAGAGGACCACGGTTGGAGGGATGACCATCTCCGTTTTCCCGGACCAGCTCCGGAAAATAAACGGTCTCCGGTTCGGAATTCTTCACCCAGCCTGCCTGTGCGTCACATACAATGGCGAGGAGAAAAAGTTCAAGTCACCGGAACAGACCGAAGCTTTCATCATTGATTCTTGGGCTGCATGCCTATTAATGTACCGATGTGTCAATTAGGGACCCTGGTGAGTTGACAATGGACATGCAACAAACGTATTCACAGGGCATTAAACATGAAAAGGGACAGACCCAATGCTTAATATTGGCTGGGTATATCTCTGGTGTACATTGGTAGTGTTTACTGTGGGGTGGGTGCTTATCGAATGTTAACCGAGTGTGTCTTTCAGTAAGCCTTGGGCTTTTTTTTTTTATTTATTTGAGGATGCAATTTTTTTTGACATTGTTTGTTGGCATCGCAAATGACAATATGTTTGTTATTATTATATCGTTATTCTTTAGTGCTGCTGGTAATACTACTATAACTAAAAAAAAATGATTTAAAAGCTTGTTAAAATGATTTAAAAGCTTGTTTTAAATGATTTATTTTTAATTATTATTATTTTTTTATTTTTTTTAAATCATTATTTTATTTGTCATTTTTTGGGGTTTTATATTATTGTTTTATTTTATTGGTCTTATTGATTATAGTCTATTTTTAACTATTTTATCTGTCAGTTTTTATCAATCTTATTTTATTGTTTTATTTTATTTGTCTTATTGTCTGTTATCGATTTTTACTATTTTAACTATTTCTATTTGTCAGTTTTTATTAATATTCTATTTGTTATTTCTATTGTTTTTATTTTCTGTTCTATGTGCATCTTGTAAAGCACTTTGAGCTGCATTTTTTGTATGAAGAGTGCTATACAAATAAAGTTTGTTATTATTATTATATATTAAAAATGTAAACATTATTTGTAGCTATTTGTTCATTACACATTATAATGTATTATATATTTTTTGGCCCTCGAGCAGAGAGTTCACTATAACGATAGCGTATTGGCCTCATAGCTTACTTTGAGCATGCCAGAACAATTACTGAATGCTGGCTCTATTTTTTACTTTACTCTTCTTTGTTTCCGATTTGTTATGATTGAATCAAATACGGTGAACTGACGGCATAAGTGTTACAATTATAGGATTATTTTATTTCATTTATAGGTATGCGACTGGATTCATAGCATTTTATTTACATTATTTTCACTGAGGCACTACTCCACCTCAGTTAGTAGCAACAAAGCTAGCCTATATTATAATTATAAATTTACCTTGTTTGGTTTGGAAATATTGTACAACAGCTTGTCAACTGAATGTCGATAATATTTGGTAATTATTTACTTTTAGCAGATTTTTTAAATCCATTTCTTTTTTCTATTGCTAATAGAAATGTGTGTGAATGTAACATGGTACAAATTATACTTAAGTTGCACTGTATTCTACATATAATTCTGCTGAAATTTCTTTAATTATTTGTTAGCTCTAGTTACACAGTTGTAAGTACCATTGGTAAGGGAATGGCTCTTACTGGAGTCTGCACGATTGTTTTTATCGTTTGGGGATGGGTACGCTTGATGTGCGGGGAGGTGTTAACTTCGGGTGGGGTGGGTGGGGCTGGGATGTGTGTTTGTGTGTTTTTATATTGTATCCTGTAATGTTTTTTTTTTTGCTTTGGTTTATACTGTAGTATGCACTTTTCTAAATCTATCGCACTGTTCCACAGACTGGTGCTTTTCACCAATGGGAGTATTATATACTTCGCAACTACTACTATGCACTCTGTCTACCTCTGTAGTATTAATGTAGTATTGTAGTATTAATAATGGCTAGTGCAAATATCTCGATGGGATTGGGGAGCACAGTCAGATTCTTTTCATGGAACGTTGGTGGAATAAATGGGCCAGTTAAACGGGCTAGGGTATTTTCTCATATTACAAAGATGAAAGGCGATGTCATATTCCTCAAAGAAACACATCTACCTATGACTGATCAAATGAAGCTCTTTAGACCACGGATTGGCCAGATCTTTCACTCTAAATTTGGGACAGCTATACTGATTGATAAGAAAGTACAGTTCACTCCTACTGAGACTATTTCAGATCCCAATGGTCGCTGCATAATAGTAACTGGCGCTCTGTATCAGACCCCAGTTGTCTTTGTAAGTGTGTATGCACTTAACTGGGATGATGTTAAGTTCATGATTTGAATACCCACCACCTGATACTGGGGGAAGATATCAACTGTGTCATAGACCCCCATCTCGATAGATCTAGTACTAGAGCTGTTATACCCTCGGAGATGTCTCAAACCCTATCCACTTTTATGAACCAATGTGGCTGCATTGACCCGTGGAGATTTATCCACCCTACAGACAAACAGTTATTTTTCTTCTCCCATGTTCACCACTCCTTCACACGCATCGACTACTTTTTTTTTTGATAGGGCTCTATTACCATCTCTGACCTCAGCCGAATACTCTGCTATAACCATATCAGATAATGCCCCTGTAATCCTTGAGCTCTCTTTCAAATCTAAGCCCAAAAAGGCTCGTGCTTGGAGAATGGACCCTGATTTGCTCTCGTCTGCTGAGTATTGCAGTGTTATATCTCAGGCTATTGACATCTTTCTTGTGACAAAGAGAAATGACGAAACCTCACCCTCGTTATTATGGGAGATGCTAAAGGCAAATATCAGGGGCGCAATTATCTCACATGCTGCTCATGCAAATACAAAATGCTTCAGAAGGCTAGTGGCTCTGATCACAGATTTCGATCGTCGCTTTGCCATAGCTCCAACTCCAGAACTCTACAAGGATAGACTTTGTCTTCAGACAGAGTACAATCTTTTAACCACAAGAGATGCAGAACGGCTCTTACTTAGGACACAGGGTGCCTTGTATGAGCACGGGACCAAGGCAGGGCAGTCTCCTGGCCCATAGTCAGGTGACCCCTGAGTCACCTGAGGACACCTCTGTAATGTCAGATTTATTTTTAAACCAAACTATTCCAAAAATCTCTCCAGACGATTGCCATGACTTAAATCAGCCATTGAGCCTTAATTAGATCACAGCAGCGATTCAACGAATGCAGAGTGGGAGGTTTCCGAGCCCAGATGGCTATCCTGTAAAATTCTTTAGGAGATTTTTGAACCAATTAGTTCCTTTGCTATTAGAGATGTTTGGGGACTCACTACAAAGAGGTGTTTTACCAGTTACTCTCACGCAGGCCTCCATCTCTTTACTCCTTAAGAAGGATAAAGACCCCACAAGCTGCTCTTCGTATCGTCCAATTTCACTCTTCAATGTGGATGTAAAAATATTTGGCTTGCCATTGTTATATCCTTCGCCTCGCTGATTGCCCACAGAAGGATACTCTTGCACTGGAAGGCGGAGTCTCCTCCATCAACCACGTCATGGCTGAGTGATGTTTTGACATTTTTAAAGTTAGAAAAAATCTAATTTACAATTTGAGGATCCTCTGATAAATGTTTTACACACTGGCAACCATTAATAGCATATGTAGATGGACTACAATCATTGCCCCTTGTTTGAGGTTATATGGTGGGGGATTATTGTGGTAAAATGGTACTTTTTTTTGTTGACGTGAGACTTTTGTTGGTTGCAGGGGTCATTTTGTCTGTGCAGGTTACATAGGACCCATTGTCTGGGTCTACCTGTATGCTGGTTATGGGGAAATGCAGCCAGGAACCACCAAAGTTTGTTTTGACAAGATGGGGCCAATAATGCGCCTAGTTTTCACAATGTGGCTTTAAAGTGCATTTTTATTTACTTATTTTTATATTTTTTGTGCTGTCTGGGTTCCTTTTAAGAATATTGTTTGTTGTTATTGTTATTATTATTTGAGGGGGGTTGTGATGTTCATGTAAAAAAAAAAAAAAAGTAAAAAAAAAAAAATTATAATTCTGTGACCATCTAATTTGCTTTCATTGACCTGGTCCTTGTATTACAAAAAAACTTTCTTTAAAACTTTTTTCTAAAAATCTTTATAAAAAATATGTCGATCTTTAATCAGTGTGTCTCTGAAAAGTCCCAGTTTTGTGATGACTTTTTCAAACCTTTCTCTCACGTACATCCATGCTGATGTGCAGACAGAGAAAGAGAGAGATTCATTTTCACTTGTTTGGTAAATGATGTTCTTTTTTTTTCTCCAATCGCTCTCTTAAAAAAAATAATTAAATAAAAAAAAAATTACATAATGGCACATTTTATAAGAGCGCTCTCCTCATCAGCGCTTGAGATCTCAGTCAAGTAGGACGTGGGCAGGAATGTGCTGCATCTCCATGAGAGAACAATACTCCACTCAGTAGCTCTTTTGTTAGCTTCGACCGTGAATACGCTCACAAACATACTCGGTCACTGTCGGGACAGAGCATTATGTGCAGGTACACTGTAATAGACAGTAAACAGAACTGCGTGCAGGACACCATACTTGGTGTTCCAGACTAATGAACTCCATTAACCATCTCTCATGTCATTCAGACGGTCCTCATTCAGACGGTCCTCATTCAGACGGTCCTCATTCAGACGGTCCTCATTTAGACGGTCCTCATTCAGACGGTCCTCATTCAGACGGTCCTCATTTAGACGGTCCTCATTCAGACGGTCCTCATTCAGACAGGTTCTGTATCAGGGAAAATCTGCTCAAAACTGGGCATTTCACTTCAGTTTATTCAATGAACGACTTCCTAAACTCTCCTTAAAAGGGAAACAAATGACCTTTGCTTTAAACTTCAGCATGATCCTAAAACTTAATTAATTGATGTAGAGAGGTTTCACAAATCAAGTCTATTGTATTTTATTTTGTCTGAAAGAGATCTAAAAAATACAGAGCGAGAGAGCAAGACAGCCAAAAAAATGTAGAGATATGCAGCTCTGCCAGTTCATTGGGAGTTTTCTCCACCAGTGTACCTCGGGAGTTTGCTCTGATCTTGTTTGTTTTTTCAGTGACGTCCTCCTACAGGGGCATCAGTCCTGATAAAAGGGCACTGTCTTAACAGGCACGGCCGGTGGAGGAAGCCCATTTGTCTTATGGGAAGGACGCGTGTCCGCAGAGAGATGGAAGAAGAGCGATTCTGGCCCCTGACAGGGCAACTCTCGCTCTCCTGTTAACAGCATCACGAGGAGTTCCGAGTCCCTCCGCAAAAGCGACCTTCTGAGCAACCAGGTCGAGCGGACGGCAGTCACGTCCAGTTAATCGGCTCGTTGAACTCTTATCTTCCCTCAGAGAACACAGTGCCATTATTAGTGTGACACGGGGGCGATGCCACTGTGCGTCTCCCTAGACAATACCACCCCATTCACACGGGCCGGAATGAGAGAAGAGCGGTACTTCTTTATCAAGCCGTCAGAGAAAGATCTGTTCAAGAGGCGGGCGAGGAAGAGAAAGGGGGTGCAGGTAGGATACAAGAGAAAAACCAGAATAAGATGCCAGATTGGCTGAAGGATAGTATCCACCAATCTTTTTTTTTTTCTGACCCAGGTAACCCAGACAATTCGTAATCACGAATCAACCACGCCCTGTTTTAGAAACGATACAGCCCTAAGAACTTCGCTAGTGCACACAACTGGTGTCTGACAGGCCCTGAGCATGATACGGGTTTTACACCTGGGGATATTGATACAGTGTACCTCAATTTACTAAAGTAGAGGAATGCTGTGTTTTTTCTCCTCACTGACACCTGAATTAGATGTTCTTACTTCATACCTATCTGAATATGTGAAAACCACTGAAATGTATACATTGGCTTGTCAATTTCTTAATAGTAACATCTCTCATATCCAGTTTTAAAAATATTTAAAAAATGAGATGTTAAAATATGGCTCGTTATAAGTATATAACTACTATCACTAGGGTGACCAGATTTCCTGGAGGACCTTGCACACAATGCAAAGATAACCTACGATAATGACAATTGCAGTCAGAAAGCTCATTGAAATACAATACGTTTGAAACAAAGAACAACATCGTCTCAGAATAACTCGGGGAAAAATGGGAAAAAAATGGCTGAAAAGCAGGGCTGTCCCGAAAACAAATAAAATAAATTGGACGTCTGGTCACCCCAACTATCACCAATAAAACTGCTATTACCAGAGCATAACAATAATGTATGTTTATCACCTAAGATGTGATGAGTCCCTATTGTAATTTACTGCCAGCTTTTTTCCCACAGTCATCTGATTATAAGGTATGTTTTTCTACCATTTAGGGGGTCCTGCATTGCTCTTTTTGCCATTCTGGATAATTATCATTTTAGCAGAAATAAAATCACTGAACCGATTTATACAATTTGGTATGCAAATGAGGTAATGCGCCACATAAATTGTGAAAGAAAAGCTCATGAGTGCTAAATAATTACTTTATTTTAACAACATCACTGTTTATTCGCTACTTTTCATACAGTGCACGCAAGGCACTTTCAAAAATGATAATAACAATAAAAAACATTAAAAATACTCATATAACATTTCAATCACTTAGGATGCTACGGCCAGTAGCACAGTTAAAAGTTAGTAGGCAGGTTGCATTCCTTTGTCACCATGTTGGATTTTGTGGACAATTTTTTCAGTGTGCGCTTCAAATTTATATATTGAAAATAACTTTAAAGAACAGCAGTAAAATTCAAATTTTGAGAATAGATCCATTAAGAGAAGAAATGGGATACATCACAGGGCTTAGCATTTGTTATTGCAAATGATCAGTAAAATGGCTGAAAGCTAAAAGGTTTTGGGTGGACGTCATGGTCTGGCATTGAATCCGGACCGTGCCAGTGCTGACTGTGGCCCGAAGCGCCACAGGGAGAGGTGCAATTAGCTTTAGCGTCACCCTGGGATGGGAGGCTTTCAATCAATAGCAGTGACTCTTAGTCCACCAGCAACTCTCGATGGTCGATTGGGCACCCGCAATTCTGCCTGTTAAATCAATAAAGTGTAAGTTATTTAAAGAGTAATGTATTCACATAGAAATTATAACAACATGACTTCAAGTCACATGCTCCAGCATCCCAGAGTCGCATAGTCAGTGCAACTTTACCCAGTGAACAACGTCCCTACTAGATATAGAACATCCACGAGCAAAGATCCAAACAAGAGCCAATTTAAGAAATAGTTTCAGTAAATAGAGCCAAAAAATATGGCTTGTGGAAAAATAAGCTAAAACACCAATCAGTACAATTTACCTACTCGTACAAATTCTACACAAAAAAAGGTAAATAAATCATTGTATTCTTGATGAGGAGTGTGATGGTGGGAAGAGCAGCAGACATGACCTCTTTGGCTTCTGTCTGCTGTACCTGTTTCCTCCCACAGCCTACCTTGGACAGCAATGTCCTTACAAGCAGGCACGCTCATCTGATGCAGATAAGCAGTCAGCTCAGGTGTAGCCCTCTGCCTTTGTTAGGCCACACCCTGTGGTGTCTCTAGAACATGGGTTTTTGCAACATTGGCGCATGTGGGTTTTGGCTCTCCTCATTGGTAATCCTACCTGCCTTTGCAAGAGAATATTATTGTATGTTTCAGCAGTGCTCAGACTTGGATATATTCCGTTTTTTATTGCTTTTTGCAAGTGAATCAGTTTGACGACTGCTTGCGTAGGATATTTCCTCCTCAAGCACCTCCTCACAGTGACTCCACCCCACACTGTCACAAGGAGGAACAAAAACATAACTGACAAGCAATAAAAAAACATTATTTAAAAACAGCCAATCAAATTAGTGTATTTCACATCAAACTAATGCATCATAGCCAATACTATTAGTGACTGACTGAATTTGAGAGTTTTATACAGAGTTGTGCCTGGAAAACTGTGCTTTTAAAAAAATAAATGATCCGATAACTCAGGGAATACTGACTGGATCTTATATTCTGATTATCTATTGAGTCTCTTTGACTCAATGTCTGAAGTGAAAATATGACAAGCTTGTGTATTGCACACAGCATTCTGATTGGCTGATGAACTGAGTGAGGTTTCAGCCTGATCGATTTCATCTGTCAATGCTTTATATATCAGGTGAGGGACTTTTGGACAAAGCCTTAGTTCACCAGAAATCTTCAAGTAAGCCATTTTCTGTCGCAATACCCACTCACACTACAATGACACACTTTTTCAAAAGTCATATAAAAGAATTCTCTGCACAGCTCATTTTTTGGTTGTCTATGGAAACGTGTGATTTATCAAAGCTGGCCTATGGTTTGCAGTTTGATAATGAAGCCAAGACAAATGGTCTGTGGATGCTAGTTTTTGAATGTTTGCTAAGTTTTCCATCTATAATAGGCCTGTTGCACTAGCTTTTTATATTTTTGCCAGTCAGTGTGTCTGCAAAGCATGCAATATGTAACATCACAACAATTTGGATAAATTAATAAATGATGCATAAATGGAATGTTCATAAATTTTGTTTTTTGTTTGAAAAGTGTTTGAAAGTTTTGTTTGATGGAAACTCTAACCGCAGGAAAGACAAAGCAGATGGGTCGCTGAGGAACACAAACTTTATTTTCTCATTTCAAACACTGCCTGGCCTTCCAAGATCAGCCTTAAAGTAACCCTGTGGCTTGATGTCAGTCAGCAGTCAGCTATTTCTAAGACCAGCAATTATCTTCCCTGAATACGTTTGGCTGTATCCCATTGATGGCATTTTTCTCCTGCAGGCTGATAGCAAAAAGCCAGAGGGGGGCAACAGGTGGAACCCCCCCCCCCGACCCCCACCCCTCCTCCACACTCCCACCCCCACATCGGTATTTCCTGAGACGTTCACAAAAATGAATAAATTAATGATAAATATGATGAGTAAATATTTGTTCACAGTCTAATATTACGGTTGACTGGATTACAGTATTTCATTTTGTTTACCCAGAGCTGTTAGCATTTGCTGAATGACATTAAACATGTGCCTGATTGAAATTTTCCAGAGGAACGGCTATAAGGTTGATTTGAAAGGGGCATTCTCACTGCCATTGCACTTCTGGGTGAGAAATGACTGCCATTTACTGGAATACTTAATTAAACATCAGAAAAACATTTATCTCTGTGCTCTTTGGGTTTTTTTTCTCGTCGGTATACATACATATCCCTTGCTGCATGTTTCTCTCTGGGGTAACATTTGTAGAGAATGAGAGCAAAGGGAGTACTTGCAAAACAGTGAAGGTTCTCATCATCTCCTGAAAGGGTGGGGAGATAAAGGTCAACTGAGAATGTAGTTCCCTGTTGCATTTCTTTTGTTCAATGTCATAATAATTATTATATTTATATGGAGCATTTCATCTCATTATATCTGTGTTCTTTACAGCATCCACCAGCAATGAGTAATGCACACACTGACGCATGCACAGCAGCTATAATGAGTAATGCACACACTGACGCATGCACAGCAGCTATAATGAGTAATGCACACACTGACGCATGCACAGCAGCTATAATGAGTAATGCACACACTGACGCATGCACAGCAGCCGTAATGAGTAATGCACACACTGACGCATGCACAGCAGCCATAATGAGTAATGCACACACTGACGCATGCACAGCAGCTATAATGAGTAATGCACACACTGACGCATGCACAGCAGCTATAATGAGTAATGCACACACTGACACATGCACAGCAGCTATAATGAGTAATGCACACACTGACACATGCACAGCAGCTATAATGAGTAATGCACACACTGACGCATGCACAGCAGCTATAATGAGTAATGCACACACTGACGCATGCACAGCAGCTATAATGAGTAATGCACACACTGACGCATGCACAGCAGCTATAATGAGTAATGCACACACTGACGCATGCACAGCAGCTATAATGAGTAATGCACACACTGACGCATGCACAGCAGCTATAATGAGTAATGCACACACTGACGCATGCACAGCAGCTATAATGAGTAATGCACACTGACGCATGCACAGCAGCTATAATGAGTAATGCACACACTGACGCATGCACAGCAGCTATATTGAGTAATGCACACACTGACGCATGCACAGCAGCTATAATGAGTAATGCACACACTGACGCATGCACAGCAGCTACAATGAGTAATGCACACACTGACGCATGCACAGCAGCTATATTGAGTAATGCACACACTGACGCATGCACAGCAGCTATATAGAGTAATGCACACACTGACGCATGCACAGCAGCTACAATGAGTAATGCACACACTGACGCATGCACAGCAGCTATATTGAGTAATGCACACACTGACGCATGCACAGCAGCTATAATGAGTAATGCACACACTGACGCATGCACAGCAGCTATAATGAGTAAAGCACACACTGACGCATGCACAGCAGCTATAATGAGTAATGCACACACTGACGCATGCACAGCAGCTATTTTGCAAGGACCATTTACCATACATAAGCTGAGGTGAAGAGTGAGGGAATTATTGAGCCAATGAGCTTTCTGCACCATTCTAGGGGTTTGGCATAAGATGCCCCTTTCTCTAATCTGTCGCCTTCCCTAAATGTATAAAACTGACATTTATTCAGTTTTACACATAAAAAAGGTCTGTTAGCTTGAGAATAGTTTAAAAAAATAGTTAAAAAGTGCAAGGTGAAATAAATAAATTAATTTAAAAATATAAAAAATAGAGAAATGTCAGTTTCCCTCTTTCAATTGATTTTTTTGATCAAGTGCTAGCCGAGAATAGTGCTAACATTAGCTAACCAACATTAGGTAACTAAAATTAGCATGCTAACTTGAATTAGTTATGTAAAATGTACTTATCTTACGTAGCTATTAAATTTGGGAACGTAAAGTGCTAGCAAGCAAATGCTTTTTTTGCTAGCACATGCACTCGAACATGCAAACCCAAATGCACCCAAAGATCATATTTCTGGCCATCTTGGGACCATTTTCAACACAGTGATCTTTGCTGATTACAACTGTTTTCTGTTTTTGCCATTTGGGTTCGTGTTCGTTTAGTTCCATTAAAAAATAATAATAGAAAAAGACCATTTTCAGACAAATGAAATGCTTGAAAGGGCTTCTGCTCGCAATTGCTACTCATTACATTTGATGCCTTTGAATGTGTGTTTCTAGTCTGGGGACAGGATTCAATGTGGAAATAAATGATGAAGGTGCATGGGATTTGTATACCAGCAGTTTAGCAGGTTTGGGTAATAGCATGAGGGGTTGTCTGAAAATCTCTTTCCAGATAATTGTTTAAAACTCCCATAATAAATCTTGTTTGGTGACATGTTGGTTGTGACCCAGCTCCATAGCTTAAACTCTAGTTTCATTGTGTGCCCGAAGATCATTTTCGAACATCAGGTGAGTCTCCAGACTCTAGTCCCGTTTTTTTCCCCCTAATCCTTTGTAGATGTGAAATGCACATTTTGTTGTCCATTTTGTAGGCTAATAGGAATTTTTCGGATCATTTTTGAAGGGGGAAGATTATCTCGGCAGCGGTGGAAAAAAAGTGTGTTGCTTTGCCTGTGTGAACTGCTATTGAAATTACACTTTTAGAAAGAGTAATTGGAAAAAAAAAACACAATGGATCCTTTCACAAAGAATTCCTTCCATATAGCAGTGTTTAAATTGCCTTCTGAGACCCAATGTGCACAAGACCCATTCACATGTGAACACACACACACGCACACACGGGCACTAGCACAAACACACTCAACGACATAGACTTCTTTAAACTTATCATAATTTAATAAGATTATGTGTGTGTGTGTGTGTGTGTGTGTGTGTGTGCGAGCACATGTGAATGTGTCTTGTGCGTGTTGGGCACAATTTATATACTGCTATATTAAGAGAATTCATACACTTGAGCGTTTGTTCAAAAAAATGACACAAACGGGAATGTGTCTCCCAGTAGTTGTGTTGGGAACACAGTGACATTCTCTGATAGCTTATATTGCCTTTCCTCCTTGTGCCACTCAGGCAAGGCGAAAGATGGTTAACCATGTATGGAATTCAAATGTAGATTGAATTGAATTTCAGATAAGGCGTAATGGGTTATTTGAAGGTGCAAATGGCAGGAGAAAAAAAAAATTGCCTCGTTTACATCTGTTGATAGTTATCAAGCTTTTAATGCCAGACTTACCACAATGCAGGGGGAGAAAGCAGGAGATGGAGAGTGGGATTAAAACTGGGGGGGGGGCAACGACAAATGGTGACATATCCGGAGGGGGGGGGGGGGGGGGGCGGCAGACATGGTGGATAAGTTGAGAGGCAGAAAATGGAGCTATAAACTCTTGAGTGCGACTGCGGGGCTAAACAGGCAGCATATTAACATGGCGCGCGGCTTCGTGCAGATGTCATGGACCTGCACTTCTCTGTTTGCTTTGAAGCCATAATAAGCCCAGGCGTGATGCACTCCGACAAGTGCAATCTGCCAGAAAGGGTAGAGGAGGAGAAGGGAAGTACAGAGCTGTGGTGACTGAGAATTGGAAAAGCTGTGTAACTGCGTAAAAGGCGTCTCCCGTCCTCTCCCCTTTCCCACAAAGCATGCAAGTTCTCCATCAAGGGATGCTTGTGTCCTGGACTCCTGATATGATTTATTTTGTCTTCTGCAGGACAAAAAAACATATTTTTGTCATCCAAAATACTTTTTTTTCTGCCGGGTTTCAGGAGGATATTGATATGGACAGGTCACGTGTTTTTCTTGTGAATTTCGTTTTGGTTTATGATTGGCCCTGATTTTTCTGTTACTGTTAAGCTTGTGTATGTCTCTGGCCTAGTCACATACATATCTTTACCAGTCGATTTCTATTCCCAGGTACTTGGGACGTGAGCGTCTTGACCTGCTACACCACCTGTCTATTCAGATTGAGGGGTCTTAAAAGAGGGTGGGGGTTCATGGTCGTTGCAACGCTGAGCTCCTGAAGAAGTCCGAATTGGTCGAAACGTTGTCACTGCTCACAAATGTAGCTAGATAAAAACATATATCACTTGGGAGTATTATAGCAGTGTGCTGCACTGAATTTTGTATGTGCTGTGAGGGCGGGGGGGTGCGGAGGTAAACTGCCAAACCTTGACATGTGCGGATGCCTTTTTTATAACCAGCGAGCTCCAAGGAGCTCCCTTCCATCCAGAAGATCAGGTATGTCCACATACTGCCTGTTCTTTCCTCAGGGCCACCATTTTGACAGACCATTTATGTCGCAGTTAATTTCATTAGTGTAGATGGAGAAGAGGGTGGGTGAACAGGAAACAGCACTGGGGGATCGCTGTGTTAAAAATCATGTAGTCGGATTTCAAAACCGTTCACCTGTTCTTTAAAAAGTTCAAGCTTTGCAGTGGTATGATTAATAATTACAGGTGTTTTTTTCATAAGGAGACAGTATGTTCTGCAGGTCTAAATGACTCTGTTGTGAAACCCAACTGTCAAAGTGCAGGGTCCTAGATATGACACACAGTCCTGTTCACCATTAAAGGCATTTCTCAGAACTACACAATTCCCACATGTACTATACATTCTCAGTATCTTCAGTAACCACCATTTGTCTCATTAAAAAAATAAAAAAATAAACTCCATACACTGACTTCCAAATTAAGTTTCAAAAGACAACTGCATTGTTCATGGAGGCACATCTGTTCATAGATTTCAGAAGCTGCCATTGACATTCAATTGTGTTTTATTGTAACCAGTCACATCATAGACAAACACAATATGTCCCCAAAAACATAACAGATGCACAGAAGGGTGTAACGCCAAATGTAATAACATTTATGTTACAGATGAAACAGGGTTAAGAGTTAAACCTGCTTTTGTCAAGTTTGATCACACAGCAGAATGAGAAAATGGCGTTGTGCTATCATGTGCTTCTGTCCTCAGTGTACATACCAGTTTTCTTTTAAAGTGATGAGTTAATATATTAATATCAATATTCCGAGGAAGACACAAGAATGCAGAATAAGTCCTTTTAAATATCTGCAACCAGGGACACGGCTGTTTCTATGGCTGCTTCTTCTTTCTGCATATGAAGAAAGAATTAATCTTCAGCTACAATATATTTTATGTATATGTTAAATATTTTAAATATATTGTATGTACGTATATAGCATATGTGGGCATGTACAGACATAAACTGAGGTTCAAACAGGGCCCCAAATGTACTGTCTGTTTCAGAAATATATGTGAAAAAGGATCATACACGGATCTATGCACAGGCTTACCTGGGCTTGAGCCCAGGGGCCAATCAAGAGACAGGTCCTATGATAGAAGAATGTATTTTTTAGAGACCCCCAGTCCAAAGTCTCCCCGAATCCGAGGACTGCGGTCCAAATCTACCCAGAATCCCCCCGTTTAAATGATGCTGATAGCCCCCTGTCTAAATGGTGCTCATAGTCCCCTGTCTAAATGGTGCTCATAGTCCCCTGTCTAAATGGTGCTCATAGTCCCCTGTCTAAATGGTGCTCATAGTCCCCTGTCTAAATGGTGCTCATAGTCCCCTGTCTAAATGGTGCTCATAGTCCCCTGTCTAAATGGTGCTCATAGTCCCCTGTCTAAATGGTGCTCATAGTCCCCTGTTTAAATGATGCTGATAGCCCCCTGTCTTAATGGTGCTCATAGTCCCCTGTCTAAATGGTGCTCATAGTCCCCTGTCTAAATGGTGCTCATAGTCCCCTGTCTAAATGGTGCTCATAGTCCCCTGTCTAAATGGTGCTCATAGTCCCCTGTCTAAATGATGCTGATAGCCCCCTGTCTAAATGGTGCTCATAGCCCGCCATATAAATGATGCTCATAGCCCCCCATCTAAATGGTGCTCATAGCCCCCTGTCTAAATGATGCTCATAGCCCCCTGTCTAAATGATGCTGATAGCCCCCTGTCTAAATGGTGCTCATAGCCCCCCATCTAAATGGTGCTCATAGCCCCCCATCTAAATGGTGCTCATAGCCCCCTGTCTAAATGATGCTCATAGCCCCCATCTAAATTATGTTTATAGCCCCCCATCTAAATGGTGCTGATAGCCCCCTGTCTAAATGATGCTCATAGCCCCCATCTAAATTATGTTTATAGCCCCCCATCTAAATGGTGCTCATAGCCCCCTGTCTAAATGATGCTCATAGCCCCCTGTCTAAATGATGCTCATAGCCCCCTGTCTAAATGATGCTCATAGCCCCCCATCTCAATGGAATGGGATGATGCTTTAGAATCATAATAGCAGGAGGTCAAGGTGAAATTTGATGTTGCTTTGTGGTGACAGAATAGACTTGTATCTAAGAATGTAGATGGATGATAGGTTTTAGAAATGGAGGGTTTGGTTTTATATGACCTATCATTTCAATGCATATTCGACATAAACAATTTTCAGATCAAGATTTATGATAGAGTTCATTATTTAGGCTAATGGAAATGGTTTCCCCATTGAGTTTAGCACTCTGCCAGGCTAAGATCAACATGTCACATTTTTCAGATAAGACTGAAATGTTTATATTATTTCATACTTTTTTTTTTTTTTTTACATCCTATGAATTGATTTCTTAAAAATAAAAATAAAGAATAAAAGTAAGCCTGGTCGGAAAATAGTTGACCATAGCGCTGGTTGCCATTGATACAGCAGTTAACACAGCCAGTAAAACTTGTCACACACCAGAGGCCCAATGCAGACATGCATTCTAAAAAGTGATATAAAATAATACTGTGGCTCTGACCACCCGTAGACCCTGTAAAGCACACCCATATTTGGCCATCTGAACTACCGCTATATGACGAGAAATAAAACAAAGGTAGCTTACCGTCGATATGTGTGATCTGATCCTTATTGCTAATGGGGGGTTCTTTTGGGGTGGGAATTTGTCTAGGACACAACGGGGGTTATCACCATGTGCGGTGGGATCTTTTATGACCACAGTTAGTTATGACCTTGGTCCAAAGGTGCCCCCATCCCTGTGCCGGGCCATTGGGCTTTTATGCTTAGTCCAGAGGGAGGTCTGCCGTCCACCAACACCTCTTCCTGCAGCAACTTTGTCTTCCCAAGAAGTCTCCCATCAAAGTTCTAACCAAGCCAACACCTACTTAGCTTTAGCAGTTTGAAAGGCTACAGGGGTGGCATGGCTGCTGGCATCATTACATTTGAAAATAAGAAAGGGAAATTGACTACGATGGTTTAGTGTGGGGGTGTAACTGTGTGCAAGGTGGACATACAAACAAAGACTCGAGCGATCCCATCAGCACATAACCGGGGCAGTCAATCTAGGTGCGGCGCGTTCCTTTAATTTCACGGTGTGGCTCCGCTTCCCCCATTAACCGCATTCCGTGCCACTTCTCTGTAGTTTCCACACCAAGTTCACACTGTGAAATTGTCATGTTGTTACGGGGGCAGCGTCGCTTTACTTTCTTATCACAATGGAAACGGGTCGCTGCTGATACCAGCCCAAGCAAATGGCTGTACACGGGGTTTATGTCGATGGAAATGGCAAAAACAACAATTATTCTTTGTGTATTTTTGAGCTGTGCAATTTTTCGAGACATGAGCCAGACCTGTATGTTTCCCCGTGGATACATTTGTTGTTGACATGTGACCTCCTCGTAATGATGCTTCTTGTCTCCAAACTTCTTCATTTTACATAGAAGCTGATTGCAAGGTGGACACGTACTATGAAGAAAAACAGGGGATAGGAAGATTTTGAGAAAAAAAAAGAAGGTCTTAACATGGTGTGTATCGACGATAACCACTCATTTCCCTCGCGAATCCAATGTTTAATGAAGGCGTGAGCCTGGAAGTATATGCAGTGAAATATCCCCCTAAAACCCAGCAAAATGTGATGCTGTCCCCTGTAGAGGACATTCGTCTCTGATCTTAATCTCAATAACTACTGTATATATTTGGCTATGCTGAAACCTGATGTTCTCTGTATAGGACATACAAATTAAATATATAATATTTAAAAAATATTTTCATTAGAACATAAAATTTGTCAAATTAAATACTTTTTTTTTCTGCTGGCTCTCAGGAGAATATACTTAAAAGCTAAATTACTTTTTATTGCTGTATAGACTTGCTTCACATCCTTTATGCTCTGCCACTGGCTTACACTGACCACAGCAGGTCGAAGCATTGCCAGTACTGGGAATACTATGTATGAAATTGACCTTTTCCACACAAAACTGGAGTGGTAAATATATATGAAAGCTGTGCAAGGTACTATTAGGAGCTGCACAACCACATAAATTCAGCAGGACAATCATTTGTTGGATCAAAAGCAGATGGTTTTGTCGGGAGTAATGATAGCATGGCTGATGCTACGATGCACTGGGTTGTACGGAGGAGAGAAAATGACTGCGCTTAGTGGAAATGGAAAATGAGATTTTTTTCAGGTCGGCCGCAGTCTTTCAACGGCCCTGGTTTAATGGGGGATGGAAGAGCTATAGGATCGGAGCCCTTGTGGGCCGTGGCTAAGAGGCCACCGAACGGCTCTTTGTGTGCGCTTCCCATCAATCCCCCCGGCACAGCCGTTGTGTTTACTCCTCATTAAAAGTTTATCAGCTGCTGTCATTGGCAAAGATTAAGAGGGCTTTCTCTCCAGTCTGTTCATAGCTTTATTTATTTCAAAATCATTTCCTGGAAGGGTATGATCAGACACAAAAAAAAACAACAAAAAAAAACTGCAATAATACTTTTGGTCATTACTTATACACAGACGACTGGGATGCGTCATTGACATTCCCCATGATGTATCTAAATCATTTTCACATTGGAGTGCCAATTTCCAAATAAAAGCTGGCACAGAACTCAAATCACCCACTCTGGCATGCTGTACATAACATCAGGGAACAGAGGTTAATGGTAGGTATTTGTGAATATGAGTTAACTGTGCTGGTGTTATTTGAATCAGAAGATTGCCTTTGAACTTTGAACTTGATTGGTTATGATTACTAAGGAGTTATGCAATGGCATGTAATGCAGTGACCTGCTTCTTCTGAATCATTGCACTTTGAATCACTTTGAATCTCTTGAATCATTGTTTCTCAGGAAGCACATAGTTTCCATGTCACCATAATTTCTGCAAAGGACATAACTGTGTGTGTGTTCAAAACTCAACGGTAAATGGCATACATCTTCTGGAGAACAACTCTGCAACTATAGTGCTTATTACATCTGGCTAACTTCAAAAACGCTCGTTGAATAATCACCTTTGTGAAAATACTAACCAAAGGCATCTTCGTACCGGTTTCTTCAGTTTGGTTACTGGCTTTGGCATGGTATACTTTAGGGGGTGTGGTAAGGCACAGCCATGTATAGACAGCAGAAAATACCATTATTGTCTGATGGATTGCACATTTGTCTGATGATGCGGAATTGTATTCAGTCACTGGTTTAAGTTATGATAATTTGTACTGCGATATTGAGCATTTTTCAGTTATAAAGAGTAATCTTGTACAATTATGTAGGCAAAAGAAAAATTGTGATAAGGTTTGGTGTTTACCCGTTAGCTGTTTCCAGTGCATAGCCTGCCTTAGGTTGCCTTCCTACAGACGGCTATTTATGGCAGACGTCTGTTTTCGACAGTGGGGGTAGTGAAGAGCTATCAGTGGGTTACTGACATAACCGGTTTCTGCTATTAAAGCCTACTGTGCACAACATGATTTTTGCTGTAATTCTGCTATTTCAGACACATTTTTGAGATCTGAGAGCAATCATTACAGTTTTAGCTTGATCGCGGCGCTGAAAGACCAGTGATTTAGAAAGGACTGACGTTAAATGTCCGACTTTAATCAACCGAAACTCGGGTAATGTATGGGAGGCCGCTTCTTCTGTGGATATTTCCCTGCATTTACTTCCAGGCTTATGTCAAGGAGACATACCTTCATTAAACATTGGATTCACAAAGAAAAATAATATGTTTTATTTGCTTATTTGGAATATTTTGAGGAATGCACCCAACTGCCACCTCCCAAGAGTCCCATAGCTAGTCATAACTACTACTAACAAGCTAAAGTAAACACATTCATGCCCACTGTGATACGCTGGTCTTGCTAATGAACCCTTCTTTCATATTATATATTCAATTTTAATGTATTTTCCATGATTTGAGCTTGCCCTGTTATTTTTCATCGGACACATTCCCAAAGACAAAAGAAGTTACTTACGTGTTCCACAGTTGTTGAATTCTGCTTACAATACCTAATGCCAATTACAATACCAATACTGTACAATTACCTACTTGTTTTTGAGACAGGTGTATGCGTAGGTTCGGGGAAAACCAACAGACCCTTAGTAGAGTAGCAGCCACTCAGAAACGTGACAGATGTCACAATGACCCAGTCGATTCCTCAGAGGGGAGGAAGCTGCGCATCAACAACAGCAAAGGTAGTATGGAAGCCATGACAGGTGAACATGGAACAGAGCTCCAAATATAGACACATGAAGCTGTGGGCTGGCGGCCCGTAACTCATCGTCTTTGTGTGGATTTAAAAAAGTAGCTGTCAAGACTTGTTACTTTCGTTATTGCAACTTTGGTGGCCCTGTGAAATTGGTCCATTAATAATGACAAATCTTATCAATATTAGCACAGCTTAATAAGATATAATAGTCCAATGTCCCCTGATACTTGATTGAAGAGTAAGGAATATGGCTAATTGTTTACTTTTCAGACAACATTATCTGATTCATTTGGTGACCCGATGTTGATGTACGTGCATATGTGTGCCAATCAAGCAATTGCATTTAGTGGATATATTGTAAGTAGTTTTTTTTTCCATATTAGTGCGCAGCTAATTGAATCAGTTAAGCATACATCACATTGCAATATCATCGTAAATATAGAGTACACACTCCCTGTGCTCCTGGACATGGTTTCATATTTCTTGCAGACAGTTTATTAATTAGTGTGCACTGTTTATTCCAGAGTACTAATGATTTGTTTGACTTGTATGTATGCTCGGCTTATCAAACGAGGTTCCACAATTGTGTGTGTTTATACCACAAATGAATGACCTCTACATTAGCCAAGGCCAGCTCGAAATGACCAAAATCAACACAAACACTGACCACAAAATGTTCAAATTTATTCGCGTCATCTTTAGTGAAATACCACCGCTGCCCACACTTGCATATTGATTATCTGGGTTTGTATCCGTTTTTATAGAGTTTCTCTTCTTGAGTGTGAAGGTCTGTTAACCTTAAAGTGTGTTTTTCTGTGAAACATAATAATCTCAAGAGACCCTGCTGATGTTCTCCAGAAGATACTGCAGGCACAAACCTCACTACATTGTGTTAACATGCTCAGCCATTGATTGAAAATGTAACATCTGAGATATTCAAAAACTCACCTATAGTAAACAGAGAAATGTTAAAAAGAAATATATAATTTAGCAAACATGTAGAAAAAACATATACTTCTCTTGTATGCTATTGTACCAATTTACACATCTTAAGTAGAATCTGTTTGGTCTGTCCTTACCAATTTTTATTGAATGTATTTGGAAAAAATGCTGAATTGGTTCTAGAAATGTAGATAGTAAACAAAAATTGGAAATACAAATGATCCAAAAGTGATTGGTTTGAGTGGATCCACAGGATCTTTAGGGAATGGTTTGAATGTTTTCTTTGAGGGCATGGTCAATGTCACTTGATCCGCAGTGGTTCTGGGCAATCAAGTCTTTTGACAATTCGCCCGACGTTTCTACAGCACAATATGTTTGAGGAGCTGGCCACTGCTGCTGTCTCTATGCCATGGCCTTCTCCAGAACTGAACTCAGTCAAGCATTTATGGGATATTACGGAATTACACCCGAGACCATGTTTTCTAGCACTTACAAAAGTGAGTTTATTTAACTTTCTTATAGAAAAGTGGTGCAGTATTTCTCCCTCAGAATTCCAGGTGTGGACTATGCTGTGGCACAGAGGCCAACAACTTTATATGAAGCAACTTTACATTGGAATATATATGTTTTGTTCTCCGCTTGTATCATGTTTTTTAGGGTCTCCATAGAAAGAGAATACATTAAAAACAATGAAAAATGAGGCATGATTAATAGAGTGGTTGATCCTGTTTAGACATTATCTTCAAGTGTCGTGATTTTCTCCACACTGGTATTAAATCCAGGGTTGTGTTGTTTGGTACTATCTGGTGTTTTTTTTTCACTTGGTGGTATTATTTTTTACTTAGTAATTCTTAAAGAGTAAAATATAGAAGGCTAGGTCAAATAAGCTAAGGGTTTTTCCTACTTTCCATCTTTTCGGTCAAGTGACTAAAAATATTTTCGCCTCAGTAACACATGAGCAAATCTTCTGTTGGTTCATGTGTGCCTATCCTTTGTGCACATTTGGGCTAAGTACATGTATTATCAGGTGCCTCCCGATACAAAACATATCTCAATACAGGGGTCACAGTACAATACATATCACATGGGGATGTGAATTTTGAAAACTGTTTTTAAAAGATATCAGATATCACCTCAGAAAACATTTTTGAGTACAAGTATTTATTGCATGCTGTAAAAGTACCTTAAAGAAGCTGTACATTGGCAAGAAAGCAGAAAAGAGCTGGTGCAATCACTAATCATAAACAGTTACAGATGCTTATTAAGGCTTAATTGTAGTTTTTGTGCTTAAACATTTGCACTGAAAACAGGAGCTCATTGGTAATAGAAATGTGCATGTCCCATAGAAATATAGCAATCGCTCTATTGCTGTAATAAGTTCATTGTCAAGTCACAATATAGTGCCGTAACACAATTTTGAGCACGGTCCATGCACACTTGTACATGTAGTCCTCTGATGCAGTGGCTGCAGAGCTCAGCTGGAGAAGGACAGAATAAAAAAAAGTGGTGGCTGGGAGCACACTCAAAAAGAGCTTACGGTTGTCTTTGGACTCCTAAATTGAAGGAGGATGTTTCAGCAATGGGCTGTAAAAAATGTGTCTGTGAAACATTCATGAGGCAATTGTGAATGAATAATGTAATGCCTTCTGTCTTTCATAGATACTGCACGATACTCACCACCTTTGGTAGAAATGTATAACTGTATGAAGAGGTCATGAAGTCGATATCAACATCAAACTGTACATTCAACAGCAGAATGTGCTAACCCAGGTAGAGTATGTTTCACTGTAATAGAGTACATCTGATCCCACTTCGAATCAGATAAACTCAGAGTTAATTTATTGTAAAGCAGAAGGGAATATCATGGTAGACCACAAAAAAACAGAATATGCTTCATAAAAAAGAAGCAATAAATATGATCTAATAATTAAAATATAAAATGGTTGATCATTGCTATTTACCTCAAATGCATGTAACAGAGTTCTTCATGTCCGTTCATAATGGATATGAATACATTTCATGTTATTGGACATGCAGGTGTTAAAGGGATATTTCACCTTAGTGTGACATGTCATTTTGTGGAGCCTACCCCGTTATATTTTCATAGTGTGAATACTAGCAACATCAGATGTCCCTGCTGACCATTAACGGCATCCCCGGTAGTCCCGATTGTCAGGGTCCCCATTCACTCCCATTCATTTTCGGGACCTCACCAAAATTAATCATTTTAAAGCACACACTAACTACGGCAGATAATACAACAATAAAACAGAACACGACGGTGAAAAAGTAGGTGATATTTAATGTAGTTTCAACGTTTTATTACCTTTTAAAAGAAAAAGAGGATCCAGAAAAACCCTTTGTTATTTTAACTCAGCGAAAAATCCTTGCGTACAATAAAGTTCACATCAATACATCAACTGTAGTAGGCTACCGTAAGTTGTAGGTTTACGTCATAATAAAACTAAAAATCTAACTACGGCTTGTTGTATTTCTACGCAGTAGCATATCCAAAAATAGTTCCACTATTATAGCTAATTTAAACGTGACAACATCTTATACGCTCAAAACAAACACATATCTTTTCACCGTCGTGTTCTCTTTTATTGATGTATTATCTGCCGTAGTTAGTGTGTGCTTTAAAACGATTCATTTTGGTGAGGTCGTGAAAATGAATGGGAGTGAATGGGGGCACTGACAACCGGACTAACGGCGATGCCGTTAACGATCAGCAGGGATCGCTGATGTTGCTAGTATTCACACAATGCAAATATAATAGAGTAGGCTCCACAAAATTACTTATGTCACACTAAGGTGATATATTCTTTTTAAGTTAGGTCAGCACAGAACAGGTGTAATTATTTCTGAATACTATATTTTCTAAATCAGAAATAATGAATAATAATAGCACTCAGTCATGTATCTTCTCTGTATAAGATATTCATAAATACTAAAAACACCCCTGTTGGTATATTTTTTTATGGACTATGTGCATTAATCCAACCGTTTTTAGGTAAGATGAGGTTAAAAAACTTTGCCATATTGCCTTCATCAGTACTATACGACTGCCATCAGCATACAACACCATATCAGTGATGAAGGCAATATACTGAAACATTTTAATCTTTGGGCTTCATCTTAACTAAAAACACTGACTGTGGATCTTTCCGGAAGGTAGTTACGGAATTCATTAGATCTATGCACCTCTGTTTTTAACCCAAAGGGATGACATAAATGTGCAATCCATTTATATTTAAAATTACTTTTTTTATGGGAAAAGAAACTCATATTTTCAAAGTGAACCTAGATTGTGACTTCATTTTTTTTTATCAAAAAGGTGAATTAATTTTAAATTTGACCTGTTCGGTCTGTTTGATTCGTTTAAAATGGAAATATTTCAGAGACATTTGTAGGGTTATTGAAACATTGATATTACCTGTTTTCTTTCAGCAGTACTGCAATCACAGCTACCGAAAAGAGAACCTCTTTCCCCACACACTCTAATGTATCCAATAATTGTTGTTTTGAATTAGAAGAGATGCCCTGTTTCCAGCGAACTGACACCTCCACAGATAACAGGCATCTATTCGTCTGTAAATTACCGGCAGGTCAAAGCTGCCTGTCACATAATGAAGCATTAGTGGGATGAAATCAGCATCGACTGTTCTGGGTCGTGATGGGGCTCTCCATTTTCTGTGGGGGGGAGAGGGGGGTTGTACGTAGGGCGGTTTTATTTACTATGTGTAATGCACCATGTATATGACCCCTTGCAGGCCTTACACGGGGGTTCACAATGACTGGTCACTGAGACTGGGCTGAGAGCCACTCAGTCCGTGCTCCACAAAAGCATCGATGTGAAAGGTGGAGCCTGCTTTCCACCGGTTGTTTCATCCTAAAGGGTGTTTTCCATGAGTACCTATTCCATCTTCAGTAAAACATCATTGTGGATTTTCCTGGGTTGCTCTGCAGTTCCAGTTCCAACAGAGGTAAAATGTGAGCCGTTTTTGTCCTACTTTCTCCCCAGTTTTGAACTGTGCATCTCCTGTCCTGTGCTACTTGCATGTGCACTAATAGAAACACTGGTGCACAGGGAAGTATCTCTCTCTGACAACGTATCCTGTAGTGCCCTGGTGCACCACTGTAAGAATCTAATGCTGCAGTAACCTTAGGAACCCTGGTTGAGTTCAATAATCCTATCTTCTTCTGGTAGGACATTCCAATTTGTGCTCTGAGGCACCAGTTATAGCCAGTGAATAATATTGCTAAGGTGAATAATATGATTAAGGCTTGAAGCTCTGTGGTCCCAGCCTGCTTTCCTGGTGAGCACCTTTACTTGACTGCATCATACTCTTTATTTTTTAGTGCAGTGGGGCACACAGGGCAGTTATTGTGCAAGTTATCGAGCCCCAAGTCCCTATAGCCCCAGCAGCCCCTATGAGAATGCAAACTCGGTGGAACTCAGGCTTTTCTCCCACATACCATTCTGCGGTTGTTCATTGGTGTTCAGCGGGGCTGACCTCTGCCTTAAGCCCTGCTCATATGCCGGAAACTGAAGAGCACAGTAGGGTTAAGGGTGACGTTTTCTGTATGTGAACTTGGTTAAGGTCAAAATCCACAATCGTAGTCAAAGCTATTTTGTGTAAGCAAAACCTAAAACTCTTCATTTGCTGTCTAACCAAAATGAAGTATACCCTAAAAATGAAGAGTTACCCATGCTGTCAGATCCTGCTTCTTTCTGTACTGCAGAAGCACAGGCAGTGTATTATTCCCTTTGAGGCTTCCAAGTCTTTTGGGACTTTTACGATATTATCTGACCAGCTGGTTTTCCTGTAGATAAATTACTTTTGGTAGTCTCTACCTGAGATGGATTCTGAGGTACAGAGGATAAGAAGCAGCCATTTTAGTCCCCTGACTCCCAATGTGTCACTGTTAGTTCATGAAAACCCGTAAGAGATAATGAAGCCAGAGCAGAGCATCACTTCTGCTGCCAGCATTGGAGGACCAACCCCCAGAGGGCGCCACCAAAAAAAAAAAAGAAGCTGCCTTAGGAAATAACATAATCCATCTTCTTCGTAAAAAACTGAATGGAATCTGCACTAGAGTTTGTTTTCCACAAAACAAACGTAATTCAGCCATCCTAGCAAGTCTGGATTTACCATTTTCAGGTACAATCCTGGCAAAATATAAGTAACAAATATGATTTTTCTCAGAAATAAACAAATAATAATAATTTATAAATAAACAAAGCAAAACAAAACACAGATGTTCAAGGGGCCACATGGAGTAGGCTGAAGTGGTTGCATAATTTATGTTGGTTTTGAATCAAGCTAATAAAACCAGCATCCTTTACATAATGCATGACCCTGTGGCTTAGTTAATAGGCTTTGTAGTGGCAGTAATGTATTTGCCTACATGCCTGATGGAGATTATTGCCAAAGCTTGTTGTTGCCAAGTATCGATCTCTATAATGTCTTGCCTGTCAGGCATGATTACTCAACTGTGGCTTGAATCCTATCATAGGAATACATAGATGGGACAGCATATTGCACCAAAAGACTGAAGGAAATTTTTAATCTCATAAATGCAGACTGATTATTCCAATAATTAAGAGAAATCACTCAACCAAAAGATCAATAAGGTTTTAAATATTCCAGTGCTCTTAAATAATGAGGAATCTGAATTTTGCAATTCAATTTGATTAAACTACACCTAAGGGCGTGCACGGATAGTTATAAACCCCAAACCAGCAGTATTGCGAAATATCCACTGGCTGTTGGTCTATTGGACTGTTGGAAACTAAATTACAAAGTAGATGTAATTGTGTTTGGGTCCCCTGAGTGCAATACAAATGATATTGTCTGGGAAACTTTGAATCATTAAACAGGATATGTAAAAAATCAGCAATAATAAAAGTATGCTCATAATATTTATGTCCCATGCAAAATTAAATTGAAAAATCTGTTAAAAATGATTTGTGAAATCTGTTATGAAGTAAAGAAAATAATAAAATAAATGTTTTTGTCCCATTGAGCATTCCTCATTTTTGTTAGTTTGAGCTGATTAGACAGCTGCACATGAGGGGTAGGGGGTTCTTATGGAGGTTAAGATGCCCAGCGCCAGTGGAGTGTGCAAAGGTGGTGTCCATGTGCAATATTAGTGACCTTTTTATTCAGACACTGCAATGGGTGATGCGGTCCATCTGGAAGTGGATCACAAACAGCTGTGACTATTGTCTACCCTCAAAGCTTGAAAAGGGTTTCAGGCATTTTAATTTATGGTACACACCTTTGCGCAAGAATTTCTGCACTGTAAGAGCACAACTATCTAACTGAATGTGATTTCCTATTGGTCCGCAGTACGGAAAAAAGAAAAAACTCCCATCTGACTGGCCAATCGAATGGTCTGCTGGGCATGTCAGGGGCATTTCTCCTTGACGCGAAGCAGAAAGTACCAGACAAAGAGCAGATTTGTTTTAGTTGTTCTTTTCTAAGTTTGGAACGAGGTGGCAGGAGAAAGATTTATCCTTGGGAAAAGGTGCTTGTCAGAGATAAGGTGGGGGGCCAGATGGAGCTCTGGGGTTTAGTCGGCACTGCGGCAGGAGCCAACTTCCACAGGGAGAAGAAAAAGAGTTGTGCTTCAGAACGGAACCTTCTGAACTCTCGGCTTTCCAGCAATCGAGCGTGCGATAGTTCATCACTGCGCAGCCTTCGTTTATGCCCAAATGTCATGAAATAACGAACAATTATCCACCAATTTGGGAATATTCATGACGTGTCCTGAATAACTGCAGGTATGCTCAGATCTGCATATCATTAGTGACATGCAAAAATATTGTTTGTCTGTTTTCGACAAATTTGCGACCGGTGTGTGATGGGACCCTTACCATCCTGTGCATTACAGCTAAGTGGGCAACACTCTGGGGCCGCTGGCCGGTCAGCACTGGTGTAGTCTGGGATTCGATAGTAGGCTTTGGCGCCCATCCACAGACTGGAACAGTGGCTTGAAAATATGACCCACCCAGGAAGTCGTTCTGCAGATACAAGTTTTGTGTTTTTAACACTAATAATGTACCTTCATGAGGCTTTTTCAGAACAATCTGAAGAGACAGCAGGAAATGGAAAGTGAAGCATAAAAACACAAATTAAATGATTGCGCTGAATTGAGTGCCCTGCTAATGGAGTGTTGGTAATAATATGTTGTAATATCTGTATTTATTGATGATTGCACCATTGTTGCCTGCCTGTCCATTAACCCTATTTACTTTGGCCCTCCAGAGACAATTTCCACCTGGTTTCTACTAGTTTTATTTAAATGTCAATATCTCAAAAAATATTTCTTGCACATCCATGGTTTAAAGTTTGAATTGAAGAAGAAGAAAATCTTTGCAACATTTAGGGTTAATCAGAAAACAGCTGTAGCTGAATATACTGGTAAGTACTTTGTCTCTTAAACATATTTATACGAAAAATCTTGGAAAAATAAAATGGGAAAACGGTGAATGTTCATTTTTACAACGTTTAAAAAAAATATGAATGTTTCTATACGTGAACATGATTTTTTTAGCATGTAGAAACAGTGCATTTAATGTAATTTACAGTCTGTGGCTGTGGTGAGAGGAGGGTCGTAAGTGCTTTGGCCAATTAATAACACCCTCCTATTTTATGGCACTGCAGTGTAACTGGAGAAGCTGAGGTTTTCACAAGTGGCTAAAAAGTACTGCATCAAAATGTATGGGGGTTTCTTAAAGCTGTAGTTTATAACTTCAGACAAACATGAATACTGTAATTGAGACAGATACGTCTCAACCACTAGGGGCAAAGGTTATAGGGTTAAGATACAGTGTGAATAAGGATCGTCCCTGAGGGCAAAGGTTTCTTTCAGATTATAAACTGTTATTTTTTTTAAAAAATTAATTAATTTATTTATTTTTTAATAGAAGATTTACCATGGTTTTTAAAGGCCTTACTACTTGCCCCATTGAACCACGTTGAAACCCACTGAGAAGCTGTGGTTAAAGGGTACGTTAATAAAGCTATCAGTGAGGTTTAATGGTAATGTTATGAATGCAGAAAAACAATTTTTCAATAAGGTCTGGGTTGAAAAATGGCAAACCTATCCTTTAAATGTTTACGACATTAATAGTAACCATGGAAAAGGTTAAATTAGGCCTCTGGTTATTCTTGAATCCTCCTGTGATGAATATTTTATCTGATATTTGTAATAAATATATAAATAAATTAATAAAATTGGATTTTATCCATGTTGGTTTCAGAATGTTCTGTTTTTGAACATAAAGTGATGGATACGACCCACATCAGGGGCATTTTCCAGAACAGACAGCTCCAAATAGACCTTGGCCTGAGAGTGTGATGCGTCTACACTCTGTAGAGTGCCGTTATTTTACATTTCCAATTTCCCCCTTCTTACTTCGAATTCAGTCTGATCGTATATGTCCTCAACTGTGGGGTAAGTCGGCCATACATGGGTTTACAGAACATCTCTTGCGGTAATTTTATTGACTGGCAAAACTGTTCTGCAAAAGAGTGATGTTGGTAGAAATGTGTAACTCAGATGGGTAACACAGCCAGAGTCATATTGATCTTAAGCCCTTGGATGAATCCCACGTATGCATGTGTACAGCTGCAAATTCGCAATCCTTTCCTATTAGCAGATATGAAAACAACTGCCCCTGAGAGAGTGAAGTGTGCTACGTTTATTTTCTCATTCCACTCAACAAGGCAATCATCCCTGTGGGGTTATTTTTCTGTCAGAGACGAACCTCACAATTTTGAATCTTTCTTAGCATTAAATCAGGAACAACAGATTCCCTTACTATCCCGCCCAAAAAGGTGAAATCAATACTGAGGGCCTCATCTATGTGCTTTCATCACTGTTGCCCAAACAATTGGACTTACATGGAAGACGACCGCAATGGGGAGCGGTGTCAGCAGGATGCATGACATTGGGTCAAAATGATCAAAAATTACCTGTAATATTTTGAGGCGAATACTGAAAATAGTCTCATGATTATAGGTTTTTTCATCCACAGTGTTGCCATGGCTTGTCACAATAGTTTCAGATTGGCAGTTGCAGAGGCCTTACAGAACCTTTGAGGAACAGGATCATGTTGTTACTGACTGATATTTATCTGTATGTTTTATGGTTATCTGGGATGTATATGTGCCGCAAACTTAAAATGAAAAATACTAATATTTCAAACATCAAGGCATTCTTGTGTTGTCTTAATCACTGCCATAACAACTACTTTAACACATTTACTAATGCACTAATATAATATGTACTTGCATATTTAAAAAACACTTTTGCATATATGGGCCCATGTTGTACATTTTAAAGGGTTTAAATTTGTTTAAATTTGCATCAAAAGTTTAATGCAGATTGTGAATAGCAAGATGTTGCAAATTGTCCATAATTAATTCAGATAGATCACACTTTTGTTTGCTTTCGCTTAAATACTTTCACTTATTTTAAATGTATTTATTTAACATTTATTTAAATAACAGGCTGGAAATCCAGCACAATTCCGCTCAATCGATCTGTAATGGGGGGATTGTCAGTGGAGTGAGGGCCACGTGAGGGTCATTAAGGGCTATGTAAAGGTGGAGGGCAGTTGCTGTGCATTAAAAAGCATTGCACATGTATGGTGTCAGCACAACCATCTATCTAAGAGCTTTATTGCCGTATTGAGTGCTTCTTTTCCTGCACGTTTTTGACACTGTGTCTGTAATGGCTCGAGCCTTGTTTTAAAGCTCCAGCCAAATGATCGGGAACTCTTGATGTAATTATAAAAATGCACTGGAGCAGGGGGTTATTTGATTTTTTTTCTTCTTTTTTTGCCCATTATTACAGACATCTCTTTCACAGACAGGGAGGAAACATGTTAGACTTAATCAAGTCCGTCCCATTACTAAAGTTCACCCAACCACAAAATTAACAAAGTCAAACCTAGTGCAATGATAGAAGATTTGGTAAAGAGTATTTGATTGATATGAATGGCTTATTTAATTGGAACATATGTTTACAATAACGGCACGGTCTGACTCTGACATCGCAAGCTATCCCTCCCTCCCTGCTCCGCTCCGTAGCGCCTCTGTCCACAGGTAACTAATGTACGGGGGTGGCACGCTGAATGACCTACATCGGCGATACCGCTTTTCTTCTGATGACATCTTCTGATGTTTCGCTGCTAATTAACGGTGAGTTATTGCCAGCGCCGTTGCCTGGCGCCCGTGATCATCAGCGAGACTGTAGTCGCCATCTGACTGCAGAGTGGAGATGATGATGATGTCACCGCAGTAGTCTCAGCATTGATTTATGATATTAGCGGATTGGTATAAAAATCTCTGAGGGTGTCTCTTAATTTTTTCTGGTCCACTGTCAGCCAGCATGGGGTTGTCAGTGAGCAGGATGTCAGTAAATGGCTTCCTTCAAGGACACTGACCCTCAGCAGCAAATGAGTGTGGTGAAATACTGACATATAATGTAATATAAATGACCTCGGTGAGAAACAACATTCCTGCAGAGCAGACTGGATACGAGTGCTCTTAGCATATCCTTCCTCTTACGTGTTTCCTTAAGTTCATTCACATCTGCTTACCTATATTAATACGTCTCTAAATCTCTGAGATGTGTGTGTGTCCGTGTGCTCTGCATAATATTAATCGCATCACAGTTGTTTGTTGTGTATTTATTTGTCAGACCTTTTTTTCAGTCTAGCTCTTTCTCAGCATGTCGCGGGGCCCTGCGGATGGCGTATTTGCTGTTCTGTTTATCTCGGAAACAACAGCAGAGATATTAGACTGAGATACTTAACTCTGTGTCAATAGGTGTCACCTCAGCCATTGTGATAAGGAGATCTCGAGACACTCTCTCAAGCACTTGTCAACTTGATTTATTTGACAATATGATTTCCTCCCTCAAAGAATACTAATGCTTTTGGTTCCTTCACTTCTGTCATGTTTTGGACTGTACCGTGCGCATCTACAGTGGGGGGTTTGTGGTCACCGTGGTTCATGAGCTAGAAATTCCATCCATGCATTCATTATCTAACCCGCTTAGTCCTGTTCAGGGTCGCGGGGGGCTGCAGCCGATCCCAGCATGCATTTGGCGAGAGGCAGGAATACACCATGGATGGGTCGCAAATCTATCACAGGGCACACACACCATTCACTCACACACTCATGCCTATGGGCAGTTTAGAGTCTCCAGTTAACCTAACCTGCATGTCTTTGGACTGTGGGAGGAAACCGGAGTACCCAGAGGAAACCCATGCGGACAAGAGGAGAACATGCAAACTCCACACAGAAAGGTCCTCAGCCGGGATTCGAGCTCGGTACCTTCTTGCTGTGTATCCACTGCACCACTGTGCCACCCAAGCTATAGATTCTGATTCCTAAAAAGTGACATAAGATGAATTGTGTATACAGTACGTCATGGCTCCTGCTTGCTGCCAGAAGAAGGCACAGCACTGACTTTGTGTTTGTCTCATTTCATTATTGAATCTGTGTTGTAATCATTGTTCACACCTGTGTCCTGTTTGTCTTGTGTATATAAATCCCAATTTCCTCATTCAGGCGCCTGCATTGTGAAGCAGGATTACTGAGTTAGCTGGATAACTGCACTGAGTAAAACCCAGAACCCTCCAAAATCTGGAACATGGACTGAGGTAAAAATAGCTGTTCTGGGTTTTACTCAGTGCAGTTATCCAGCTAACTCAGTAATCCTGCTTGGTAGTATAATCCCCCAGGTCTCAGTTTTTGGGCGTCTCTTCTTGTGTGTTTGCTCACCGTGGTTCCTGCACTTCTTCATGTTTGTTCTCAGGAGTTCTAGTCCCGTGTTTATTTCTGTTCCTGTGGATTGCCCTTTTGAGTCATTTATGAGCACATTTTTCTTCACAAATTTGCACTTTCCATTCATTTGTATACGCTCCACTCCTGCGAATATACTGGCTGTAAGAGTGAAATCAGCTGGGACTAATAGTACTCTTGTAAATAGTTTGTACTGTATTTGGGCAGAGATGGTTCACCTTTGTGCTCTTCTACAGTCACGCTTAGTTATTGAGCAAATGTAGTGTGATGGACACTGTGTTGATTTGGCCTGAAAGGGCATAAGACATAAAATATTGAGTTGTACTCATTCCTTTCTTGGAAGCCAAAGGCTGTGTTGACATGACAAACATCCGTGTAGCAGGCAGTCAATCGTGTCGTCTGAGAAGGTTCACAGGTCACGGGACAATCTCTTCAGGTGGGGCTATCGCCACGGTCGCCAGCTCCCGTCATCCCTCAGGAATCTCACCATTTAAAATGAAGATTGATTTTGCAGCACTGCTTCTCACGTTCTCCTTTCCATAATCCTCTGCACCGGCGCAGCTGTGAAGAGACGCGCAAATGTTGAAATCGGCCATCACGTTGTGTACAGCCTGATTTAGGTGGCTGGTCTGTTGTCGTTTCACCTAATTAGATGAATGAGGAAGTGGGCATCGTTTCACGCACTTCACTCAATGAGGTTATGTAGCATGACTGGGGAGATTGATAAAAACCTACTTCCTGTTTTGCTGCTGGTCAGTGTCCATCTCATCATCTCGTTTGGTGTATATGGCATGGATCGGTATACGGTGTATATGGCATGGTTCGGTATACGGTGTATATGGCATGGATCGGTATACGGTGTATATGGCATGGTTCGGTATACGGTGTATATGGCATGGTTTTGGTTAGTTGAGAAAAAGGTGTCAAGAGCACTCAGTAGATATTAGATCGGACACTGTCATCTTGCAAAAAAAAATAGTTTTTATTAGACAGAATTACATTGGGGAAAAAATTGTACCTTTCTAGATGCACCTGTGACAACTCTTATCTACTGAGTGCGACAATTCCTTTTTCAAATTGTTTGCTGCAGGACATCCTGAACAATGGCTGATGTCAAAACAGTACACAAATCAGAACTGTGTGGAGCCATTATATTTACGTTTTGCCTATTTATTTATTTGATAGAGCCAAATACAAGTCAGTCTTAACCACAAACCATTGTGAAATAAACACATCTGAGAAGATTTTGTCAGATCATGTTTTGCGCTACGTTCCATTTTCATCCCTTTGAGAACATTCAGTAGATTTTCACATCTCTGCTCAATTTCTCCAAATATTCATGAAGATAAGCCAATTAAATATGACACAGTCAGTATAATATGAAGTAACTTTACAATTAAATACATGAAACGTGAAATGTCTTTTCAAACGTGTGAAATGTTTTTTCATTTTTCAATGTCAATTTTCTTTTTGCTTTTTTTTTGTAAAGATGTGTAAATTGTATTTAAGCCTTAATGGCTTTTTATTCAATTTTTTATTGCCTGGTTGTAAAGTGACGTTTAGATTTTATTACCTGGTTACACTGAGACCATGATGTAATACAGTATGTTAACTGGGAAAAGATCAGCAGGTTTTCAATGTTTAAATAATATATGCGATAATTAAAATGGCACTTATCACCACCATTCTCCCCTGGAGTAATAAAGCTGTTTTCTTTTAAAGCTGGCTTTGTTAAGCGCCAGATGCTTCAGATATCTTCCAAAGTCCATGAGACACTATTGCCATTATTTCACCTTGAGAAGGAGAGGAATCAAAATACCCACAATGCACTTTAATGAACGAATTTAAGAAAATTTTAAAGCCTGCTTAACGAACATAGTTTTTTTGAACTGGTTTGATTGTTGGTGAACTGAAAACGTATTTTAAAGGCTGTGGTGTAGGGCTCTTCAATGCTTTAGTTGGGGCAGTCGCTCACCACAAACACAGGTCTGGCTCTTATAGCCTAGCCCTAGACACAGAGCATGCCTTTCCCTGTATTAGCATCTTGGCTACCTTAGCATGGGCCGTCAATTAGCTTCGGATTGACAGTCAGTGGTGGTGGAAATGATTGACAGTCAGCGGAGGCGGAATAGAGTTGGCTCTGACCTACCGGTGATGGGGCGGGGTTAAGAAGGCCGAGGTTCCTCCCACCAAACACGACACATGCCCGTGAGCAGTGGGAGACCGCCTCTCTTTCAGCCGGCGCTGTGGCGCTGTGTGTGTAGTGTAGAGGCCGGGGCCTGGCTCCAGGGTGAGTGAATCACAGGAGTGTGCACGCTGCCGACGCGCTGGTCTTTGTGCAGGTGGGTGGCTCAGCGGTCACTAGAGGTGTCATTTCCAATTCTGTGTTGGGGGAAGGAAAAAATGAGAAAAAGAATATCTGAAAACAGGTTGTGATCTCACGGATATGGCAGTGCTCTGCATCTCACTTTCTCTCTTTCTTTCTCTCTCTCTCTCTCTCACTCTCTCTCTTTCTCTCTCTCACTCTCTCTCTCTATCTCTGTCTCTCTCACTCTTTCTCTCGCTCTCTCTCTCTCTCTCACATGCTCTCTCTCTCACATGCTCTCTCTCTCATTGTCTGAAATTAATCCAGGTCAGTCCAGGTTTGTTTTAATGATATATTTTTGTTAATTATACATAACTAACATCCATCCTAGTCACCAATCTGTCCACCTCATGCTCCTAAAGTCTAAACATCTTTGCTTTTTATTTTTCTGAAAGAATAGCAGAAATATAATAGCAGAAATACATTTATATAACAGCCAGCATTCCCTCCCACTTAACAGTGATTATCTGTATTAAAACTATTAACATTGCATCAGACCACTATCAAAAATAAAAGTAAAAGCAATTTATAAAATGCATTGTTGAGGACATAGCTTTATTCTTGTCCACCATTAACAACATACATTACTAATCCTCCTCCACCTTTACACACATGTTACAAGCAGGTAAAGGCGAACAGACAAAGTCTTTTTTGACAGGTCAGAAAAACTCAGCAAGACAGAAACTACACAAAACCCTCTCTCATCAGCAACTTCCTGTCCTTCAATCTCAGAGAGAAAGGAGACATGTTGAGGAGAGTTATGGAAACAAACTGACAGTCTCAAAGGGGTGGCATCGCAACTACAGCTTGGCGGATTTATTTATTTATTCTTTTTTTCCCCGTCCCCCTGCGGTCAAAGCGTTTTTGAGACAACCACCCAACTGGCTTGTTAATTAGCAGAAAAGCTTATGTTCTTGTTTTTTTTCTTTCTTTCTTGTATATTCATCTCTGTCTCAGACATGAGAAAAAGAACTGACAGATTAGAGGAGTATGTACACAAATACAGATACAGAACAGATGTGCGGCGATGAGAGAGAGCCGGTTGGGTTAAGTTATGAAGTGAAAAGTTACATTGAAACTGTACAATCTCAACTAATACTTAAACTTTTCTAGTTGTGGTAGTGTCCTTCCAAATGCAGTCATCTGGTTCAGGCCACCCAGCGGTAAAACTTTACTCTGGAAGGTCCGCTGTCCTTCCGTCTGCCCTCATCTCGCTGCTCTCTCCTTTTTTTTTGCGCTTTTCACACATTTCTCATCTCTCCTCCCCTCCTCCTCTCTCTCCCTTTATATTTCTCCATTCCTTCCCATCTCCCTTACTCTCACCTCTTGACTCTGTGTGGTGTGCTCTCCCTCCTGGCTTACTGCGCACTTTCTCATATCTTTTTTTCTTTCTCCCCCTCATCTCACCCTTCTTTGCTTTTGCCGGAACCTTCTCGTTCCTTTCCTTCCCTTCCCTTTCACCCCCCCCCCCCCCACCCCCCACCCCCACCCCCCACCTCACCCTCACCACCTATCCACCTCGCCCCCCCTCCACTTCTCATTTCTCAAAACTAGCCATTATGCTCTCCCTCGTGGATAGCAGTTCTATTCATTTTTTGATCACCACTGGATATCGCATGCAATATTGATTATTCTGATATGGATGATTTTGAGCCGGCCATTGTGTTTATTCAGTCCACAGCACATTAGGAATGAAAATCAGCCGCTATTGTGTCTCAGAGTCATTCGAGATTAATCCCTGATATGTTTTTTGGAAGATGACAAATTGGCTCTCTAAACACTTGAATGCTGTGCACTCACGGTGGTGAGGTATTACTGACTGAGACCAGCTATAAAGACACAAAGATGAATTGAAAAATGCTAAATTTGACAAGAGACCAGCATGTACCAGAATATAAAAAACAAATTTAAATACTGCATGCATGCATGTCTGCAAAGGTTCTCTTGGTATCTTACACAGGTGCAACGTCAGCATTGGCAGTGACCACTACTGTGTCACACTCACCGGTCTTTACCTGGATCACCTGGTTCAACTACAATCTCAGAAGTAAACGTACAGTGGAAGTACATTTATGTTATTTAAGGTACAAATTTCTCAAATGTACCCTGAAAGTACAATAATGGTCTAATTTGGGTACTAATAAGCACCTGTTTGTGGAAAAAAGCACAAATTAGGTATGCATTGCTGGCTATGGGTACAATTTTATGTAACTATGGGGTACCACCCCAGTGACAAGTGCTCATACCTTTGTAGGTACTTTCCAGCTATATCTTTTTGGGCTCTCTCTCAGCTATATCTCACTCAGAGGTCTCAGCTGTTTTACCTTCAATTTTCAGATGTCGAGGGTTAAAGGAGGATAGAGGGGTTAGGGAGGAGAGAGGGGTGTGAGGGAGAGAGGCAAAATGGAAGAGAAGAGGAAGAATAAGAGCAGAGAGGAGGGAGGCACAGAGCGTTTTGTCTCCTCTGAAAGGCGGTACTGGCGGGATGCTCCAGCCTCCTCAGTGAACCGTGAGGGGTAGTTTGGGAACATTCACTCTGAGAGCAACAGGAGGTCCAGCTGACTCAGAGAGCATGTTTGGTACAGGGTGGCTTGGCTGATCAAGCCAGTAAAGAGAGACTTTCTGCGGCTGCCGGGTTGACCTGAATGAATAATACCAGAACCATGTCCTCTTCTCTGAAACTGCCGGGTGGCTCAGTCTGTTAAGGCCATAGTTAGTGGCACAATTTTTGAGACCATACCCAGGTAAGATGGTGCCCAGTAACCATAGTTTTATATATATGAGCCAATCATCATCTATCTGGCTTCTGAGACCCAATTATGACATCACTGTGAGGTCCCTGTGTTCCGTCCCTGGTGTTCCCCTCATCTCACAATCCACCATGTGTTTTCCCTCAGGTACGCGTCATTCCTGAGCTGCAGAAACAGCTACCCATCTGTCCTGAGCTGCAGAGCCAGCTATCCGTCGGTCCTGAGCTGCAGAGCCAGCTACCCGTCGGTCCTGAGCTGCAGAGCCAGCTATCCGTCGGTCCTGAGCTGCAGAGCCAGCTACCCGTCAGTCCTGAGCTGCAGAGCCAGCTACCCGTCAGTCCTGAGCTGCAGAGCCAGCTATCCGTCGGTCCTGAGCTGCAGAGCCAGCTACCCGTCTGTCCTGAGCTGCCTGTGCGAGGTCAGTCTGCAGGCTGCGGTGGAGAGAGGAACAGTGGTTTGACGTCATGCTTCAGAAGACAGCACATGCTTTTCTATCGTCTTTAAACTGATAGTGACAGTTGCACCAATGCAACCAGCTGGTGAACGTGATTTGGCATTGAAAATAGGGTGAAGGGGGGAGGGGGGGGGGGGGGGGCATTAATAAAATGGCTTTCCTGAAGCTGTGTGGTATGCTTTGAAGGCACAGGTAGGACACTTTCACCTCTGCCAAACGAATAAATGCTGGCTAGAGCCAGTTTGTCACATTTTACTGTACATCTGTGTGCTGGAATGACCTTGAAGTATGAGGGCATTGACCATTCCATCCCCCACAAGCTACGACGTGCTTTAATCCTGCCTCGAACCTTACACCGTCAGGAACAAAGTGGTTTCACTGTGAACCAGTTTTCCCCCTCTTTCTTTCCTCTCCACCTTTTACCCGCATGTAATTTTCCGCCATCTTACGCCGATTTGCCAGGCATTGGACCGCATCGCTACAGCAGCATCGGGGGGGAGGGTGGCCTCGCAAAGCGCTGATGAATAAATAGACGGTTATGATTCAGTGCGTCGCCCTGGAGGGGCGTAAGACATGGCATGTGACACGCCGATGAGCACGGAGAAGAAACGGGGAGGCCGACGCCGCGCATGAGATCATGTCAGACGGCGCAGATGGCGATCCAGGGGGCGAAGCGTGTCATATGTTACCCGTCACACGCTGTTCCCTGATGCCAGACCTGCCTGGAGCCGTCGATCAGAATGTCATGCACTCACCGGCCACGCCCTGAGACAAAGACGCATGGAGTCACGCTGTAGATGCTTTGAAGATAAGCACACATCCAGCAGTTTGTTACATTATCTTATTTTGTGCTGTGTCTCTCAGTTCTTGAAGTCGAATAGGGCGAATGTGGGTAGTGAGGTTTAGTGGGAGAAAATACAAGAAGAAGAAGAGAGTGAGGGAGAAAAAGAGAAAAAAAGAACATATACCTCAAATTTCCTTCAGTGGGATCAAAGCCAGCTGTAAGTAAGTGATAGAATTAAAGTCGGCAGATAACAAATAATTTACACAGTAAACAACCGCTTCCTTACAAGAAAAGGACATATTTATTGCAAAAAAAACCGTAACCAGGGATTAGAGGGTGAGAAACTCAGGCCTGTCAATCACCCGCAGAATTCTTTTTATTCTCTGGCAAGACTACAATGAATACAAACGTTCCTGGAAACCGGCTTTCGGCTTCCATGACAACTGATAGAGGAATATGAAAGCGGGCGGATTGCTGACGACAGTGTGAGAGAGGAGTGACACGCTACGCAATGGCACACAAGGACCCGTGTCAGTCAGAGAAGGCTTTTTTATTGTATGCGCTAAGGCTATGCTTTCAAAACGTATTTTTTGTATTGTGCCTTTAATGTGTGAGGGGTTTGAAATTGAACACATCGATTCACATTGTAGGGGATCATGAAAACAATGTTTTGCACGTTTGCTCTCGATAGTCAAGCAGACTGTTGAACTACCTTTGAGTTGTGATGAGAGATACAATTGTTCCACTGACACCCTTACACAGGAGTACACATTTACAAGTATGTACTAGTACAACTCAAGTAGAAAACCTGGCAATGATTCTGCAGAAATACTTACCACAATAGAGTCAAGATCCACTATACACCATGGGCATAATATATAACTGGATATTCAAAATATACGTACATATATGTACATATATAAATATACTGAGTCGTTTCACATAGATAATATGATTACATGAATATTGTTATTATTTATATATTCGTCTTCAAGTGAAGTAACTGACAGGGCAGTGTTAGTGTGGGTATTCATATGTTTCTTCAATTTAGTTATTTATTTAGACATATATATTTATTTACACTGCCTCTGAAGGGTGTAAGCTGTGTATAATGTAATGTCCCTGTGGCATATTTGTACATTACTGCGCATAGCACTTTGGAGAGACATCACCATCATCTACTGATATACTGTATCTGACGGCCGCTAATTGAAACTTATGAATTATCAGGGATGTTCTGGTAATTTCCATGTTGCTCTTTGTTGTTAAGCGGCTGATGACTGTCGGCCTATGTTTCCCAACCAATGCAGCTCAGAGCATCCGCTCATTATTCATAGAATAAATACTCCGAGAGCAAACAGCTGCCATAATTTGTCTTTATACAGTTGATCTTTTGTCCTTCTTGGAATCCAATTTATTTAAATCACTGAATATTTCACAGACTCAATTATTAATTGTTTTAACAAAATTAGGTGAAACATTTTCAGTCATTTATATTTTCCTTTTGGCTTGGGCTGCAAAGTATTTTGCATTACAAATGAAAATGTCCAAGTAAAAAAATGTAATTTAAATGTAAATTATTATTAAGAACATTGTACATGACATTTCAGTTGGCAATGCAATCTCTAAATGTGTCTCATTTTAACATATTGACTTTATTTACATACTTACTCAAGAATGAGAATGATATTATTGGTAAGTATGTGCTTTTTGCAAGTTAGGACACAACATTGAGAATATTCTGGGCACACAGATTTCAGATCATGCTCATTCAAGCAATAGAAAGAACAATATAATCAATACTTTATTTTTGAGAATATTAAAGTTGGAGTACAAAATCAAGTTTACACAAATACAGCTGCGGTTATCTGCTTTAAATCTGAATATCACAAGTGGTTGCAAATCAATTTTCAGTATTGACTGAAAAGCTGAGCTGAAACGAAAAATGTATTTAGACAATATTAATATGTTGGTGATGTTCTGCCACTTGGCTAGACTTGGTGTGTCATGATTCCAACAGAATTGCATAAAAGTAAAATAAAATAGCATAGAATAATTGCACAAACAGCAGCGCATTCAGCCAGAGAGGAAAGTCAGAGATCATTGCAAATCCATGGAGGTTGAGACAGTAACACATTCTAATAAATATACTCAAGTAAAGTATAGGCTATAGTTTTAAAGAGCATAACTGAAATTATTTTTTTTCTCAAAACAATGAGAAAAATTAAATTGTAATAAAAACTAAAATCAGTCTGATTGTATGATGCATGGACTACTTTATTCCGTACAGTGCATCATGCAACATAATTTTTTTACATATTTTGAACATATTTTTTGTCATTACCCAAAATGCAGTTCAGCCCGAATGATGTCTACGCAGTTTTTTTTCCCCACAAAAAGAAATGCAAGGTGGAAGATAGTGGTTTCTCTGTTTATGTACAGAAACGGGCTGATGTTTGTTTTACCTGGGTGAGGGGGGGGTGGTGGTTTATTTTTTACCAGTCTCAGAAGGCGGAGCCAAAAAGGGAAGTGCAGAGGCTTCAGTGTCAAAATATTCACTTTTACTAAATAGGGAATGTTAAAGAAAAATGAAGATGGGAAACTTCAGAGAGAAGAGTGAAGGCTAGCTTCACAATGTAAATCAACAATGGCGCCTTTTGAAAACACCATCTGAGAGAAACTCAGAACTGGACTTAATGAGATTCCCAATCAACTTTTATCTGTATATGACAAATTAGCATTTTCGTCTTGCACAAACCACCCCATGCCATCTGGTCCTCTCGTAGATCCCTGCAGAGATCTTACTAATTAACTGGCTGACTCTGTGGAAGGAAGGGAAGAGGTAAAATGCTAATTTAAGAAAGTGGTTAATCCGCTCCTGGTTTGATGCCAGCTCTGGAATCATGTGAAAGATAGCACATCTATGATTGCAATATTCTTCTACTTCACATGACTAAGTGTGTTCATGCGTGGGATTGACATAAAACAGTGAGAAAAATCTGTTGCTCATTTTTGGTGCAACAGTTGCCCTTGTTAAATACTTCACATTGGAAATCTGTAGCTTCTAACATGCATAAGAAAGGGTGAATGGTGTTATTTCAGTGATCTCTCTTTGAACAATCAGTTAAATTTTTTTCTAGAAATCATCATAACATTTGGGGTGTAGAATTATTCCTGATTGTTAATATTACATGCACTGTAAAAACCCTCTGTACCTATTTTGCACATTTAGAGCCTGATTTACTAAGACCTTTTAACATGCCAAACTGTTTTAACCCTTAGAGCATGTTTGAACAACCCACTAGCGGACTAAACTCTGTATGGTGAGTCAGTTTCATGGCACACATCTCCTCATTGGTTGGCAGTGTAGTGTAGTGTTTATGGAACTGGGCTGTGTTTTTGGGTTTGACGCTGTCATACCTTTGAGAAAGGTACTGAACCCGAATATTTTAAAGTACAAGTAAAGTAAAGTAAGCAGATGTATTAAATGTAAATAAAAAAATATATTTTTTTGTAAGTCATTCTGGAGTAGCAAATTCTCTAAGTGCCAAATGTATTATTTTGTTACTTCACTGACGACCTGTTACAGCTTGCATCAAGTTTAAAACCTTGGTACTCCCCTGCAGGGCAGTGAAAAGAACAGCTCCACCGCATCTCCAAACAATCTTCAAACATTACGCCATGGGCATATATCACGCTTCCACAACCTCAAGGGAACCGGGTCTGGCACCATTGCCCCTATTATTCACCTGGAAGTACTTACTTAAGTACTTGTAAGAGAGTCTGCTAAATGAATGTGATGTAATGCACATGCAATCAGAAAGAGGAGGAGAATTATGTATAGCATCTCCGTTGGTATAAAAAATCCATGTACGCACACATGCACAAACACGAAGACGAAATGCACGATGCTATCTTTATATTAGCATGGCGCTGGTCTATCCCACTTCATTACGCTTCAAATAACTCCAGCGATGTTCGAACCACGGCAGGCCGAGCAACGTGACGCTTGCCTTCGTTCCGTACACGTTCCTTTAATTCAAATATGGCATTCATCTCTCGGTGTGAATACATCAGGTGACACGTGCACTCAGTGTTCGCCTTCCATGCCAATTAGAAAGAAGGGCCTCCTATTCTGTTCATCTTGATTCTTAGAGTCGGGTTATCTGTGAAACTTTTGCACTTGTGACTCGTGACATGCCTGTTTACCTCATCCCTGTCCATCCATAGAATTGTACCTCAATTACAGTCTATGCTCACCATGGTGATGATGACATTGTTCTATATCCTTTTAAAGATAATGTTTAATTATTGCATTTGTAAGACCTGGCAACATTCAGTTGTACACACATACACAAGCATACATGTACTTGCACGCACTCACGCACACATAGACACACACGCACACACAAATTCACACTTCATATTATTGTATTGATTAAAGCTTTACCCCCTGTACTCCCTTCACTTGTCCTAAGGTTGCCATGGTAGTAGCTGCCTGACGTCAGAGGTTCTGGGGTGAATGGAACCGCAGACAGGAGTGCTTAGCGCCAATGTAGGACATCTCTCCCACGTACAGACACAAAAACAGTAATTTCCGGAAAGATTTGCTTGCCTCACGATGTTAACAATATAAACCCAGATTGGAGTGTTTCTCAGTTTTTCTAAAATACTTTGAACTTACAAATGAGTGAAAATGTGCAAAAATGTTTTTTTTTAATTCAGTGCAAACCTCAGCTACCACTCTGTTCAAATACTGTGTCCAATATTAATGTACTAATATAATGTATTAATTTCCCTTGAATAAGTAAACCAGGCTCTAAATGTGTGGAATGGATACAGAGGGTTTTTACAGTGCATGAAATATTAGGGATAGTTCTACACCCATAATTTTATGATGATTTCTATAAAAAATAAAAAAAACCTGATTGTTCGAGAAGAGATCACTGAAATAACACTCTTCATCCTTTCTTATGCATGCTAGAAGATACAGATACAGAATTTCCCATGAAGCATTTAACAATCCCTGTGTGCCAGGCATGGTTGCCCATGCGCCATCTACAGTATGTGACGTTGTTTTCTGGTAGTTTGATTGTTTATCAGTCATGACCAAAAAATAATGTCTGAATCTTGACAATCGTGAACAAAAAGATGTAGTTGCATTGTCACTTGTGAACATTATCAAGATGATTGAGAAATTAATGCAAGATAATGTAGAATCCAAATATCATACTGCCATCATTAAAAATATGTGGTCGCAACGTGTCCTTTGAGTTGTATTTGGATCATTGTGTAAAAGTAAAAAATGAGACAGTGGATCAACGTGTTTTACCTGACCATATCATCATCGTCGTCGTTGTTGTGATGTAGTCCTCTCTCCATGTTTAACGTTTGAATCCCACTCTGCAGCATCTGATTATTTTTGTTTTTTATAAATTTATTATTCTCGTGAAGAGGATAATGCTTTCCATCAGAAGATATTAAAAACCTAAACTGATCAGTGAACTGAGGGTGATTTTACAAGAACTGCGGCAGGCACGGCAAAATTTATTTTGCAAAAGTGAGATTCGAACTTGCATCACCACAAAAGGGAAAACCTACAGCAGGAGAAGGAACGGCTTAAACCAATGTGCCACCAAATAATTCTTAAATAGTGCATATCATCAGGTTTTTTGTGAGCGCAAGAAGTTTAGAGCTGTAAGTAATGATGTAAACTGTCACATTAAGACTCTACGGTGTGGTTGTGAGGGCGTCGTCCTGGGTGCTCTCCTTCTGAACTTTGAGAGTGCTATATTTGTTCTGCTAGTGTGGCGTTTAGCTGAAACATTGGTAGATCTAAATCAGTGGTTCTTAACCTTATTGGAGGTACTGAACCCTGCAAGCTTCATCAGTGCATTCACCGAACCCTTCCGACAAAAACGGCCCGACATTGCTAGTGTGAACCGTATACTGTGTGTGTCTTGACCCCTGCCGAACCCCTGAGACTGACTCAACGAACCCCTGGGGTTCGATCGAACCCAGGTTAAGAACCACTGATCTAAATGGTAACGTTATATCAACTGGTTAACAATGGCCTTAGCCTTGTGGTTTGAGCCACGACTTTCACGCTGTAGTCTCGTGTTCGAGCCCTGCCAAATTCCTACCGTTAAGTTTTTTTTTTCTGACAAAAACTATGTGCACATGTTATGCTTTTCACATTAAATAATGTATTTTTATTGCAAAGGCAAAAGACTTGAACAATATGAATTTTTAAATGTTTAAATTATACTTTTCCTAAACAGAGATTGGACATGATCCGGTACTTGCTACTACCAAAACATTTATTGCATGTAAATTTGCTCAGTACCAGAAAAAATACAACATTTGTCAGGCAGAAAAAGTAAAATTTTAACACAAACAAAGCATTTTCTAGCTCTCTATCATTTTCCCCAGTAGCTTATATAGCTTCCCTCTTTATAGCTAGCATAAGTCATACAGTAGCTTATATAGCTTCCCCCTTTATAGCTAGCATAAGTCATACAGTAGCTTATATAGCTTCCCCCTTTATAGCTAGCATAAGTCATACAGTAGCTTATATAGCTTCCCTCTTTATAGCTAGCATAAGTCATACAGTAGCTTATATAGCGTCCCTCTTTATAGCTAGCATAAGTCATACAGTAGCTTATATAGCTTCCCTCTTTATAGCTAGCATAAGTCATACAGTAGCTTATATAGCTTCCCTCTTTATAGCTAGCATAAGTCATACAGTAGCTTATATAGCTTCCCTCTTTATAGCTAGCATAAGTCATACAGTAGCTTATATAGCTTCCCCCTTTATAGCTAGCATAAGTCATACAGTAGCTTATATAGCTTCCCCCTTTATAGCTAGCATAAGTCATACAGTAGCTTATATAGCTTCCCTCTTTATAGCTAGCATAAGTCATACAGTAGCTTATATAGCTTCCCTCTTTATAGCTAGCATAAGTCATACAGTAGCTTATATAGCTTCCCTCTTTATAGCTAGCATAAGTCATACAGTAGCTTATATAGCTTCCCCCTTTATAGCTAGCATAAGTCATACAGTAGCTTATATAGCTTCCCTCTTTATAGCTAGCATAAGTCATACAGTAGCTTATATAGCTTCCCTCTTTATAGCTAGCATAAGTCATACAGTAGCTTATATAGCTTCCCCCTTTATAGCTAGCATAAGTCATACAGTAGCTTATATAGCTTCCCCCTTTATAGCTAGCATAAGTCATACAGTAGCTTATATAGCTTCCCCCTTTATAGCTAGCATAAGTCATACAGTAGCTTATATAGCTTCCCCCTTTATAGCTAGCATAAGTCATACAGTAGCTTATATAGCTTCCCCCTTTATAGCTAGCATAAGTCATACAGTAGCTTATATAGCTTCCCTCTTTATAGCTAGCATAAGTCATACAGTAGCTTATATAGCTTCCCCCTTTATAGCTAGCATAAGTCATACAGTAGCTTATATAGCTTCCCCCTTTATAGCTAGCATAAGTCATACAGTAGCTTATATAGCTTCCCCCTTTATAGCTAGCATAAGTCATACAGTAGCTTAATAAATAATGATTCTTTACTAGGCAACACAATCACATTTGGCAACCTTGTCATTTTCAACTTTACTGATCAAACGTCGCAAGACCAACATTATCAATTATACAGGAAAGATAAATGATGGTCAGTTTCACCGTTCATGGCCACTTAATTGTTTAACTTAATATTAATATTAATATTCAAATTGTATCAGAATATTCAATACATACGTTTAGAAAAAGTCACAAAGGGATAGCTATATAGATTCCATGACAGCAGACGTATTGAATTTATTTTTGACAAAGGTCATTGACAGCTGTGATGTTCCTAGTGTTGTATTTGAACAACTTTATAGGCTACTGTAGCTACCTTGCAAAAGGCACATTTGTAAAATTATGTTAGCTTGATAATCTACTGAAATACACACCATTAGTAGGTCTATCATGTAGGCTACAATAACTCATTAAAAACAAGTATGGTAATCCATTAAAAAATATGACTAAAATCTTTATTTATTTGTAATTCAGGTTAAAGGGAAAATGACAGAATCCAGGCATATGTGTTTTTATTTGCCAGTATGCATGTATGTTTGTGTATATGTATCTTTCTTGTTAGATTTAATTATTTTATGGTTCATAAATTTATATGCATTGTCATTATCAGTTACTCCTAACAAACACAGTACAAAAAAAAGATATTTCAACAAAAAACATTTTCAACAAAAATGCCAAGTTACTCACGCATACAAAGCACTGTCTATAATAAAACTAACATATTTTTTGTATATCAATTATTGATATCAAAATTAGGCAAAGCTACAACAAACAAGATTGGCTACCTTACCTCACACAAAATAAACAACCTCTATTCCAAAGCAATGCTACCAAATGTTTTATAAATGATTTCATTCAACTTGGCCCTGTGCTTTTCCATTGTAGGGTGACGGTCAAATTACAAGATTGAATACACTTTAATTTTCAACCACGTACCTCAAATGCAACGTCACAGATTGACCATCAAATTGCAACAACATTACAACATACTATTTTTAACTTTGTGAATTTAATGTTTAAAAAACTTCAAATTCCAACCACCTTACAATGTAAAGTTGACGTTATATACTGGTCATCCATTTGAGATGTCATTCCAATGTTTCATGTCTAACTGAGCTGCAGCAAAGCCATTCTAATGTTTAAAAACCTTTAACTTTCAACCATCACATACCCTCAAACTAACGTCAGGTTAGTAAGATTTTTAATGTTGTTTCAACCATAACACAATATAAAATGCCTAAGGGGAAGAATGAGCAACATATTTTTATCACTTTTTCACAGTCACAATTCTGACCAGTAAGTAAGTCTGGCCTTTAAAATATCAACACATGTACATGTCAATCCCACACGTGTACACACTTAGTCATGTGAAGTAGAAAAATATTGCAATCATAGATGTGCTTTCAGCTGATTCTGGAGCTGGAACAGATCATGTTCTTAGTTTAGCCTGTGCTAAAAATGTTTTGCACATGCTAAAGGTCTTAGTAAATCAGGCCCTCTGGGTTCCTTCTGTATCCTGTGCTTTTGCTATGCTTTCTGTGTTCACCCTCTCTGCAGAGTCTGCGTGCGATAACCCAAGGTGTATATCAGGATTATCTCTCTCTCTCTCTCTCTCTCGCTCTCTCTCTCTCTCTCTCTCTCTCTCTCTCTCTCTCTCTCTCTCTCTCTCTCTCTCTCTCTCTCTCTCTCTTTCTCTCTCTCTCGCTGTTGTGTTGCCGTTATTCTAACCTGCTTCTACGCAGTGATACAAATGCATTTAAAGTCTATTTCTGGGGCCTCAATGTTCTAAGGGGAATCCTGCAGTTTGATACATCCTGGTTCTGGATTGGATGCAGCTTTGGCACCATACAAACTGAGCCTTTAAGCTATTTCCCAACTTCTTCGGTTTGTGAGATACAGAGGTAATTATGCTCTGAACTGAAAGGCTTAGTGGTATTCTGTGCTGGCCGTCTGAAAGGGGACGATGAGCTACTGTCTGGCCCGCAGCACCAGATTTTCCTGGTACCCTTGGGCAAGGTGCTTAACCAGAATTGCTTCAATGGGTTTACTATGTAAAAATGGATAAGAGCGTCTGCTAAATGCCTGTAAGGTAATGAGGGTCTGTGTGTAAGTGTAATCGGGCTGTAGTTTCATTGTCTCACTGTGACAGAGAGGAGGCAGAACACAGGTGAAAAAATAAAAATAAAAACAAATGGGGAGGCCATGGAACAAATGGAAAACTGTGTGTGTGTGTGTGTGTGTGTGTGTGTGTGTGTGTGTGTGTGCATGTGTGCATGTGTGAATTAATCACTGGTCACTAATTATGTTAAATGTGTGATACCATTAAATGTTCCCCCTGGAAGTAAGGTTGATCTAAGCTCATGTGTGTTTTTCCTTTTTACTTCCAACTGTGTAACCTGTCAGAATGCCATCTGAAACTGAGAAGAATTAGCAATGAGCAATCAACAATGCAGTTATAGAGTGCTCTATCCATGGTGCTGATTTCCAGCCCTTAGTGTGCTCTATCCATGGTGCTGATTTCCAGCCCTTAGTGTGCTCTATCCATGGTGCTGATTTCCAACCCTTAGTGTGCTCTATCCATGGTGCTGATTTCCAGCCCTTAGTGTGCTCTATCCATGGTGCTGATTTCCAGCCCTTAGTGTGCTCTATCCATGGTGCTGATTTCCAGCCCTTAGTGTGCTCTATCCATGGTGCTGATCTCCAGCCCTTAGCATGCTCTATCCATGGTGCTGAATTGCAGCCTTTAGCATGCTCTGTCCATGGTGCTAAGTTCCAGCCTTTAGCATGATCTGTCCATGGTGCTAATTTCCAACCCTTAGCATGCTCTATCCATGGTGCTGATTTCCATCCTTAGCATACTCTGTCCATGGTTCTGATTTTCAGCCGTAAGCATGCTCTATCCATGGCGTTGATACTCTGCCTGGACCTGCTAGGTCTGCAGTACTGAATTTTTTTTTATGGCAGTGTTTCCTGTCTGTGTTCTGATGGGATTCAGCAAGCTGGGTTGGGTTGACCGTTGTTCTGAGGTCGAAAAGTACTCAGCTTTCGCTACCAACATGACCATTGTAATCACTTTGCTGTTGAATTTTATTTTCTGTTCCCTTTTAAGGATTATAAACTGAAACAATTTTTTGTTCCTAGAAATCTAATAAGAGGTTGATTGCTTTTCCTAATTATCCTGTTTATTTCTCCTGCAGGTCCTTTTGTGGTATTGATGTAATTAATTTCTAAGATAACTTGTCCTCCGCTCAGATTAGAAATGGCACACGATAACAGAATGTTGACGGAAATAAAAGCTAATTAGTCCAACTGGAGAGGTGACGTGTGGAAGCCATGGTGGCGTCACTGTTCTCAATGCATCTATTGTGTTGAACTTGAACCTGCTGCTGGAGGGGTGGGGGGTGGGAGGGGGGGGGTATTAAGGTATGAAGTGACTCATTTTTCTTCTCAAACTTCTATTTAAGAAGTTACCACCAGTCTGCAGTGCTTTAATCATCAAGAAATGATGTCCAATGTCAGGGCAGGGAACAGGGGGAACAGGGGCTTTTTGCTCTATAATAGCTTTGCTAGTAACAACTCAAGAAGAAAGACTTTTGTCATTGTATCGTTATTTGAAATATTTCAGAATGATACCTGTGGAAAAAAAAAACAATTACCTTTTTTTTTTGCGGAGGCTGTGTAGTTATTATTTGAATGGTATATGAAACCTGGCCTATGCGGAAAACCCAAATAGATTTGCTTTAAAGAAATGATGAAATGTCAGACGATTCAGCAATCGGGGGGGGGGGGGGGGGGGATTGCGAGAAGAAGGTAGCTGAAAGGGCTTCTCTCAGTGCACTATAAATCTTTGCTGAGTGTTGGTAATATGTGGCTCGTTCCCTTCTCTCTCTCTCTCTCTCTCTCTCTCTCTCTCTCTCTCTCACTATCTCTCTCTCTCTCTCGCTCTCTCTCTCTCACTATCTCTCTCTCTCTCTCTCTCTCACTATCTCTCTCTCTCTCTCTCTCTCTCTCTCTCTCTCACTCTCTGCAGATTTGATGTGCATTAGCGCAGGTATGGGGACAAAACAGAGACCTCGGCTGCTCCGCTCTCTGTGTTATCTGCCTTTTTATATGCCGCTAGTGTCCAATGAGCAAAGCCCATCAGCTGTACTTTGGTTTAACGGAGCTAATTTCACTCACAGTGTAGAAAGCCCTTGTTGGACAAAGCTCCGCCTGTGTTTCCATGGTTTTGACCCCTACCTTAGAAGCACCAGCCTACAAATACCACGATCAACCAGCGAGAGAAGTTGGGGAAAGAGACTGAGATAAAGGCGTTTTTACCGCTTATCCTGCTAACACGGAATTCTAGATAATAGTATAAGAAGGGATGGGAATCAGTAAAACCAAGAACATAATCATGAACACTGACTGGACAGTGATGGAAAAGTGAGTTTAACTTGAGTGAGTTGCACTATCCCTTGATGACACTTGGGGGGTTGTGGGTAGTCTGTGAGCTGCTCTCTGGCAGCCTGTCATGAGACCACTGTCCGTTCAGTTCATCTGACTGATTGTTCAGTTTTTACCCATCATTTTTTCACATTATTCAAAATATACAGTTCAGTTGGTTTACATTGGGCGGAGCTTATTTGTGGCAATATATAAAATGCACTTTTATTACTCCTGTACACACACACACACACACACACTCACACTTAACGGCCACTTTATTAGGTACACCGGCTCGTTAGCGTAAATAGCCTGCTCTTTAGCGAACCCTGTGGATGCAAACTCAATACATACAGTATGCAGACATGGTGATGAGTGTTGTTCTTATTGTTTGCTTAGTTGTTTTTCACCAAAATATGAGAAAAATGCCACGTGATCTAAGCGACTTTGATCATGGTATGATTGTTGGTGCCAGACGTGGTGTTTCCAGCATCTCAGAAACAGCTTCTGGGGATTTTTACACACTACACCCTCTAGAGTTTACAGAGAATGATGCGATCAACAGAAAACATCCAGTGAGTGGCAGTTCTGTTTGTGAAAACACCTCACGTTAATGAGAGAGGTCAGAGGAGAATGGGCAGCACACACACACACACACACACACACACACACACACACACACACACACACACTCACCATCCTAGCCAACAGAAAGGCCCTTAGTACACTAACAACAGAGAGCATTATGTTATAATGAGTTATTAATGCATAAAGCGGCAAGTCCTTTTTGCAGAAGAAGACCCTTGGAGTACAAAAAAGCATAACTGTGGCTATGGCTATGTTTCCAATGTGTGTTTTCATGCCTAATAGCTGATTTTTTTATAGGGTTATTGGTTTTATATTTGTGATTTGTAACTAGGCTAGAGATTGATTCCTAGAAATTATCTGAGGAAAAAAAACCTTGGATTTGATTTGGATTTTCAACCTATCCGTGACATGCCACCTCCCAACACAGCAACTGTTTTTGGAGCGCTGCCGGGAGAGTTCAGAAAGTCAGGTGGCATATGTCCTTTGGCGGGAGAGCGACTCTTTGGGCTGGAAAATCATTGGGCGGCGTGTTGCTAACGGAGGAGGTATAATTGTCTGTCTCCCGTTGAGCCCTCCCTCTCCCAGAGCAACGGTATCGACGGGACTGTCTCATCCTTCTTCGAGGTGTATTAACAGCTCCTAACAAACAACTCCTCCAACAAATGAATTTTTAAGTTGAGGGAATGAAGGAGACTCTTGCAGTAAGTTGATCACGATAATGGATCCAGGGAGCAAAGCCCAAAGGCCACATCGATCAGGGGCTTTTAGAGAGAGTCAGTAACTGTCCAGGAGTGAAGGAAGAGGGCAACAGAGAGGGAAAGAAAGGAAGAGATGGAGGGGAAGTGAAATGAAAGATGCAGACCAAGGAAGTGTATAAGGGATCAGAGACTCTTTTTAACATTATTTTTCCATATTTTTCTCTCTGCATATGGAAATAATAAACAACCCCTCTGGGGCTCTATCTTGGCGATCTTGGCGCATGGTCTAAACGCATGGCGTAAAGGGCATTTAGGGCGTGTGCAAGTTCAATTTTGCGCGCTAAGCACAGCGCAATGTGCAAATGGGCTGAACTTAGTCTCTTAATTAATTATAGGTGTGTCTTGGGCGTAACATGCAATAAACCAATTAAAATGTAATATCCCATTTCTTTTAAAAGTGTGCTTTTCCACCTTGACGGATTGCTTATATGATAGCGAAACAGACATGCTCGTGCGTGTGTAGTGCGAGCAAGGAATAGGCTATATGGATCAATAGTATGATCAATATGATTCGGACTAACCATTATGAAGCGTTTTGATATCGACAATAATCATTTTTGGCTTCAGAGTTTAACACTGGCATGGGTTCCCGGTAATTCTCGACAGTGCTGTTATTTTAGAAAATAGGTTATATTCAGTAAAATTTTGTTAAAAGCACCTGCAACAACTGAGAATAAGCTACCAGAATATACCTTCAGTCTCACCTTAGACAACGCCAAATTAGCCTGCTTGTTTAACAACTTTTGTTTCATTATACAATGAAGCATTGTCAAACATCAATTCCATGATTAATAACATAAATACCGTTATTTTGCGTTAATGACAACACTAAATACATTAAAGCTGTCAGGTAGGGAACCCATAGATTCACGCATATTGTTCCTTGTTTTATAATGTCCTGCTTATAGAAATGAGACCAACCTGTTTTACTGGTAGCATAGTGCTTTAAACCAAGTCAACTTTCTCAGGAAGACCGTGAAAAATGTGATTTACAGCAGGGGAAACAGACCTGGTCCTGCATGAAGTTAAAGCGCACATGCAGGGAATAGCATTACAATTAATTGGGAATGTATTCTGTAATGTGCTTCGAATTTGTTTTCATTTCTAATTAGACTCTTCGTTTTTTTTTAAATAGTAAAGGTAAAATCTGCTGGGTTTTAATAAGCTGAGTATGGAAAGCTGGTCACTGTAATTTAAAAAATATGAAGGACGAAGAATAAGGTTCAAATCAGTTAGCATGGTGAAATTTTTATTAAATCTCCATCTCCGTAGGCTATCGAAAAAACCTTATGCACAGCGAATCCTGGGGACTGTAGTCTAGGCTTTTTGAAAAACAATAAAATATTCACTGGACAAGGTTTTGAACTTTTTTCAGTCAAAACCATTTTATTTACTTACAAGCTGTAGGGCTAGATGAAGACAGCTGTACTCAAATGCCGTCTATTGCAGTGCACAAGTTTTTCATTGAATGACAATTCATGCATTAGGTGTAAATAACTATTTGCGCATTAGGCTTGATATAGGTGTTATCAGCAATGTGTTTAAAGAATAGCCATTGTCCCGTAAAAGAAAATTGTCCCCCCAGAAGATTAAATTGTCAAATATAAGCTAAGTCATAGCTTGATCCAGGATAATTTCATATAGTCTATACATGTAACCTTACACGTACCATCGCACATTGCCTGGATGTTGATGGAGCGGGCTGAAAGCAATTTCATGTGGCATTCCCCTTCGCTGAGGGACAGGTATGAGGTTTTTGACCTATGGACCCTTATATTATCATGCATTTTTTGATATAGCCTACACAATAATAATAATAATATTTCACATTGCAATCTTGATATTTTTTGTCAAGCTTGTGCACGCACCTGTGTGTAACAGACAGAAAGGTGTACCCGTGTTCTACACACGCCTATGTAGATGCACTTATATACACCTTAAAAATAACATTTAAACAACTGCAACATGACTTTAGACCAGGGGCTCATTTCATGAAAGCAATTTGCGAGGATTTCCACACGCAGATCGCAATTCTTTGTCAAAGCGCGTTTCACGAAAATGTATCGCTCGCAAATTGCAAATAAAAGTGTGACGACTACAGGCCACTCGCACATACAATTCTTTCCTCACAAACATGGTGTTTACTTTGATTGTGCGGAGATGAAGGCACGCTCCAGAATTAATATTTTTTGTGATCGCTTCCACCATTTAGATAACTATGGAGATTAGTTGCTAGAAGAATATCACATACAAAAATGTAGTAGCCTACATAAAAGTTTATTTTTTAAAGTATACTAAAGTACATGAAGGTACACACACTCTAAAACACACTGCACACTCACCATTCTAACACAAACATACACACACTTGAACACACACACACACACACTCCTCACCATCCTAACACATACACACACACACACACACACACACACACACACACACTCTAACACACAGTACTCATCACCACCCTAACACACAGCACACACACTAACACACAGCACTCCTCACCATCCTAACACACACACACACACACACACAAACACTAACACACAGCACTCTTCACCAACCTAACACACACACAGACACACACACACACACACACACTCACACACACACTCCTGTCACACCCCTTTGTCACAGGAACCACAATAGCACCTGTATCAGTCAGGTTTTACACCATTGAAGGAATACAGACAGGACTCGGGGTGGGTAATATATCAAAATCTTTTTTCTTTTTTTAAGTTGTTTGGGCAGCCTGCATTACATATCACAACATGTGTTCATATAATTAATAAACAAAGGTTTTTGATAGTTTTTTTTGAAGAGTTTTAAAAACTCTTATATTTGATGTTTTGTCAGTATTTCACAGTTCTCAGAATATATTGAGAAACTCATGCTGTGGCACTTAGCAGAAAGTCACCGTAGGTGACAAAGACATAATGGCGGCAAGTACTGTGTCATTTTAAAGCATTTCTACTTCAATATATTGGAAAAATCCACTACCACTGGGTGAAATGTCATTAAAGATAATTGAGGTTTTTCAAAACAAGCATCACTGGTTTTCATGCTAGCTGGTTAACAATCCTACCTGGAGTAGTTTTTCATAAAACGTTGAGGTATGATGTCCATGATTAATTTGAAAACCTGCATCCTGGCTGACATTGCACCTCTGACAGCATACAATCATCATAACGCACAGATAGGACAAGTACAAGTTGATACAGAAAGTATACTGAGTGAATCTAACAGGAAGAAAAACACTCCTGTTACCTGGCGTGAGGCTGAAAATGATCTGGCACCTGACCAGATAGAGTGAGAGAGAGCCACAGGGCTGTTGTCTGGAGACAAAACGAGCAGTGCCCAGCACACCATCATTCACGCAGGCTAGGCTGCAGCAATGGGGAAGGTGGTTGCCAGAGCCACATAGAGATTCCTTAGCACAAGACTCGACGTATCGTATCCACCCTCCTGACATGCTGAATTATCCCCATTCCACATCATTCAGGCACAGCGGGCTGGCACCTGGCCACCCGCCATGAAGTTCTGTCCTGGCACGTACATAATCATTCTCATATAAGCAAGCAGGGTAACAGGTGCTGAAGAGCACTGCCTTGGAACAAGGCACACTGGAAAAAAATCAAAAAATCAAAAAAATGTTATGATCGAAGACTGATTCCATTTCGTCCAAAAGTGTCTTTGTAGTATTTAAAATCGGAAACTTCCCCCTGATTAATGGAGTAGTCCAGTCAAGCGCGGATCTGGTGAGTAGTGAAAGTATGAACGCTACCTCAGACTCTTGATTATTTAACAGCGACGATTGGGCTTTACAAATTTTTTTACATTGAGCAAAGAACCCTCGGCACTTGCCCGGTCTACCGTCATAGCGAAGGGGGAGCTGCAATTTGGGTTCCCTGCCCATCTGAGCAACAGGGACCGGGGGAGCGATAGCCTGAGCGGCAGGTAGGGGTGCTTGGTGTGCAACTGTGAGTAAGTGCATGCTCTCCGCCAACTCCTGGAGCCAACCCTCTTGAATCTTCATTTGGGTATTCAGCTGGGTAACCCTTCTGGGTTTCTATCCCTCGGCTGATCTCCCTTGGAAGACCTCACTGATTCATCCATGATATGGCTTTTTTGTACTGTAATGGATTTTAGTAGCGGATAATCAAACGCGAAGGTAGGGGGATCAGAACAAGTCACTCATGCCAGTGAGGACCAATAAAGTAAGTACGACTAAAAATGCAAAGAAAGAAAAGACAGGAAACAAATTCCTTATAGCTAAACAGCCAAACGAAAATCAACCCACGAAAATAGGGCGAACTAAAATATACGAGTGAAACACAAACTAAATCTCCCAAGCTCAACACTGGAGCCAAACCGGGAAATTTAGCAAAGAAAAGAACACCTTCAGCACATAATCTAAGACGGCCGGAAGAGTGTAAAAAAAAAAAAAAACTGTCTTAGAGAGAACAGCAAAAGACAAAATAAATAGCGCAGAAACGCTAACAGGAGGAACAATACCTATACCTAAAAATAACGCTAAATAGCAAGTCCCTCATGAACATAAACAACGTTTAATATCACAAGGTCGCTAGTACCTGGCTATACCTGGCTCAATGCAATGTAGAATTACAAAGAAGCACCAGGGAAGCGGAAGTGAGGAACTTAAATACCCCGCAGGTAGAGGCACAGGTGAAAAAAATAACGAGTGAGGGAAAGCAAAACCTCGGAACGGAATGTGGAAAAAATCCCATAGATTCTCAATCGGGAAACCAGGATGAGAACCACAACGGAAAAGAAAACAATGACCCACAAACCATGACACCTACATAATGCAGCAAGGAGTTTCAGCCTTGCAATAAATGCACCAAACAAAATACAAAAATAAAAAGCTTGGGCGACTTTTCCCAAAATAAAAACTAGATGGGAAAACTGAAATACCAATAACAATTTGGCTTTGCCCATATATACAGTTGCCTATATATACAGTATATATATATTTATATATATATATATGCACATACAGAAGAATATGAGTTGTGATCTGGCACATAAGATTAGCACCGGCACAATCATTTCAGGGCCGGCAATAGCCTCCAGTATTTTAATTAATTGTTATAAATTAATTCATGCTCAACATCAATTACATATTTGCTTAACAGTGCTGATGTGAATATGAAAGAGTTAATCAATACTCTCGTAAAAAGCCGTAGGTGGGGAGAAATAATTCAAATTATTTGCAATATTTTTTGTTTTTTGTGCCCACTAAGGGGCCCAGTGCATTGTCCTTTATTCTCGTAGTGGGGGGGACAGTGGACTACCCAGGGCCCCAAAGTGGGGAGGTGCCCTCAGAAGGCCTGGACTGAAAAGTCTGCATTGGGAAAGGGGCCTCAAAGACTGAATTTGCACGGGGCCCAGCATTTTGTGCTACGCCCCTGTCCCCTGCTACCAGCACACCATATGTGAACACATCGAGACCAAAGCTAAATTTGTGTATTAATTGAGACCAAAGATAAGGCTGTATATCCATAGTTTTTTATGTATAGGGTTCATCTCATCTGTCTAAAAACCCAATTGCTTAAAACTAATTTAACTGACTTTGCTATATATTTTTAGGCACTTCTTGATTTAACTCCATAAAATTGAATAGCTCTTCTTTTTTTATGCAGATTTCAAGGCCATTAAAAATAAGATTAACATTCAGGCTACAAACGTAAAATGTTGAGTGCTCCGACAACACATAAAACATGAAGCTGAGCGTTTTCAAAGGTTTTGGTAAGATAAGCAGCATTAATGAGTGCTCAGCTCCACTCACATGCTTTACAATTATGATGATGATGATGATGATTATTATTATTATTATTATTATTATTATTATTATTATTATTATTTGTAGTAGTAGTCGTACTCGTAGTCGTAGTAGTCATAGTCATTGTCAGAGTTTAAAGGGCCGGTAGTCACATGAGCAAAACGTAGAAGTCTCGATACAGTCCGTTCTAGAGTTTTCCATCTTTGAGCTAAGCTAACATGCTGAAAAGACAAGTTCTGTTGCAGAAATTCAGTGAGAAAGCAATAAAGCAGGTATTGCTAATGAAGTACGTTTGTATGTCAATGGGTGGCCTTACTTGAATTAATCAGTACGGACTAAAACAGTGACTATTGTGGGAATGAGAAAAAGAGAATTTCACGGGTTCACAGAGTCTGTGTATGTAGAACTTACGAGAAGCAGCGGGACGCGAGAAGTGCCGGTACTCAAATGAGCAAAATGTAGAAGTCCCGGTCTTTTCCGGCCCACTTCAAGCACTGCTAGCATTAGAATTATGAAATTTCTATTTTTCAATGTAACAATGGAGAGGCTGAGTTTTAATAAGCCTCTGAAAAAGGCAGAGAGAGCGAGATCAAGCAATTTACAGTAGGATTTTAGCAACCTTTATTTAAATTGGTTTTACTAACAAAATGATGGCTTATATTATAAAGTAATTTGTGTGAGTGTGTAGCAGATGAGATTGAGCAATAGGAATGAACTTTGATCTTGCTGCACACCAAACACTCAAAAACATGTTAGTCCATGATAGGTCTGATATAAAAAACAGACTATTTCAAATAACTAGCTATGTGGAAATGGCTAGCCAAGTGGAAATAGCCAAAAACATATGTAAAATGATTAAAATATTATGGCCTTTGAAAAGTATCTCAATCATTTAGCTATTGAAATATTATAACCCTTTTGAGTTATCTGCCTCATAAGGTTTCAGGGTTTTCTCCAAAACAGACTGTTATGAATTCATAACAACGTAGGAGAAATCTTTCATATCAGACTGCTGAGTTTGTGAAGGCAAGGTAACTGTGTAATGTGCATGTTTATATGTACACTGTTCCAAATTGTGGAGAGAAACATTCCCCAGACACAAACGCTGCACTTGTATATGCTATGATTTTCCCATATCCTGTGCTAGTATCCACATCACTGTAATAAAGTCTGACTCAATGCCTATATGTGTCCAATCTCTGGTTCAGAGGCATTTCTCTTTGAGAGAAAGAGGGATTGATGGGTATTTATTTCTGCAAAAAGAGAGGGAGGGTGAGAGACAAAGACTGCTTTTGACTGTGTCTCCATTAAGTATCTCGGACTTTACGATTGTCCTGCTACTAAGGACCAGAACCTAATGGACCTCAATGAATCAGTAAATTTACTGATGGACCTTTTTTTGATCTAATTAGCTCTTTACTTTGGGGTAATTTACTTATTTGCCATTTAATAGGGAGTTTAGTCAGAGTGTTTTTTTCACAAACCTTCATAATAAAAGCTTCCTTTCTACTGTGTGAGCATCTTTGCCTTTGCATGCTCCTAATCCCCTGAGAAAACAGATTCTGGTTATCAGTTAAATGTTTTTGCCATCGATTGCCATCATTCATGACCGGCCGTACTAAACTACTTGCCTTCTTTAGCCAGAGGTCTCGGCAGACTGATTACAGGTGATCAGGTGAGTAAAGACATTAAGGGCTTGATTTACTATGACCTTTAGTGTATGCAAAACATTTCAGCACATACAAAACCAATAACATGTCCAATGATTGGTCATGGTATTTGTTTTGCACCAATCATTGTTTGTGTTATTAGTGTTGTGGTTTTTCACCGGGTAAAGGCGTGAGTAAATCAGGCCCCATGTTAAGCCTGGTGTAAGACAAGTATGACTGGCGTCTGTATGACGACTTAAAAGCACAGAAAATGTGTTTTATTTCTTTCATAAATGTTCCATTATTTTAACAAATGTCGGTAGTGGCATGTGGCAATTAACGTCATACAACACAAATCTGTTGCAGGATAGAGAGGTCTGGCTTGGTGTCTGGGGCCTAACGATCTTTTGAAAATGTTACTGAGCTGTCCCCTGATCCAGGTCAATATCCATAGCCAGTGGAGGGAGATGACCTCACATCTCATGGTAGTCTGTGCAAGTTTATGATCTATAGACATATTTATTTTATTGAATATTAAATACATCATCTCTGTTTAAAGTCAGTGCATTTATATGATGAGTTTATCCCATGCTTGCAGGCAAAATGTGATTGTATAACAGTTATACTTACCAGGACTTTTGTGAACGGGCTACAACAATAATAGGCATCATCTGCTTGAGCTGAGCAAGAGTTTCTTTTAAAAGCAGAGGATAGTTTCTGTTCCTAAGATGGAACTCGCTCCTAGGAATTCCCTCTCGCGCTCCTTATTAAAATGATATACTATCTTGGCGCATCAGTGCACCACTGAACAGTTCTCTAGCTGCACATAGGTGAACGGCTGTGGTGGGGACACCCAGCAAGAAAAAAATAATGATGTGGAATTATGTGTCTGGGGAATGACTGTGCCTAACTGCACAGAATGGGACAGCGAGACACTGAGAGAGAAGACAAAACCTAGCAGAACTATAAAGAGAGGGTTGCGGGACGGTGGGGGGTTGAGGTGAATTACTTGAAAAGCATTAAATTAGTAAATAAAAGACAACTTTCACTTTGCTTTAATCCTATATGTTCTGCTTTGGGCTCCTCAGGGGGAGCTCACTTTGGAGTGAGCACACCAGAAAAAAGGCAGCCTGCCATGGGACGAACAAAAGCAAGACCCACCATTTCACTGGGTCCCTTCCTCTCCATTCGACTCCTCTCCCCTCCACTCATACCACCTCTCATCACCTCCTCTCTCCCCTCCTTCTGTCCCCTCCTTGCTCCTCCATTCCTCTCCTCTTGTGGGAATCCTTCTCATTAAGACATCTTTACTCCAGCTCAAAAAATAGCCTACTTTTTTGTAATTGTGAATGGTAAATGGTAAATGGACTGCACTTATATAGCGCCTTTATCCAAAGCGCTTTACAACGGCCTCTCACTTACCCGTTCACACACACACATTCACACACCAATGGCAGCAGCTGCCATGCAAGGCGCTAGCCTGCTCATTGGGAGTAATTTGGGGTTCAGTGTCTTGCCCAAGGACACTTCGACATGTGGACAGGAGGAGCCGGGGATCGAACCGCCAACCCTGCGATCAGCGGACGCCCCGCTCTACTTCCTGAGCCACTAGCCGCATGAATGAGCCATTCCCCTTTTTTCTTGCTTTTCCCCGTTCCTCTTCCTCTTCCTCACTCAGCATCGTCAGCCATGCTTGACTTATGAACCATACAGGCGCCCCTGTCCAAATAGAGGGCGATACAAAAAACAAAACTGCATTTTGCCACTAGCTGCATGGTGACAGCTGGATAATGACATCAAAACATCTACATTTCACCCAGAGCAGCGTTCATTAATCACATTAAAAAAAAAACATCTACATTTCCCTCTCACTGAGATTCATTAATGACATTAGAATAACAACAAAAAAAAAGATATTTAATTTCACATTCAGATGACTATATAAAGACCCCAAGGCTATAAAGATGCATTAATGTCATCAGGTGACGCATTACACAAAGATTACGACCCCCGGGCAAACGTTAATGTGCTTATTGCAGAGACGTGTGTGCTGTTGCTCGTGGATTTGACAGCTAATCCTAGTCATGTGCGATCTCACGAGGAGCTAAGTAACACATTGCGTGTGGAGCGGGGAGGCCAGGCATGATGAGGAGATGGCACATGTGGAGTTTACACTTTCAGGAAATTAATTTCCCTTTTCCTGGTGAAAGCTAAGATGCTTCTAGCTGATGAGAGCAGAATATATATTCATATATGGTGATGCTTCGGCATAATGGTTAAGAAACTGGCCTTGTTCTAGGTAGGACACTGCCGCTGAACCCTTGAGCAAGGTACTTAACCTGAATCGCTTCAGTATATATCCAGCTGTATAAATGGATAATATGTAAAAAAAAAAAAACACAAAAAAGTTGTGTAAGTCGCTCTGGATAAGAGCGTCTGCTAAATGTCTGTAATGTAATGTCTCTAAGTGCAAGCTTCAGTGTATAGTGCTACAGTGGTATTCCTGTCTGGTGAGAGCAGCCTGGGGATGCACAGCAAACAATGGTGAAGTAAATTTAACACCCTAGCGTGTTTATATGAGGCAACGCTCTTGTATAAAGACCCTAGGGCAGGGGTGTCAAACTCCAGTCCTGGAGGGCCATAGTGTCTGCAGGTATTATGCGATTTTTTCAATCAGCAGCCAATTAAGGCCTTGAGAACAAGGTGTGTGGACTCTTAGCCAATCAATGACTTAAATTAATCACTCATGCTGAAACACACTGAAAACCAGCAGACACTGTTGCCCTCCAGGACTGGAGTTTGACACCCCTGCCCTAGGGTGTTAAATGTACACCAGCAGTGTTAGATTTACACTGGCATTTTTTTGCTGCACGTGATGCACTGCATGTGTCTGACTACTAAGACCTGACTGAATCTTTGTGGTTTTCAGCCCCCACACTTTAACGTGCATCTCCAAATCAGCCTCCGGCAAGGGTCAATATACAGGTCTGGCATTAACAAAATGTCTTACTGGCAGATGTAAAAGAAACTACTTCAATAATCACATCCAAATTGCAACCTAAAACACATTATAAACGGCACGTATTTTCATTAAAAAAATGCACAAATACACTCCAGCCTACAGGGATTCTAATTAGGTTATTTTGATCACGTGGCTGTTTCACTTCTGAAGATGGCATTTTTTAGCTTTTGAAAGTCATCAAAACAAGCCTTTCCTAGAATTGCACTTGGTCATGCCCAGGTGTTTCCTCAAAGAGGAACTCTCAGCTATAAACCCTCTGGGTCCTTTATCCCGAAGCAGCCTGACTGAGTTAGTTAGCTGGATGACGGCATTGAGTAAAACCCGGAAAAGCTATTTTTACTTGAGTCCATGTTTCAGATTTGGGTGGGTTCCGGGTTTTACTCAGCGCAGTTATCCGGCTAACTCAGGAATCAGGCTCTGTTCTACAGGGGTGTTTAATACAAAGCAGGGTCACTGAGTTAGCTGGATAACTACAGTGAGTAAAACCTGGAACCATCCCAAATCTAGAAAATGGACTGAAGTAAAAGGAGCTATTCCAGGTTTTATTCAATGCAGTTATCCAGCTAACTTAGTAATCCTACTTCGTAATATACCCCCCCTTATGCAAAGGGATAGAAGTGGGCAAAGTCTCTTTCTGGGAAATCTCCCTCTCAATACCCATTTCCCACCAGCGCTGACAAAATGCCTGTTGTATTATGCTAAATGAATAAATGTGCCGGTGGGCCAAGAAAACTTTGAAATGAAAGTGATTCGGTTCTCCGAGCAGCATTGAGAGAATGGAACCCCAGCGTAAGTATTCAAAATAAATCTGCCCCTCCGCAGTCAATGGGTTTTCCTGTCGCGCCTTTTTGATTATACCGAGTCATTTTGGCTGAGTGCCTTAAAGCTGTAACACAAGAAAATAGCCTGCCGCTACTCTCAAGACACACAGACAGAGCAAATATACAACCCTTTCTTACAAGAAAATCACAATGACCCGGATATGCTCCATGTCCCGAGACACACACTCCGATGCTCTGACTCATCTCAAAACACATGTTCCTCTCGGGCAGTTATTTTGAACGACTAGAGGATCGCTGAGTAAACTGTATTTTGTTGTAGAACTTAAAAAAAACTATCTATCACTCTTTCACCTATGGACTGATCGATATGTCTGTCCTTCCATTAGTCATGTCTATCTGTTGGACTTTCAGGTGTGTGATTCATGTGTGCATTTGTTTGTCACTGGGGTACAGCACATATGTACCAGCCAGTGCATTTTGTATCCAGTCTGCTCAATGGAAATAAGAGCCCGGATCATGGAAAAGAAGAAACAGTTGTTAAGGATACTCATTGTGCTTGGTAAATGCATTTCTGATTGCCCCCCTTCAAGCTGAGAGCGCAGTAATTAGAAAATTATCAATTTTTCTTGATGAGAATTATTCATATCGCAGAATTCATACCTTATTTATGCCGTAATGATTATTGAATTTCAAAACTGATTAACTTAATAACGTCATGGATTTCATCAAAATTATTTATTGAATTATGTATGTGCTACATATGTGCCACCATAATTATTTGCAACCCTGGAAAATATGAGTAAGAAAGGCTATAAAAATGTCTTCAGCATGACCTTACACTCAAAATATGAGAAACAAAGGTGTCACACAGGTCACAACACCTGAGCCATTAGTCTTCCATCAGCATAGGGAAGATCATCGGACAAAACACAAATTAAATGAGACAAAAGGTTGTTGACCTTCATAAGTCACTCAATGCGTATAGACAAATAGCTTCATGTCTGAAACTACCTATGTCCACCATTAGGGAAATTATTAAGATTTTTCAAGCATCTGAAGCTATGAGGAACCTGCCTGGAAAAGGACGCAAGTGTAGTTTTCCCCCACACACAGTGAGGAGGAGGAGAAGGAGGAGGAGGAGGAGGAGGAGGAGGATGGTTCGAAAGGCAAACATTTCTGAGGATCACAGTCTGAGAATTGCAGAAGTTGGTTGCATCCTGGGGTCACTAAGTCTCCAAAAAGTACAATTATACATCACCTCTATCCCAAAAATATATTTAGAAGGCTTGTCAGATGAAAGCCTCCGCTGACTCAATGTAAACACCTGGGGCCACGTGTATAAAACTCAGAGAAAAAAAATGTGTAAAAGAACACTCAGGGTGAAAGTTGCAAATCTGCTTAAAAAACGTTTAGCATTTTCTACCTCTGCCTTTCGGTCACGGTGTCGCTATATCACACGAAGCCCAAACATTGCGTACGTATGGTGTCCATTGTGTGCAGAGGTATGCAGATTCTCACAGCACGTGTTATATTATACATCTGAATTTCTGCATGGAAACTCGCTTATGCGGCTTTCTGAGTGCATTTTTTCTGCTCAGCACTGTTTATACATGTTGCCCCTGGAGTTTGCTAAATGTTACTGGAATTCAGACTGGAATCAGGTGCTATGGTCAAACAAGAGGAAATAAATCTGTGGGGTGAACTGAAGAAGAGAGTCATTCTGTGGTCATTCTCCACAAGTGAAGACCAAGTACTCTGATGGATGTGTAGAGATTCTGTGCGGGGGAATGGTCTCAAGGCCCTTGCTATGTGTTCTCCAACCACATCAAACATTACAGGAGAAGACTCAGTGCTGTTATCTTGGCAAAGGGAAGTGCACAAAGTACTAAATACAGGAAAGCCAATAACTGTGACACACATCTTCTTTAAAATAAAATGATTTTGCATTGAATAATTGTTTTTCCTCTGAAGAATGGTATCACAATTAAGCTGTATAATTTGCTTATTTTTTATGAGCATAGAATGCATTTTATAAACAATAAACTGAATTTAATCCTGTACTTTTTGCTCATATTAATTGAGGTTGCCAATAATTCTGCTGGGCACTGTGTATATTCCACTTTGTATGTATACCTGTACTGTAGTGTTACCAGTACTTTTATCTGTACTGGGTTAATGCAATATCTGATGTGGGAAAAAAGTGTTTATTATATAAACTCAGTAAGTATGCTGCATTCAAATAATCAAAATCAGAATGGCATTAATATATTTGTACATGGTTTTATTTAACAGGATATTAAAAAAAAACATTATATTGTCTATGTCCTGTTTACAAACACTACAGCACTCAAGCACTCTAGCAATTATATGAAAGCTAGGTTTAAATAAATGGGCCTTCTGTGTCATGTATTGCTTTCAGTAACGCAGTAAATAATGATCAGGGCACTTTAGCGTAGGCCTTCCACAAAGGGATCCTTTAGTCGACATATAAAGTTTCCTTTGGTTCTTCATTTAAAACAACCAGCACTCTGACTATTAATGTTTTTGGGAAGATTGAGTTCAGTTTATATATTTTTTCACCTATGTTTAATTACCAGTAAAGCAGTCTGAACCGCAATATAGCTCACTATACATACTTAAGTGAATCCTGTTAATTTAAGTGACACACACACACACAAGCGCATGTACGTACGCATGCACACACACGCATGTTCTCAGTGTGACGTTGTTTTTCCTCTTCTTCTGTGCTTTAAAGAAACACAAACAGCCACACAAACGTATGGCACATGAAGGAAAACATCCTTTCACAAACGCGGTCATGGGGACCCTTGTGTCTGCCGGTCCCTGTTTCAAATGGATTGCCGTTTCTGGAGGTTAATGAGCTGTTAATTGTATGGTTGGAATTGAACATTTTATCCCTTATGATCTGTTCTCAAAGGCCACATTAGAAAATAATATTGATATGCATGCCATGAAGAATCAATATACCGTGTTTATGTAGGAATCTGTGAATTAATCAGGGCAATTTTTTAAATACCTGATGGATTTATATCCCCTGGGTTTATTTAATAATTTAGACACACACACACACACACACACACACACACCAGCAGACCAGCAGAAAAAGGTCTCCAAGTTGCTAAAGTTCGATTTATTTATTTGATTTCTGTCGGACCACTACAATAATGATTGTGGCGCCAGGAAGGGAGTTGGAGTGCTGTCCACCAGGGGGCAGCACTGGCTCTACTCACAGGTATGGTAGCAGGTGTCATTTATTGTAATCTTCAGTGGGCTTGATAAAAGGAGCCTGGTAATCAGGCCTAAAGAGGACTGTTTTTGGACTCTTATTTTTATTTAGGCTTTTCTTTTGTGGTTTTTCTTTGTTCTTTTTTTTCCTGCCTGTTTCGACGTTTTGGTTGCCAGATTGGCCTTTTGTTGATTTAAAAGAATTTCTGTTACTTTCAGTTTTTACCAAAGTAAAAGGCAGCAAGGCCATTATGTTGTTTCTGTCTGTTCGCCACATGACGCAGCCGTCATACCCAGCCGTGCATCACGATATATCAATAACTTTCTCCGCTCAACTGCTGTCATACAAGGCCCTGTTTTAGAGCTGAGATCGCTCAATACACCTGCAAAAAGTGGGGCACACATTTTCTAAATTAAAATGAATGAAATACAATGCGAGGAGCAGTATAGCACAGGATAGACTGAATGGACCAGCTATAACTGTTACTTTCTATCGAGAGTGTCAGACCCCAGGAACTGGATTTGAAGGAGGTTGTTGGCACAATTTTGCACACTAGTCAGATGCCCTTCAAAAATATGTGACTTATAAGAGTTGGGCCATCGCCGTGCATCTCAATAATTGTGTTTTTGATTTGTGAGAGCAAAGCCGCCATGCTGCACAGTATAGCATAATCCGCATGCCCTGTTTCTAAAAGGGAAAGCACCGGATTGTCTTCAAGCTCCAAAACTATAAGTATGATGAGTGAGGGCGTATTTTGTAAATAATCTTTTTTTTATCTTGAAAATTGCTTATTATAAATAATAAATGGGTTGTACTGTAAATTATTTTTAAAACGGTTTTTATGATCCCCACATTACAGCAATACCACCAGTATTAAGAGATGTTCGTCATCTTGGTGGATGATAACTGACCGTACTTTGCCCTTGTGGTTGTTTAGTAGAGAGAGTAAGTGTCAGGGTGGTCACAGGTGGATTTTATTGAAAGGTAATAGCAATACTTGCTGCCTGGCTGGCAAACTGACAGTCCCCTGATTGAGTTGTCAATAGCTGGTAAAGCAAACATGGTTGGCACAAAACACGGAAATGTTGTGCAATTTCCATTCAAAACAATAACTGCATGGAGCCTCATATTCCATAAATAACTGGATTACAGTTTTTCACAATTGTTAACACACAAAAAGCAAAAATTCGGCACAATTTGCACAACCTTCACTTCATGTACCAATCGCTCGACCCAATTTGGCACTACTTCACACTCCCTTATCTGCATTAGACTCTGACTTTCCTTCTTTACACTCTGATGTCAATTACACATCACCTTGTTGTCAAAACACTACACACAATGTTCAGTTGTTGCACACACTTCTCAAGTAAAATCTCAAAGCGTCAACCTACAACACACAAATATTCAAATCTCTAAACATTCAGGTCTGTTGAGCAATTTGCTTCAGGACTGCAGCATAAAAGTGCCTTGAGCCTCTGTTTTGTTTGGTGAACAATGGAGAACTTTGAAGAGAGAGACAACCAGAGAAGGAGAGGGGTAAGAGTGAGAGGAGGAGGAGGAGGAGGAGGAAGAGGAGGACAAGAAGGAGGAGGGAGAGGAAGAGGACAAGGAGGAGGAGGAGGAAGAGGAGGAGGAGGAAGAGGAGGACAAGGAGGAGGAAGAGGACAAGGAGGAGGAGGAGGACAAGGAGGAGGAAGAGGAGGAGGAGGACAAGGAGGAGGAGGAGGACAAGGAGGAGGAAGAGGACAAGGAGGAGGAGGAGGACAAGGAGGAGGAGGACAAGGAGAAGGAGGCGTGATGCCTAATTCATTTTTGTGGGGGGTTGAGCAGGCCGGTTTACAGTACTGTACTGTTCTCTGTGTGTACTGAAATAAAACTTGTTTTTGCTGCATATTTGTGTGCTGTTTTATGTTTGACTATGAAAAGAGTAGGCCTACACTGAGACATTTTACAAAAGGAGAAATGGCTCATTCTCCAGAGTCATTGTCATTTATATGGTGTGTTCCATTTCTATGATTGTGTTTTCAATTTTGCACTTCAGTGTGCTGTAAATGCTTGGTATTGTGCAGCAAATGCTTAGTTGTGTGTACTCAATGAATGGTATGTGTGTGTCATTTGAAAATATGGCTGTGTGTACCAAATGAAAACACGAGTTCCATTTTGTGAACAGTTAAGAGATTTGATGGCAAAGAGTCATCTTGCAAAGGGAGTGTCAGGTTTAACATTTTGTGTGTGAGGTTTTCAATTTTGTGTGTGCAGTTTTGAGAAAGCCGTTATTGTTTTGAGAAACGTGTGTTAACAATTGTGAAAAACTGTAACAAGCCAATCAGAATAAAAATTTCTCATGTAACCACATCAATTGGAACAGACTATCCCATTCTGATTGACATTCGGTTTGATAGGGGTGTTCTTTTGATAATCCTATCAATAGAAAATATTAGCCTTGTAACACGCATACAGTGAATACTTTCTTTGGATGGCATTATTTAATTTTATTTAACCTTTACTTTACCAAGCAATTCAAATCAATTCAAGTCAATTAAGATCTAAATCGTTCTTACAATGACGGCCTGGCCTGGAATGCATATTCTGTAGGTGCGTGTTAGTTCACAGAGTAAGTGATGTTGATTTGTGATGACTCAAGAGTTTCTAAGTCCTCATATAATATGTCACTTGCTTGTTTTTTCCAAAGTTGCTGAAGCGACCTTGCTAAATTGCCATTACAATAAAGCTGCTCTTCCTCTCACCTTCTCCTGTTTAATGATTGATAAAGCTGCTCTTCCTCTCACCTTCTCCTGTTTAATGATTGATAAAGCTGCTCTTCCTCTCACCTTCTCCTGTTTAATGATTGATAAAGCTGCTCTTCCTCTCACCTTCTCCTGTTTAATGATTGATAAAGCTGCTCTTCCTCTCACCTTCTCCTGTTTAATGATTTATAAAGCTGCTCTTCCTCTCACCTTCTCCTGTTTAATGATTGATAAAGCTGCTCTTCCTCTCACCTTCTCCTGTTTAATGATTGATAAAGCTGCTCTTCCTCTCACCTTCTCCTGTTTAATGATTGATAAAGCTGCTCTTCCTCTCACCTTCTCCTGTTTAATGATTGATAAAGCTGCTCTTCCTCTCACCTTCTCCTGTTTAATGATTGATAAAGCTGCTCTTCCTCTCGCCTTCTCCTGTTTAATGATTGATAAAGCTGCTCTTCCTCTCACCTTCTCCTGTTTAATGATTGATAAAGCTGCTCTTCCTCTCACCTTCTCCTGTTTAATGATTGATAAAGCTGCTCTTCCTCTCACCTTCTCCTGTTTAATGATTGATAAAGCTGCTCTTCCTCTCACCTTCTCCTGTTTAATGATTGATAAAGCTGCTCTTCCTCTCACCTTCTCCTGTTTAATGATTGATAAAGCTGCTCTTCCTCTCGCCTTCTCCTGTTTAATGATTGATAAAGCTGCTCTTCCTCTCGCCTTCTCCTGTTTAATGATTGATAAAGCTGCTCTTCCTCTCACCTTCTCCTGTTTAATGATTGATAAAGCTGCTCTTCCTCTCACCTTCTCCTGTTTAATGATTGATAAAGCTGCTCTTCCTCTCGCCTTCTCCTGTTTAATGATTGATAAAGCTGCTCTTCCTCTCACCTTCTCCTGTTTAATGATTGATAAAGCTACTCTTCCTCTCACCTTCTCCTGTTTAATGATTTATAAAGCTGCTCTTCCTCTCACCTTCTCCTGTTTAATGATTGATAAAGCTGCTCTTCCTCTCACCTTCTCCTGTTTAATGATTGATAAAGCTGCTCTTCCTCTCACCTTCTCCTGTTTAATGATTGATAAAGCTGCTCTTCCTCTCACCTTCTCCTGTTTAATGATTGATAAAGCTGCTCTTCCTCTCACCTTCTCCTGTTTAATGATTGATAAAGCTGCTCTTCCTCTCACCTTCTCCTGTTTAATGATTGATAAAGCTGCTCTTCCTCTCACCTTCTCCTGTTTAATGATTGATAAAGCTGCTCTTCCTCTCACCTTCTCCTGTTTAATGATTGATAAAGCTGCTCTTCCTCTCACCTTCTCCTGTTTAATGATTGATAAAGCTGCTCTTCCTCTCGCCTTCTCCTGTTTAATGATTGATAAAGCTGCTCTTCCTCTCACCTTCTCCTGTTTAATGATTGATAAAGCTGCTCTTCCTCTCGCCTTCTCCTGTTTAATGATTGATAAAGCTGCTCTTCCTCTCACCTTCTCCTGTTTAATGATTGATAAAGCTGCTCTTCCTCTCGCCTTCTCCTGTTTAATGATTGATAAAGCTGCTCTTCCTCTCACCTTCTCCTGTTTAATGATTGATAAAGCTGCTCTTCCTCTCGCCTTCTCCTGTTTAATGATTGATAAAGCTGCTCTTCCTCTCGCCTTCTCCTGTTTAATGATTGATAAAGCTGCTCTTCCTCTCACCTTCTCCTGTTTAATGGTTGATAAAGCTGCTCTTCCTCTCACCTTCTCCTGTTTAATGATTGATAAAGCTGCTCTTCCTCTCACCTTCTCCTGTTTAATGATTGATAAAGCTGCTCTTCCTCTCACCTTCTCCTGTTTAATGATTGATAAAGCTGCTCTTCCTCTCACCTTCTCCTGTTTAATGATTGATAAAGCTGCTCTTCCTCTCACCTTCTCCTGTTTAATGATTGATAAAGCTGCTCTTCCTCTCACCTTCTCCTGTTTAATGATTGATAAAGCTGCTCTTCCTCTCACCTTCTCCTGTTTAATGATTGATAAAGCTGCTCTTCCTCTCACCTTCTCCTGTTTAATGATTGATAAAGCTGCTCTTCCTCTCACCTTCTCCTGTTTAATGATTGATAAAGCTGCTCTTCCTCTCACCTTCTCCTGTTTAATGATTGATAAAGCTGCTCTTCCTCTCACCTTCTCCTGTTTAATGATTGATAAAGCTGCTCTTCCTCTCACCTTCTCCTGTTTAATGATTGATAAAGCTGCTCTTCCTCTCACCTTCTCCTGTTTAATGATTGATAAAGCTGCTCTTCCTCTCACCTTCTCCTGTTTAATGATTGCCGAGAAATTATATTCTGCTGAAACTGCTGCCTGATACGTAAGAACAGTATCAACGCAAATATTGTACATGGCCTATTGTACATGGCCTGATAGGCCTATGTATACTATAAATGTGTATTGTGTAGGCTACTTGAACACAAGATCATTCAGCATAATGTCAAAAGAGTTATTGCTAGAGCTTGTTGTTCCGTGCAAGTCGAAAGCTTGGGGCATGTAAAGGTACAACTTAATCCAATCATTTTATTCAGCGTGCATGTAAACAGTTAATGTGGAATTTTCAATCAGAATGAATGTATTCAGAATGATGAAATATTCTGCATGTAAACATGTCGAATGTTCTTCTTGAGGGGCAGAACAGTGGGAACTTACTGGCCTTTAAAAGAAAATGCAAAGCTCTCTGCCCCCCTTCAAATGCCCTCTTGAAAAACATTTAAAAAAAAATCATTCCACTTTTCCATCAAGTGTTACATTCAGCTGGGCCGGCTTCATTTCCATGCAAATATCTGTGGGTCTAATCATCAGATTAGTCAACTTCATTTTTTAGATATGATCTGAAGGTTTCCTATTTCATAAAGGCATTGGCTGTGAATTTGGATTGTCAAGCAAAGGTAGCCTTTATTGGCAGTGTTTGCCTATGTTGACTGATTAAAAATGATCATCTCTTATCTGTGAGAATGGAGTTGGCAACAGTATCTGTCGCGAAGGCTGTTTTTGGCTCTGTAATCTTCTTCAGCGGACAGACTCTAAACTTTCAGTTCATGTTTTATTCATAGGACCCTGCACTGTGAGCTGGAAAAACAAGTGGGAATTATTTCATTGTACTGTATATTAGGCTACTGAAAACAGCAGGTGTAACTTACACCACGATGTAACCTGCACTTCATGTGCACTTTACTATACTCTTTCTGCACTAAGCTGTGCTTTCTGGATTAGACCTGGTGAGTTCTGGGGTGTAGATAGAGGCGCTTGTCTTGTACTTGTGATTTTAGTAATTAAAAAGGTCGTTTTAATATTTTATATTCAGTTCATGTTTTCTGATTATATTTTTCATAATCTCAACTGTTATTGTGGTCATTCTATTTTTATATGAAAAAACGAGAATAATCTATATACAGTGCCCTCCGCTATTATTGGCACCCCTGGTAAAGATGAGTAAAAATGGTTATACAAAAATCATCTTAATTAGCTTAATCTCACACTGAAAAAATTAGAAAAATCCAACCTTCAATTGAAGTAAATTTATTATGAGAAAATAAAAATCCCTCATCAAGAAATAATTATTTTTAACAAAACTATTTGTGCCACAATTATTGGCACCCCTGCATTTATATATAGAATAAAGTCATATTTTTTTATATTTGGTCGCATATCTTTTGCACGACATGACTTCCTGATGTCTGTGACCCAACAACATCAAAATACTTATTTTTACTTTTACTTAATTTTTATTTTCTGATTCTTACAAGCGATATTATAATGTTGTGGGGTTCAGCGTGACATTAACGATCAATGTGACATTAAGCTAATTTACCAAATGGTAAAGATTCAGCTGTAAATTACGCTGGTACAGTGTATGGAACACATGACTGGCGAAATGGCTGTACGTCATCAAGGGTCTAAGGTATCAAACGAGCCCCAAACCATCACTCTGCGGCCAGATATGGAGTAGATGTGGATGGATCCCTTTAAGGGTTGTTTCTCCTGACTTTTTCCCCCATAGAGTTCTATAGAAAAATGAGTCAGGATAAATAACCCTTGCAGTGATCCATCCACATCTACTCCATATCTGGCAACAGAGTGATGGTTTGGGGCTCGTTCGATAGCTCAGACCCTTGATGACTTACAGCCATTTAGCCAGCCATGTGTTCCATACTGTACCAGTGTAATTTACAGCTGAATCTAGTCTCACCCCCCAATTCCCATAGAGATCAGTTCAAATGCAGAGAGGTTATAGTATCGCTTGTAACAGTACCTGAAAATAAGATATCGAGAGTCTTTTGATGTTGATTGGTCACAGACTTCAGGAAGTAACAGCATGCAAAGGATATGCAACCAAATATTAAATATGATACTTTAAAAATATGTTAAAGCAAAATATTCAAATTTTCTGAGACACTGAATTTTGGGTTTCATTAGCTGTAAGCCATAATCATCAAAATTACAAGAAATAAAGGCTTGAAATATTTCACTCTGTGTGTAATGAATCTATATAATATATGAGTTTCACTTTCTGAAATGAGTGACAAAAAATATTGAACTTTTTCACGATATTCTAATTTTTTGAGGTGCACTTGTATATATATCCGCCAAGTTACGGTATATATTTATACAACAATGAGATTCGAGCGAGTAACGTGATTGGCCGAGACGCGTTCCACCAGTGCTGGTATTTAGCATAACCTCACTGCCATTGCGTAGACGCGTTCTATAAAGCGTTGCATAGGAAGCAGAAACAACAACAATAGCAACGGCAACAGGTTGCTAGCAATTTGGCAAATCCAAAATAAAAAATTAGTTCATCAAAAGTTATTGTTTCAATAGTTTTTCATTACTTACTAAACGTTTATGTTAACATTGTTGTATAAAAGAGCATTTGTGCGCTATTGGATATAATCACTGCGGAGAGTACTCCACAACTATTGCATTCAGGCCAGGGAACCAGCTGTTATTATTCACATTTAAAAAGGGCCGGGTTCCCCAGACCAAGAGAGACTTTTGATTTGAAGAGAGAGTTTTGGTTTGAAGAGAGAGTTTTGGTTTTGGACTCATTGATAATAAAAAGCAACATTGACTACTCTTTAGTACCGTTTCCTGTTTATTCACCACATGGTACAGTGACTATGCCCAGCGCTGTGCCACTATATATACTGTATATTTAATTTTATAATGAACTGTTGATACACGTATATGAATATGTTAATTATCATCACACTTAGTAGTACTTGTAAAGTTTGGATCACAAGGGGTTTTAAGGGAAAGCTGAAGAAATAACTAATTTATTTCATTCAGTAAAATATTTATTTCTAAATTGATAATTCTATGCTCAAGGGATTTTTGGCTGTCACAAATATACGTATATATACTTTTAGAAAAGTATATTGCCCATTATATAATTATTCCAGAATAATAGATATGTTTGTCCCACTATGTCAGCTAAAATACAACATTAAATAAAAGACTTATGATGCGGTGCGACACATGTTCAAGTTTACTCTTAAATTTAAGAGCTTTTCAAAGTTAGATTTTGTTCTGTAGGCTCAATATTACAGCAATGGACGGACAAATGATTTATTTAACAATTCTCGAGGATGTACTGTGGATTTCTCAGCCCCTTGTATAGAGTGAAAGCCAGAATCCACTCAAGGCTGAAAGGATTTTCTTTGTGCTCATTACTAAATGAAACCCACCTCAACCATGGGGACCTTTGTGAACAGTTATGCTTTGCAAAATGTGTCTCTATCAGAATGAACCTATTGGCTTTATGCCAGTATAGACGTAATGCCAAAATTCACACTTACAAATTCCAAACTGATATGATTAACTTTCCAAAATGGAACTTTACAGATGTTTCTGTTTTTTTTTTTGGAGAGGGGTGGGGGGCATAAGTTATCTCCTCATACTCTTTACAATAAAGGGTAACTACACCCACTGTTTCAACCTGTCTCCACCCACAAAACTATTTCGAAAAATACTTTGTGGGGTGAGCGAGGGAGATGGGTGCGGGCAGAAGAGCTGTGTCCATCGTCATTTGCATAAATGAATGCACATTGTACAAATGATTACGTATAACTCGGATCAAACTAGACGTTGCGCATGAAGATTAAGCAACTTCATGGCCTATTTCTCTCCTCAAATATTTTCAGAAACATATTTTAGTGGACTATATAGGTGGAATAAGAGAGTTTATGAACAGGACACAACGTTGTTCCGGTTTTAAAACGTGGAGCCGAAATTAAAGTAACGTAGTGGGTCTAACCAATCAGTTGCCGGCTGTTTCCGTTGTGGGTGAGAACAATTATCCATATGACGTAGAGGTACCTCCAAAGAGGTACTTTGACATCACGATTGGGGCGGGGGCAGTGTGGGGAGCAGAAAGGACATTTCAACCATTAGGGGCAGCACAAAGACGCTTTTCTACTAGTTTCTCCTGATTTATGTTATTATTTCAGAATTGTTGAAATTACGGAATGCATGAATAATTTTCATTATAAGATAGGCATACAAAAAGTTTACAGCTAAAAAAAGTGATCTAGGGTATAGTTACCCTTTAATGCAGTATTTTTCAAGTACTTCTGGTGCATGCAGGCACTACAGTTAGCACACACTTTATATAAAACTATGTATAAATAAGATGTGCAGTATGTGTATAAGTAACCATTTTTAAATATGCATTGCATTTACTTACCATTCTGCCACTGTGAAAGGTATACTGACATACAGACCTGGACATAGTCACAATTTTTTGGTGAATCTCAGAAATGTTATTTCTTCTCAATGATCAAAGGACTAAGAATGCCAGTACGGCTCAGTGAATTTACCCCCTAGGCTGCCGGCTGAACAGCCTTTTTTAAATGGAAGACACCTCTAAATATACCATCTGCATATCAAATATTATCAGGTTATACCCTGGACACAAAGAAAAAGCCGTGTTGAGTGTAAATCCTGTATCTTAATTACAAGAATTGCCAAAGCCATACTGATTCGCATGCGTTTACCCAAATCACAGTACCAATCAAACAGCATTACATTCCAAGCAGTGATAAGCAGCACCTTGATATAAAGTGACAATGAAATAATGGTATTATTGAGAGAAAGGGCCGTCTGTGAAGGGCTGCTTAAGAAAGGCAGCGCGGGGACACAACACACGTATTAGATTCCATAAGATTTCAAAACAGCATGAATGTTAATATCCTCCCCGGTGGCTTACATCTGTATTAACCCCATTCATTTGAAACCCGGCAGGTCGGCACATGCCTGGTGCAAAGCAATCGCGTGCCGATAAACGTAACTCACACCCTTTGAAGGTATTGCATTTTGGGTGACTGTACGGGAATGATGAAGAGATAATTGTGTGCTTGTCCATGTATGCAGATCCCGGAAGAGCGAATATAATTAAAGGAATAATCTGAGCGCAGTGCTAGGGAGTGGAATGCTAGAGAGACGATGGAGGAGAGAGAACCGATCCGTTCTCCGTCAGTTCACCAACATGCCATGCATTGCCAGCGGAAGGGGCGTTATCCATGGGCTATCAAGGAGTTTCCTCAAAGAAACATCCTCCGAATGTATTTTCAGTGCATTATCACAGACCGCATTTTCTCTTAGTACCAGCGTCTGATGACAGGATTTTATTTGACATATTTGCACCTAATGTGCTGCCTGAAACATCGGAGCACTTGAAGATCATGACTATCACAAAAAGATCTGTGAACATTGATTCAGATCCCATTCTTATAATCCAAAGTATGTAGTGTAACTCAATCTATAAAAACTGCAGGCTATATTTTCATAAGAGAATATGGCCATGTTAGATTCAATGAACGAAACGTGAATTCAGCTATTGATTAACATTTTATTAGAATACTTTTTAAGCCTCATTAGCTGAGATCTTTTTAGTTGTCACTCTTAGACTAAAGTCTTATTTGACACTTACATATTACTGAGTATGTAGTTTGAAGATGATTGTGGAATTAAAAAATACATATTTTATATATAACATCAAATCAAATCCCATGTTGTCAATTAGGGAACAACATGGCTGATGGTGGTTAATGTTTCTACATGGCTGGTCTTGGTCAATAAGAAAAGCCAAAGAACACAGATTTTATTGATTCATTGCATATTGCCTTGGCCAGTCAAGCATTTAACATTTTCTAAATGGGGTTATGTACCATGACCAAAAGATCTATTGGTCTGGTGCCCACATTGTGAGCAACTAGGGCTGTGACCAAATATGATTCCCGTTCCCTGTTCCCTGTCCCCTGTCCACTCAGATGCCTGTCGACTATGTGCCCTCTCCCCTCACTTTGCCAGCAGTGTGTGAAAGAAATCCTGCAAAGCTATTTCCAAACTAGTGAGGAAGTATTTGTATTGTGCATATCAATCAGTTTCTATATGATAATGGTTACAAAGTATAGATTATGAATGAAGATAGAATTAAGAAATATAAAAAAAGAATAGTTTGTAATATGACCCGCTCTTGTACCATACGTAGGCATATTGTCATGATTTGTGGGTAATTTTTTTTTTTTTCCGCTGCGATTCTCATCCTGGATTTTCCACGTTCCGGTCCGGGGTTTTGCTTCCCCGTGCTTGTTATTCAGTTCACCTGTGCGTCTACCTACCTGGTTTTCTTTTGTTTCACCTTTTATTGGACATTGTAGAGTTATGTTCCGAAGGTGTTTTTCTTTGCCTATCTAGTCTCCTGTTTGGGCTCTAGTATTGAGTTCAGGAGATTTAGATTTGTGTTTTACTCATTTTATTCGAGTTCGCCCTATTTTCCTGGGTAGATTTCAGTTAGCTGTTTAGCTGTCAGGAATTAGTTCCTGTTTTCTTTTTCTTTTGTTCGTGTTATATCCCCTTTATTGGTCCTCATGTTTGTGGGTGACTTGTCTGATCTGCCTCACCTATGCGCATGATTCACTGCTACTAAATCCACCACACATATATGCTCTGTGTTGTACTACAAGTTGTAGTTTTTTCTTCCAGTTTACTTGAAATTGTCGGATAAGTGTGCTCCTGAATCCCCTCAACAAAACTGCTTTTTTCACAAAAAAAAATTTCCAAAAAATTTTGAACTCAAAAAGTCACCCAAAAATGGGCCCGTTGACGAAGTTGACTCAAAGATCTTCGGCTCTTTAAGTTCCCACTGTGTCTTCGCCACCCAAGAGTCTTTTTTGTGGTGCCATGTGGGCGAATGAGTTTTGAAGAGGAAGGCAATCCATTGGCTGATGCAATTTATTAATGACACAATTAGCTCCAAAAAGCAATTGTATTTAAAAACGGTGTTAACAGAAGAAACAATTGTTCGAGTAGACTAATCCCACTTCATTACAAGCAACTGATTTGATTTGCAGCTCTTCATTAAAAAAAATTGACAAAAAACAAGGGCCATTTACACAGGCCTCATTTTCTCAATTTCTCAACATCACAAACTAAATTAACTCACCTAAAACCTCAGATACTCAGACTAAAGGGACTACAACTTATACTAGGGACTACTTTACTACTTAACTCTTTTTTTTTAAAAAATTAAAAAAACTGGGAAAATTAAATAAATCAAAAATAAAAACAATTCTACCAACTTTACACAGTCTAAGTACATGAACATGAAGGAACTTATTAACACTAAATGCAAGAGCAAAGAAAAGATTTACATTTTTACAGACAACAGAAACCAGAAAAGAAATTAAAAAATAATAAAAGATATAGACTAATTTAGGTAATTTTTTTTTTTTTTATTTTTTTATGGAAATATTTTATAAATATATCAATTATATATTTTTATGGAATGTTATCACAGAGTTAGAAAAAAAAAAAAAAAAATAGACTTGTGAACTGAATTGGTTCATCCATTCCATTAAATAGAAAGAAAGCTTTTTTTTTTTTGTAATAAAAGACACACAACATTTCCAGAGGGGGGGGGGGGTGTGTTGTGTTTGAAGAGCTTGAGTGGATGTGTGGGGATGTCAGAGAGCGACGTGGAGGGGGGGGGGGGTAATTGCAAATAATAAAATTGTATTATTACTATTATGAACATGAATGCAGACAATACGCTTTTTTTATAGTTTAAAGATTGATTTTCATATCTAACAAGACTATTTTGTTATTATTATTATTATTATTATTATTATTATTATTATTATTTGTTTTAGGAAGTACTTACTTTTTAAGTAGAATCTTCTTGTAATCTTGCTTATTTGAAGCATTGTTTCCTCAAATAATGCTTCATTTTTTATATTTTGTCAGTTTTCATTTTACATTGCAGAAGCATATGTGGATTCAATCTCCCCAACTCTCCAAAAATAACTACTGCACATATAAAAATAAAATACATTTTCAAAAATCTGAAGAAAGTTGTCATGTTTGTTAATTAAGCACAAAAAAACAACGTGAAAAAGATTTCAGCCTGTTACACCACACAAACATGCTGTATATGTATTTTTAAAAAAGCTGACAACTTAACCATGCTCACATTGAATGTTGACACAGCATTGTACCCCACAGCCTCAATCAGCATAATATATCCCTATAAAAAGACCAGCCGAGATAATTGCGTAAAAAGGAAGATAATGGTGACAAAGAGAGGAATGGGGTGAAAGCCACATAGGAGCGGCAGAGCTTGCTAACGTTGCTAGACACTGATCTCTAAGGGGCTGGCTCATTTAAATGTGATTTTGTCAATAATAAACAACTGTGGCCAGAACAGCAGTTGCAGTGGAGCCAGTGGGGGTATTTTTAGTCCCTTCTGGCCAGTAACACATAGCACCCAGATTCAAAAGCATAAGATTAAGCACAAAGCATGTTAATCCCCAGAGCTATTGTATATAATGTACTGTATATGCATATATTGCTTAATGGTTGACTCCTGCCAGTGCAAAAACTCACAGTCATGAGTTTGCATTATTGTTGACATTGCAATTGGATGCACAAGATATAACCGAGCCAGAGGTCACTCTGAATGCAGCACTATAATCATTCTGTTCTTAATGTAGGCGCAAAAACTCTCAAAAAAGTGTTTCACTGCGTCCCTCTCTTCAGCTGCATTTTCACATACAAAATGTTATGGAAAAAAAAGTAATTTTCTAACGAGGGTAAAAGATTCATCTATTTTAAAGGAATTGCTTATTTTAATTGGCCACTGTCTCTGCTGGGACCATTGTAGATTTCTAGGAGAAAGTGCTGCCGTTTCACCTCTGTATCATTCAAGCCTTTACACCTGTCTTGAATGTTTTGATAATGATTTGTATATACGTATTATAATGTAGTTATAGAACAAAAGTGCATCTCAATTCTTAATGTGTTGCTTGCCTAGAACGGTTCCATATTTTATACAAATCTCTCTCTCTCTCTCTCTCTCTCTCTCTCTCTCTCTCTCTCTCTCCTCTCTCTCTCTCTCTCTATCTCTCTCTCTCTCTCTCTCTCTCTGAAATGTAGTGAAGATAAAAAAAGATTGCACACACACACACACACACACACACACACACACACACACACACACACACAAACAAAGAAGAACATTAGGATTGTAGACATCAGGTTTGAACAAGTTCGAACATGAACAACAGTTCAGTAGAGATTGGCCTGAATCAACAACAAAATCAACAACAAATCTGGCAGCAGAAAGTACCAGCTGCATACGTTCTCATGCACACACAAACACACACACACACACACACAAACACGCAGAGCTATGAAAAATCCCTTTGTGAACTTTAAAGCATGTGTGAGTTGAATTTCTGAAAATACCCACAAACACAAATTCAAAATAGGCACCGCCAGAGATAATATCCATTGTACCTTTTCTTATACCAAAGTTACTTAGCAGCAGTCAGAGTTCTGTGGCACATTTGTTTTTGACACATTCTGATATTATTGTTTGTCTCTAGTTTAATGAGAACTATGTATGCTGTTAATAGCACAACTGTTTTTTTTTCTGTAAGGGCAATATAAAGTTTCATTCCAATTAACTGTTTGAAAATGTATCATTAAACCTGTGACAAGAAACATTTGTGTACTAAGAGAGTTCTGTCTGATACAATTGTGTCTATGAACAAAAATACAATTGTTTTGCCAGGAAACCTCATCATTGTTCCACTGATATATGAATGAATGTCTGTGGAGTTTTTTCAAACCAAGTATATCAAATATTTCTCATCTACAAAAAAAGTTGTATGTGCTCGTAATTGGGGAGCACCATACATTTCAGCAAACACTGAAAAAACACTTGGTGGAGAATGCCCCATACCTATACAGCCCCATACCTTTCCTATAGAAGTAAGCACAATGACTTCTGTATGTTCTGACCTCATGTAACCACACAGCATTCAGATACAACTTCACACATCCACACAATAAAGCCCCAAACTTGGGCTATTTTGCCGGTTTTTATCCTTCCTCTTCTGCCATACCCTCAAATAATAATTATCCCCATTGGATAACAACATTGCATACCTGCAGAAGTGTACAATCCAAAGGTCAGAAAGTAAAAGTCTTGCCACATGTTTCTTCCACCCATGAACTCAGCCAGCTGATTTCACTAATTAGTTCTACCTCCTGGCTGAAGAATTGTACTAATTAGCAAATCCAGGTGATTGGACCCAAATACTGGGGAGGACTTTTACTTTCTGAACCTGGATTTTACACCTCTGCATACCTGCTATCCAAAGCTTATCGACCAATAAAAACACTTCAAACTAATGTGACACATCACAGAACCGCATACAAAACCGCTATATGGCTTAATATTTTCTATGACGCTACTGTGGCCTACTGGTTGGAGTTGCTGCCTCTCACACAGATGATTGGGGGTTTGAGACAAAGTTTATTTTTGACAAAAACAATGTGCAACTGTTATAGCTACTCATTTATTATAGACTTATTTTCACATTAACAAACGCATTTTTATTGAAAAGTTTTGTTTCCAATATTAACTGTTCAATGTTTCACTTGTACTACAACAAAATGGTGAAAGTCAGATGACACCACTTCAGGTAACACCACGCAGTATGGAAACAAATGTTCCATTTGCCATATACACTGACAAATGGCCTATAGCCTATATTACGTGACTGTACCAGAGGTTTTGGTGTAGTGGTAAGCGTCAAGCCTTACTATGCAAAAGACGTGGGTTCGATCCCCACCTGGTACTAAAGTGTACTATATTTTTTTTACTAAAACAGTGTGCACATGTTCTGGTTTTCTCATACAAGAATCTTTTTATTGCAAAGGCAAATACATGTTTACAATATTAACTGTTAACTTGAAGCCTGTTACTTAAACAATTCAGTCACAGGACACCACGGCAGTTATGCAATAGCTAACGTTATGGGAACAGGTATCCCATGTCCATTTGTCAAGAAAAAAATAATGTTTTAACGCAGAATATCATCTGGTTAAGATCGCGATGTTTCATTAATGTCAAACAATCTATAAATAACTGACAGGCTAGATGTTTTCACAAACGTTTGTTTTAGAAATGATCATTACAGAAAAGTCGACATAGTTTAGTAGGCATATCGCTACCACTGCACATACAGTTACAGTAGGCTACCGGGAAAAACATCCATGCATAGCGTAGGCCTACCTATGTTGTCATTTCTTAATTAATTTGTGACAAAAAAAAACGTACACTTCAGCTGTGTTCACTGTATGCTTTTCACACATAACATAATGTGACCATAAAAATTATGTTGGCCTTCTAGGAAAATTAAGAATTTACAATAATACATTAAGAATTGATGATAGCCTATTATAAACTGCAATCTTTTAAGAGATCTAATTTATAAACCATCAATTTGCCAAACATTTATGGTTCGTGGTTAGTCACTTTAAAAAATGGCAATAGCCTCTGATCATGGCTCTAGCCTATGCTACTCTGCAGACAATGTAATTTACTGCAAACACTTTCAATTATAATAATAATCAGAATAATAATCTCTGGTAGGCTACTTTCTTAGTAGTAGGCCTAGATATTGTCTTCTTTCTGCCTAAGATTTCTGGGAAATATGCATTGTATTATTTATTTTTTAATACGAATATTGATACGATCATTCATTTCATTTCATCAATTTTATTTTTATAAACAAAATTTTTTTTTCGTCATTGTTTAAATTAATTTAACAACTTCCAGTTTTCATCTAAAAAGTGCATATTGTTTATTATATATTAAATTTTAAAAGAAAATAACATTAAAATTAATTAAACACTTTTTTTTTATTACAAAATAAATAAACACTTTTCAAAACTTCCATTTTTTATGTTGCAACATAAAATAAAAATTTTTTAATTTTTTTTTAAAAAAATTTGTTTAGGTTTTTATTTAAAAATTTTTTAAAAAAAAAAATATACAAAAAAATACCCAAGAGAATAAAATTAAAAAAAAAAAAATTATACCCAAAAAAATAAATAAATTCACTTTAAAAAAAACAATAGTTAGCTCTTTTCAACTCATTAGTCATTTAGTCACTTTCTTTTATTCAGTTCATCAGTCTTGTTTCTTATTTCCCACAGTTTTTTTTTCACGTTCTGTTTCCAAACTAAATGTCATTCGAATCCACCTGTTTTCATAAACTTCCATAAAAAAAATAAAAAAAAAAAAAAAAAAAAAAAAAAATAAAAAAAAAAATAAACTGCGTTGGAGCAAAAAACCAAACCAAGTTGAAAGAGGTAAGAAGAAGGTTGGACAAACAACAAAAAACAAAACCAAACACAAGTTGGTAATATAACGTGGAGAAGCAATAAAATGGTATTTAAATCTGAAGAGGAAAATAGAGGAATTAGGCAAGTTTGTAATTGTCCTTAATGTCTTGTGTTTAAAATAGTTTATTAATTTCTTTTAAGAGAGAGAAGAGAGAGACAGATGATTTTGATTGATTGAGATGATTGAGTGATCATCGTGAATGTTCGTTCAGTCTACTGTTTCCGTCAGAACTCTTGTTTCCATCAACCGTTCCATCTACCGTTTGCTGTTTTTTCTCTTTTTCAAAAAAGACAAAAACAGTTTTTTTAGTTTTTTTTCCGTTTTTGCCGTTTTTTCTTCTTTTTGACTGAAAATAATAATTAAAATATAAAAATGGAATTAGGTTGTCTCTACTCTCTCACTCACTCTATCATCTATCTCTTCTATTCATTTGCCGAACGCCTCAAAGTTCGCCCCGCCTCGCCGCCTGGTGGTTGTGGCTGACTGTGATTAAGAAAAGTGTTGATTTGATGCATGCAGAGCCGCAAAAATTTAAATAGAAAAAAATCGCGGACGATCACGTTAATTTAATCGTGGCAGCTGAAATCGTGATCGTGATTAAAATTCGATTAATTGTGCAGCCCTAATGCATTGTCCAATTAAGCTTGTTAGCCAAAGTTAATTTTGCCAGAGAAATGTCAGCCAGCTGCTTGTCAGGAAGCAGGTACAAGCTAGGCTAACAAAGTGAATCAACATGCCTTATAAGTCCATTGCAGTACAGAAAACTAAAGTAAACCTAGCTACATGGTCCAGTACCACAAGATTACCCACAGGTAACATTACACTACCAGGAAAATAATTGCGCTGGAATTATTCTGTGCTCATTATGAACTATTTAGGCTGTATGTCTTTTTTTAAGCTAGAATATGTTTGTGTCTAGCTTATTGTGCATGCCTGTCTCCATATAGACTTGGTTCATTCATTTACATGCTTCGTCATGATCCATAGCTCAGGTGGTGCTGTTCATTGCATTTTATTAAACATTAAATGCAGCTCATCTACAAACTCTTTTAATGTAATTGTGGGCTATCGGTAATAGGATAAATGTTCTCATTCTCGTCAGTAGAGGGCGTTATAGTTACGCGAATGTCTGCATGCATTTATTTGGAATGCATGTATTATGTATGCATGTCTTTCTCAATGCCATTATCTTCATGCATTATTCATCATTAGATAGCTACCAAAAATAAGTGAAATCTGACCAAAAACGTTTTAAACCTAAAAAAGCCTACAGAGTGCCGTCTATAAGTCCTTAATTTCAACTTGCAAAACCTAGGCCTGCCTTTAAAAGTATTGATATAAAAAGTTTGCCAAGTTACAACTAACAAGTAATCATAGCTCACACTAAATAAACTAACTCTATTCCAAAGCAATGCTATCCAAATTATTTAATGCAACTTGGCCCTGTGTTTCTTCATCTGGTCAATGAAACTATGTGCCACATCAAACTGCAAAATGAGAATAATGTATAGTGGAAATAATCTGATTCAGATGTGTTGCACTTAGAAATTAAACAGAAAAATTACTAAACTACAGGGCATGTTTGAACAATTGTCTGCATCCACTGCTTTGGGTCTATGAAAAGCACATAATAAAATGTATTATTATTATTATTATTATTATTATTATTATTATTATTATTGATTTATTTGGAATATTTGCATTTTCAAAACCTACCTTGATATAAATGTCTGTTTGTGAATTGTACAAAAATCTGTAGCAGCAGTTAACATTTTAAAACCTGTACATTTTATAAAGTAAACTTGCCAACAAAGTATAACCATATCATTTCTAGAGTGTAATTATTCATCAACTGTTAAAAACATTCATTGAAATAATATGTTGCTCCATGAGGCACACTCTCTTCACATGCTAAGATAAAGAAACACAGGGCCGCATTAAATAATTTAGGAAAGTTTGGATAGCGTTGCTTTGGAATAGAGCTAGTTTCTTTAGTGTGAGCTACAATAGGCAATATTGTTTGTTGTAACTTGGCCACATTTTGATACCAATACTTTTAAAGGCAGGTCTCGTTTTTGCAAGTTGGAATTAAGGACTTATAGACAGCGCTCTGTAGGCTATGCGTGAGTAACTTGCCTTTTTTAACGCTAGTTACGGTAATGCCTGTCTAATTGTACCAAGTAGAAAGAAGGAACGCTATCTGGAAACTCAAAACTCAAAAGTGTGCTATGGTTATTTTCTCGAGTTCATTACACAGGCTGAATTGCTTGCCAGTACAATACATTATTTTATTTCACTTTAGATGTCCTGTAAAGTATTCACAACAGGGCAGGTCAGAGAAATGAAAAAAATGTATAATGTCTCCTAAATATCTGAAAACGAGTTTGCTATTAATGTTTATTCTAATGAAAATTACTTTATTCTTATAGGTCTGGCAGTCAGGGCTTACTTGCACTGTCAATGGCTAAAGGTCTTCAAAAAAGGTGCCAATTAATTTAGTCAATACTTAACCTAGATGTAGGTTAAAAATACATTTGCAGCTGTGTTTCTCGGCAGTAGTCATGACTTAAAATAAATCAGACAAATCTGTTTTCATATTATTTTGTAAATCTAGTCGTTGAAATGTGAAATGTGTGTTGAAATGTGTACACTTACTGCTTAGTTTTAGAACATTTATTCTCATAAAATCATAAAAGTCTTTAAAATCATTACAACATGAATACTTTTTTTACCACAGCTGTTGTATGCATTTTATGTATAAAAAAAATGGCATATCGTGTGAATTCTTAATCAGATCTCTGATATTTATAAGCAGTTTATGTATTACTATTTTCCCTGCCTTTATACACGCAGAAAGTGTTTGATGAAATTAGTGTCTAAACAGGGTAAATCTGTCCCTGGTTGTGGCCATTCATTGAAACATTCGCAGCAGGCATACGAAGGCCACAGGGCAAATGGTGATGACAAAAAAAGGTAATTTAATGAAGAGATAATGTCATCCGACGTCCTTTTATGTAGTTCCATTATAATTACTGCCGTGACTCATATCAGTGGGTCAAATCTAGAGTTATTCTGCATTATTGTGCCTGCTTGATCCAGAGGGTGATTGTGTGATGAGCTGTAGGTTTCTCTCCGTGTTCCTGATAGGTTCCCCATGCAACTGTCACGATCCGTAGGACAGGAACCCAAACGCAGGCAGGAGTGCGACAAACCAGGTTTATTGTCCAGGCAACGGAACAAAAACAGGTCCAAAAGGGAAGTCAAAACGGGCAGGGGTCGTAAACGGGAAGGCACGGTTGAAGTACAAAAACAAGAATCAAAAAGCAGGGTCGCGAGAGGTCAAAACCGGGAGATCAATAAGACACTAAACGAAAACTCGACTAACACACAAAACTACAACTCGGAACAAACAAAACAAAAACTCGGAATAAACAGATAACTGGGATACTTAGAACGCGACAGGCAGAAAGACAAGGCTAATATTATAATTGTGTAAGACGAACTCGCAACGAGGGACTAGAACAGCAGGTATAAATGCATGTGTAGACAGGTGTAAACACTTAGCTTGAGAATAGCAGGAAATGGAAAACAGCTTTGAGAGAGCTGAGACACGTAACAAGGCAATTAGTAAATCGTTAGTAGTTATCCTATCCTAGCCCTGTCGTTAGTAAATTAGTTAACATGACAATGACTGGATACGTAAAGAAACACTAAACAGCTGTGGAAACGTGATGTGAATTAAATTGTTAGTTTGTGTTAGTAATAATTCTATTAAACCCTGACGTTAGTAGATTAGTTAACCACACCCGTGTTTAGCCAGTTAGTAATTAATAAGTCCTATATAATAATTAGTAGTGCAGGGTAATACAAACGAAGTGTACAGAAACGAAAGTAAAACTCCGTGAGAGGAAGCGAGAGATACAGCACAGAACGCAAGGCTGCGGAAAACATGGAAAAGTGTATGCTACAGAAAACACAATAACAGAAAAATACTTAAATGAAACAACAGACTCAGAACATAACAGCAACCTCTGCTCCTGACTGGACTGTTGCCCATTGCCATGGTGATAAACAGTCGCACCTGTCCTTCAGCACTCGATTCCATTCAAACCTACTAACTCATGACTGAGTCAGTGGACTGTAAGAATAAGATCAGTACATTCTCTTCAACGTCTTGTTTAGCTAGAAATTGATTAAATTCTGTGTTCTTCGTTGATTTGTGCAGCTTGTTACATTGTACCCCCGGTCAAATGTTTTTAGTTATCAGTGTCCTTTTATATACTTTTTCTGTCATTCAATAATTCCTGATGGTTGTTTGCATTTTAACCAATTTTCCACAGCAGTCTTGTTTTCAACCTGCAGTAAACTGTCCTAAGACTGAAGGGGTCAGCAAACTCACTGGAAGTGCTGACTTTAGGCTGATTAAAAAAATGCTGGCAGTCCAGTCATCTATACAGCAGTTTTTCAGAATGAAATAACATTCTTCATGCAGGGGTTCGAAATATAATGCAGTAGTTAATATTGCTCTTATATGCATCATAACTGGCCTTGAACTCCCTTATGACTTTGCCCATTATCCAATGAATGTATTTGCAGAGCAGATACCTTTATCCAAGGTACCTTACACAGCTCACACTTTGCCCGTACGGTTTGCTTTAGAGTACAGCAGCAATGCCACAACTAGGCTTAAAACCCACAACCTCCTGATCACAAGCCTGCCTTCTCTAGAAGTAATAATTTTTTAATTTTTTCATCATTTTATTTTAGTCGCAGGTTTTTTTGTTCTTGAGGCCACTGCTTGTTACACCAGAAAACTTTTCTAATGTGAACTTTACATTCCCCTCCGTTCTCTGTTAGCACAGACATCCATTTTCATTGTGGTCGGTCTCTAGGCCAGGATGCAGTACGTGGAGGCATTTTAGCGGGGACAGTGTAATTGGTTCCGTTAGCGTCCAACTTTGGGCTTTTTCGATTTGTTTTTATGCTGACCAAACACTTATAATTTCATTGGGAGAGGGAGAGTAATCAACGGTGGAGAAAACAAGAGAGATTGATTATTGGAGTGTTTACAGTATATTTCATTTTTATGCGCCGTCCTTTCCTGAGAAAGCTTTGCCGCGTGATACCACAAGTGCACGCTGGATTCATTGTTTTCTCCTCTGTGCTAATGAGTCCTCTGATGATCATGCGTTTTCCATTTACCTCATAGTGTATGTGTGTGTGTGTGTGTGTGTGCGTGTGCATGTTTGTGTGTGTGTGCGTGTGTGGACATCTGTGTGCATTTGTGCATGTCTGTATGTGCGTATGTGTGTGTGTGTGTGTGTGTGTGTACACCTGTGTGATTTGTGCATGCCTGTATGTGTGCATGTGTGTGTGTGTGTGTGTATGTGTGTGTGTGTGTGTATGTGTGTGAGTGTGTGGACATCTGTGTGCATTTGTGCATGCCTGTATGTGCGTATATGTGTGTGTGTACACCTGTGTGCATGTGTGCATGCCTGTATATGAGGGGCCGTTTAGGCCATAATTCATACTCACTCTCACATACATATATACTCTCTCTCACATACATATATACTCTCTCTCACATACATATATACTCTCTCTCACATACATATATACTCTCTCTCACATACATATATACTCTCTCACATACATACATACTCTCTCACACATACATACATACTCTCTCACATACATACATACTCTCTCACACATACATATATACTCTCTCTCACATACATATATACTCTCTCTCACATACATACATACTCTCTCACACATACATACATACTCTCTCATACATACATATATACTCTCTCATACATACATATATACTCTCTCTTACATACATATATACTCTCTCACACATACATACATACTCTCTCACACATACATATATACTCTCTCATACATACATACTCTCTCACACATACATATATACTCTCTCATACATACATATATACTCTCTCTCACATACATACATACTCTCTCACACATACATATATACTCTCTCTTACATACATATATACTCTCTCACACATACATATATACTCTCTCTCACATACATATATACTCACTCTCATATACATATATACTCTCTCTCACATACATACATACTCTCTCACACATACATACATACTCTCTCACACATACATATATACTCTCTCTCACATACATATATATTCTCTTACACATACATATATACTCTCACACATACATATTCTCACTCTCACATACATATATTACCACTTCCACATAAAAATATTTATGTATGTATGAAATAAAAAGTATAGTGGAAACGGAAGGCACTTACATGAAAAGGAAGTCACTTACATGAAATGGAAAGATTGTGATTGGTTCAGAAGCTGGCCGGTACCATAGATAATTGTATTACAAACAGATCCTCAGTTGCCCTATGCAAATCTGCACGGCCGCGATCTGCGTATAAACAGCCTTGTGTTGTGGGTATTATCTGCCATTTTTGCAGACGCAAACTAAAAACATTAACGGTAACGTTAACGTTAGCTGTTATGTTAAGGTGATACCTTATGTTATGTTATGTTATGTTAAAGTGTAACCACCTTGGTTGTGTTGGACTCATGCACCTGCTGCAAATGGCCGCTGGTTTTGTCACAAATGCAAACAACAGTGGAACAGAACTGTAACCGACAGTGAAGCCTTAAAGAAAGACTGACCACGTATGTTCTATGTTGTGCCTATTGAAGCACTTATTTGTTTTGGGGCGTTTTCAGCTCTTAATCAATTCAACATTGATTCAATGTTTCCTTGCTATCTGGGCTACTACCAGTTGCACTGTGAACTTCATTGTACTACTTCCCAAAACAAATTATATTATCCATTTGTACATTTCATGCAAGTAATTTATTTTTTGCTAAATAAAGACATTCAGAATTGTATTAATTGTACATCGTTTATTGCATTTTACACAGCATTACACTCTAGGCACACTTGTGGTTTTACATTAGAATCTACTATGCTCATTGTCATATTATGTATATGCGGTGAGCACACCTTCGTGGAAATGTAATATTTTGCACGTCTTCCAGCCGATACCCATGTCATACGACGCCTTGTTAGCTCGGCGATCTGACTTCCACCACTTTGCTTCCAAGCTGGAAAATCGCTCTCCATTTGCGATTCAAACTACATCCAAGATTTGCAGCTGGCCTAATACAGTTATAATAATCAGAGCTACCAAGCTAATAATTAAGAACCACCCTCTACTGCTTTCTAGCAGCTTTAAACAATAAAATCATCCTGAGCTCTGACAACATTTTGACAACTTTAGCATAATAGTTCAAAGGGCGTTTTACAAATAAGTATATGTTGTGAGAAATTTGGAATTCAGGTTAACATGTGTTATGCAGACATTTATCATGTTTATAAAATGTTTCAAATTAGTTGCGAATTAAGCGAGTTACAGTCAATTTTATCGGAGGAAGTCTGCATCCGTCAATACACTACCGTTTGTTTACGTGAATCTTGACCGCCCGACGGTGGCCAGAATGTGGACACTTTCACACAACTAAAAAAAAGTAATGAATGATTGTTTCTTTTTACATAGCCTACATAGTTCTTCAATATTAGTATCGCTGAAACGTTACACAGCGGCTGATGCCATATATCTACGTTTTTATATCCACGGCTGGTAGGCTGTTGTCCAGCGTCTGAGCACCATGGTGGGGGCAGACCAGTAAAGTTATTAGCCTCCAACCGGCAATCCATAAATATTATCATCACCTGAAACAGTCAGTGCTTCTTGAGAGGGCAGCATCAGCCCTGTAGCTTAGCCTACTGAGCTAAGCTACAGGGGACTCTCGGTAGAGGAAAATGGAACAACTAACGTTAGCTTGCTACTAAGTTCATTCACTGCGCAAACAGACAAGTGAACCGTTATAATTCGGTAATCATGTACTAGCTAATGCTAAAAAAATAATCACATCACTTTCTAACGTTAGCTTGTTTAATGCAAGTCTAAGTAGCCAAGGCCGTTTTGCTTTTGTTGGTTAGTTAGCTAACGTTAGCAAGTGGTGTGATTATCTTTTAGCATTACTACGTAATTACGAAATGATAACGGTTCATTGGTCTGTTTGCACAGCGATTAAACTTGGTAGCAAGCTAACGTTAGTTGATACCTTTTCCTCGACCGAGAGTCAGTTGCCAAAGTGTTGTGGAGTGTTATATCGTGCAGGACTGCAGACTGTCTCCGAGCAAGTCCAAGCTGGCCTGCTGGGGATTCTTCAGTTAGCTACACTAGCGTTAATGCTAGCGCTCTCATCTCGCTGTGAGACGGCGCAGAATGATACAGCACTGACCTGGCCTGTATGAGGACAATACACTGCCTGTTTTAGGCAGCGATAGTATATTACGCACTACTCCAATTTCCTGTTGTAATACATGTCTCTGGTCTTCCCTCTCCATGGTGCGTGGGAACTGGACAAGAGTCTGTATGGTATATTATGGTAGCAGTGCAGACGTAACTTAACAGGGCAAATTATGAATCTAGTAGTTGTTTATATCTATGGTACCAGCCAGCTTCTGAGCCAATCACAATCTTTCCATTTCATGTAAGTGACTTCCTTTTCATGTAAGTGCCTTCCGTTTCCACTATACTTTTTATTTCATACATACATAAATATTTGTATGTGGAAGTGGTAATATATGTATGTGAGAGTGAGAATATGTATGTGTGAGAGTATATATGTATGTGTAAGAGAGTATGTATGTATGTGTAAGAGAGTATATATGTATGTGTGAGAGAGTATGTATGTATGTGAGAGAGAGTATATATGTATATGAGAGTGAGTATATATGTATGTGAGAGAGAGTATATATGTATGTGTGAGAGAGTATATATGTATGTAAGAGAGAGTATATATGTATGTGTGAGAGAGTATGTATGTATGTGAGAGAGAGTATATATGTATGTATGAGAGAGTATGTATGTATGTGTGAGAGAGTATGTATGTATGTGAGAGAGTATATATGTATGTGAGAGAGAGTATATATGTATGTGTGAGAGAGTATGTATGTATGTGTGAGAGAGTATGTATGTATGTGAGAGAGAGTATATATGTATATGAGAGTGAGTATATATGTATGTGAGAGAGAGTATATATGTATGTGAGAGAGAGTATATATGTATGTGCGAGAGAGTATGTATGTATGTGTGAGAGTATGTATGTATGTGAGAGAGAGTATGTATGTATGTGAGAGAGAGTATATATGTATATGAGAGTGAGTATATATGTATGTGAGAGAGAGTATATATGTATGTGAGAGTGAGTATGAATTATGGCCTAAACGGCCCCTCATACCTGTATGTGTGCGTGTATGTGTATGTGTGTGTGTGTACACCTGTGTGCATTTGTGCATGCCTGTATGTGTGTGTGCGTGTATGTGTGTATGTGTGTGTGTGTGTGTGTGTGTGTGTGTGACAGAGAGAGAGTGAGTGATGAAAATGAGCCTTCAGCCAGCATATGTCTAATGCTTGCGCCTTTAAATTTGAGGGAACTCAATGCAGCTGCTCTTAATAAGAAGCTAGACCCTTCTTTGTGGTGCCTGCAGACATGCAAGCCATAATAATCTATCATCTGCGATGGTTTGTTTACAGCAGTTGCACTGGTTTACTCCTGCTCTTAATGCTCAAGATGTACTGAGACTCGTCCTGCAGGTAGAAATGATTAACAATGTTGTTAAAAACGGGGGTTAATTATTAATAACTCGCCTGTGCTTATCTCCGCGGATGTGCTATGATGAGGCATTTTGGAGCAGAGATGGGTTCTAATAAAGACAAAAAGGTGATGCTAATCTGTGTTTGCCAGTAGGGGCTGTCTCGGCCCAGCACTCTTTTCCAGCAGACCTGGAGATGTAGCGCCTGAGGCGCTAATGCTAACCTCCCCCATCTTTAACCTTTTCAGGAATACCACCAAAAACACCTTACCCCGCCTCCTTACCCCCCCTCTCCCCTCTCCCCAACCCTTTTTCAATAAACATTGAGTCTCGTCGCAACTTCTGGCTGCTCCGCTACCATTAGGCTACTGGTGTGGGATCCCACATCCAAAAACGTGAAGAAAAATAAAACAGGAAATAACTTTATGGTAATGGCCCCCGCAGTGGGCCAATGATGCACTCGATTTACACAGAATCACCTGGCACGAAGGGCTATGAGCGGGAAAAGATGGCAGGAGTTCAACTCAGGTTGAGTTCTGTTAGTAGAACGAGGGGGCATAGATGGAAATTAGCAAAAGGTCAAATCTGCACAGACATTAGGAAGTACTTCTTCACACAGAAAGTAGTTGCCTTGTGGAATAGCTTGCCAGGTCATGTAGTAGAGGCAGAAACTCTGGGTGTTTTCAAGAACAGGCTTGATATGGTGTTGGGTACTATAGTATACTTCAGGGGTGTCCAAACTTTTTTCACTGAGGGCCAGATGGAGAAAAATGGTGACTACCACGGGCCACAGGCTATTATATATATATATATATATATATATATATATATATATATATATATAGGCTGTGTGTGCATGTGTGTGTAAAATAAATACAAGTGCGCTCAGACATGTGGCATACAGTTGCCAACATCACTTAGATTTCTATTTAAATTAGGCGAATAGTATTATAGCCTATTAAAAGGCGAGATTGAAGAGATTTTAAGAATTTCACTCACCAGTGACACTTCTAATGAGAACAGTGTTGTTGTGCCTTGGACTGAAGAATCGCTGTGATGTCGGGCGTGAGGTTTGTAGATGTGATTCGCAGGACATCGCAAAGGTTGACTGTCTGTTATCTTTGATCGCAAACGGCTCTCGTTTAGCGTCATCAGGGAAAATGTTTGCTCACATATGTGAGAGTATATCAGAGTGGTAGATCATGTCCCCATATTCTGTATCCATTTCAGACAGGAATGCCGAATCTGTTGTGTCGGTACTCTCGTCACACGCAATTGAATAGAAAAGAAACAACGGAGCTTTGTCTGATATTTGCGCCTTGATGTTAGCTGATGAATCCTCGATTTGCCGGCCCACTGTGTTTCTCGCAACACTAACATTGCAGAAGTCGTTTCTTTTCTGGGCATACAATCTCCACAATTTTTGTGACGCACTCTTTTAATAAAATCACCCTCTAAAAAGGCCTTTCCATACTTCGCTATTAGCTTAGCTTAGCTATTAGCTAGCCCTGGTAGCATTCTGCTGTGTTTGATTAGCACAAAAAAACTGGGTTTGTTGCAATGATAGGCTTGCCGCCAACTGCTTTGATTTCTCTTCTCTGGCTGCTCCAGTATATGCCTTAAAAGACGCATCATGTTTCGTTTCATAATGTCTCTTAACATTAAATTATTTTCATCACCGCTACTGATTCCTGGCAAATTAAACAGACACACTTGCCTCTGTACTCTGAAAAAGTATTAATTTTGCCATCGTGGCTGGAATTTCCTACATTCACTATCCACCTTTCGATTCTTTGCAGTCGCCATGTTGATAAGAACACGATTTGTAGGCTACAGGAACGTTGGCTAGCTAATGCATAAGATATTTTTTTTGTTTGGGGGGGAGAGCGCAAACTGCTGATCTGTTTTTAGAGTTGGGCTTTTACTATGCTGCCCCCTAGTGTTAAAAAAAACAGCATTTTTTTTTTCTCATTTGTAGCAGCGGGCCAGATTTAATAATTCTTCTGAAATGTTTCGAGGGCCGCTTTAAAACGCTTCAAGGGCCGCAATTGGCCCGCGGGCCGTAGTTTGGACACCCCTGGTATACTTCATCGTGTAAACCATGGATACTCCTGTAGAGGGTTAAGTAGTGCTTGGTAATGCAACCATTATCATTGCCTTAGACCACTGAATAATTCCTAAATGTGGGGCATTACAGCTGTTTTTTTAGAGCCTGCTCACAAGGTATTACTACTCTTCTGGACCATTAAGTAATTCCTGATTCTGAGATCATTTCTGGGGGTGGAACAATACTACTTATGTGGATCGTCAAGTAATGCCTGGCTGTAGGGAATTATATTCACACCGGATCATTTTATAATGGCTGGCAGTGGGACATTACCCATGCACTGGACCGATTTATGATGCCAGGCTATAGGGCTTGAGCACGGATCTGTATTGTTAGATTATGCCTGGACGTGGGGCATTTTCCTCACTCTAGACTGTTAGGTAATGCCTGGCTAAGGGGCATTATCACTGCTCCTGCTCCAGATTTCTAATCCTTTCAGGTTTTGGAGCTCTGCCAATGCGGTGGTATTATCGAGTGCTGAAGTGTACTGGTTTCCCCGTAGGTGCTCTGCTGTGTGTCACTTCTGTGCCAGGAATACAATAAAAGAGACGGTCTATCAAATATGGATGTGGATGCAGGTGGGCGGGGGTTGGAGATTCAGATGGGGGCGGGGGGGGGGTGGTGTTTTTGTGCCCGTACTCTTGGGAGTGCTCTCGCTGCGAAGCACGGCTCTCTGGCGAGGCTTCCAAACAATTGGAGATGACACACTCATCCTCACCAGAACATTCTCGCTGAATTAAGATAATTAGCCACGGCACCACTTTGGCGTTTTGTCTTTGTGTGTGTGGTTCTGTCTGTTTTTGTTTATTTGTCTGTGTATGTGTTTATGTGTGTGTGTGTGTGTGTGTGTGTGTGCGCGTGTGCGTGTGTGTGTGCGTGCATGTGTTCTGCAAGGAACAGTTCACAAAAACAGGCTCCATATGTACTAATTGCATTCTTGCTTTACAACCTGGGGGGAAAAATACAATATGGGAAGAAAAGGTATTCTCTTGCAGGGTTCCATCGAAGCACAATGTGTGCTGTCTAACACGGAAAAATGTACGAGCTTCTTTTGCGCTTCACAGGAAAGACACAAATGATGCAGAAAATATATTGATTAAATCTGGTACTCAAAGATGAGCAGAACACATTCTCAATGAAAGACTGCCTCACAAAATCCACTCAATTGTAGTTTCTACCAATCCATAAGGGCAGTGTCCAAATGATTACTAGTATATTATATCATTGTACTTATATGCTTACCTCTATCAATCTATGGCAGGGGTGTCCAAACTACGGCCCGCGGGCCAATTGCGGCCCTTGAAGCGTTTTAAAGCGGCCCTCTAAACATTTCAGAAGAATTATTAAATCTGGCCCGCTGCTACAAATGAGAGAAAAAAAATGCTGTTGTTTTTTTAACACTAGGGGGCAGCATAGTAAAAGCCCAACTAAAAACAGATCAGCAGTTTGCGCCCCCCCCCCACCCCAAACAAAAAATAATCTTATGCATTAGCTAGCCAACGTTCCTGTAGCCTACAAATCGTGTTCTTATCAACATGGCGACTGCAAAGAATCGAAAGGTGGATAGTGAATGTAGGAAATTCCAGCCACGATGGCAAAATTAATACTTTTTCAGAGTACAGAGGCAAGTGTGTCTGTTTAATTTGCCAGGAATCAGTAGCGGTGATGAAAATAATTTAACGTTAAGAGACATTATGAAACGAAACATGATGCGTCTTTTAAGGCATATACTGGAGCAACCAGAGAAGAGAAATCAAAGCAGTTGGCGGCAAGCCTATCATTGCAACAAACCCAGTTTTTTTGTGCTAATCAAACGCAGCAGAATGCTACCAGGGCTAGCTACGAGGTGGCTAAGCTAATAGCGAAGTATGGAAAGGCCTTTGTAGAGGGTGATTTTATTAAAAGAGTGCGTCACAAAAATTGTGGAGATTGTATGCCCAGGAAAGAAACAAGACTTTTGCAATGTTAGTGTTGCGAGAAACACAGTGGCCCGGCAAATCGAGGATTTATCAGCTAACATCAAGGCGCAAATATCAGACAAAGCTCCGTTGTTTCTTTTCTATTCAATTGCGTGTGACGAGTACCGACACAACAGATTCGGCTCAGCTACTGATTTTTTTGCGGGGGGTTGACGATGATTTTTGCTTTACTGAAGAGCTCCTCGACCTTCGGAGCCTGACTGGAACAACGAAAGGAGCTGATATTTTTGAAGCTGTGTCAGTTGATATTCAAAATCGGAATCTCCCTTGGGACAAGTTGTGTGGAGTTACAACAGATGGTGCTCCAACCATGATAGGTGAGCGTAACGGAATGGCTTCCCTGGTTTGCAGAAAAGTTCGTGAGTCTGGGGGCGAGGCTGTTAAATTGCACTGTATTATACAGCAGGAAGCATTATGCGCCAAAGTCACGAAACTGGGCGATGTCATGAATACAGTCGTGAAAACTATTAACATAATTTGTGCGAAAGCACTCAATCACAGAAAATTTCGGGCATTCCTGTCTGAAATGGATACAGAATATGGGGACGTGATCTACCACTCTGATATACTCTCACATATGTGAGCAAACATTTTCCCTGATGACGCTAAACAAGAGCCGTTTGCGATCAAAGATAACAGACAGTCACCTTTGCGATGTCCTGCGAATCGCATCTACAAACCTCACGCCCGACATCACAGCGATTCTTCAGTCCAAGGCACAACAACACTGTTCTCATTAGAAGTGTCACTGGTGAGTGAAATTCTTAAAATCTCTTCAAGCTCGCCTTTTAATAGGCTATAATACTATTCGCCTAATTTAAATAGAAATCTAAGTGATGTTGGCAACTGTATGCCACATGTCTGAGCGCACTTGTACTTATTTTACACACACGCACACATAGCATATATATATATATAATAGCCTGTGGCCCGTGGTAGTCATCATTTTTCTCCATCTGGCCCTCAGTGAAAAAAGTTTGGACACCCCTGATCTATGGGAAGGTAAAATTAATGAAAAACTAGTGTGAATTAGATGAATGCATTGTAACTTGGTGGGGGTGGAGAGAGCTACCAGTGGTTTCCATGTTAAAGGTGATTTTGAGGGTTAAGTGGATGTAACTGGCTTTCTTGGTATGATCTATTGACAATTTAACAATTCATCTTCAAATAGGTGGGCATGGTGGCTGAAGATGTGATACAAATTATCTGGGAAGTACAAAAACTATTCTCTGTTTTAAAATGTGTCCCGTTGATTTTTATTTTATTTTATTGCAAATGACAATTTGAGCATGCACAAGTATTATTGAGCAATATGATTATATACACACACAAAAATAAGCACATTGCAAACTACCTTTACATTTTTACAATGAGTCTTATAATTGAAGCAATATCGCACATGTCTTGTATCACACTGGAGTAGATGTCCATCCAATAACTATTTTTTTTTCTCCAAATTACCTTAAGGATGTTAAAAGGGAGAAGGAAGGCCGTTCCAATGGTAATACAACACCAGATGCCTCAGAAACCATTCATGTTCACGGGCTGTAAAATCCTCAAACAGGATGACTTCTACGCCCCTATTGGGGAAACACCAAAGGCAACTTTAATTAATCACACCTTCATTGGTACTGACACTGCCTCGTGACTTTTTATATCGGGTTTCTTTCATAGTTTAGAGGGCCAAATTTTAAAAAGCATGAAGGTTTTTTAAAAATAATTGTTCACCCTACATTACTGGTTTAACAGTCACTGACGTTAATTAAAAAAGGTAATGTTAGAAACAGAAAAAAAATTTGAAAAGTTTGCTTTGAAAAAATTATGATTTGGTTTTCACTCTTAAGAAGGATCTCGATGGATGTTAATATAGAGTCCGTTAGGTGCAAGCCACTCCATTTTGCATTGGGATCATGTTTGTACGCTAACCGTGGCGTTCCAGAAAAAACATTCCGGCACCGAGGTACTTGTCTTGCTGGAAAAGTGGCTCAATGGGAATATAAGCTTTCCTTTTCCTAGACACGGAACAATAAGTACAAAGAGTAAACAGCTGCTTGCGGTTCAAATTTTTCAGAATTGCTGGTTATTTTTTCCATCCCATTTTTAAGGTGCTACATAAAATGTGCTCCTTTACTCCTCAAAAGAAACAAGGGACAAATGTATTTTATTTTAGTAAATTGTGCAGAGAAAGAAAAAAATAGTTTGTGATTTTAATTTCGACATGAATATGATTACAAGATGCTACAATCTTGAATTTTGTCACGCAGAGCTGACTAGAAACACCCTCACACACCCATGCAGAAATGAGTTATTATTGTCACAGGTGCAATTTTACAATGCGTCTGACAGGTTTTTGATTCCAACACGAAGCTTTTTGTTGAGTCTCCATTGTACTCACTACACACAAAGTATGGAGTGAATTATTAAAAGGTTTTTTTTTGCAGTTGTTTTTTTACATTTCATGGTCAGACAACAAAACTGCCTCCTAACAGAGACTATATTAAGATCCATTGAGATCCTTTTCTCTTCAGCAGAACCAGAGGCTTGTTTCACAAGTATTTTCACTCTCAGGTTCACTCAAAAATGATTTTCAAAAGGCATTTCGTAAAACTCGGTGACGCTCGAGATTCGCAAATAAATCCACCACCGTTGTCTCAAACACGCCATCCCTTCCCAAGTGTGGTGTTTGTGTTTGGAAGTGCAATTAAATGGGTTGCTGCATTATTTTTCATCTTTAATGGGTGTCGATATTTGTCTGTTTTTGCTTTTATATGTGTCATTTTTCAGCAAGTGCACAGGTAGTACGGTGCATAATGGCACCACAGTAAAACTCTTACGTTTATTCTTAAGCAAGTGTTCTCCATGCATTAAGGTCTATATTGTTCAAAATCCTCAGTACTAAGATTCAATGCCTGCACCTAAGACAATTATTATTTTGTTTTAAACGACCATTTTAAAATAGTTTCCCCTGGTATCTGATCCAACCTCTACGATGATAATATCCATTTTGCTCTTTACCTTATTATCATGTCCAGCCTCGTTATCTCATATAAAGAGCAGATATGATGGCATTTCTTTTGAGATTTGCATGCTTTTTCATTTATTGACAATTACATTGTTTTGCTCGTAGCATACAAATGGCTTTGTTTGCGTACTGGGTCCCTATTCTGTGTGGACTGAATCGGAGTTTCCATGTGCGTTCATATTGCTGCCATCTAAACAATGAGAGACAGGGGAATTACACTGACTAATCCATTTTTCCCAGAAGCTCCATATGTGCAATTTGTGTAATGTGCTTCAGGATGGAAATTGTAATTTCTTTGTGAATCGCTCTTAAAAGAGAATGAGATGAAGTTCCCTCCTCTAGCCCCCTGGTGGTGGAATGAGCTTCCCGCTGTGGTCAGGGGAGCAGAAACCCCATCTATCTTCTGATGGAGACGGAAGACCACCCTTTTTAGACTGCTTACTCTTTCTTTTTTCACGGGTTTTCCTTTGCGATAATAATGTTGCTGGTATAGCTTTGTAAAGATAAGCTTAGCTAGGCTAACGTTACACAAAAATTATGAATGGAATGTCCGTGACTTCTTTATGGTAATTGCAATAGATTGCTGTTTTATAACTTAAATGGCATGGCACACAATTGTAGCTTGGTCCTGTTTTTTAACCACTGTATTTAACTCAACAGTCATTATAATTAGGGCTTTATTCACAGAAATAATGTATCACAATTATCTAATAATTACACCAAGCCCTGTCAATTAAATACAGATATAAATATCCATATTCTTTTAATACCATACATTGACTCATACCCATTCTTATGTGTGTTTGTTTATGTGTGTGTGTGTGTGCGTGCGTGCGTGTGCGTGCGTGCGTGCGTGCGTGCGTGTGTTTGTGTCTGTAATTACAGTACAGCACACTACACACACGTCTTTGCCAAGGCTGCTTTCTCTCACACTACCTGTGTGGCCATTGATCAGCTACCTTTCATTTTGTTGGCCCTCCTCAATCCATCCTTGATTTCCCAGGAGCGGCTGTGAGAGGAGGCTATGCATCGCCCACCGATTGGCCACTCGATTCTGCTCGTTCTGAGGTGTCCTCTGGCTGAGAATATCACACCGCCTCTCTCTCGCCGTCACGGTGCCCCCTCACGCCGAGTTTACCGCACTCCAGGTAGCCCTTGAACAAAAGACCCGGTCACGGCAAGGAATGATGGCCGAAATTAAAGAAACTCCATCCTTTGCATCCGCGATAGTCATTTAAGCGCTTGGCACCTGACGCTGCATTCAAAATGATATTGTAAAATGGGAACAGATGGCGTAAACTGAATTCCCCAGACACGTAACTGGAAATTGCGTACGGCCAAAACCTGAATCGTCATTTCAATCTCAGCTCACCTGCTTTAAGTCGCATCCAGTAGCATATTGGAATGTGACCTGGGAGACACCCGTGCCAAGCCCGGCCCAAGGGCTATCTGTGGGTTGTGTAAACATGTAAATTATCTCAGCCATAGCGAGGCGCACTAGACCTACGAACTACCTGTATAAACAAGCAGCTTCATGAATGAACCAGGGCCAATAACTGCAATAATAAATGCACGCTGTCTATATACATTGGACGTGTCGTCCTCTAAAAATATATACCACTAACATAGTGTGAGCTGTCCTCGGTGGGTGACCTTGGGCTTCTGGAGTTTGAAGAGAGAGCACAGCTTGTTCACACGGCCGAGGGAACTGACCTTATCTTCCACAGAACTCGCTGAACAGCGGGCTACATCTGTGTATCTGACCGCCACATCTGTGCTGACAACTCAATTAATTGAATAAGAAATGGGATATAGCTGAGGAGAAAAAAAACACAGCTATAATGTTTCTGAGGGAGAAAACAATAGTGCCAGTGCATTCGCTCATCCCTGCGATGCGCTCCCAGGGGAGGGGTTGTCGCTTGTGAGAGATGCCCCTTTCTTCCCGTCGCCACTAACTTTACTCCAGTGCTGCATGGCCCGTGAAGGTGTAAAATGGTCAGTGGCACACAGGTACAAGTACATTGGAGAAGTGCGCTGTTAGAAATGAATACTGCACTTACTGTATGTCGCTTTGGATAAAAGCGTCTGCTAAATGACTGTAATGTAATGTAATGTAATTAATAACTGGTGGAACTTCATCTCGTCACTGAGCTGTCCTACAATTGATGTATTCACACAAAGCGTGACGTGATTGCATAGGCTACGCAATTATATTTATACCACTCGGATGAAAACTTGATTCTGACTGACTGGTGACTTTTGCTAATGGTAACTTGCTAGGTGAAGATACTTATCTAGTGTACAAGCTTGCTTTGTTATGGCAAACTAGCAATAACTAATCAATGCACGCAACATTAGCACTACATTGTTTTTATCTGCCCCTTGATTGCTAGTTTTAGCTAATACTGACTCACGTTTGTTGCTATTATTGTGTTCTGAAATAATAACTGAAATAATTTGCTTCCATCTACTGCACAAGTAACATAAGCTTCAACTCTTTCTGCATCTTGCCAAATTTGGACTTATACTTTTTGCCAGGTGTATACATGTTAAAACTATTACATTTTAATGAATAGTTTATTTAATAAGCAAATGCAGTTTAAAGTGACAGTCAAGAAAAATCCATAATGTGCTTATAACGACGTTATTTATGGCTATTAAAGTATGTATTGAGCACCAATAAAGCGCAAGGAATAAATTCCATTGCAATCTCGTTAAACTTCTATCTATATCACTTTATTCCTGTATGCTGAAAAAAAAAGGTGGAGTCGAAATTGGTCCATGGTGACGTAGACTTGAAACCTCAACCAATACATACGTTGATCTCATTACATACGTCACTTCTCCCATAGTTTGAGGTGAATAAAACCGTCCTGTTCAAATAAAAAAGTCTGTCTGAGAACTTTTTTTTTGTTTTTGTTTTGTTGTTTGTAGTTTTTTTTTTTTTTTTCTTTTCTCTGTGTGGCTAGCTAGTGACATTAGCTTGCTCCTTGCATAGCTCAGCATGGAAACTAACTAATCACTCATGTGCAATTTTTACTTGGTGCACTGCTCATTTGTCAGATAATAATCGAAAAGAACATCATTTTCGTTCGATTAGCAACCAAAATTAATGAATGGGCCTTTAAATAAATTTTAAAAACTCGATAAAACCTACCATTATTTAATGATTTGTGTGGAACGAGCATTTGATGAAATGTCTCCTTGCAATTTAGCTTGCTTTAAATAGACTAACGTTAGATCAAAGCGTTTAAGCTAACTTAACTCTGACTGCGTGCTTGCATGTGATATTTATCTCTTGATAGCAGCCGCACTGTATTTTACTTTGAATTGATTGCATGAATTCCTCGCCAGGTTCAAACCTATGGTTCAAACCACAGAACTGTATGTCCTGTGGTGCAAACATGTAGGGCTGGATGACGTCGATGGCACTCGGGTTGAGGGCGTGGATTTAGACCACACCCCTACAAAGTACTTTCAAGAGTTTATTAGCTGTTTTTGAGATGCATATTAATATACCTATTCACATTTTCTTGAAAAGATATTTGGTGGGTGCGTAATAGACACATCCCTCTGTGATATGTTGTGGTTATTTAATTTTTTTTTAATCCCTTGACCATCACTTTAATTGTATGTGTGTATGTGTGTGTGTTTGTGTGTGTGTGTGTGTGTGTGACAGTGCTTTGTTTACTTTACAAAAACACTGTAACGACTTGATGCTCAGTTTGAGCTCATTGGCCAAGCAAAAGCAAACATATTTGTTTGTTGTGTGTTTGAACAGGCTTCTAGACGGTGAAAGTCAAGTGGGCCATTATAGAGCTGTTTGAGTGAATGATCCCCTTGGAAAGAGACTCACAATGGCTGTAAGAACAGTTCATCCATGTAAATCTGTCACATTTTAATGGCCGGTTCCCAGATGTGAATTGTAAATACCTTTCTGAAGCTTACACTGTGAGTCTACCGGAAATATAGTGTATTTAGGAGAGGGGGGGAAATTAGGCCTGTGGATTTATGGCCACTGTTATTATTTCTTTATAGTAATATTTGAGCTTGGTTGCACCCTCCCCTTCCTTCACCCCATCCCACGCAAACACACAGTAAGACACACTCATACATACGCTTTTATTCTTATTTCCTTTCACTTAATGTGCATACACTTTGCTCACACTTTAAACAAAGTCTCCATGTGAAGGCTTTATATAGCATATATAAAGCCTTCATAATAATGACTTCATACATCATACATAAGCAAATGTCATGCTTCATAAAACGTGACATAACTAACAAACTGGCTAATGGCTAAACATTATACATAACATGTTGCATAAGAAGGTGCTATGTCACCCTTTATGAAGCATGGCATTTGCTTATGTATGATTTATGAAGCCATTATGTCATGTTTATGAAGGCTCTATGTAGCATAACTAAAGCCTTCATAAGGAAACTTAATTTGAAGTGTGACCTACATTTCTTTGTATTCATTAAGGTCTGAGATTGACATATCACCAAATATATAAGTTGTTGAGCATGTGAACACGGGTGGTGTCAGACCAGGGTCCAGGGGTAATCTTTGCACTGCCATTTGTGGGGGAGAAAGCTTTAATTTCAAAATGGGTCTTGGAGAGCTTACTGAGAAAGGAGGCAAGCTCAATTCTAGAACACAAAAACAGACAGACAGCACAACACCAAAGAAGACTCCAGTGCTATGTCAGAAATCACGACATGAATGTTGGACATTCAAGTCCAGCTGAGAACAACATGAAATAAGGACTTCTCTGAGCCAGAATACGGCTCTAGATTTGACATGCCTTAGATGAAATATCTTCTACGTCTTTGTTACTTAAATAAGTTGTAGGAAGAATGTGTGTACTGTATGTTATAACATAAGGGTACAAGTGAAGGCAGTGGTGATTCTTGAAAATTGTGAATAAAAATTATTTTATTTAATTTAATTATAATACTAAGTTAGGTGAGCAACAGCTAACTTAGCATAATGTTGACTTGCTACTTGACGAAAATGAGAGGGAACTAGAATGAGCAAGTGATTGCTAGGTTGTATCTACAGTACCTTTCTTGCTTAATAACCTTTAATTTGTCTATATAACCACACACTTTGATCTGGATTATTCCTTATGCAAATCATGCACTTGTATAAGCATCAAACAAGGATTATGTTAGCTACTTGGGGTAAGATTGTTAACTTTTCCAATGTTGGCAAGTTGCATTAGGTAGCTAACACATAACTGACAGCACTAGACAACATATGGAACATTTTAAATTTGATCAGTGACTATAAATGCAAACTGACTTAAAAGTTTAATTAAAAGTTGCAGCATTATCTTATTTCTTAAACAGGGGCACATCCATTTTTGGGCTGAAAGAGAGGACATTATGGCAATTTACAATCAACGTCAGAAAAATATGATAAAATTGGATAACGAACAAATACTTGTACAGGATATTTGTTAGGCTAGATAACTGTGGTGGCAGAACTTGCCACCCCGATGGCTACGCCACTGAGTAAAGGTGTCGTTATAAATGTTTTATACTTTTCCATCATCTAAAATGAATAATATAGGCAGGCAATCTGCTTTATTACGAGTAATTAGTGATTCAGTCGGGCCTACAACTATTACTTGAACAACTAATTAAGCTTAATTGAGACAGCTGCCCCGGATGTGTTCATGTCAGCACAAAAACACCTCCAACTGCACCTTTCGACAACGAATGCTTTGCAGGTTATAATAAAATGTGTCAAGTGTGGATCAGTATTCAATTACCGGCTCAATCAAAGTTAATTTCGCGAGAGCTCAGCTGGAACTAAAACCAGCGCTCGCTGGCTGTCTTCAGGAGCAAGCTTGGGTAATAGAAACTCACAATTCTATTTATTTATAATCACACAAGTCCATATAAGACAACTGTACTCATACATGTTTTTTAAAGGGAATCATATTCTTTGTGACCTTCATTGTTAAATCAGAGAATGAGGCTGTGTCTGAGTCACTTTATTATGCATTATATTCTTACATTGAGTACATGGAAATGACCTGCTTTGTCATCTGTCCTCTCCTTAGTGTGAGTCAAAGGGCAGAGGTCAAAGTGCCTGCAGGAATATTAACACATTGCTACTTTGTGATTATCCAGTCGAACCGTTAACAAGAAAAATCTGTGAGACTTCCACGATGATGTGAGATTCATTACTGTTAAATAATGCTGGCCTTTCCGTGCTATCAGACCTCCAGAATCTATAAACTCCCCAGACTCAGTCATGTCACTCTCCTTTTCATCTCCCTCAACTGCTACCTATATCAGCTCACTTCAACTTCAACACCTTGCTGCGAGCCTTTCAGGCAGTCTTCAAAAGACCCTACGCACCTACCAGACCCCTTCGTTCTACTACTTCTGGGCATCTGGTAACACCCCCAGCACAGCAAAAACCCTGCGCGTATTCTGATGCAAAAAGAAGACTCACTTCTTCAGATTGCACCATGGCTCTCCTGACCGCCTTTAGATAACCTTTATTTTTCTCTTCTGGATTTCCCTTTGAATGATGTTTGAGCCCTGTGAAGATGAGTCATCTACTGGTACGTTTATTAGTTACAGTACAAATGGTTGTATCTTTATTGTTTATTAGGATCAGCATTAGCTGCACACTACAGTGTACAAGTTAGTGTTCCCGGGGTCCAGAAGACGAGCTTGTTTGTTAGGTTTACACTTATTGATTATTAATGGGGCTCTGTACCTTTTGTATTTCTGAGAGTTACATGGATGTTCTTCAGTTCTTTTAGTCGTGCTGGATCAGAGCATCTGCCAAATGATTGTTATGTAATATATATATATATATATATATATACTGTACTATGTTTCACTTGTATGACAAACCGAATATATTTTAACTACAGTACATTTTCTTGCCCCAGCCCTGACAAAAAAAATTCTAAAATCTTTTCTTAACCCCAGCCCTGAAGGAAAGATGTAGCTACTGAAGATTGATGATGCACTTTTCAACCTGTAAATAATGAAAAGTTGGAGATATTAGGTTTTTGTGTCGTCCAGCTTGTGCCCAACTCAACTTCCTTCAAATGGGAAGAGTTTCAAAGGAGTTCTGAACCAGCCAGCATTCTGGCAGTTTCTCAGGTGCTGGTCAGAATAAAAATTGAATGAATTTTTCAGATGTCCAAGCTTTCAGTGAACATTTTTTCCTGCAGGTTGGCGGTATTTTGCATTACACTAAGACAGAGGAGAAACACCCAGGCTCTTCTTTTCTACACAAAAAAGCAGACAAACATGAAACAGACATGGGCAGTGTCTCCTCATAGTCTGGTGTGTGTGTGCGTGTGCATGTGCGCGCGTGTGCACACGTGTGTGTTTATGTCACGTAGGCTCCCATGGTTGGCCACCAGCCCTGCTCATTTCCTCCTCTCCGAGCAGCTAAGTGTAAAAGTGGCCCTGTTACACCAGAGCTCTGCGGGTCAGAGATACAGCCTCTCTTCTGAAGCTCTCCTAAAGCTAAAAAGGTCACACTGATTGATTTCTAATAAAAATCTTCACTGCGGGTCAGCGGCTGGCTGGGGTTGACCTTTCCAACCGAGCAGGCTCCGGGGGACGAAGCATATTCAGGAAGGAGCGGGTTTGAGTGCAGAAATTAACTCAGGAGAGCTTTCAGTGCTAGATACTGTAGATCTACATTAAAGGTGCACACGCATATTCATTCTCTTCCTGGTTTTAGTGTCTGAAACGCCCACAAAACATTAGCAAAGGGCAGTGACAGGTTTTTTGAAAAGTCCGAAACCCCCGCCCCCTGTCTGCACACATTCGGATTGCGACCATAGATATATGATTGTGACCATAGATATATGATTGTGACCATAGATATATGATTGCGACCATAGATATATGATTGCGACCATATATTTATGATTGTGACCATAGATATATGATTGTGACCATAGATATATGATTGTGACCATAGATATATGATTGTGACCATAGATATATGTTTGTGACCATAGATATATGATTGCGACCATAGATATATGATTGCGACCATAGATATATGATTGCGACCATAGATATATGATTGCGACCATAGATATATGATTGTGACCATAGATATATGATTGCGACCATAGATATATGATTGCGACCATAGATATATGTTTGTGACCATAGATATATGATTGTGACCATAGATATATGATTGCGACCATAGATATATGATTGTGACCATAGATATATGATTGTGACCATAGATATATGATTGTGACCATAGATCTATGATTGTGACCATAGATATATGATTGTGACCATAGATATATGATTGCGACTCTGACAAACGATGCAAAAACATACGTCATGTCATGTGGGAAATCGTTTTACCAAGAACTCACATTTAAACCCTGAAATATGCATGCTTCAACCAAAATTGCTATTTTCTTTTTACTTAAACCAGTATGGAGCACATTTGAAAAGCTCCAGGATGATATGAAAAGCTATATAAATATAAAAAATGTGCATGTAGGCCAACACAATTTTAAATAAATGTACATGTATGCACATGTTTGGAATGCTGTACACCAACATGTATCGATAACAATCAAAATCAACATATTAAGATCGATATTAAAAACAGTGTATCATCTACACATCTAGAGAAAACTAAAACCTACACGTATATTGAGCAGTACACATGTTTTATATGTGTTAATGCTTTTAATTCCTTGCAAAAAGTTCACTATTTAAAACAAAACAGTAAAATGCTCAGTGAAAAATCAATGGTGGTAGAGTACATTTCACTCTAAAATGATGTTCCGCATTAGATTTATTTGAACTGTTAGAGCTAAATGAACGCTGGCCATTTGACATGCAGCAAGCACTCCAGTCCACTCCCCCGGCTTGGTTTTGGAATTGTTTTACTTGCTGTGTATGAGTGTATGAAACAACTGGTTGGTATAGGAAGATGGCCCAATGTTACCTGCTTCTTGGTGTTGCAATTCCAGCACACTGAGCTTTGAATATCTGGAGGTCCAGTCTGTAGGTGGATACCCCTCGGGTGATGTGCATTTGCCATTGGGCAGGTCGGGATTTCAAGAAGTTTCCAGTTTCTTGTTTTCCCAGGGAGGCAAAGGAAGTTCTCTGCCTAAGAGACACAGACTGTGTCTCTGCAAACAGAATGAAAAAACCTGAAACCAAGTTCTGGGCCTTCGGAATCCAGGACAGCGTGATGCTGCCTGTCTTTTCACACGCCATTTACACTTTCAAAAGACTGCTTTAAGGACAAAAGTTCAGGGTTATGCTGTCCTATGCACACTGTCGATATATAATGCATGTGCTTGTAAGGCAGAGAAAGTGGTGGATAAAAATGATGATCATTGTATTTTCTTTATGAAATATAATAGGAAGCTTGTACGGGCCAACTTCTTGTTGGAATACATTGATTTACACCTGTCTGCTTTTTGAACGTGCAGTATATTATTACACTGACATCTTGTGAATCGTACAATAAAAGTAAAAAAAAACAACATAAGCTGCAAAAATGACTTAGAAATGTGATTTTGTTGCCAGCAGCAACAGAATGTGTCAGAGAAAAAAAATGGCTTGGGAACAGGACAGAGGGGAAATCTGGAGTTTTCTAAGGTTATGGTTATTTTCTTATCATCAACTAAACTAAAGGCTTTAAATTCTAATTCTGCTCGTTTGAAAGGCTTGTGAATGAAAGCTGGGCATCATGAATTATTTTTTAAAAGCATGTTTCAATTAAAGTGACTGACTGACTGACTGACTGAGATATTAATGTTTTTTTTTTTTATGCAGGGAAGATTTAAAGTTCTCTCTCATTACAGTTCTCTCTCATTTTCACAATTGCCTTGTTCCTCTGTTTTTTCTTTTTTTTCTTTTTTGCTTAAAAGCTGCGGCAACAGCTTTGGAGAAATGTGCAGAACAAGATATCACATCCAAAAATATCCCAAATGTGTCTAACATTTCTTCTGACATTTAAATGTCTAAACATAGCTTAAAGACTGCACACATGGGGCTGGGCAGTAAGCAGTGTGGGATATAATGACAATAGACTTCCTTACAAGTACAAGGTCTATAGTGCGTGCAGAGTGTAGAGCATGAGAAATGCAATGTTTATAGATGCTATAGGTGACATTCGGACAGCTCTTACAATGTGTTATGCTGAATTTGTACACTTACTTTTAATTGATGGGAGTGAATGCTGATCTTGCAATGCTTGCTCATTATGATAAAGGTTTTCAGGCAAAGTTCAGGGCAGTGTGCCATAGCAGTTTGAATGACCTCCTTCCTCTCTGGTTTCTCAGCAGATCAAACAAACAACAACAACAACAAAAGAAAAGTCAGATCAGGGTAATTAGGGCGACCCCATCTGCACCGAGCAGCAATAAAGCAAGTACACAAAGCGACCTTGTTTCTACGACAGTCAGCGGAAATGTGTTCAACACAGCTGCCTTCCATCTTTATTCGCAAAGAGTCAAAATCCCTCCAAATTACATAAGGAAGAAATTAAATAATAAAAATTCCCAACATCTTCTAAAAAGCAGCCCCAAGCATGAATGTCTGGCATCTCCACCTGCTGATTGATGAAAAGGAGCCCCCTGGGAAAGTGAGTTTTTAAATTTAAATGACACCAGCCAAACCTCCCATTGTGATGTCACTCTGAGTATGTATATTGAACGGGCTCAGAGCAATACACCTGCTGTGAAATATTGTGGTATATATGCAATGCTGTGGCCAGGTTTAATTCAGTTCCACTGTATATCATTATTTTCTGTCATAAGCCAATTCACAGTTCTCCTTAATATTTATTATCATTCCACTTCGATTTCTTGTATGCTGCTTTTCAGCCAGACCTACCAAATTTGGCCGGCAGCTTCAACTAGGGTGGGATTGTGTTGCATGTACATTTTTTGTTAATGGCCCAAATATCTGTTGAGAGATATTTAACAAACAAGGCAAAAACCCAGAATTGCCGTTTTATAAGATTCCGAACCCATAAGATGAGAAAAGTGGATCCGAGCAATAAGACGTGAGGCGTCGGCGGGAAGAAAAGAAAAAATGTCGGACCCTGAAACTCCACATGCTTATGTGTGCAGCAGGCATTGTTTCACAGGTAGCCTAAGTCAAATAAGTTATCCAATTGTCAATTTATGGCGAACTAATATTGCTGTAAGAAACGCTATAACATTTTGACCATATGTAAATGGTTTGTAGTGGAATGTGGATAAATCAGAGTGCTATAATGTTACAGTATTATATTTGCAAGTGCAAAATATTATCATCCACTAACAAAAAAGTTGTGGGCATCCAAAGAACAATAATTTTTCATCGTTGTATGCGTGTAGATTCCAAACAAATGGTGAGACAAAAAAAATCAGCTTTCAATGGGTAGGCTACTCTTCTCATGCAGGTTGTAACTGTTCAAGTAGGCTAAGCTAGCGAAATAGAGGTAAAGTTGTCATAAAATTTCTTCTTACAGCGAAAATGGACGACTTGTTTACATTTTCGGACAGATGTTAAAGTAAATCTATCACCATGGCAGCACTTTCGCCACAAGTCAGTAATTATATCGGGACATGCCCTCTTTGAAAAATAATAATAATAAATAAAAGAAAAAATCTATGCTGTTACTGCATACCAGTTTTTGCCAAAGCTGCATCATAGCCATCATAGCGCGGAGCTTTCAAAACCATAACAATACGAAAACCCTTTAAAAAAAACTTCATGAAAACCGTAGGCTACACGTAGCCTAGCCTATGATAACTGGACGAAATGGGCTGAGAAGAATGTAGCCTGATAAATCAGGGATATGAGTAGGCTATAATAAAATGTATATTGTTGTTTATGATTATGCTTTTTTGTTTTGTTTTTCATTTTTGGACATATATAATATAATATTTGTGTTTACAAAAAGACACAGCAACAGCCAAATACAGCTGTATTGAAAATAATTGGAGGCCTTTGTGTGGTGTTTTTAAACTCTAGTAGGCTTGTTCCCAGTAAATGTTTTGTTCCTTGCAATGAATGTAGCTACTCATTTAAATTAAAGCTGTATATTTGTATTTTTAAGGAAAAGGACAACTACTAGCCTATTTGAAGAACAATGAATTGCCTATGTATATACATATACATAACACATTAAAACAGGATTGTTGTGGAACTCAAAATGTTAACTGTACCGGTATTAGTCTGTGCATATCAGATAATTAGTAACATTTACTGTAAAATAAGAAACCAAAGTATATCAGTATGCGATTCCTTAACTCTCATATTGACATCATTTTCAACTAGCCTATATACTACAATAACATTATAGAATTCCTGAAATTCAGTTATGGCTTTTGGTTTTGGTGTGCCACCCCAAGATTTTCAGTGGCCCCATCTAGCCACCCCGATTAAAAATGTGTGGGGGCACCACGGGCACAGATAGTGGGTTGGAAACAAATTTTATCCTATAAAAAGTTGCCGGAACATATTCGGATGCGGGAAATAATTAAATTGCAGCAGGGAAATTTTTGATTCAGTGCCCACCTGTCTGTATGCCTCTTCTGAACTTTACAAAATTAAGCATTGAATTGTTTATTTGTTTATTAAAACAGTAAAATATATAATTAGGGATGGAGCTGATCGATATGGGTCATGTGACTCAATCGGCTGTGTGTGTGTATGTGTGTGTGTGCGTGTGTAAAAATGAGTTAAGGGTGTGCGTGTGTGCCTGTTTCATCTGCGTGTGTATGTCTGTGCATGTGTGTGTGTGTGTGTGTGTGTGTGTGTGTGTGTTTGTGCCTGTGTGTATGAGTGTGCTCGTTATAATCAAACAGTTTGCCTTGTTTATACAGGCCTACTTCAATCGTGTGAGAGCAAAAGAAAAATAAACAACATTAAATGAAAAATTTCAAATGATTGCCTACTATCCCTTTAATGCTGCTCGCTTTAATTTAGCTGCGCTTAATCTCAGAATTTCAGAATATAAAAACACCTTTTTAAAAAAAGCTAAGAAATAGCTAGAATCAGTAACATATGTCCCATTTTTGTATTTCACTTACTGGTTATCAAAATCATTATTGTATTTATGCTAGTTGTGTTGTTTGTATTTTTAAACTGTACCGACCGTCCGTTCTGCCTCCGTATTGCTGCGTAATCAATTCTGTCAATCTCGCCATTCCATGAGCCCAAATGTACAACGCAATTAATAAAATGAAAATGTGAAGTTTTACACTGCAGAAATAAATTTTTGAACTAGGCTTGTCGCGGTGATTGGTTTAACCAATGGAATACTAAAAGCATATTAAAAGCTGTTGAAATGCAGCCATATTCTATATTCTTCTCCTTGAATTGTATAAAACATAATAATAATTATTATAATATTACTATACATAATCATTTATAATCAAGTTCATAAAATACAAAAATACAATATGAAATCACAACAGGCAGAAAGGGCTGTTATTGTGGAAATAGTTTCCATTTAAATGTTGATTACATATTGTACCTAAGCTTTTTTCCAGTTCTTATCCAAAATGATTGTTCAGTGTCCCCCAGTTATGGGGTGGGGGGTTGAAATAGGTTAACAAAAATAACCTTTAACAAAACAAAACAATAGATAAATAAGTATAAAGTACAGAATGTAGTTATAATCACATTTCCTATATGGAACAACTTCAGATTGAAGCCACGCTCACTTCCGGTTTCTAATTCGAATACAGATACAGATATTGTTGATGGTCGAACAGATACAGATACAGATATTGTTGATGGTCGAACAGATACAGATACAGATAGTGGCATCGCTGCACACCCCTAATACATTTTTAATTTGTGACTTAAAAACCACAACTGAAAGAAAAATAAAATAAATCATTAGAAAATGAAAGATATAAGGCAAAATCAGATATTTTGTGCAAGGAGTTCATTTTTAACACTTAATTGTCTGTTTACATAATTCTACATTAGCTCTAAACTCATACAGACGATAAAGGCCTCATGTTTGTGCCTCCCTTGGGGCTAAAACCGCCCACTTAAAGACTTGTATTTATATTTAAACTAAATTTATACTGGGATTTAAAGCATTAGCCCCCATAAGAACCGTCTGCGGCAAGAAAATCAAATCGGAAAAAACAAAGTATTGTGAGAAGGACAGAGGAGATATAAAGCTGAATTGTGATGAAACGTCTGGACACAGAAAACCAAAGTGCAGACCAGGATCAGGCAAAGAACGTAGTTTAATAGATCAGTCCAGAGGTCAAAGCCAGGTATGCAGAGTGGAATCCAGAAATCAAAAACCAATAAACAAACAAAAGTCAAAACCAAGAAATCAGAAATGCAGATGTACAAAATCGCTAGGCTAAATCAACGTCGGTAAATACACAAAGAAAAGTCGAAAACCAGAAATCAAAAGGCTAAGGTACTGTAATGACCCTGTAATGTGATGTGATGTGAATGGCCCTGTATTATGTATAGGGATCCTGCATGTTGTAACTTTCTAACAGTGATAACGGGTGGGGGGATCTGCCTGTCAACCTCTGGCTGCGTACTATTGGAGTGCCCTGGGGAGTAATGCCAAGGCCTCGTGTGATTGGCAGCTCAGGAGTGGGGGTTGGGACATAGGGAAGGGGATAAAAGGGCAGATTGTGATGCTTTGGCGGGCTTTTTCTTATGCAGAGGTTGCATTAAATAGCGTTCTGAAATGTATTTCCCATAATTGGGTATTTGCTTTATACAGGAGTAATAAACCGTACAGTTCGTAACGGCATTATTGTGTGGACAGCTATTATTACCGACAGGGACGCTACATTTGGTGTCAGAAGAAAAAAAAAGCTAGCTAGCGAGCTATCGTTTATTCACTATTAGCCCCGGTAGCTAACTCGCTATATGGAGGAAGGAAAGAGGGCGGCAGAAATGCATCGGGTCAAGATGGAGGAAGAATCGGTGGACGATGGTCATAGTGAGGAGCTTGGTGCTTGGGGAAGTACGTCGGAGGCATTGTTCGGGGAACTGCTCAGGGCAAAAGAACACAAGGCCCGTGTCCGTGAGAGCGTGAAGAGGCTAGCTGCCAAGGCGGGGCTGGATTCGTCTTCCCTCCAGCTCGGAGAGGACTCGGGTCGCAGGCAAGTGACGTCACCGGAGCGACGCGGGGAGGAGGAAAACAACAATGGCGGCGCCCGAGCTTCCGTAGCATCAATAGCTATAAAAACACCGAAGTACTCCGGTAAGGCCGATTGGGAAGCTTTTTACGCTCAATTTGTACTCTTAGCTGATGCGGCTGGGTGGTCTACAGAGACTAAAGCTCTGCAACTGGCTATGTGCCTGACAGAGGATGCGCTAGCTTGTTTGCTTTTGCTTAGCCCGGAGGACAGACGCGATTGTGCAGCTTTAGTCGGAGCTCTGCGGAGGCGTTTTGGTCAGTGTTCAGAGCCGGGACTGCTACGCTCCGAACTGAGTAATAGGCGTAGGCAGCCAGGAGAGCCGCTAAGAACGCTAGCAAATGACATTGAAAGCTTATCACGTCGGGCATATGCTCACATGCCCAATTTTGTACAGAATGAGCTAGCACGGGATCAGTTTCTCCAAGCACTCTCCCCCGCCGATCTGCGTGCCCAAACACAGTTAGCTCACCCCAAGACCTTACAGCAGGCTTTGGAAATAGCCTGGGAGAGGGAGCTAGTGTGTGGGAGTGCACCAGGAGGTGCACAAGACTGCTACAGCCCAGCAGTGCGGGGGGCGCGGGACAGTGGCGCTGGGGAGGAGAAACCTGCATGGGTGGAGGAGATGACAGAGCTGATCCGTGCAGTGACTGTGCAGACGGAGCGTCGCCCTCGCCCGGGGCCCAGGATCTGCTGGGGGTGTGGTCAGCCTGGCCACATTGTCAGGCAGTGCCCCAAAGCGCAGAAACCCCAGGGAAACGCCACAGGGTCCGCGTAGATGGGACGGCGCGGACCCTTGGCTCTGTGTCCCGCCTGCGGAAGAGGGAAGCCGGATATCACATCCAGGGGGGCGGGGCTACGCGGCCCTCTGAAGCAGAAGGCTCCATGGAACAGGAGCCTGTTGCGGTGGGCCGGGCCTGTGTGGGGGATTTCTGTCATATCCCCGTGACGGTGGAAGGGGTGCCCTGCTCTGCTTTAGTGGACACTGGCTCCTCTGTGACATTGGTGAGGACGGACGTACTGCCGAGCTGGACGGAGCTGGAGCCAACAACTGTACAGCTCCGCACAGTCACAGGTGAGCTGGCCCCAATGAAGGGAAGGGGGATGTTGAGTTTAAGTGTCGGGGGAAAGACTGTTCGTCACCCAGTCTGGGTAGCATCTGTGCAGGACCCCTGTATACTGGGATTGGACTTCCTGAGAAGCACAGGGTGCCAGCTGAACCTAAAAAAGGGCACCCTTAGCTTTCAAGGAGGCACGACGATCACTATGGCCCCACCCAAGGTTCCCGGGCCGCCGCTCACACCCCTGACTCCCCCCCCCATGCGGTGTAGTACAGCTACAAGCCCTCCAGCTACATTGGCTCCACCCGGTCTCCCTGACAACCCCCCAGCATTGTCCTCCAGGAGCCCGGGCCTTGCCCCCAGCCCTGCCCGCCTCCCCCAGATGGGAGAAGAGGCCAACCTGGCTGCAATGAGGGAAATATGGCAGAGAAACTGTGATGACCTGGACCCTCAGCAGTGTGAGCAGCTGTGGCAGCTGCTGGCTGAGTTCAAGGACAGCTTTGCTCTGAGTGAGGGCAACATTGGCCAGACGCACTTAGCAGAGCACGACATTGATACGGGGGATGCACATCCCATCAGAATGCGTCCCCGCCGCCTTCCCCTAGCCCGGCAGGAGGCTGCAGACAAGGCGCTGTTGGAGATGCAGCAAGCAGGCATTATTGAGCCCTCTGACAGCCCCTGGTCGGCAGCTGTGGTTATGGTCCCTAAGAAAGGGGGGCAATGGAGATTCTGTGTGGATTATAGACCACTCAATGCGGTAACTAAAAAAGACTCTTACCCCTTACCACGCATTGACGAGGCCCTGGATGTGGTGAGAGGGTCATCGTGGTTCTCCTCTCTCGACCTACGGTCAGGCTACTGGCAGCTCCCCCTCTCCCCAAGGGCTAGGCCCAAGACCGCCTTCTCCACAGGCAGAGGGCTCTGGCACTTCCGAACTCTCCCATTTGGCCTTTCTAATGCCCCCGCCTCTTTCGAGAGGCTAATGGACAGGGTGCTGGCGGGCGTGCCCCGGCAGGAATGCATTGTCTATCTAGATGACATTCTAGTGCACGGGGGCTCATTCCAGGCAGCCCTGGCCTCACTGCGGGGGGTGCTCGAGAGAGTGACAGCAGCTGGGCTAAAACTCCATCCTGAAAAGTGCCGCTTCCTGAGAAGAGAGGTGGCCTTCCTGGGACACAAGCTAGGGGGCGAGGGCATCAGCACGCTGGAGGACAAGGTGCAGGCTGTCCGAGACTGGCCCGCCCCCACAGACGCACGGCAGCTGAAAAGTTTCCTCGGCCTAGCCTCCTATTACAGGAGATTCGTAAAGGGCTTCTCCTGCATGGCCGACCCCCTGTTCAGCCTGCTGCGGAAAGGGAAGGTGTTTACATGGACAGCGGAGTGTGAGGGCGCCTTCCACAGCCTTCAGGAAGCCCTCACAGAGGCCCCGGTGCTCGCCCCCCCTGACCCCACTCTACCGTTCATCCTCGACACGGACGCCAGCGGGGTGGGCCTGGGCGGCGTGCTCTCTCAGGTAGGGCCGGGGGGGGAGAGAGTGGTGGCATATTACAGCGCCACGTTCAACAAAGCTGAACGCCGCTACTGTGTGACCCGGCGGGAGCTGCTCGCGGTAGTAAGGGCCCTGCGGCACTTCAGATACTACCTCTGTGGGTTTTCCTTCACAGTTAGGACGGACCATGCAGCTCTCCAGTGGCTGATGTCCTTCAAAGAGCCAGAGGGGCAGGTAGCCCGCTGGATCGAGGAACTGCAAGCTTACAGTTTCACTGTGGTGCACAGGGCAGGGGCACGTCACACTAACGCAGACGCCCTCTCCCGACGTCCTTGCAGTGCAGACGGGTGCCGCTACTGTGTGCGGAGAGAGGCTCGGGAGGAGGAGCTGTGTGCACAGGAGGAGAGGTGTGCAGCAACAAGCCAAGAGGGGGCTCCAGTTGACCCTGAGCTCCAGGGGGTCGACATTGCAGAGTGGGGAAATCAACAGCAGCTGGACCCAGACCTCCAGCCGGTACTACAGTGGGTGGAGGCGCAGCAACGTCCACCCTGGGAGGAGGTGGCGGTACTCTCCCCCACCACAAAAGGACTGTGGGCCAAGTTCGGAGCGCTGCGGCTGTGGGGGGATGTGCTACAGCGGGCATGGAAGGAGCCAGCCACGGGCGAGGCGAGTTGGCAGGTGGTGGTGCCCAGAGCCCTGCGTGAGGCCGTGTTGCGGTCGGTGCATGGGGCTACAGGCTCAGGGCACTTTGGGGTCACAAAAACCCTCCGCCGCCTCCGTCAGGGCTTTTACTGGGGGCAACACAAAAGAGATGTGGAGGACTTCTGCAGGCGATGTGACAGCTGCACAGCACGCAAAGGGCCGCCGGGCCGGTCGCACGCCCAGCTCCAGCAGTTTCCTGTCGGGGCCCCTATGGAGAGGGTAGGGGTGGATGTACTGGGCCCCCTTCCCTGTACAGACCGAGGGAACAAGTATGTGTTAGTGGGGATGGACTATTTTACAAAGTGGCCAGAGGCCTACGCCCTCCCCAACCAGGAGGCGGAGACTGTGGCAGATGCCCTGGTAGAGGGAATGTTCAGCCGGTTTGGGGCACCGGAGAGCATCCACAGTGACCAGGGCAGGAACTTTGAGTCCCAGGTGTTTGCTGCTTTGTGCGACCGGCTAGGCATGCACAAAACCCGCACTTCACCGCTGCACCCCCAGTGTGATGGCCTAGTCGAGAGGTTTAACAGAACACTGGGGGAACAGCTGGCTATTGTTACAGCTAAACACCAGAAAGATTGGGACCTGCACCTCCCCCTGGTGCTCATGGCCTACAGATCCGCTGTTCAAGACTCCACCTCCTGTACCCCTGCCTTACTCATGTTGGGCAGAGAGATCCGCACCCCCGCTGAGCTGGCGTTCGGCCGGCCCCCTGATTCCCCCTCGCCCCCTCCCGGTCCGGAGTACGCCAGGAGGCTCCAGGACCGCTTGGAGACAGCCCACTCGTTCGCTAGGGGGCAGCTGCTGGACGCCGGGCTAAGACAAAAGAGGAATTATGACGTCCAGACCCGGGGCAGGCACTTCGAAGCTGGTGAGTTGGTCTGGGTCTACAGCCCCCGGAGGCAGAAAGGTCGGTGCCCAAAATTGGACAGTGAGTGGGTGGGGCCCTGCAGGGTTCTGGAGAGAATTGGGGAGGTCGGGTACCGGGTTCAGCTGCCGCCCAGAGGAAGGAGGGTGGTTCTACACAGAGACAGGTTGGCCCCGTACCGTGGCCAGGCAAACCCCGGGCAGACCCCAGCGAGCCCTGCGGCCCTTCACAACACTGAGGCTCCTCCCCTATCTTGCACGCCCCACAGCCCAGGCCCTGGCTGTTCTCATTGGCCCTCTCCCTGCCCCCGCCCACTTTGCTCTCCACAGACGGTGACTGTACCCCCAGATTCCCCGGCTCCTTTGTTCGGGTCCCCTTCTGTTTCCCCAGGGGCCCTTCCCCTTGTGGACACTGTGACTCGGTCTCCTGTGGGCCCTGCACGGCCATGCAGACGGAGGAGACTCCCTGTTCGTTATCGGGACTTTGTTTGTTCCCTCGAGGACGAGGAACTTTGATGGGGGGGGGCAGTGTAATGACCCTGTAATGTGATGTGATGTGAATGGCCCTGTATTATGTATAGGGATCCTGCATGTTGTAACTTTCTAACAGTGATAACGGGTGGGGGGATCTGCCTGTCAACCTCTGGCTGCGTACTATTGGAGTGCCCTGGGGAGTAATGCCAAGGCCTCGTGTGATTGGCAGCTCAGGAGTGGGGGTTGGGACATAGGGAAGGGGATAAAAGGGCAGATTGTGATGCTTTGGCGGGCTTTTTCTTATGCAGAGGTTGCATTAAATAGCGTTCTGAAATGTATTTCCCATAATTGGGTATTTGCTTTATACAGGAGTAATAAACCGTACAGTTCGTAACGGCATTATTGTGTGGACAGCTATTATTACCGACAGGGACGCTACAGTACAAAAAGGGCTAGGCTAAATCGAAGTCACACAAAGGGCGTCTCAGGAATCTCAGAAATCTCAGGATATACTCAGGCTTAGTAAGGCGTAGGCACTGGAAATCTGATCAATGTTCTGACAACTAGGCAGAGGTAATGTGGGTCTTAAATACATAGAGGAAGGAGAGCGGTAACAAACAACGTGATGTTAAAACATAAGGGAAACAATAATTCAATAACGAGGAAAGAACGAAAACATGGAACTGACTAGGAAAACATGCATGACAGACAACGGGCTCAAGCAGGAGCGGAGTGTGCACAGTAAAAAGAAGAGGCGTGGTCTCTAAGGGTAAGCAGCTGAGCAATGCAGGTAGAAAAGATAAAGCGGGGAAGCTGGTTAAATGTTAGTATCTAACTACAAGACAGACAATTAGTTTGTTAGTATACATTTATGTTAATGAGTTTAGTAAAGTGCACGTAACTAAAAAGCACCCGAGTGATTGTTAGCGCGAGTTAGTAATATATACAGTTATACACGGGAACGAAAGCAGGAAGCAGCAGAAAACGAGACTTCGGAAATACAGCGTTAACCCACGGAAAATTCCGAAGTCACCCGAATAGTGCATGCACGAGACTGGGTAAACAAACACACAGATGAGACTCGGACAACCCACGAACAGAGGGGGATACAATGATAATGAAAATAAAAATACAGGACTGACAGACAGATACTCAGAACATAAGATGTGAGAAGGACAGAGGAGATGACCGTTTGGACAAAAAGAAAACGATGACTGTGATGTGAATGTTTAAACCCACTGTGAAAAAACCCTCAGGAAGAATCTTGAAGGTTCAGAAGAGAGGAAGTATGGTGGGGGGGGGGGGGGCACTGATTATTAAAATAAGGATCAAGGATAAAGAGGGATGAATGAGAATTGTGAAGGATTGCAGAGATCGGCGAGGGATTAGCCTCTTGTGCTTCCATAGATTATGAACATAACGTTAAGTTACTGCAAGCAAAGGACCCATGCTGGCACAAATCCACATTAATCTGAATGTCTGCTAAATTATCTCCCTCCCGGACCTCTAACCGGGTGAAGTCGAGGGAGTTGAATATTGGGGCCCGTGCATTCTGGGAAATGCCTTTGGTTGAGTTTGAGTTTGGGTCTGCAGCTGTCTTTTAAGCTCCTCGGCCGATTCAATTGAGCTGAACTTCAGCCTTGTGTAGCCATGCCCTTTGCGCTTGTGCTGTGAGTTTATTCATTGTGGTATTGGTTTTGTTGTTTAAGTGCACATGCAGGGCACACAGTCAGGAAAAAACCCAGTGAGCTAAATCCTGCCTGGGTTCTGCAAATTGATCTTTCTGTGTTAAATCTGCAGCTGCTCCGATTCTCCTCTGCCTTGTGAGTGCATGTCTGCGCAAGTGTGAGTGTGTGTGTGTGTGTATGTGTGTGTGTGTGTGTGTGTGTGTGTGTATGTGTGTGTGTGTGTGTATGTGTGTGTGTGTGTGTGGGTATGTGTGTGTGTGTGTAAAAATTAGTTAAAAGTTTGTGTGTATCTGTTTTGTCTGTGTGTATGCATGTGCATATGTGTTTGTGTGCATGCGTGCGTATATGTGTCTTTGTGTTTGCACATGCATGTATGTGTGTGTGTGTGTGTGTGTGTGTGTGTGTGTAAAAATTAAGTTAAGGGTATGTGTGTGTGTGTGTGTGTGTGTGTGTGTGTGTGTGTGTGTGTGTGTGTGTGTGTGTGTACAAATTAGTTAAGGGTGTGCGTGTGTGTCTGTTTCATCTGCGTGTGTATGTCTGTGCATGTGTGTGTGTGTGTGTGTGTGTGTTTGTGCCTGTGTGTGTTTGTGCCTGTGTGTATGAGTGTGCATGTGCATGCGTGTGAGCCTGTGTGTTTGTGTGTGTGCGTGCATGTGTTTGTGTGTGTGCGTGTGTATGTCTGTGCATGTGTGTGTGTGTGTGCATCTGCATGTGTGTTTGTGCCTGTGTGTATGAGTGTGCATGTGCGTGCATGTGAGCCTGCGTGTTTGTGTGTGTGCGTGCATGTGTTTGTGTGTGTGCGTGCATGTGTTTCTGTGTGTGCGTGCATGTGTGTGTGTGTGTATGTAGTAGTGTGACATTATCTGTGTCTATTTCTGTCCAACCCGCGCAGCTGCCAAAGTGCTACTCTCTGTAATTCTGCTCATCACAATTTTGTACAAGAAGTTTTTTAAGGTTAAAGACTCAGGGCTTCTAAATGAACATCTAAATATTGACTGTCTAACCAAAACATCTGTCATTCCACTGACATAGAAAACTGAGTCATATTTTTGTGTATTTTTTGCATATTGGTGCAATTACTTTTTAAAGCTTATGTGATTTCAAAATGTATGTGATTTCAAAATGTGTTTGCAGGTATAAAATTTTGAACAGGATAATTTTTCACCTTTATCAACTAACCCTACCACACCCATCAATAACCCAACCATTATTAACTAACCCAACCACACCCATCAATAATCCAACATTTATCAACTAACCCTACCGCATCCATCAATAATCCAACCTTTATCAACTAACCCTACCACACCCATCAATAATCCAACCATTATCAACTAACCCTACCGCGCCCATCAATAATCCAACCACTTTCTTCCCATGTATGTACCCCACCTTGCCCCCTGTCACTAATATTGTAACTAACCCTAACCCTAACCCTAACCCTAACCCTTGCCCCCTGTCACTAACATTGTGTCCCAGACAAGAGATAATATCTTAATATTGAACCCATCATGAATGCAACATCACAGTATTTCCAAAAGAATGGTAATAATCCAAGCTTTAATCTATAGCATTTGCATACAGACAAATGTTAAAATACACGGCAGACCCGATGTATTGACTTGCGTTCTGGACCAACCTGAGTGGATCAAATTAATTCTAGGTTGTAAATGCTCCTACAGAAACCCCACTGTTGTGCAATCATATTGTAATCGAGTGTTAACCTCGCAGTGTGCACTGCTCAACAGATTGTAAATCTGCCCGGAAACAGCAATAAGCAAGAAGCCAATCACTTCCACATGTTCCACCTGACCGTCAAATAAAATTCTTCTTGTAGCTGGAAAGGATTAGATTGTTATCAAATTTGCCTCTGTGTTAGTGATTACAATGTGGAGCTCAGCAATCCCAGGAGAGAGGAGAGGGTTTGCCCAATGGTTCTTTCTGCTGTGATCCAGAAGAGTAACATCCGCTCTCCAAATCAGCTTTTAGCAGTTCTGCCAGGTTCAGTTATACCCATCCGTTTCAGGCTTCCCCCTGCCCAGTTCCAAAAGTGGAGCATTATGTATAATGCTTGTACATAGTTTTGTAGAAAGATTTTAAATGAAGGCACTGCTTTGTTTTTGTTTATATTATTATTTTATTAAATGCAGATATTTAATATAGTATGTCATCATTACAGGGTAACATAATTTAGGTTACCTCTATAAACTTTACCCCTAGTGGTTGAGACGTATCCGTCTCAATTACAGTATTCATGTTTGTCTGAAATGATAAACTACAGCTTTAAGGAAACCCCGTACATTTTGACGCAGTATTGTTTAAAAGGGTAGCCTCTTGCGAAAACTTCAGCTTCTCCAGTTACACTGCAGTGCAAAAAAAAATAGGAGGGTGCTATTAATAGCCCAAAGCACTTACAACCGTCCTCTCGCCACAGCCACAAACTGTAAAATGCATGAAATGCACCATTTATACATGTGCACATATAGAAACAATATATTTCTTTTTTTAACGTTGTACAAATGAGCACTCGCCATTTTCCCTTACTTAATGTACTATATACAGTACCTGATACACTTTTGGTTTAGAAGACACCTAATTAATAATAAATATGCTTAGGAACCCAGCTATTTACCAGATTAACCCTGAAGAGTGTATCTTTATCTACATTTCGCCAAAGTCCCGTACAGTCGACATTTTCACAGCGACCACCTAGCACACTTTGGGCTGAAATACGTTGCTGTTGAGTAAAAACACACACGCTTTTGTACTAAAAAACAATAACTTATTTAAATACATTAGGCTACTTATGTTATGATTATTATGTATATACGGTATGCGACTATTTGAAAATAAATGTATTCTGTTGCAAATTTCTGAATGATACAGCTTCTTCTTCAACTCAAACTTTAAACCATGGATGTGCAGAAATATTTTTTGAGATATTGACATTTAAATAAAACTAGTAGATACTAGGTGAAAATTGCCTCTGGAGGGCCAAATTAAATAGAGTTAAAAAAGGGGCACTTTACCTCTCGATGAAATATCACATACACCCAGCATTTAATAATATATTTATTTATTTATTGGGGGGGGGGGATTTATTCTTAAAGCAAGTGAAATGTTGTTAATGCCTAGAAACATGAGAGTATCTATCAAAGACATGCATCCTAATGCGTCTAAATGCATTTTCAACATGAACTTTAACATTGTTTTGAGCATTTTTATGCTGTATATGAAACTTGGCATACATTTCACATTTCCATTAGAATGTTGTTGCAGTGTACAAGTAGTACTGCCAAAGGCTGATAAACGTAAAGTTGATTAAAAATGTATTAAGGACAATAGTCAGTAATAAACAATAAATTGGCATCATTACATTGTGAGGTATGTTTTATTATTTATTATCAAGCCGTCATGAAGCATGCCTCTTTGAGTTCCTGGAAAATACAATATCAGTCTAACAGATTAATTAATATACATTAATATATTCTGAAAACCAAGCAATTTCATTTTACTTTGAATAATTAAAATGTGTGATAGCATTCTGGGTACTGTGGATTCATTATAAGCCACTAATTTACAGGTTACAATTTATGAATAATGGATATTCCATTTTTATAATTAAAGTTGTCTAAATAAATTGCTGATGGTAATACGAGTGTGTGAGTGCCACTACAGGTAAGATGGGTCTTGCATTATTTCAAATGTAGTCATTGGGTGACGCACTGTAAAATACCGGAGAGGAAACAGCAGAAGAAACGTTAAGATCATTTCTTTACGCGGTTACTCCACAGTCCTTAATCATTTCCCCATTCAGTCATCATCAGATACTCACCCTTACACACGACCATGTCTCTGCGAAAGATCATCCAAATATTATGTGCTAATAAAGCTAGCATTTAACAGTATTCTCCAGGCTCTACCATCGTCATTTTGAAAATGGCAGAACGAATCAGGCTACCCAAACCACTTGGGGCTTATGACTTATGCAGCATGTCATTCAGAAGTCACTAGAGATGCATAGACCATGCAATGAGATTATTAATTTTGTTCAATGCCATGCTTTCATACAGTTGTCAAAAATTGTAGTTTGGTAAAAAATGTAATTTTGTTCAATCAAGTACAGTGCACTAGCTGTCTTGTCAGGTTGAAGACCTGCCCCCAGATTTTTTACCAGCACTGAGAATCTTCACAGGATCCCGGCACATGTATCTTAGTCCTCAGTACTATCAGATACTGGCGCATGCAAAGAGAACAAGTCGCACCATCAATCTGTCATTGGTTATTAGATTGAATAGGAAAACACTTCACATTGCAAATAATGTGACAGAATCCATCTATTGAAAAAGGCCTGTGTTCGTTTCCAGAGTTCAGTAGTTTTTGTGTCATTGGCAACCATGAGACACTGTTTTTATTCTAATTCCAATCGATATTTGTGTTCAGTTCTATTTAGTAGTTAATCTGCAGCAATCAACCGTTCATATTCTTCTTTTTCAATAACTGTTGCCTGACAAACAGAAGCATCGATAACAGGAAGGCTCTGCTATTGATGTGGGTGAAGTTAATTTGATTGCCTTCACAACAGGCAAGAAAAAAGGTCCCGGTTCCTCCATATGTTACTAACAGCAAGGGGTGCTATCAGGCACTCAGAGCTGCTCCAACTAAAAATACACACATCAGTTTCTAAAGATGTCAGCTGAAACATTTTCGCCAGACAAACTATCGTGAGTATGATTATGCTCCACGTAAGGCAGGTAGCCTAATGGTTAACATCATGTTTCTTTTTTTCTCATTTAGAAATGAATGTAAGATACAATAACAGAGATAGTGAGGGAGGATTAAGTGTGGGAACACTGAAACATAATGAGAACGCCTCTCTCATTTACTGATTAATAAATGGCAGCAAACATAAATGCACCTTGTTCATTAAGCACTACACTGCATTCTCCATGGGCCCCATTCAGACTCGGAAGATGTACGCACTTGCTTAAGAGTTTTTGTGTTTTCTTTTGCGTGTTCTCGAAGCGGGGGGGGGGGGGGGGTACACTACGAATCAGTATTTCTGTTAGCTGGATAACTGCTCTGATTAAAACCGAGAACCTTCCCAAATCAGGAACATGGACTGTAAAAAGTAAAAGTAAAAAGAGCTGTTCTGCGTTTTACTCAGTAAGCCTGGTTCGTAGTATACCCCCCTGGTATCCGAACCCGCATTGTGCACCTGCTTATCTCCAATATTGTGAGGTACCTCCTATTGTGCACACTGTAAAATATGAATTTGCTCTGGTTAAGCACACATCCATGTGTGGACAAAAACACTGGCACTGGCATTCCACTTACACTGCATGCCTAGTATTTATGAGTCTACTAAACACAGTGATATCAAGTGGATTCCACACATTTGTGGATGTAGTCCCCGTTAAGCTGAGAGCAGCCCTTGCTATGCTGAAAAGACTTAGTTTAAGTATTGATTTACAGCCCTTGTTTTGTTTAAATTTGATCAATTTGTTGAGCCCCTCTCCTTGTGGAATGCTTGTGTGTTGAAACGAGGGGGAAAATGCATCATTTAAATCAGGGGTGTCCAATCTTATCCTAAAAGAGCCGATGAGGGCGCAGGTTTTTATTTTAGCCCGGCACTAGGACACTTTATTCAACTAATTAACTAATCATGGTCTTCAATCAAGACCTTGATAAGTGGAATCAGGTGTCTTAGCGCCAGGCTAAAGCAAAACCTGCACCCACATTGGCCATTTGCGGAAAAAATTGGACACCCCTGGATTAAATAATGAAGCTGAAAGCCACCATAGAAAAGGTGTTTATCTCCCTCAACTTGACATTATGAATGCAGAAATGGATGCAATAGGTTTCAAATTACTGTCAGGTGAGCTTTAATCTAGAACCGGGCGACCGCTTTGCAGAATCGCTTTGCAGAATCACAGCAGGCTCTGACACTTCAACATAACCACAGCAAGTCTTTAAAAATTTACCAGATAAATATGTATTGCCTACCCATGTAAACACGAGACTGTCCTACAAAACAACTCCAGCAAGCAGCATGTCACCTTTTGGAAAAAAAGAAAAACATTTAATGATAGCAGCACAATTTTTTCACCTTGATTTAGGGCATTCATTTAAAAATGTAAAAACCTTAAGATATTATTATTATTAAAATCTAATGAATCTGTAATTAAAACCCTGACAGAGTACATGAGTGCATTGGTTGCGTTTTGATCATTGTGGCAACTGCAGTCTACAATGTTAGCTAGCTAATAGGTAACAGTCCTCTACGTACTAGGTATTTACCAGGCAAATAAGTGGCAATAATAGCACATAATTGGGTCATTACCAGTGGTGAAAATAGGTTAATACTAAGAAACTAAAACTTAAATACTTAAAAACACCTCCTCTATTACCTATAAATGCAAGTGAATACTTTGTAGTAAGCTTTAGGCTGGTTATAGCCTGAGTGTAATTGTGTAAATAAACTTTTCTTTCATAGTAATTGTTCATGGTTATACCCATTTTTAAAGATTTATTAGACATGCTTAGTCACTATGAAATTGATTCTTTAAAACTGGTCATAATTATAAAAAATACTTACCTGGTAACAAGTTCCAAAAGTAGCAGGACCTTTTGAGTTTCATGGTACATTTGATTATTTACTTGGTACATATGTGTTTTTGGAAATAGAGAGTCTACATAAACACTTATTTGATATTGTGAGATTCATCTCTGCTGAACTGTGTGAGCGAGAGAGTACAATGACAATAATTTGTCTTATAGTTATGCCATATGTGTGAGAGAAACTCTCAAAGCATGCAATGAGAGTTGGTGTGCGAGGGATTACAATGACAATTATCTGTATTATCGCTCTGCCATATGTTTGGAGAAACGCTCAAAGCATGCAATGGTTCCAAACATACTTTAGCATCACCTCACTACCAACCGTCCCTTGATAGCTAACAAGGTCCAGGGTTATTTAATTTGCTTGAGAGAGATCAAACTGAGAAACAGGTGCAAATACTAAGGAAGTATACAAACTATAGCCCGGTAATGGGGTGCTGCATGTGTTTGCTCAATCAGTGACTTCACGCGGCATACAAAGCCATCATGAGAACAAAGTTAGACCCCATGAGCATCAAAATACACGGCAAAGGTTTCGCTTTCAGGATCAGGGACATGAATCCGTGAGTCTGCCGATTGTATCGATTCACTGCCTGTCAAACAATGCAGTCTGCAAACGGATTAATGCTTGCTGATATTAAAAGTGTGGTTTTGGAAAGAAAATCACATCCAGTGGAAAATGTCACTGAAAATAATTATTTGTTTTTTGGCTTCTGAAAAATCGGTGTGCAATAGATTTGTGGGTGAAAAAAAAGGTTGGGGAACCCTGTTATAGGTATAGGTCACTTACAAGCAAGCTGGCTAAAAATAGAGTATTTTCTAAATGAGAGCAAAATAAAAGGCAGACCTATGAGTATTCATAACCATTTTTGAATGTTACATGTTCCCCATCCCAATAGCAAGTCATAGATATAAAACTGAAAAAAATCCATAGCACACCAGCTGGCTCTGATGTTACAACTATTAAATCAGGAACATTAAATATTTGTTAATTTTTTTGTGAAAAATATATAAACTATTTAACATTGTGTTAGGAGAAGCGATCGGAACCACTCGCAGACCCCAAAGGTAATGGGAATGAGGCTTTATTCAGAGTCGACAGAACAGGGAAGGGCACAGGCAAGGCAGATTCACTGTCACTTCCAGGCAGGAGTCAGAGTCCAGCAATCAGGGCAATGTAGAATAGGCAAAAGCAAAGTCCAGGACCGGCAGGGGTCCAGGCAGAACCTGGGAATCCGTCAGAGCTGGAGAACAGGAGGGTGAAGGGCTGGAGCAGGATGGTGGCAGACGGGAGAGACGGGAGAGACGGGAGAGACGGGAGAGACGGGAGAGACGGGAGAACACTGGACTGGAAACAAAAACAAGGAGCATGCAGGAGAACCGCTGGAAAGTATGCGACAAACACGAATGCAGGACAAAAAAAACAACAACAATCTGGCACAGAACAAAGAAACAGGGGAGACTATAAGCCAGACTAACGAAGAGACAACGAGGAACAGGTGAGACAAAACATAATGAGGAAACACAATTCAGGTGTGGGAAGCAGAGACACTAAATGGGGAGAAAGGGAAAACACGGAACGGACTACAAATACTGAGAATACATATTAACAGAAAAACCAGGGACAAACTAAGGCACGGGACGTGACAATATTGAATGAAATGTCTTTTTTATTTTTTTATTCTTCCAATTATGCAGTTTTTTTTATTTTATTATTTCTATTTTTAGAATACTGAAACTAGTTGAAACTTTACTTGGAACTAAGAAAGCTGCTTTCTGCACACACACACAAACAGAAACCCACATTGATTTGTATTGTATAGTATCTTGTCTTATTGTCTTGTAGGGTATGTTGCTATGTAATGTATTGTCTTGTGCTGATAATGTTTTTAATGTGCTCCTGCCTTAGAGTATATAATATGCAGAGACAGCGAGGCCAATAGAAACCTATGGGGAGTACATCCGAACCAGGGACTTTTAATTTTGCGCTCATCTCGTAGTTGTGTTCTTAGAGTCACATGTACAACGAGGATGGCACAAAAAGTGACGTAGAGACGGCTACGTCAAAGCCTTGTGAGTATTGGTTGCCAACCAGCATGCAAAAATATGCCGTAGGCCAGCATACATAAAAATAAAATCATATTTTTGTGTGGTAATAACAAATATGTGACCACAAAAATATAATAAGAAATTTAAAAAAATGCACTGTGTTAACATCGAGAGGAAGTATTGTTTTGCTATCAAAAATGAATGGAGCCCACTAGGTAAACTGGCTTTTTGAGCGCAAATTGTAGATATCAGCCGAGGGCGACATTATATCCGATGCTGAGGTTGAGAGCCGAAAGCTGGCCCCTTGGTTTCCGCCAAGGGACTACAGATGCAAATGAGCTACTTAGCTAACTGTCGTGCAACTATTATGTTGTGTAAGATCCCTTTTAAATAAACGAATAAACTCAACACAATGATTAAGAATTCTAAGTGAACAAAACATTTTTTTATTGAACTCACTTGTAGTTACACAACATTCCCTGATGGAGAGCACTAGATAGTCCACCTTTTTGTGCATAAAATGTGCATGGACGAAATGTGTTTAACTGAGTCTAAATGCACTCATCTCAGCCTATCATGGGGTATATCCAAGGGGCCAGCTTTCAGCTCTAAACCTCAACACCGGATATAATGTCTCCCTCTGCCGATATATGTGATTTGTGCTTAAAAAGCCAGTGTCTCCATTGGGCTCCATTCATTTTTGACAGCAAATTAAAACTACTTACACTCCTATATTGATGTTAACTCTGTGTGTTTTTCTTATATATTCTGGCCCAAGTCATTTTAAAGTGCGGTAGTTGGCAACCAGTAAAAAAAACTCTTAAGGCTTTGATGTAGCCTTCTCTACATCACTGTCTGCGCCTTCCGTCCTGTGCATGTGACACCAAGGACACAACTGAGCATGTCAGTTGAGCGCAACAATTATACTTCCTGGTTTGGATGCTTTCTCCATTGTTTTCTATTGGCATCACTGTCCCTGCATGTTACATACTCTAAAGGGTATACCCTCAAACACTGCCCCATGCTCCAATCTCACTCCCCTTTACTTAGTCCCCGTTCACACAGCCAAGTCTAAATGCGCGTAAACCATAAGTTCACTTCCTGCACATGTATCTGGTGTCTGAATGGACTCCCATGTGCTACACACACAATTAAACGGGAGAGTGAACTGTTGACCGCTGACTGAAATTCTATGTCCAATTGTGTATCACCCTGGAGGGCTGCCGGCCACAGTTGCTGGCACTGGTGCGGTCAGTATTCAGTGCTGGATAACGGGGCGCATCACTGCACAATAGGCTAGTGTTTTTCTGGATTCAGTGCTCAATGGCACCATGCTTCTTTCCTTTCCTTTACTCATTTAATGTGTAAACATCTTTTGAGACCATGTAATACACAAAAAAAAAAATGTAATTATTAATCTTGGCATTGTCATCCTGGAATATGCCCATTTATGGGATAACCTGGTCATTCAGTACATTCAGGTACTCAGCTGACTTCATTTTATCGCTGCATATTTATTTTATTGCTGCATAACGTTGCTGAGCCTAGACCTGACTAATTGAAGCAACCCCAGATCATAACACTGCCTCCAGAGGCTTACTGCCTCCAGTGGGCACTATGCATGACTTTTTTTTTGGCCAGGCATTGATTACAACAGTCCCAGCGTCATTGGTATGCACCACATAAGCAAGCAAACTATTTGGAATTTCTAAATGTGTACTCTGTGACACAATAAAAACCTTATTCAAAGAAATAAAACTCCCACAGTGACACAATCTGTTTGGGGACAACCATGCAAGCTCTTAGGACTTTGTTTAAGTCTGTAATTTGCAATATAGCATTGCTTGTATTGGGAAAAACAAAACAATAAAGAACAGATTTCAGAAATTTGATAAAATGCAGAAATTAATAGGATAACATGTCTGGTGTACTAGTGGAAGCAGCGGGAAGTCTCACAGATTTGATTCCGTGCTACTGCATGGAGAATCCACCATCTTAAGCTAATGTGGTCCAATGGATCAGCCACATTGTAGGTCATGTTTCATGTAAAAGGCAGTGAGTGAAACGCATGAGTGGAATAAAATATGAATGTGTGTGTGTGTGTGTGTGTGTGTGTGTGTGCATGTGTGTGTGTGTGGGGGGGGGGGGGGGGGGGGCATGTTTAGCCTACTTCATGGGGACTAATTGTCCCCATGTGGATAGAAAAGCTTGTCAAATGCTCCCTCATGGGGACTCAGGAATGGTCCCGATGAGGGAAAAGTTCAGGTTTAGGGCTAGGGGGTTGGGTTTAGGGCTAGGGTTACAATTATGGATATGGTTATGGTTAGGGTTATGTTTAGTGCTAGGGGTAGGGTTAGGGCTAGGGCTAGGTTAACTGTTGCCTGGCAAAAGCAGATTTTTTGATGAGATATGTGTGTTCATGTGTGTCGGTGTAGTATAATGATTGGGGAACTGGGCGTGTACTTCAAAGGTTAGAGCACTGGTCTCCAACCCTGATTCTGGTGATCTACCATCCTATAGGTTTTCACTCCAACTCTAACAAAGCACATCTCATTCAACAGCTAGAGCAGGGCTGCCCAACCCTGTTCCTGGAGATCTACCATCCTGTAGGTTTTCACTCCAACCCTAACAAAGCACACCTCATTCAACAGCTAGAGATCTACTGTCCTGTAGGTTTTCACTCCAACCCTAACAAAGCACACCTCATTCAACAGCTAGAGATCTACTGTCCTGTAGGTTTTCACTCCAACCCTAACAAAGCACACCTCATTCAACAGCTAGAGATCTACCGTCCTGTAGGGTTTCACTCCAACCCTAACAAAGCACACCTCATTCAACAGCTAGAGATCTACCGTCCTGTAGGTTTTCACTCCAACCCTAACAAAGCACACCTCATTCAACAGCTAGAGATCTACTGTCCTGTATGGTTTCACTCCACCCCTAACAAAGCGCACCTCATTCAACAGCTAGAGATCTACTGTCCTGTAGGTTTTCACTCCAACCCTAACAAAGCACACCTCATTCAACAGCTAGAGATCTACTGTCCTGTAGGTTTTCACTCCAACCCTAACAAAGCACACCTCATTCAACAGCTAGAGATCTACTCTCCTGTAGGTTTTCACTCCAACCCTAACAAAGCACACCTCATTCAACAGCTAGAGATCTACTGTCCTGTAGGTTTTCACTCCAACCCTAACAAAGCACACCTCATTCAACAGCTAGAGATCTCATCGAGCTGCTAATTAGTACAGTAGATCTCCAGGAACAGGGTTGGGGCCCATTGCATTAAAGACTTGATTCTCAGGTGAGGCCTTGCCATAATAGCCTTGAGCAATGTACGTAAACTGCATTTATTCAGTAAATATAAATTCATAAATTCAGCTTTATAAATTGATTGTATTTTGTGAAAAGAATGTAAGCTACTCTCATCCACAGCAACTGCATAAGTCACTCTGGATAAAACTCTCTGATTTGTCGCTCTTGCCAATATTCCCGCAACAGGTCTTGTGCATTAATCTATTGATTGATTGGTGAATTAGTATTTTCGTAATACGAAACAAACTTTAAACACCAGAATCTGGAGAGTTGGGGATTTTTTCATTAAAGTGAGAAAATAGATTTAGCATTTTGTACTGAGTGAAAAAAAAATGAGTCTCTTGTTGGCCAATGCTTAAGACCTCTTCAGTAGTCCCTTTAATGGAATTACACCAGAGGTTAATTCATTTTTCTGGGCTGTGCCTCTGGAATAAGCCAAGTTTCGTTTTTTTATCCACCCGCCCCCCTCCCCCTATCCCAGTCCAGACAGCATGAGAGGGAATGCCGACATATTTTTCATTATTTGTCTTCAGCAGTTACAGACGGCGATGATCGTTTGACAGCTTAATAACCGTGTAATGCAAAAGGGATCGAGGCTGTTGTGTACTCTTCAGCCGAGCGCGTCCGCACCGCTATCCAGATGATCCAGTCAAGGGGTTGCCATGGTTATCCAGGCTAGACCTTGCTGGATGAAAGCGTTCACTTATTCAATTGCTTTGTGTTTCTATAAAGGGCTGCCTTGTCTTGCAAGCTCTGGGGTCCACGACACATGCGAAGGCAGCCAGACTCCTAGACAGCCTCGCAACAATATTACTGATGTGCTGGTCTCTATAGAGAATTCTGCTGAATGGCTTAGGGCAATCTTAACGCTATAGCACATATTTGATTGCACAGTTATTTTTAGTGTCTTTGTTGAGTGTTGGGTATCACGATGACCAGCGACGGTTAGACCTCCTCTGTGTTCAGTCCCACGGAGCCAAACAGTGGCACTATTTTATCGTTTGATCTTTTGAAATAGGTAACTAACTGTCTCCACAAGTATTTATCAGCCAAATGAACCTTGAGCGACACATTAGCGAGTACGTGTTTTATTTTAGCCTTCTGGCCTCTGACATAATTATGACAGCCAACAAGACCTGGTTCATATATATGGTGATTAGCGGTTGACCAGTGTCTCAGTGGAAGCACACAGGTCATACCCGTTATTTGACGATGTAAGATGCCTTGACATCAGGCGGGGGACGATCCTCATTTAAGCTGTCCTCAAAGATTATGGTCCTTTTATGGGAGCGCGTCTGGACTCTCCATTGTGTCTGACCGCTCGGCAGGCGAAAGATAAGTAGAGTTTGTCAGACTTCCTGGAGGGAGTTTATTTCTCCTTGCCAGTGTGAGTTTCATCAATCCCTGACTCAACACAATGGTGTTTCTGAGAGAGTGGAACTCAGCTGGGAACTGAGGCCATTTTTCCAACTTGCCTGCTGTTAAAAAAAAGAAGAAAAAAGAAAATCAAGGTCTGTGTCATCAATTAACTTCCTGCATTGTTCACTCACGACACCCCCAACCCAAACACACACACACACACACACACACAGATGCATACACACAGACCATTGGTTACAAAAAGCACACACTCATGACTGCACACAAACACACACACACACACACACACACACACACACACACACACACACACAGTGAACACTCCTTCACTGCATCTAGAACTCATACCTTCTAAACAGGAGTAGAGACACACCTTTGCTTACCAATCATCTCACATGTGGGCACAAGGAAGATAGTGGCCTGGAGATCTTCTCTGTAATGGCGTCTGATGAATCTCCGCAAAGTATCAAAACGCGCTCAGCCGACGTAAAGTTTGCATTTTTATACATATTTGATATGTGCCGTTGGACTGCAGAGATAATTCAGATTTTCTTTACGATAGCAGACTGGTGCGGCAGAGTTAATAAGAGTCACTCTGCCTCAGAGCTGAAACCACTGGACCGATAAGGACCCAAATCTCACACTGGAAAGAAAATGAAAAAGAGCGAAAGAGAGGATTTTATTGCTTGTGCCAGCAGGTTCAATAATCATTATCATATTGTCTGTCTTTCTTATCTTGTCTGAAGGGAAAAAAGGCCTAGCTTGGCAGTCCTCAAAGACTCCAATAGGCACTTTCTTGTGTAGTGAAAATACATTTGATCTCATTAATAAGAGAAATAAGCTCCAAGAAATATGAATAGGCCAAGAACTGTGGAATATTGTACAGGCTAGTAATATCCTGGCATTTCAGCTGCACTGAAATACGGCGTGAGACCAAATATGAAAGAGTGCTTAGAAAAACAATGCCAGGTCACTGAGAAACACTATAGCGTACCCTAACTTGGCTCTTTCTGTAAAGAAATATGCTAAAGTCACAAACAAAAAAAGGTCACAATATACACACATTTTGACCAATCGGCTGCATGCGGTTTCTGAGATGCAGGTGAAATCAAACGTAAAATTTTGTCATGAGAGTTTACTGTGGTATTTTTTTGCCAATTAAGGCGACTCAGGCTTTGGTCATATTCTAGCTTGCATTTATTTTAAGTGTAAATTCAAAGGGCTGTTTGCCATTTGCTTTTCTGCTTTTAAAGCCGGGCTGCGAGAATGATTCTCAGAGCAGCGTTAAGTAGCAGGGGGGTGGGGGGTGGGGGCCAGTGGGGGAGAAAAAGGAAATCAAATTCAATCTCTTGTATATTGCGGCTGGAAGAGTAATGTTGCAATCTTCTCCTCCTAATTTTATTATGATTCCGCAGAGCAGCAGACTTCCTGCTCCGCCCGTGCTCAGCCAGCTGCTTATAGCCTTCCTGCTGAGCTCTGTCTGTTCCAATGTTGTGAGAGAGCCGTCTTTCATTTGCATGACTGATTTGCGTCGTCTCTCTTCAAACCTCCATTTCCTGTTGTCTCTCCTTCCGTGGGCATATCCTGCGAGCACTCTAATCCGACTGGCTCGTCTCTTAATGGTTTCGCTGTGATTTATCACCCACTGACAGAGGCTTCATTCTGAGAGTATCATCATCGTCATCATCGTCATCGTCTTCATCATTATCGCTCTCACTGTCGTTTTTTTCCTCTTTCCTGATTTCGCTTTTCTGTTACATTGAACTCCTTTTATTTTGGTACATGTTCATATTGTTGTTTTCCATAAGTTATTGGAAGTAGATGAGAATATTCAGAGTACTCATATATATTATAGACAAGGATATTCCCTTTTTCAGTAAATACATTATGCTCTATTGTTCAGTTTGGATACAGTTTCACACATCCCAATAATAATAATAATAATAATACAAAACATGTCCTCCTTATGTATGTTTTGTGTTTATTTAGTTTCCTTAGAGTGTGAGTGTGAGTGAGTGTGAGTGAGTGTGAGTGTGAGTGAGTGAGTGAGTGTGAGTGAGTGAGTGAGTGAGTGAGTGAGTGAGTGAGTGAGTGAGTGAGTGAGTGTGAGTGTGAGTGTGAGTGTGAGTGAGAGAGTGAGAGTGAGAGAGTGAGAGTGAGAAATGTGTGACAAGTAGGTCACTAATTAATATATACAATTGTGCACCTATGCACAATTGCAGAAATGGTGGTACTAGCTGAGTTACAATGATATAAGTCATTCTTAGTTTTAATAATTAGCACATCTAGCAAGTTAAATTGTGTAAATATATTATTATTTTTTGAGCGTGTATTGATTTCAAAAGAAAACGAGGAGTGGTATAAACTGAAGTAGCACAAACATTTTCTAAACTAATTAGCACAACCTAAGCTGACTAACTTAGTTTAGCTAAATAAGAAGTAACATGTAATTTAACCTGACATTTCCTGCAGTGCTTTATTCGTCATGATCAAGGGCTTGCTGCATGAGTTAGGGTTAGGGTTAGGGTTAGGGTTGTCTAGCTCGCTGTCTTATGCATTATAGTGACTATCGTGTGTTAACTGTAAGCTGGCTACCAAAAAATGTATGCATACAATTAAGTTATGATCGCTGTCAAATAGACTAGTCTATAAGGTTAGAGTCCAGAAGTAAAATTATGATGCATTCCCAATACTGTTTGACTTTCAGTTGTGTGATACATGTATACCAGTGGCGGGCCGTGCATTTCACACCTAGGCCTTCAGTGATGTCCTACACAGTCCTACCTGAATTATTCCACCTCTTAATACCATCATTATGACGCCATGGCTCTAGAAACTATACATTTAGACAGAAACGCAATATAACCGGGCGTTGCATCACCTTAACATAGTCAAGTACAACAGAGTTATATTAATATTTCCGAAGCATTTATAATCAATAAATCCGCATTTACAATTAAGAGTGTTAAACTACCAGCTTTAAGATCGCTTGGATACTGTCAAAACTTTAAAATAAAAGGCGCTTTTAAGGGATTAGTCTACAAAGTTGTATTAAGTCCACCAAAAGTATGTGAGCTTTAACAAGTTTGTTCACTAAACAGCGCATTGTCGCACCCAAAGCAGTTTCATTTAAGAAACGTGACGATAAAGACACATAAACTATTCACTGAAAATAAAAGAAAACAAACAAATAATTTGCATTTGTTCATGAGGATATATTTGCGACAGTGGTGAAAGTGTATTCCTAGCCTTGAATGTCCACTTTGACTCGCTAGCGTCGGCTCGCTAGCGTCGGGGTTGGCCGTTCTCTTCTGACGATGTCTAGCTTTTCTTGAAAAGTTCGTCTTGAAAATGGCGTTGTAATTATATCTACGACCAAATCGATCTCTTCTCCTCCTTCAGCCATTGTGGGTTGAAAAAAAAACAGCTTGTAGAAATCTACACATAGCTCTACCTCTCAATAGTGCGTATCCAATCAAAAGACGTGCACATGCTGACGTTATCGTACGCCTGCCAGCTGGCCCCGGTGTCGCCAACTCGAAATCTGATTGGTTAACACCACAGGTTTGTTTCCGTTCCCTTTAAGCTACAGGCGCCCGCACTGTAGTTTCTGAAGGCCTAAGGGCAGATTTCTTGGACCCTGGCAACACATTATGGCTGAAATATGATTGGATAAAAGCTCTAACATAAAGGCCAGCCCTCCAAATCTCGATCTGAGGCTGGAAGCAGCGCAACCAAGAGGAAAGCTATGAAATGAAGAGAATAGACTATGGGGAATAATTTAATACATATTTGTGGAAAAAATATATCAAAATTAAATTTATATTCTGATGATGTTTAGGCCAGCAGAGAAGGCCTTGCTGGCCCTGACGGCCCGCCACTGATGTATACATACAGAGTATTGTATCTCATTGGAAGTTATTCAATAGTGTATCATAACGCACAATGGAGTAACTTTTACTGCAATACAGCACAATGGAGTAACTTTTACTGCAATACAGCACAATGGAGTAACTTTTACTGCAATACCGCACAATGGAGTAACTTTTACTGCAATACCGCACAATGGAGTAACTTTTACTGCAATACCGCACAATGGAGTAGCTTTTACTGCAATACCGCACAATGGAGTAACTTTTACTGCAATACCACACAATGGAGTAACTTTTACTGCAATACCGCACAATGGAGTAACTTTTACTGCAACACCGCACAATGGAGTAGCTTTTACTGCAATACCGCACAATGGAGTAACTTTTACTGCAATACCGCACAATGGAGTAACTTTTACTGCAATACCGCACAATGGAGTAGCTTTTACTGCAATACCGCACCGCACAATGGAGTAGCTTTTACTGCAATACCACACAATGGAGTAGCTTTTACTGCAATACCGCACAATGGAGTAGCTTTTACTGCAATACCGCACAATGGAGTAACTTTTACTGCAATACCGCACAATGGAGTAGCTTTTACTGCAATACCGCACAATGGAGTAGCTTTTACTGCAATACCGCACAATGGAGTAACTTTTACTGCAATACCGCACAATGGAGTAACTTTTACTGCAATACCGCACAATGGAGCAACCTTTACTGCAATACCGCACAATGGAGTAGCTTTTACTGCAATACCGCACAATGGAGTAACTTTTACTGCAATACCGCACAATGGAGTAGCTTTTACTGCAATACCGCACAATGGAGTAACTTTTACTGCAATACCGCACAATGAAGTAACTTTTACTGCAATACCGCACAATGGCATAGCTTTTACTGCAATACCGCACAATGGAGTAACTTTTACTGCAATACCGCACAATGGAGTAACTTTTACTGCAACACCGCACAATGGAGTAGCTTTTACTGCAATACCGCACAATGGAGTAACTTTTACTGTAATACCGCACAATGGAGTAACTTTTACTGCAATACCGTACAATGGAGTAACTTTTACTGTAATACCGCAAATGTAGTAGCTTTTATTGCAATACCACACAATGGAGTAGCTTTTACTGAGATTGTTGTACATTATTTTCAGGTATGATTGGAACGATCATGTAGAATATTGAATGTCAAATATTGAATTTAGTTTTAAATTAGACTCTTTCATAGAACCATCCTCTTAACCCCTAATTTCAAACATCCATTGAAACTGATAATTGTAAAACAAAGCATATTGTTTTCACACCATGAGAGTTGTTCCTCATTATAGAATGTACATTTATAACTGGAACATAGCACTTGGCTTGAACTCAATTTCTGGGTGATAAAATTGTCTGCTGAGATGATAATTATGACATCACAGCATTCCCAGTGTCATTAGACACTATGGTTATTATTAAAATGCTTGACTGGTATCTATATACAGTGCATGGTGAAATAGCTTACAACCATCTATTTATGGATGCAATCCTGGTTAAAGAATTTACTTAAGGACAAAGCAAATGTGCCCCCAATTGGGATTCGAACCTCCAACCTTCTAATTAGAATCAGAGATTCCTAACCACTGTTAAATTAATTTAGCATCTCTCAGACAAAGCTAGGTTAGAAGAAACCAAGCTTTATCTGAGCGATGCTAAATGTTTTAAATGCACATTTGCAGTTTGATAATTTTTCCTACCTTGGAGGCCAAAGGCTGAGTCAACTTACTTTCCCTGTGAGTGGAATCTGCAGATACTGCCATAAGTAATTTCATAATTCATAATGGAAATTTAATTAGAGGTAAGATCTGAACGCGCTCACTTACAGGCATGTCGAGAAGTTGCCTGTCAGGCCTATGGCTGTTTTTGTTGTGTTTAAAGCTGAGAATTTTGGAGGAAGAAAAAACATGTCAGACTTTAAAGGGGGGGATGGTTAATCCCAAAAAAACACCAGCGCCAATGCCGAACCGTCTGTGTAACCTTTCTAATGTAATTTCACAAAAGAACGCTCTGTTTGTTCTCCCCGCAAAAACAAAGCTAATTACTAATTTTTACCAATGACTTGACCTTTATCTGTGAGTGATTACAGCTTTCTGTTACACTTTGCCAATTTTCCTTTATCTATACAGTTTGTACATTATTGTATTGTCTGTGCCTTTTATGGACAAATACAGAATATCTGGAAAGAAAGTGTATTTATATTTTAGTCAATATGGCTTCATTCATTTAAATATTTGAAATGAGAACTATACAATGGAATACAAACATAAAGTATAATGAACAAACGCTTTACAGTACAGATAGTGTTTATCTTTATCCCACAAGATGTGACTGCTTGCCTCATGCCTTAAAGCAGACTTTGCACTTAAGTCTGATTACACTCAGAAGTACCATGCTGGTATTACCTCTACAAGACTGTCAGCCTGACTTACCTCTTAAATGACTAAAAACTCCGGTCCAAATGTTTTTTTTTTATGTTTCACATTTACGTGAACCATGTGATCGGCCTTCCAATGTGTGTCCAGTGATTACGGACATAATGCAGGAATATTAATGTGTTGGAAACGAACGCCATATTTAAAATATTATCATATGTTAGACTTTAATTAATGGTTTTTAATTACACTTTATGACTGAGGTCTTTAAAATGTATACATGGGCATTTATCAACCAATAACTGGCCAAAAGTAAGAGATATTCTTGAAATTAATATTCAGTGGAGTACCTTTTCATATTTCAGCATATTTGTTTTTGACAGGAGTTTTAAGACATGCTGTGTGTAAGCAATAGCACTTTAGGCTTTGCTAAAGTGTGCATGCCGTCACAGTTAAAGCGCATTGTTGGGCACGACATGCAGCAGAATGGCTGCAACCCCTTTAACTGTGACTGCTTTCACAATGTAGCACAGCCTCATGTGCCTTATTACTTAAATATGGCGTGTCTTAACGCTCATGTCAAATACAGACTGATTTCCGTGGGTTATTATTTTTGTTTCTAAAGAAGTTGCTGTTCTCTGTGCCGGTGAGAATGTCACCACAGCGTTTTATATTGATAGATTTTAAGTTTGGCCTCCTATACCTTCATAATGAGCATTCGGTCTTATGTCCACTCATAATCTCCCTAATGTCACTCAAAATTGGCATTTGAATATTTCTGCACCAGGCTGCTGTTTCGTGATTAACTGACATTATTGCGTACTCTGGTGGTCTCCGCCGCTTGACAAGTTCTCAGCATAGTTGCGAGGTTATTCACCCCTATTGGTTCTCTGATGTACCAGCAACAGAATTCATTTTTAATGTTTAAACACTGCCATTCTCCTCGCTAGCTAGCTTGCTAGCCATCACAGACAATAGTTTATACATCGTAACGTTGTTGGTTCAATCGCTCTTGTAAAAGATGCTGTTACAGTGATATTCCAGAGAGCACGATGAACAGGTGTACAGTGTCATCATGACTTCAGTTACTTCAGTCAGGGCCACTGTCGTCAAAGTAGGAATTTTTTGTTTACAAAAAGACAATGCAGTTACGTTTGGCGGTATGGCTCTGTTGCGGAAGCCTACCCGCCCATCCGCGCAAGCATAAGCCCGTACCCAGAGGAGTACGCGCGGAACAGACCCAGCAGCAACACAGACAGCCTGAGGGATGGAACTGAAGTGGAGGAGGGGGGTTTAGACTGGCAGCTTGCAGCAAAGCGTGCATGCGGGAGGAAGCAGTCAAATGAGTAGAGGGAGGAGCCGTTTGAATAGACTGCCCTGTTATGTGAAAGGACTGTGATAGGTGAACATCACCACTCAGACAAGCCGTTAGATGATTCAGCCAGAGCCGGAGGCTTCACTGAACTAACCTGAAGCTCGATTATACTTGTGGTTTTAACGTGGCTTCAAAATCAATGTTGACCCACCGGCAAACAGGAGGTCAACGATTTATTTTATGAATTGCATTAGTAAATTTGATGTATTTACACTTGAGCTTAAAGCCAAGGGATAGGTTCTCGTCCGACCGTTGGACAACGCTGTCGACCAACCATTCGGGCATCACTGACAGACAGGTGTAAAGACGAGATAAATCATGAAATTAATTGTGTAATAAAGGTGGATATGGGGTGGGGGAGCTGGAAATAGCTGATACTAGGTAGAAAAGACACATGGTTATTTGCACCAGGCTCAGATGCAGCCTTCTCAAGAATCCAAGAACCCTGTGACATTAATAGTTTCCCTGGCAGTCGGTCGGCCAGCCAGGGCGTGGGGGATTTTCCACATCACAGGGGGTTGTCGTCTCCGTCCGTGCCCTCCGCCCGCAGCCAGTGGGTTAAGTGCGTGGGCAGGGGGTGGGGGAAAGGTCACAGGTCTCAGCTGGCACTAAGGGCTGAGCTCACTGTTCCCACAGGGAGGCTGAGTGCAACAACGTGCCCCGCCATTCATCCATTCTCTTTTCTCCAGATCCCCTACCCCTTCCCTCCCAAGACTCCATACTCTTCTCTTTTGCTGCATACGACACACTGCAAACTAAAACAGGAATACACGTTTCATTCGCGTCCCCCTAAGTTTGGTTTTGGTTGCAACTTGCATGTTAAAACCCACATTTCGCCCGTCAGTATCGCAGCCGTTTACTGTATACCAGCACACAAGCAATGCATTTTGTAATTGTGTTCATATTTACAAGCATTCAGTTGCAAGGCTCAACATCCAAAAACTGGAGATAGCCTTGTGTAATGGTAGTACGAGTTTGCGACCGCTAGCTAGAAAACATAGTAATTAACGTTAGCTGAGCCTGATATTATCTGGAACATGGCCAGATTTATCAACCTATAACCTAAACATAAACATGGCATGCTGAGATTCATACGTACGTATAGCCTATATACGATATGCATTATAGATCAATAGCCTATGTACAAATGTGCATTATAGATCAATAGCCTATGTACGAATGTGCATTATAGATCTATAGCCTATGTACGAATGTGCATTATAGATCTATAGCCTATGTACGAATGTGCATTATAGATCTATAGCCTATGTACGAATGTGCATTATCAATCTATAGCATATGTACGAATGTGCATTATAGATCTATAGCCTATGTACGAATGTGCATTATAGATCTATAGCCTGTGTACGAATGTGCATTATAGATCTATAGCCTATGTACGAATGTGCATTATAGATCTATAGCCTATGTACGCATGTGCATTATAGATCTATAGCCTATGTACGAATGTGCATTATAGATCTATAGCCTATGTACGAATGTGTATTATAGATCTATAGCATATGTACGAATGTGCATTATAGATCTATAGCCTATGTACGAATGTGCATTATAGATCTATAGCCTATGTCCGAAACTACTCTACTGGGCCTCCTATAGCCTAAGGCAGCAGTCATAGGTAACTTACCATTTTGAAGAGTATGAATTTGGCTCTTTGAGAAAAGATTGGAACCAGTTTGACCAGTGATGTTGTTTGAAATACAGTAGATCAAAATAGCTACTGAACTTTATAGCAGTCAGATATAAAAAATGGAGTACTGGAAATCTCTGAGTGTGTAGAGAGCTGAAGTTTGGCTTGGTGGCGCTCATTTAAATTTTCTGTCTTTAGCGGCTTTTGACCAAGCCAAACTTCTCACTTAAAACATTTGGGTTTTTTGTTATTAATTAAGAACAAGCATGAGTGTCTTATTGCAACTCATTATAACTGTATTGGTCAGGCTGCAAAAACAGGTTAAGAGATATGCTTTTATTTTTATATCTAGGGATGTACTGCCCTTTTTGCACACACACACACACACACACACACACACACACACACACACGGCTGTAGACCATTTCATTTATCATGAATCCATTGTAATAAAAAGTGGCTGTAATTTTCGATTAAAACTCAACAAGCATCAGATGAACCAGTTTGCACCATGGAGGAAAATAAATGTAACCAGGATCACTGCACAATACAAGTACACAATACAGAACATATAACTGTACCTAACATTATTCTAAACAATTAAGCTGCAATTAATTGCCTTTTTTGTTTGAGAATTCTGAGTATGCTTTAACATTTAAATACTGGCAAGCAGTGTTCAAATACACACACACACATTCATCCATGAGGTAAGGAAATATGCAACAACATGCAGATTCTCCATCTGCATGGTTCATGAATTCCTGGAGGCTACACGGCACATAATAATCTATGATAATGGCGTTTCAAAACAGCCTCGGACGGCATGAGACAAATTGAACTTTGCTAAGTGTAAATTTATTTCTGCTCTGATTCACAAAGCAATGCTTTTATTAATTTTCACCCTTTGTGCAAAAGGCACAGAGAGCTTTATATAAATGCATGCTGCAACAATAATAAGCATGTTATGAATGCCCGGCGTAGATGTTCTTGACATTGGCTATTAACTGTGTGCCATGGTGTATGCATTACTGAAGTGCACAAGGAATGTGATGGTACCGAGACATACATATTTATTTACACAAAAAAACACTTACACCCACACAGGTGCATATGTACGGCAAACACACATGCATACGCGTGCGGACACGCATGTTAAACAAAATCAGCCAGAATCAATTTCATATTGTATTCCCCATTGCTCTGCTTTTATCTCCGAATTTATGTAAGTAGTTATTGTGCACCGTTAAAAAAATACACATTCAGAATTTCAATGTTTGATTTAAAAAAAATGAGAGTGTCTTTTCATTGAACAGATTAATGTTGTATGTACACAAACAGTCACATTTCGACTGAGGCTGGTTATAAATAGAAGACATTAGAATTATGAGTCAAAGCAATCCTGGAACGGGTGTCGTTTTTGTTGTCGTGGAAACCAGTATAAATATGGTGGCGGCCTACCGGCTGACCAGGCTCCCTCTGTAGGAGTCTTGCGGCCCCCAAAACTGACCTTTCAGATTAGTCCATTTTATTTCAGCATGTGACAGCCGGTTCTGCTTTACCGCGTATGGCGTCTACCAGCGTTATATTCAGCAGCCAGTTTGCGCCAGTTTAACGCTCACTACACATCAGTTGAGATGAAGAGGACGGGGGGTGATTGTGCCAAATAAGTGAGAGGTTGGACATTTTGCCAGGACACTCTGGATCCCCATAGTCCTCGCAATAAGAGCCCTGGGAGTTTTAATGACCACAGTGAGTCAGGACCTTTGGTTTTTTGCATCCCAGCCGCGACACTGCAGTCTTGAGGTTTGCTAGGCAACCTCACATCCAAGTACAGACCAAGCCCACACCTGCTTAGCTTCAGCCATTTACCAGCAGCGGGGAGCGTGGAGGTGCGGTTGCTGGCACAAGCTCACACAGTTAACCTCTTAGAGATAAGAGGCAGGCAGTTTGCAAATCATTACAACTGGTCGTTTAATGTTGTAGTGAGATAACCAATTAGACAAAACGAACCCCCACAATACCTCCATTACATGCCACAGCACAGAGCCAACGACAGCTTTGTGAGCCGAACACCTCACACTAGACCGGTTTCACAGTGCGAACGATTCAACACAAACCGAATTGCCAACAAAGCAGTGAACTCAACAGGTCTCTCTCTGGAGATGTGGTGATGCATGGTGTCACTGGTCTTAGTGTGACCCCTCTTTATCTGAATATGTTTAATGGTGCTGCTACATATGTACATTACCCACCCTTTAAATAGAAACGTTATTTTTCCAGGCCTCTAATTATTTAATTACACTGAATGGTACTTGTAGTTTAAATTGAGTGAAAACGTGGGGATGGAAAATGTAGCTCTGGGATGAAAGGCAAGTCATTGTTTTTCTCGCTGCACTTAGCGAAAGCCCACATGAGCGAGTGCCATTTGAAGGTGAATAAGTTCACACTACAGACCAGGCGTGGTCAGAGAGAATTAATAAATCTGTTTTCTGTGTAACAGGAGACATTGCCTAAAGTTGTTTTTTTTGTGAGGTTTTGCTTTTGAAGCATGTTCATTGGGTTGTCTGTGTGTGTGTGTGTGTGTGTGTGTGTGTGTGTGCACGTGCGAGCGTGTGTGTGTTTGCTGTGTGCGCTTCCATTGTAAGAGACGTGCATGAGTTTGGATGTAACAGTCAAAGCGATATAGAGAAGTGTGTCTGTGCGCGTTCATGTGCACTATTGAGGAAGAGTGGACGCATATGTGTGCTGCAGTGCTCCTTCTGGTCTCCTTCTTGTTAATGCAATTATTATCCATAATGAAAAATTTATTTTTCCTACAATCTGTTTTGCGTAGGCTGCTAATTGCAAGAAGAAGGACTAATGACGGTCCTCCCGTTTATTGCCATTGGCGTAAGTGGAAATGAATAAAAATTAAATAACGTTGCCTGTTGCTTGTGTCTGTTTAGCTCAGTTCAAACCAATGTCCGTCTGTTCGTGCATCTGCCACTCTAAGCCCCGCCCCCCACAGCTGGCTGGCCCTCTCTTCCATGTGGTCAGAATCCTGAATCAGAGCTTGATACGCAGCATGCATCTCCATAAATTGCTTTTCCGCAAGAGAGAAACTTCTAGAGTTTAGCGAGTACGGAGTGCAGAAATGTGCTGTGAAAAGCATTGCTGTCTCAGCATGCTGGTGACGTACACAGAGACGCCACGGCAGAGATCGCTGTCTCAGCACGCTGGTGACATACACGGAGACGCCACGGCAGAGATCACTGTCTCAGCACGCTGGTGACATACACTGGGACGCCACAGCAGAGATCACTGTCTCAGCGCGCTGGTGACATACACGGGGACGCCACAGCAGAGATCACTGTCTCAGCACGCTGGTGACATACACGGAGACGCCACAGTAGAGATTACTGTCTCAGCGCGCTGGTGACATACACGGAGACGCCACAGCAGATATCACTGTCTCAGCACGCTGGTGACGTACACAGAGACGCCACGGCAGAGATCGCTGTCTCAGCGCGCTGGTGACATACACGGAGACGCCACGGCAGAGATCGCTGTCTCAGCACGCTGGTGACGTACACAGAGACGCCACGGCAGAGATCGCTGTCTCAGCACGCTGGTGACATACACGGAGACGCCACGGCAGAGATCACTGTCTCAGCACGCTGGTGACATACACTTGGACGCCACAGCAGAGATCACTGTCTCAGCGCGCTGGTGACATACATGGAGACGCCACAGCAGAGATCACTGTCTCAGCACGCTGGTGACATACACGGAGATGCCAGAGTAGAGATTACTGTCTCAGCGCGCTGGTGACATACACAGAGACGCCACGGCAGATATCACTGTCTCAGCATGCTGGTGACATACACGGAGACGCCACGGCAGAGATCACTGTCTCAGCGCGCTGGTGACATACACGGAGACGCCACAGCAGAGATCACTGTCTCAGCACGCTGGTGACATACACGGAGACGCCACAGTAGAGATTACTGTCTCAGCGCGCTGGTGACATACACGGAGACGCCACGGCAGAGATCACTGTCTCAGCGCGCTGGTGACATACACAGAGACGCCACGGCAGATATCACTGTCTCAGCATGCTGGTGACATACACGGAGACGCCACGGCAGAGATCACTGTCTCAGCGCGCTGGTGACATACACGGAGACGCCACAGCAGAGATCACTGTCTCAGCACGCTGGTGACATACACGGAGACGCCACAGTAGAGATTACTGTCTCAGCGCGCTGGTGACATACACGGAGACGCCACAGTAGAGATTACTGTCTCAGCGCGCTGGTGACATACACGGAGACGCCACGGCAGAGATCGCTGTCTCAGCACGCTGGCTGTCTCAGCACGCTGGTGACATACACTGGGACGCCACAGCAGAGATCACTGTCTCAGCGCGCTGGTGACATACACGGAGACGCCACGGCAGAGATCGCTGTCTCAGCACGCTGGTGACATACACGGAGACGCCATGGCAGAGATCACTGTCTCAGCACGCTGGTGACATACACTGGGACGCCACAGCAGAGATCACAGTCTCAGCGCGCTGGTGACATACACGGGGACGCCACAGTAGAGAGCGATGTCTCAGCACGCTGGTGACATACACGGAGACGCCACAGCAGAGATCACTGTCTCAGCACGCTGGTGACATACACGGAGACGCCACAGTAGAGATTACTGTCTCAGCGCGCTGGTGACATACACGGAGACGCCACGGCAGAGATCGCTGTCTCAGCACGCTGGTGACATACACGGAGACGCCACGGCAGAGATCACTGTCTCAGCACGCTGGTGACATACACGGAGACGCCACAGCAGAGAGCGCTGTCTCAGCACGCTGGTGACATACACGGAGACGCCACGGCAGAGATCGCTGTCTCAGCACGCTGGTGACATACACGGAGACGCCACGGCAGAGATCGCTGTCTCAGCACGCTGGTGACATACACGGAGACGCCACGGCAGAGAGCGCTGTCTCAGCACGCTGGTGACATACACGGAGACGCCACGGCAGAGATCACTGTCTCAGCACGCTGGTGACATACACGGAGACGCCACAGCAGAGAGCGCTGTCTCAGCACGCTGGTGACATACACGGAGACGCCACGGCAGAGATCGCTGTCTCAGCACGCTGGTGACATACACGGAGACGCCACGGCAGAGAGCGCTGTCTCAGCACGCTGGTGACATACACGGAGACGCCACGGCAGAGAGCGCTCTCTCAGCACGCTGGTGACATACACGGAGACGTCACAGCAGAGAGCGAAATGTAATCGAGATGGAAAATGTACCCGTTACATGTTTTAATGAACATAGCCAGCACACATGCCACACTGCGGTCTTCTCGACTCCTAAGGCTGAAAAGGTAACAGAAACATTGTTTGGGGGGGGGTTAAATTGAGATTAGTGACAATGAGCCACTTGGGGATATTATGTGTTCTTTCCTCTGGAACAAAATAAAGGAAGTGCTGTAGGGGTGCCATGGTGAAACCACCACTGCTCTGTCCTCTCACAGTTAGCTAACATATATGCTAGCACAGGCCTCCTCCAGTTATACTGCCCCCCCCCCATAGCAGCCCTCCCTCCACCCCCCGTTCCACAACACATTTAGGCTACGGTTACAATAGTCACTTCAATGCGACTTCTGGCATCCAATATCGCTAGGCTGCATTAAGTGAGAGGTCTGGACTTGCACAAATCGGATTTTGTCCTTATTGGGATCGGATCTGCCAAACCACTTGGCGAGGTGGCCTAGCACACTTTGAGATCAGAATTGCTTGTAGTCTGGACGTAATCAGACCTCTCAAGACGCCTTCACCGGAATAATGTCCTTAAATACGCCCATATATAGGCTCGGAGATGAGTAGTACCGTGTACAGAATTGTTCTGTGGTACGCTGATGGTAAATACGAGGCTGTAGCTGTTCACAAATGTGCTAGAATGTGTGCTTTTGCATGCAGAAAATGAGCATGCAGTGCATGGCCACCGCCGTCAGTATTGCCAGTATTGCCATGGCAATACTACTTTTCAAACAAGTATTGCCTGGCAATACTACTTTTTCGCAGACCATATGGCGTTTATTTCATTTAGAAAACTTAGGTAACCTGTAATGCAACCCTAATTTTAAGTAGTGAAGAATCTGATTGTATCTGCTGCGATATATGAAAACATTCGACTTTATCAATGAGCGAGAGTAGATACGACACGTTGCGCCATTTGAGTGCCTGTGCACGACTACCGCGGCGGTGCGCGTGCACTGTCTTCGAGTAGACAGATGGAACGTTCCTCTCCGCTACCGCCAAACCGCCGCGACCAGAGACTGCGGGAAACAGCTCAGAGGAAGAGACGTGTCGACCGATCAGATCAAGTCATCGAACTAGACTTCAAAACACAGGTGAGATGTGTACATAAAAACAAGCATATTTGGCATCATTATCAGTATTGTACAACAGTTGGTCGTATTTCTGACTGAAGCATTGTTGCATGTGTTCCTCAATTTTTAACGTTAAGTGGTCAACTTCAGCCGCTAACATGAGCTAGGTAGCTAGATCGAGGCACTGAGGCACTGGGACAGTTGGGCAGCAAACTTAGTTAGCAAGCTTAAACACTAATTGTGATCAATTGAAATTTCAGAGTCGAAATGTAATGTTAGATGCATCTTGAGCCGAAATGCATTAACGTTAGCTCGTTCTTATTAGCTCCGTAGCTACTAGCTAGCTTACTAACCAGCTAAATTGAAATGATTTAAGTGAATGGATAACTAGCTAGCTAGCTAGCTATATTAGCTAATGACACAGTCCACACCATCGTCGTGTATTTCGATGGACAATGCATGAATTCAAGCAGCTTTAAGTTTAGTTTACCTGCAGACAGGAAGAGAACAGGTAGCACATGCAGTGCATGTGGCAGCATGAAGCATGCAGGTGCACCTTCAAAGACATTATGGTCTTTCTTTAAAAGGTTAGTGAAGGGTTAATGAAGTAGGGAACATTTTTGTCCAAAACGATTTGCAGCGGCTTTTCTCTCAAAAGTTGCGATGCAATTTGCGACATTTTTGGGTTATTTTGCAATAAAATGTGGGAATGTTTGAAAATTGCAATTGTCAGCTGGAAAAAATGGCGATTGTTTAAAGAGCTCACCCCCAACCAAAGATAATTTTATGAGGGGAAATTGCAGCAATTGACTAAATTTACAAGCGTTTTTTTTTCTCCTGATTTGACCATTTTATGCGGAAATATTGCGGGGATTGGACAAAATTGCAAGCTATCGCAAATAATTGGATTGGTTGAATTTGCATTCATTCTTGCAATCGCAAGATCGCTTATTCCTGGAGGGACTGATTGTAGTTGTATTGTATTAACACGCACAAGTAGTTGTTAAAATAAAATGTGTTGGAAGTACATTTTTAAATCATTGTAAATCATTTGTATGTAGTAGAGGCCTACTCGTGTATAACTATCCACCTAATTGCAAATAACTTTGTAAAGAACTTGTCAAGAATGTATATGTATATTTGTGAATTTCAACAGTATTAATAAATACATTTGTACATAAATGGAGTTTGCATGTGTTCAGACAAGTACTTGACTCAGCTGTGTAGCTGTCAGCTGCTGCTGAGACTTAATTCATGATGTAAACAGTATGGTGAATACAGGTAGTGGGACAGCAGGGACACTTCAATTTCATCATCTTTATCTTTGTGTATATACTTCCATTACTAAAAATAAACTAAGTTTATTATAAGTTTCCGTAGCTCTGACATTTAAACCATTTTGATCATAATTTAAAACTATGCAAAATGTAAATGACCAGAAAGTGTCCCATTTTACCTGTATTCACCTGTATTTGCCTGTATTTATCCTATTTAGATATTAGTGTGATTGTGATAATTGCCTTAATGGGGGTTCATGCTTCTTGACCACTCTATAGGGTTTTGGGTTCACCAACCATAGGAAAAAATATCTGTGGGAAACTGTTACATTGCAGTGATATGATCCATAATTACATTGTTAAAATATTTCACATTTAAACTTATAATAACCACACAGAATAAAATAACAAAAATAGATAGCTTTACCTTTATTTAATTCATACACCATATTTTGCATGGCGAGAAAGTTTGGCAATACTACTTTTACACTGGTGATGGCACCTCTGACGCAGTGCACAATGCACAATACGGTTCCACCAGTGCTGGCTTTTTTTGCGAACCCCTACCCTCCTCTCTACTGAAACAGCTGTTGCACCCAGAAAGGCAATGCTCCCGTTAATAGCACGCCTCCGCTGCTGCCTGCTGAATTGGATCAGTGTATGCCTTGTGCAGGCCCTACCTCGACTACACAATCTGAACAAAATAAAAAAACACAACCTCACAAACACCCAATGCCATTTTCCAGGAAGTGTATAGCTAGTATTTAAATATTGTGTGGGGGAATGAAATCCGAACTGCGATCTGACCACAGGGGGTCGCATTGAACTGTCAAGTATGGACGCAACTCAATCTGACCTGGTGTGATCGGATGTTGGAATTCCGATTCCAGAAGTAGCATGAAGTGACTAGTGTAACTGTAGCCTTAGACCCCAGGCACCTGGTCACCAAGTGGAGGCGCTGTTGTGCAATGCGTCCGGCGATGTGCTTCTGACCAGTAGATCGCACTATGTGAGTCCCAACCACAGTCTCATGTACTTAAAACAAGTGTTTTAACTGAAAAAACTACCTGGAGATGCCATATTCTTTTTTTTCTGAAATATAAAAAAACAAAAAACGTTAAGTGCTTTTGGCAAAACGTCGTCACAAAAACAATGGGCTTCTTGTCCGGTCGGTTTCACATGCCCTCTCCATGCCCACCCTGGACAGCCCCTCTCTCTACAATAACACCTCTGTGTGGCTGGTCACAGTGTCATCGTAGCCCGTGGCTATCCGCTCAAAAGGCAGTGAGACAGAACAGACCCCTGTTGGCCCGTGAGACAAAAACGCCATATGTTCTAGTGCGAGCGTCTTTCCCCTCTTGTCATCTCAGTGGATCTTCAGTCAATCAAGTTTTGGCAAGCGAGCCTTTTTGGATGGCTTGCATGAATGAAAGGTCAATGCCCGGCTGATTTGCGAAAAGCCCCGCCCCCAAAAGCGTTCTGTCCGTCCGTGGTAGAATGCAGACCAAAAGCAAGCCCCAAATCTTCTACAGTATGGCCATTGTATTTTTTCCATGTTTTATCCAAAAGGCGGAACATATTTTCCATGTATGATCAGAAAGATATGTAATAATTTCACCCTTGAAGTCAGGACACGCATGCCTCGGGACCAATATCCCAGCATGCACCTCTGAACCAATTCTCTCATTTCCTCCTCTGAAATTTCCTGCAATCTTCACATTCCCGTGTCTTTTCCCCCCTCTTCTTGGTTTTCCTCTGGGGTCACAGTTCTAATGCAAATTGTTTGAAATATTTACGATGAAACTAATAGCTTCCTTTGGTTCAGTCATTTTGGTAACTTCACTTTGGCCAGTAATTGACACCGGTGGGATTTTGCAGGTCATAAATACAGTACATTATGTCACTCCATTCTCTATTCATTACAGCTGCCTAAATACAGCTCTCATGGATGAGAGAGAGATTTAAAAATGAGAGGGACGGGCGTGTCGTCTTAAAGTCTGTCTGCTCTCGAAAAAGCTGCACATTAAGACCGAAATCAAAGATGGGACTCGAAGATTCACATTAGGAGGAAAACATTATTCTAATGTGTTTTGTATAGCAACGGCAATAAAAATCTCTCGGATGGACCATAGACATCACATCATCATTAGCACGTTAGCTCATCGGGTCAGGCCAAACTCCACCTCCTGCTCCCAATATCAAAGCATCACCCTTATTACCTCATTATCAGACGCCTGTGTTACTCTGTTTATAGCCCCGGGTGCACCCTGAGAGAAACGGGAGTTTATGAATCAGGAAACCACATTTTTACAGAGGGGTGGAGAGAGTGTGTGTGTGTGTGTGTGTGTGTGTGTGTAAGGGGGAAGGGGGCGGGGGGGTGGGGTGGGGGGTGGGGATGTCGGACGGCGCCCGGAAAGTTGATTTCAAACAAGAATGATGGGGTTGCGACAGCCAATTAAAATGATGAAACACAGACTTGCGACCAGCTGTACCCGTAACTTCATTAACACAACCGACACTTGCCCGCCTCCTCCTTCACACTACTTGCAAGGTTTATTATTTTAAATCCAATCAAAGTGGGCCATTAGCACGGTTAAACAAGAGCGCGTCGCGCCAAAATCTGCATGCTCTTCGCAAGTTTCAGCTTTGGACTCTCCCGTGGAAACGCACGCTGCCGTTCAATTAAAACAAAATGATCTCAGCTCAACCAGGGTTCCCATAATCCCTTTCTCTCCCTTCCTGTCTGCCGTTGCTGTCAAACACTGTTAGGCCGCTCCCCTGTTTGTTGGTAGAGTCATTGAATTATTCATCTTATCTATGTTATTTATTCATTTGCTTATTTATGAGAGAGCACAGCTGCGTTCTTGAGAGGCAAATAAATAAATTGCTACATGGTGCTTAAATTGAAGCAGCGATTGTAATACAGTAATAAAATTGGATTCTCTTTGAGTCGTCGCTTCTCGCAATAAAAAGAGGCCGTGACCAATCGGTGGTCTGTGGAGGACAGGCGGAACAGGGGCGCGATTGTTCGCGCTGTCCGTCTGTCTGGAAGTCCAATTGTTCATATCTGGTGCCTTCAGAAGGGCGGCAGTCAAGAGCCGCTCAGCCCCCCAGGGCAAACTCCTCCATTACAGAGGAGCTAATCTTGTTACGGACTCATCTTCCAAAAAAAAAAAAACACCTACGCCTTCTTGGAAATGAAAAGGGTTACTGAAGAAAGCCTGGAGAATTAAGGCTAACGAGTGCAATGTAAGGTGTCTCGGAAGGAGACAAGGGTGTTGTGTGTGTTTGTGCGTGTGTGTGCATTTGTGTGTGTGTGTGCATGCATGCGAGCTCCTTCTTCGACATTCTAATCCGTCTCTCTGCATTGGTAGGCACTTCCCAGCATGCTCCGGGGGATCTGTGGGGTGATTGCGCTGGAATTAGCTGGTCCCGAGAACACACTTGTGTTCAGTCTCACATCACTCATCTGACAGTGTGGGAGGCAGGCTGTGATCAGTGATATGCAGGGGGAAGAGAGGATGAGGAGAGGAAGAAGGGATGAGATGGCATGGCAGAAAGGGATGAAAACGAATAGGAATGAGAGGGGAGACGGTGGACGGAAAAAGAGATAGTGGAAGGAGAGAGGGAGAAAGTGGGAGGGGAGTTTGAATGCAGAGAGAAGAGAAACACAAATAAATGAAGGATTTTTTGCAGAAGGGAGGAGAAGACAAAGAGAGCCAGACCTCTCACTGCTGTGATTCAGCCATGGGCCTCGCAATCTCATGGGTGAATACTCCACCACCACAGACAACCTACGGCCCACCTACATTTTTGATGCCTTACCTCGAGCCAAAAAACGTACAACCAATCAAATACGAGGTCGGCACAATGGACACATTTCCACAGTTATGGACTTAGGCGGTTTCTCCATATGTATGAATTTGCTCATATATCCAGGTTGCCTTATTTGTGGATTTTCACAGCGAGGGCTAACGAATGAAGATGCTTCGAGGCTTTTACACGCCGTTTGTACAGCGCTGATTTCCAAATGGTCTGGGTTATCCAAAGTCAAACTTTTCCTTAATATAGTTATACAGCGTTCAATTTTGACCCCTCAAAGGGGAGTTTGCTACTGCTGACATGGCATGCTTAGCTTTGGCGCTGGCTCTACGGGTTTGACACGTCGGCAGCCATGCGGAAAGGATCTTCACGGTCGTGCTTCCCAGGAAGCCCCGGGGCATGAGGGTAAGTGACAGTCTCTGAGGAGAGCCGCTTCCACCAAACGCCACCCAAGGCCTCTGCTGTTGAATAACACCTGTCGCCCGTGCCAGTCTCTCTCTCTCTCTCTCTCTCTCTCACTCTCACTCTCACTCTCACTCTCACTCTCACTCTATCTCGCTCTCTCTCGCCCAGATCTCTGTGGGATTTCAGTATGCAAAAATATATATATTTTTTAATTACCTAAACGGGGCTGTGCTGAACCCGTACAGTAACAGACTCAGTTATCCATTTTAAATACAATGCACTTTCTCATGAGCAGTGAATTCAAGTGCTGCTTACTGCTGTAGTACCTATGCAGCCATCCTTGAAAACATATATATGCATGTACTATTTGGGAGTAAAAACCCTGTACTTAAAAAATATAAAATTATTTAATAGAATCGGTTAAATAATTAACATTATTTCAATACAGTTTGAAATGACCATAATGAGCATGTGTAGAACAAATAGAGAGACAGGCTCAATCACCTGTTTTAACCGGCTCAAGCCACGAACCATGCTTTTTATTCAGTACTTGCACAAAAATGTGAATTTGGTGGTGGGCGAGAGTGAAAAAATGTTGTGTACGTTTTTTGTTTTTTTAAGTAAAGCTTGATTAAATCCGTCAGTCAGCGTTAAGGGCAAAGAGCACGCTGGTTGGATTGAATCTGGGCTTTAGTAATTGAAGAGGGAGAGACATTAGGATTGGTAGAGAGGGCTCTTAGTGAGGAAAAGTTGTATTTTATTTATTTATTTTTTTTTACATGGAGAGTGGAGAGATTGTAGCAATGAGTCATTAGCAACCCCCCCAACACACCATATCATACTCAACCTGCCAATCATGTGATAATAACAAAACATCTTTGGGTCAGCCCAGTGCCCCACGAATCTGCGCGTGTGCCGAAGAGCGCGGAGTCACTTTAATGGGCTGGTCAGGCTCTGCTGATTGGTGTGAAGCAGGACCGAGGTGCTACTTTCTTAATCACTCCAATCAATACAACCCCAGGCTCGCCACCCGAGTGCATTGATTTCACCGCACTGATGGCATGAAAAGGTACAGCGTGCACAGTCGAGCCTGCTCCATGTGCAAACTAGCCTTCGCTGCCTCCGATGTTCTGACAGAGAGGCCAACCGGTCTCTCTCAGCCCACATCACCGAGAAGTACATTTTCAAAGACGTTGGGAAGAAAAGAGAAGAAGTTACTATCTATACCGTTCTGAAAACTAAGCATGTTATGCTTGTGTTTAAAAATTCCAGGTAGAAGCTGCAGCTTGCATGCAGCACATCAGCATGATGCCATTTTAGAATCCCAGTATAAGGGGACCTCTATGTGGAATTTGTCACCTACAATTGTTTCTTGTTGATTTTCTTGTTTGCTCTCTTTTTGAATTGGGAAGAGGACTTTTCTCTGCTCCACAACATGCAGTATGTGCTTGGATACCACATAGCAACGCCGTGCTGACTGGAAAGTAGTTCATTCTTACATGACAGTCGTTGTTCATAGCGAGGTCAAGGGTGTCTTTATGAAGGCCTTTCAAAAATCTTAAGTCTAATGTAATAATATTCGGCTGCGTCCTCCACTGTAAAAACAAAGAATAGTCGTTCCGTGAAAATGTATGTGCAGCTGTAATATTAAAAAACTACAACTTACCCATCTGAGAGTCAGCCATAACAAACATTTAGTCGCTAGTTTCTTCAAGAGACTACGGCAAAATGGCAGTCAGCATATCTAAGTGCGTGACCAAGGCCTTCAAAAGACCATTCCAGTCACAGATCCAAAATTTTGGTTCCCCTTAATTCTTTTTGGAATCATTTCCAACCATGAAGTTTCAGAATAAGTTAATTTGTGTGTGTCCAATAAATATTTTTAACAGACTGAGGAGTCTATTGCATATAAAAAATTGTAAAGTCACAAACCAAGTTGTTTTCAATAACACCGGAGAAAATAATATTTTATCTCATAGAACATGTTTCTACACCCAACAGCGTAACATTATGCATTTTATTTTCCCGCTCCACAGCAACAAGTTTTGTTTGTCCAATATCTTTCATTTCCTTGGCTTCTTTTCTCAGATGTGCGATGATTGCTTGGGCCTGTGATTCTTCATCTCGGTCATGTTCTCCTCCAGGAGAACGAGAATACCCAGATTCACATTCGTATTCAAAAGTAATTCACTTCTATTGTGAGGGGAGTTTCTTCCACGTCCTCCTCAGATCCTGCAATACCAGGGTTTATCAGCGTCTACAGCAGTCTTCTGTGATTATCAGGGGTATTCATGCTGTTTCTGTTCAAGATTCATGAAATATCTTGCTTATATAATGTGTATTCAGATCTATTTTGACCCAGTTATTATGTTATAATAATTATGTTGAAGTTGAGCCTTGAACACACATTGCGGTCAACTGCTGACCATGTATTTATCTTGGTCAGCCCACCATTTTAGATCTTAGGCTACATCTGCACTGCAGGTCATGATACCAGAATTGATTTTTTTTTTTAAATCCGATCTTTTGTCTATAGTCTTTAAATTGCATGACCTGTATGTGGCCTGTTTCTTTCGATTTTTGGAAGAAGTAGTTCCATTCAAACGGTCTGATTACCGTTCTAAATTGATACGTATGATGTCATGCGGTGGCTAGCTTTAAAAAAATCAATATCACCTTGTGGATTCGATGTGAGTGTCTCAACAGAACGACCCACCGAGCAGCTTCTGCCTACTCATTTTAAATGAATCTGCAAAGGTTGAGGGTAGGGGTGCTCTTTTCACATTCCCATTAAAATATTACCTTCAAAAATAGAGGGTGACGTGCACAGGTTATCTTAACAAAATGCTCTTCACTAAGTCTTGACTAAGCCCTGTATCTAAATGAAGCTGACGGGATAGTAACATACCTTGGCAAACTAAAGTCAACTGATATTGAAAACTGAAATTTGCCTCATGAACAGTGTTAACAATCTGTTTTTAACCAGACTACACAGCGAGAATACAAAAAACACAGGGCCAAAATGGACATATGGATATATTAAAAAATGGCATAAATACCCCCAAGAAATTACCATTTTGTAATGTATAAAAAAATCAAGAGAAAACTTTTTTTTTTTTTAATTATTGAGTGATAGTTGAGTGACATCTCTTAAGGGGCTCTGACAACATGCAGCTAACCAAGAGCACTCAAAGATCAATAAAATCAGTACAGAGTGACATACCTGCACAGAGGTTTTAGGTCCATATTCTCTAGACTACACTGAGGAATTATGGCAGCATGCATTGAAGCTATATCGCAAGCAGGTAATATTGATTGACATCGCCTGTCAGTCAATAGACAGAAGAAAGTGAAGAAGGGAAATAGCCAGGACACACAGCGGTACTGTACATGTCATAAATCAGTGAAAAATCACACACCGGGATGCCAATATTCATAATATTCAAAACCTTTGGGGGACACTGCGCCTAGCTCATGAATCCATCTGGCCTCCCCTTGGAGTAGCATTTTATCAAATACACCACCTCTTCTGTCGCATAGCATTTCCTCTCCGGTCCAAGAATAAATAAATAAAAATAGACGCCTTCTGCAGAATGATTTATTCATGTGAAGTGAGATGCGGGAGGGGGAGTGATTCCTCTCCCTCTGATGTCACAGCATATGTGTCTTCATTTGTGGCATAGAGTCACTAACGCACAACAGCAGTCGTCCACCATTATCTCAATTTTCATTTGTGTTTAAGACGACCACAATGGACATAAGCCATATTGAGTTTATTGTGTTTTTATCCTCGATGGTTTTAAATGTATGTAATGACTGCAGCGCAGTATTATATTTTAAATTGTCTAATAAACTCAATCAATCAATCAATGGGCACCATAGATGTCACATGATGAAGACTCTACCTTTGCAGGAGAATGTAGAGAGTGGCTTTAAGCGGGAACGTGTGCAGCTTAGACGGTGTGCAGCGGTTGAAGTGCGCAGGGCAAGCGTCTGCTCCGGGGTGGTTTCCCTGAGCACTCTGCAGGGGCATATGTGGAGTGCATGTGTAGATATCTGGCAGAGCAGAGCAAGACGGGGGGTTGTTTTTTCTTCTAAATATATGCTGCAGCTGGAGGACCCGCCTGCATCTGACAAAAAACTCTTTACAATGTGTTGGCTTGTGCGGAGCTTCATCAGAATGTAAAAGCAGTTGCTCTTAGCTGTCTTTTCCGTTGGGCTACCGTAAAATGTGCCTATGTGAATAAAGGAAAGGATTATATGTACTATTCATTTTTTTCTTCTTCTTTGAATCCTTGTTTTATGTCTAACGACTTCAATTTGTGCCTGAAAGTGATGAATTTGTTCTGGTTTCTGCAGTCTCCAGAGATGAAAAAACTGGCCCACGGGGATGTTCAGTTTCAAGGCAGCCAAAATGGTTGTTTGAAGCAAACAAAAGACAATTGTTGACAATTATTTTTAAGTCATATTAAACAAAGTATTGGCTTTTTTACATATATAAATCAACAATTCCATAATATGAAGCACATGGAATAGTAGTCCAATGTAAATGTCAAGTTAGTGTTTGTAGCCTTGTGTAGGTGGTGAAATTGCAGTCAGGCGTTGAGGATGGCATGAGCCGAAACATGTCCATCTTGAAAAATAAATTACAATTATCTCAAACCTCTTGTGTGATTAATCATTGGAGTGCGGGCCTCCGTGCACCTTTTAAATTTTATGAATTTGGAAGGCCAACACACCATCTGTGATATACAAAGCACAAGGTAAAAGCTCTATTGCTCATAAGTTACTGTTTGTAGCCTTGTGAATGTGGTGAAATGTAATCAGATCTGAGCCAATGTCCAACTGCAAGTTTCGAAAAGGTTTCACAAAACCTTTTTAAAAATGTGACTGGGACTCATGGCAGGGTAACACGATAGCGCCTCTCAAAAACCCTTAAGTAAAGGTTAGCTATTGGCCCTTTTCCACCGGGTTGCAGGAACTAAAATTAGCGAGTTTCTGTTTGCTTTTCCACCACACCTCGAGGATTAAGGCGAAGTAGGAGGAAGTGATAGGTTAAAAGCGACGGTTATGGTTAGAACATATTGTGGTCTTTATTTTTTGTAATCCAGCTTCAGGTTTTTTCCTGCCACTGTTTAACTGAGTATGCCCAGTTCAGCTAAATGCACAGAAACCTTTTGGTGGACAAGATGATTATGTTTATATGGGTGGCAACAGACAAGAAAGCCTTTTTTAGTCCATTTAATATGTAAATAAGCATGGCTGTGTGTGTGTATGATTGGCAACCACAGTTGACTACTGGCAGACGATACACAGTGAACAACTGTTCTGCCAGAAGTGGCCAGACTACTTACCTTAATTCCCCAACAGCTTTGCGGTTAGTGCACCACCCCAATAAAGCAGGCACCCAAAAAACAGGGAAGACGAGCTGTCCCAATTTATTTTTACTTTTTTGAAGAACAAAAAATGCCCGGTGGAGTCTCCATGTTTGTTTACAATGTAATGCTAATAGAACTAGCTGCAGGTTGCATTGCTACATGACCACCTTGAGCCATACTATAAATACAATTTGAGGTTCTGCTGCTCTGTCTTCACTCCTCTCAAGTGTGTGTGTGTGTGTGTGTGTGTGTGTGTGTGTGTGGCGCACAATAGCAGTGAGTATGATTACTTACCACAGTTGACGAGCCAAAGGATGTGGTGTGTTTGCAGTCTGGGGGTTACCTGCATGCAATATGGTTTCTGTACAAATTCGATTGTACTATCTCTCAGTGCTTTCGGAAGGGGCCTGAGGTCAGAACCCACTCTGTGTGCTTGAGCGCACGGACAAGCCAAGTCACTGAGGTTTGTGTTTCTTTAGTTTGTTTGTTTTTTCAGTGCCTTATAAACATTCTTTAGCTTTTGTACCTTCTGGAAATCAATAAATGTTCACTTCTTGCAATGTCAAGGGTTTTCCCCGTCTCTCTTTTCTGAGCGCCCTTTTTAATGCATCTACGGTGATTCCTTCTGCCAAATGTCATTTAACATTAAAATGGCGTTCACTTCCAGAAGTGTGATGTTTTACAATGAGACGCGCCATGTCAGTTGGACGTTCGGTGGACATTATGTCTGAAGTTTAATGGTTTTGATGCCTGTATTTGTATCATGCCTGGGGCATGGGGGGGAAAGGGCGTGTTGTTGCATATGATATATTTTTTGCATTCAACATTGTACCTTTGAAACACAAATAATAATAGAAAAAACTAAAGGGGAAAAGTGAGAATTGATTACACTGCAGCTATTGAAATGTAATTTACCACACAATAGTCTCATTCCTGAAATCGCACATTGGTTTTACTTTCCATCACTCAAGTAGAGGCTAAATTTATTAAAATTCATGGGACAGGTTCGCACTTTCATTTTGTTGCATAAAATGCCTTATAAGAATAGTTTTATTGTGATACACGCGTGTGCCAGAATGTTTGCCAGTCGACAGGGAATCGCATAAATTCGTCCGTTTCCCAGATTGGATTGTGGCCTGTAGAATCCAAGTTTTGTAAATATTTACTCCAAATATGAACAAACATACTTAAGACAGCATGGTACTGATGTTATTTTGTTTTGTTTTTTCCCAGTAAAACAATTTTGTCATAATAGTGTCCCAAGTTTATTTTAGATCTGTCATTGCCAGCCAACCATAACATACAGTATAGCCAAGGGTAGCCAATATTTATCTTACCTGAAATCTAAGCCAGAACCTGACCTAAAATACCTCATGTCTAAAACCAGCCTGAACAGCCTTTTTTATTCCATTGTATCATTCCTATTCAGCCTAAACAAACATTTAAACAAAATATATATTTTTTAATTTTGTCTTATAAATTAACACAGCAGTTGTCAATATGCATAATCAAAACAGAACATAATATTGTGTAGTTTACAAAAATAAATAGCCTAATACCCCATTCTAATATGATTATTATCTGAGCATTATTACAAAAAAAGCAACAGCATGCATTGTATCCTAAATAAATAAATGTAGCAAGCTATATTTACTGGAATATGAAATACAAATGTGGAAGCATTTTCAAACTCAAGCCAACCCAAAGCCCAACCCAGCTTGGCCTGAACCCAACAAGCCTTGACCAGTTCTGAGGGGTTCGGATCACTAAATGAACGCTCCACTTTAAGGCGGATTGTGAACACTTTTTAGGCGACACGCATTGTGGTGTCAAACACCTTACAATCACATGAAGTGTCAGACACAGGTCTTCATAGGGTTAGCCAGTGCTACAGCGTAAAGGATAGAGCTGAGATTAAGGTTATGGCCACCAAACTGAGTGGGGCTGAAATATGACACTGGTATGCTCAGTCTGCAGACACAACAGCCCAGGGCAGGGGTACTCAAATCTGACCCTCGAGGCCAGTAGGACTGCTGTCTTTCATTTTGTCCCTCTAATCAGGACTGACCTAAACCTGGGACACCAGGTGAGCGCAATTTCTGGCCAATCAGTGGCATTGATCGATTAATTAACTATGAAGTAGAAAATAAAACCCAGCACGACTACTGGCCTAGAGGGACTACTGAATTTGAGTATCCCTGGCTTAGGGCTTGAGGTGTCTGCTTCCAGCATCTGGCTATGGGCTTCAGTTCCACCCACCGGCAAGACCCTTCTCCATGCCATGGACATTTTGTGTGTGACGCAGAATGGAAGCGCACGCGGCACGTGCATAGACATGCACGTGGACGACGGCTAAGGGGTCTCTCTCTCTCGGGATGGTGTCTGACATCAAGGACCCCGTCTTCCATGTAAACCGAGAGTGGCGGAAGGTCTGTGTCTCTGGAGGGCGAAAAAAAAAAAAAAAACTTTGAACAGTAATTACGCTCAAAATGAGCTCACTGGTCCGGGCGACCGTGTCTCCAAGATTCTCGGGGTCAAAACAGCTGAGCCAGAGCCGTCTCTGAACTCTGAATGGTGCATGCCGGGGGCTGGGTGCAATGAAAGGAGAATGTCTATATTTTTAGACAAACAGTTACGGGGACTGAATACTGTACAGAGGAAGTACAGGTGAATGGTTTCCTGCAACATAACAAGCTCACAGCAGAAGGGAAGGGAGGGTGACCGCCTGTCCGCAACCTTATTGCCCGCGGATCAGCGGTTCAGCACAGCCTCTTTCAGACTGCGTAGACACCCTCATTCATCACCCCAGTGCATTGACAGGAAGTGCGAGATGTCTCCGGCTGTGTGGGCTATATCTGCCACCGATGGCCGTCACCAGCAGAAAGCGCAACCCCGGCTGTATCAAAGCCCCTTTTCAGCAGTGACAGGGCCACTGGAGCTCCCTGCACTGAAAACAGCCCAGCCCAGCCCAGCTCTTCACAATGATCCTGGAGCAGTAATCACTGGCTGTCATTTCTCTCAGTTCCTTCACACCCACTTCATCAGAGACATGGGGAGAAAACATTTCGTCACTGAATATGAGACACAACCAGGACCATATTTATATATTTAAGCCTGAGAACAGTGCGTTTACTGTGCAAAACGTATGTATAATAATAATAATAATAATAATAATAATAATAATAATAATAACTTTATTTATATAGCACTTTTCATACAGAATGCAGCCCAAAGTGCTTTACATTATACAATGAGTAATAACACAAGTAAAAACATAAAAATAGTTCCACACAATGCAAAAATAACAAGTATAATAAAAATAGGTAAGGTGAATAGTTAAAAATAATAAAAAAATAAAAAGTGTTAGTTAAAAGCAATATTAAAAATGTATGTTTTCAACTGTCGTTTAAAAATGTCCACTGAGCCGGCTTCTCTAATACTTTTTTGGATTGAGTTCCACAGCTGAGGTGCATAAAAGTTAAAAGCAGATGCCCCAATTTTCCCTTGGGGGACCTCAGAATCAACATACATAATTGCATAATAGATTATCGCATAATTTTGGTATTTGCATAAAATTTGCATCATTTTCAGCTAAATCTAGCCCCAACCCCCAATTCCCATAGAGATCCATTCAAAGAAACGTTATAGTATCGCTTGTAAGAGTACCAAAAAATAAGATATCAAGAGTCATTTGATGTTGTTGGGCCACAAACATCAGGAAGTCATGGCATGCAAAGGATATGCCACCAACTATTAAATATGATTACTTTATTGTACATTATGTTAAACTGTTCAATATTTTTTGATTCTCAAAAATGGGGGGGAATATGTACAAAAGGTTCTATAATTTCTAAACAGTTCATCTGATATGGATGCAAATACCCTCAAATTAAAGCTTAGTCTGCAACTTACCCACATTGTTGTTGTAGCCTTTCAAACTCAAAGTGCTAGAGTACAAAACCAAAAAAAAACAATGAGACAACCGATAATTTGGCAGTGGTCTCTTCATTTTTTCCAGAGCTGTATATACGTATATATACAGTCAAGCCGGAAAGTCTGAACACCGCTTTCACCTTCTCCACATTTTATTACATTACAGACATATTCTACAATAGATTGAGTTCATTTTTTGTCTCAAAATTCTACACAAAATAGCCCATAATGATCCACATCTACTCCATATCTGGCCGCAGAGTGATGGTTTGGGGCTCGTTTGATACCTTAGACTCTTGATGACGTACAGCCATTTCGCCAGTCATGTGTTCCATACTGTACCAGCGTAATTTACAGCTGAATCTAGCCTCACCCCCCAATTCTCATAAAGATCACTCGCTTGTAACAGTACCTGAAAATAAAATATCGAGAGTCTTTTGATGTTGATGGGTCACAGACTTCAGGAAGTAACAGCATGCAAAGGATATGCAACCAAATATTAAATATGATACTTAAAAAATATGTTAAAGCAAAGGGTATGAATACTTATGTAAATGAGAGATTTCAGTTTTCGATTTTTAATACATTTGCAAAAATTTCTAAAAACATGTTTTCACTTTGTCATTATGGGCTATTTTGTGTAGAATTTTGAGACAAAACATGAACTCAATCTATTGTAGAATATGTCTGTAATGTAATAAAACATGGAGAAGGATGAGAGGGTGGGCAGACTTTCCGGCTTGGCTGTATATATATATATATATATATATATATATATATATATGTACAGATATAAATATAAATATATATACTGTATGTGGCTATATACTGTATATATATAGAGTATAAAAAAAATTATTCTTAAATGGATAATGTATTATGTTTACTGTTTAGTGATACAGCTGAATGTATATTTTTTGTTGTTTACACTACTAATAGAGGGACAGCATTTATATATTTTTTCATAATATATATTTGGAGAGAAGGCCATTAAACGTGTTCTTCCACAGAAAAAAAATGCCATCAGCATATTTCCTGGCAGAAAAATAAAAGGTTTTATTACCTATAAAGAAAGTTATGGTCCTGTTAAATGTAGTTTAAAATTGGTCTCTGGTTGGTGAGAAGGCTATAGCTGCCAACGTGATGGAGGGCTTTTGGGAGAAGACACAGTAAAAGGTCAAACATCTTGCCTCAAATATTTAATTGGAGTTGGCTTGCAATCTAGGTTTTTTTTCCACCCACAGTGAAGAATGGGATTTCTTAACCTTGGTGACCACTTGACAGCATTACCCTATCTTCCTTTTTTTTCCCATATGGAGTCCCTACTGTGTGTGCTTGCGTGCAAACGCCAGTCGTCTATTTGTCTCTGTGAATGTGTGAATGTACATGCACTCCGTTCTTATACTCTATACGTGTGCCAGTGTGTATGTGTGTGTGAATCTGGGGGCAAATCAACAGATCATATATGATATTTGAGATCATATTTGATATTTGACCAAATTCTTCGCTTTGCATTGACTGCACATGCTTATTAAAGTGTGTATTGATTCAGCTGCTGGTTTCCTATTTTATCAGAGCTGCTTTTCAGAGCATAAAGGAGCCGCTTCTTCCTCAGTGTTTACGTCCATCTGTTCATCCTTCTCTCTGTTCATCATGTGAGCTTCAGTTTTACGGTGTGTGTAAAACTGAAGTTGAAAATATGTGACTGTGTGAAGAAATTGTAGTTTTGCATATTCTCCCCCTCTCTCTGTATACGTGAGTATGTTACAGTTGTTTACAATCGTTTTCACACTTGTCTCAATACCACTTTTTCAAAACACTTAACACATTCACCATGTCAGTAGACTATGTGAACTAAACTGTGTATACTTTTGCATTGCTTTGATACAAAAGGCATTCAACCCCCACTTATTCATGAATACCTCTCTCAGGCAGTGTTTACCACCAGCAAGATTCTGTACAACTACAGCAAATAAAACAAACTACAGAGTCAGAGTCAGAGTCAGAGCCAGAGCTGTAGCCGTAGCCATCACGGAAGAGCAAGAACAGTTGTGTCTGATGAAATCAGGGCCATAGTTATTGATCATGTGGTAAATCACGGTCTGTCCCTGAGGGAAGCAGGTTTGAGGGTTCAACCAAACTTGCCTAGATCCACAGTGCCTTCAATAGTGATGATTTTCAGACAAACCAGCCGGTACTATACAGTATTTACAGCATTCTGACTGAAGGCGTGTATATTGATGTGTATATTACAGTAGTACTGTGATTTGAGAAGTCTCTAGAAAAAGCTGATGTATCAGTGCACATTTGTCTTTGACTCATTACAGGACCCAGCGGTTACCTCACACAGGGGAAATGGGAAGAATATTTACGCCTCAACAAGAGGATGCAATAGTTGGGATGGTCATTGCCAACAACAGCATCAGGCTAAGAGAAATATGCAACAACATAATCGCAGACAACAACATATTTCCAAACATTGACAGTGTTAGCACTACAACCATTTAAAAAGTGCTACATCAGATCAGGATGAAACAGTTGTACACTGTCCCCTTTGACAGGAACTCTGAGCGTGTCAAGGAACTCAGGTACCAATATGTCCAGGTAAGATATCTAAAGTAATTTTGAACAGCACAGCACAAAGGCATTTTTTTATTATTTTGCACAACACAGTAAGCTATACAATTTGTGACTTACGGTACCTTGTGTATTCTCTAATTTACTGAAGAGAGTCATAGAGCTTGAAGCCAGTGAAACCGAGCACACATTCATCTATGTGGATGAGGCCGGTTTCAACTTGGCAAAAAGACGCCGCCGTGGAAGGAATGTAATCGGGAAAAGGGCAACTGTAGATGTTCCAGGCCAGAGTGGGGCTAACATCACCAGCAATATCTGTAGATGGACTGCAGCTGCATAAGGCCATCATTGGCCCATACAATTCAGCACGCCTTATTGTTTTTCTTGATGAATTGTTTGAAAAGCTTTCAGCAGAAAGAGAGCAAGAGAGGCAGAATTCACCAGTATATGTGATTGTATGGGACAATGTGGCCTTTCACCACTCCCGCCAGATCATAGAGTGGTTGACGGCCCATCCCAGGATGATGTTGTTATTCCTGTCACCATACTCTCCTTTCCTCAACCCCATATACTAATTATTTTCTGCATGGAGATGGAATGTTTATGACCACCACCTACATGACCAGATGTCACTTCTAGATGCAATGGCTGCTGGGTGTATGGACATAACAGTGGAACACATCCAGGGCTGGATAAGGCACTCGAAGAGATTCTTTCCTCGGTGTATGGCAAGAGATAACATTCGGTGTGATGTTGATGAAAATCTATGGCCAAATGCAGAGAACAGGATGGATGGGCCAGGCCAACAGTAGACTTCTGATACTGATAGGCAGACAATATACGTGAGAATTACTGTATATAGAGAAAATATTGCTATTTGGTATATTTTGTTATTGATTGTAATGTATTTTCAGTAATTTATTGTATTGTATTTTTCTTTTCTGAACTACAGTATATTGCACTGCGAGAACCAATGGCAAAATACAGAAAAAAAACCCTGAAAAATACTGTTGCTTTTGTGATTTGTTTCTTTATCATATATTGTTTTACATTACACAGTAAATATTGTTATTCTGGGTTTCCGATACAGTAAAACATTCATTCATTTACAGTTTACTGTAAATTTACCACACTCTGAGGACATCTATTGTGAGAGGCAAACCAACAGATCAAAAGTTTCTTCAGCTGCTAGGCTTGAAATATTTGTGGATGCAAAAATAGAGGAAAGGGAAGCACATCATATGTATTTTGCAACGCTCCAAGTTCTTTCTGTTTTTTAGTTCATTGAACATTGAGTGAAAAAGTAGTCTTATGGGAGAAAGCAGATGCTATAGTTACGGCAGCACGAGTCACTTTTGGGTGAAATATGAAGTGTTTTGGTGGTTGAAGTGCATTTTGCACCAAAGGTTAACTGATGTGCTCAGGTGCGTGTTTCAAAAGCACACTGTGTGAAGAGTTTTGAAGAAGTGGACATGGTATTGAGACAAGTGTGAAAACGATTGTAAAAAAAAAAACTGTAAGCAAAATGACAGAGGTGAATTGTATGTTTTGCCCTTTTTTGTGTTTAAAGGTTAAACTAGGGAGTTCAGTCTCAGTCTTACTTCCTCTTTCTCTGCCTCCTTCTTCCTCTCTTCATATCTTTCCCAGCACAGTAACCATCTGGCTGCGTAACCCTAAGGTTTCTATCCAGAACTGGGCTCATTTTAAGCCTTTTGCTAATATGAGTCATTTCTGCACTCCGTGCCGAGAGACTGAATTATTTTCCTTTTCTTTCCAATCGCTTTAGAGCTGACAACCAAATCAACCCGACAGCCCACACTCTGAGTATGGCAAATGGACAGATGAGTGCTGAAGTGTGTGTGTGTAGGTGTGTGTGTGTGTGTGTGTGTGTGTGTGTGTGTGTGTGCGTGTGTGTCTGTGTGCTGTAGGTGTGTGTGTGTGTGTGCGTATGTGTGTGTGTGTGTGTATGTGTGTATGCATGTGTGCGTGTGTATGTGTGTGTGCTGTCTGCGTGTGTGCGTGTGTGTATGTGTGTGTGTCTGTGTGTGTGTGTGTGGCGTGCAAAATATGGGGAAAAAATACAATTATCACTATATGTAAGGTGTACGATGTCAAAATAAGTATTCCAAAAATGGGATTTGCACATACATTTGAGAATATTAGAATAAGACGTTTCCGCTTCTTTCTTGTGTGTTTTTTGTTGTGTATTATCAGCATAGAAGTAGCACTGTTTATTTATTTACATTGGGTATTAACATGAGCCCACAGTTTATATAGTTGTTTTTCTTCACATCATGGGATTAGTAGATTAGTATTAATGTGTTTAATATTTAATTCCACTCATAGACATCTCTCATATAGTTTTTTTTCTTCTCATATACGGTATGTCCTTTGAGATGGTACACAGCAAACTGTTACATAAATTAGTGCACATTTAACTGATATGTTCGAGTTGTATTAATAACATTTTTGCTATGAAGCATGACCAATCTTACCAAGTTAATCAGCAAAATAAAACATGCAATAAATGTAACAAAAAATGATTAATCATCCAATCAGATCACACATATCATGCATGATACTAACAGACATATTGCTTTATCCATGCAAGTTTACACATGCACACACTCCAATGCACTCACACAGTTGTGAATGTCTCTGATATATATTTTATATATAGCATGTACAGTGCTTTATGTTTGATATTTTGTAGAGCAGTTCCGGAGCTAGTTGTGGCGGTCAGATTTGTCCATCCAGTCTATTGATCGGACTGAGGCGCGCTTGCAGTGCTATTTGAAGAATGCGGCAGTGGAGACGGACGATAAGACGGAGTGTACGCACCTTCTGCCGAACGGGAGAGGAGAGGAAGGTTGGCTAGCTAGGCCGCCGAGGCCCTTCTTTGTAGGAGGAGACAGATTTGGCTCTGAGCTGTGACCGAGCGCGAGCTGTTTATTTTTTCTCCCTCGCAGGCAAATGTTTCTAAGTGAGAAGAAATAAGAGAGGGCAAGCTGTGAGCACGGCGATAAGATGAGGAGTGGGAGGGTGGCGTAGATATCAGCAGCGGACACACATGGCCCATGGAGGGGTACACAACCTGGCTGCCTCAGCCATCCTGAGCCCAGGCCTAAGGTCCTTGTGGTGATATGGCTCTAAGCTGTCATGTTAGAACCGTATCATCAGAGTTCTCCGGGCTCCACCGAGTGAGTCCACGCTTCCTGGACCTACACTCATTGAGTTTGACCAGCCATCAAAGGCCCCACACATCCCACACACAGTAGGCTCAGCAGATGAATTCTGGGGGGGGGGGGGGGGGGGGGGGTGAAGGTTCTCTCTAGCAATCTGAGGAAGTAATTATTTTCCATGCCAGATAACGATAAAAACATTTTTTATAAAAAAAGAGCCACCCACATTTCACACATTTTAAAGGATTAGACCACAATTCAGTACTTTTGTGGCTCAGAGAGTGGATCTAATCGCTTAAGCATATTTAATGAACCACGATTTTGACATGTAGGGTGAAACGGGTAAGATTAAATGTGTTATCCAGGCTAACAAAGCCTCCAATGGGTACTCTGTCCAAGTTGTCGCAGCACACAGACTGTACCATTAAAGAGCTCGCTCTCTTTAATTACTCATAGGTTTGTGCTTGAATGTTTTTGACAGTAACCTACACTTCCTGCCATGTGACTGGGCGACCAATCACAATGCAGATAATCCACGGGTTACTTCTACTTCCTGGAGTCCGATGTTAATCTCTCACTTCTATTGGCTGTCTTTCAAGAGATTTCAAAATCAAAAAAATCTAATCAATATTTATTTATATAGCGCATTTCACAACTAGTTGTCACAATGCACTGTGATGCCCCATTTCACCACCACATCCTGATTGTGTTGCAGAAGGAGAAAGATTTAAAATTCTCACCAAAATAGCTTCTCCATACATTTGTAAAGCAGGCTCGAACATGAAGAGTCAGTGAGATGGTGATTGATTTTGAAGCGTTGTTTTGCCCACTCCCAGAAAAATAACATTGGGTGCATCCCAATATTCTTCACTCCCCACCTCCCTTTCTCCACTCCCCCCACCCCTCCCTACCACTCTTCTACTACCCGGAAGTATGTGAAAGAAGGGATGGGAGGAGTAGAGTGGAGGAAAGGAGCCGTGAAGAAAATTGGGACAGCGAATCTGCTTCACCGTCATGAAAATCGCCGTCGACTATTGATGAAGTTGCCCTATCATAACTTTGACTGACGCCGAACCCACAAATATTCCCAAAGCCAATCACAGATCTTCCACATGGTCAGCCCATTTAAAGCTACAAAATATATTTTAAGTTACAAGTGCAAGTAACCTAGTTGCATGGACAGTGTGCCTGTATTGCGGTTCACATCGAGACACTAATTAACATGCAGGCCTAATCAGCAACATTAGATCAAAGTAAACATGTTGTAGTATAGGCTACGCAAACATTCCAGAATCCTGATGTTTCCGATGTCTGAACATACCGAGCACTAATTCACCAGCCTACTATTGTCAGTTTCTTGCATCTCACATAGGCAAATTGGGAAACATTTCCGTAGATTAGTGGAACGAATTATCATCATATTATCAGATATAGGCCTATCATTCCCAATGTTCATAGTATCGCAGTGGTCACACCGAAAAACAATTAGGCCTATTTCCTACTGTAACATCTGAAATCAAATTTTAAAAAGTATTTTGGAAAGGTTGAATAAATTAATTAATGCATATTCACATCCTGAAATGGTAGCTGTCATACTTAGGCTATATTTATGTATTGTCATGTTTGTTAATAAGCAACGTTAATGTGCAAGCAAATAAATAAAGTTGTTTTTCTGACTTAAATTGACAAATTTTTATGTAGGATATGAACCACAAAAATGGACTTGCATTTTGTTATACGTTGTAGGATGCTATGTCCTTTGTGTGCTAATAACCTACTGAAGCACACACAATTTAAGATTCTCCACTATTGGGACAGTGGAAGGAGGGAGGAACCAAAGATCGGTTTCCGGGGCATGGAGTAGAGGAGGTGGTAGTGGAGAAAGGGAGGGTGCATTTTTCGACTATTGGGACACCCATTGTGAGAGAAAATAAAAAAAAAAGGTTCAAGAGTCATGGAAATGATAACACTCCCAACTAGGAAAAGGAACATTGAATTAAAAACATGGTGACTAATTTAACCCTTGTGTTTTCTGAGTTTAAGAGCAGTAAAACTTAAAATAATTTTTCAGCATAAAAATACCTTTCCTGGAGTGACCCTACAATTAGAAAAAGGTAAACATTCCCCTTTTTGCAGTTACATAAAGGCAGTACACCATCAATACATCTTTTTTACCCTTCAGTTATGAATTCAGAAGTCATAATCAAAATTGAGTGCGACACATCAATTACAGCAAAAAAAGTAAATTATGATGTGTTTTGTCATAAAAATTTGTGTTGTAGACTGAATAAATACAGTCTGTCTGGACTGTGAAGTAAGAAAGCAATTATAAACCGATCTATTGATGAATGACAGGTTGTGTCTACATGAAAATGAGATTTAAGTTTTAAAATTCAAAGAAGCTTTATCACAAGGGGTCTGGTGAGGATGGGTCATTTTTGACCCTGTGGACACGGGGTGCATACATCATATGAAGACATTCGCTCTCTTTTCAAACACTTCTGAGCGTTCCAAACCCCCTCCTCATTCAAAACTGGACTCAAAACCCACCTCTTTAATTATGCCTTCAGTCTTACCTGGCCCCTTCCCCATCCCCTCTGAGTATATCCTACTTGTTATATGCTATCTTGTTTTTAGGCCTCTTAAGCTTTGCGCTACCCCCTATTTATTATGTTTATTATTATTTATTTTTTTGTTATGTATGTATTTATTTGTTCTTGAGAAGCATCTTTGAGATACTCCATGAAAAGTGCTGTCACACTTTAAACAAAGTCTCCATATGAAGGCTTTATATATGTTATATAAAGCCTTTATGAACATGACATAATGGCTTCATAAATCATACATAAGCAAACGGCATGCTTCATAAAGGGTGACATAACACCTTCTTATGCAACATGTTATGTCAGATGTGTCACAGTTAGCCTAGCCTACTACATAAGCATGTTTTATGTCACCCAGTATAATGTTTAGCCATTAGCCAGGTGACTATTGTTGGTCATGTCACATTTGGCAGAACATGTTGCATAAGAAGGTGTTATGTCACCCTTTATGAAGCATGACATTTGCTTATGTATGATTTATGAAGCCATTATGTCTTGTTTATGAAGGCTTTATATATGCTATATAAAGCCTTCATATGGAGACTTTGTTTAAAGTCTACAAATCAAATGTATGACTTTAAGGCTTAATTGTGACACCGCTGTGAAGATGCTTGGTGTTTGTGTTTATCATTTCCACAGCTCTGGTATACTTGATAATGCACTTTGACTACAAACTATTTTTTTTTGATATTGCACAGTTTCACAATGCATTTGCGAATGCCTAAATGTAATGTAGACACATAAATTAATTGTAAACTGGCGGATCAGATTTTCAAACTAGTAGGCGTATTTCAATCATGCAAAGCAAGTTTGTTCCCATGTAGATTTAATCATTGTTACATTTTTATCAGAATGAAAAAAAATTATGATTTGCAACTATTGCTGAAATATGTACCTATATCCATGTGGTCTAGAGCAGTGGTTTTCAAACTCGCTCCTGGGGACCAACGGCGTATGCTGGTTTTCCTTAAAACCAATCATCATGTCTTTACGTTCTTGTACATGTACCTATTACAACACACGGTTTGGCTCATTTTTTGGCTTTAATTTTTTAACAAATATCTAAGTTTCCGTGGCCAGCTGTCCACATTGTCGGCAGTTAGGACTCCCCTGATTTAACCTGTCACTCTATAATTGAATCAATGAAGACATTTAACATCTTTCTAAAGGAATCATTTAGCATAACAGCATATGACTGAAAATGAGAGCGTCAGATGATCGGACTGATTAAAAGTCCCTGGGCTTTTCTGCCATAAGGTGACGTTACGAGGATGAATTATCATTCAATAGACATTGATGAGAACAGCTCTTTATAGTTCAGAGGTCGGAATAGAAACCAGCAAATGTCCGGGTCCTCAGGATCGCATACACCCCTGGGGAACCCTAAAATGTATTATTAAATGAAGCTCAAACTGTTTCTAGGAACACGTTGATGAATTCCAAATGTTTGTCAGATTGATCATACTCAGAATCGTTGATATGTGCACGATCATGATTGTTCAAGTAAAATGAATCTGGCACGATGATTGTAAATGTCTGTAAGTGTTCAGCTTTACCCATTAACATTGGGCATACTGAGTACACCGATGCAATAGTCTAGTTAGTAATAGTGAAATTACAACATTTTCACAAGAGCAAGATGGTTCACCAGCAAACTTGAACATTTAGCTGCTGACAATTTGGTGTTAGCAACATCAATGCCTGTGCCCATCTGTATGGTTACAGCATGGGTAGTATCACTGTGTCATGTATTGGGTAAACTGTACATTTATTTTTTCCTTTTTTAAATTTTTATGTATTTACATTTGAATACTAACAGGTTTTGTTCTCACACTGCTGAGGGGTTTTGTTCTAAAATGTGATTCGATCGCTGCAAAGGGTTCAGGTTCGCACTGGGAGTAATAGCATGAGTCATGACTCTATGGAACGCCCTTTGCAAAATGAATTTGTTCTGCGGCATTTTATGCAAATGGTTGTTTATGGATATTAAGGGTCATGTGGTATATTTACATGTGCAGGGCACTTACATATGCAAACCAAAGAGGGTGGGCTGAATCCCCAGAGAAAGACTAGATATCTAATGGATTCAGTTTGCAAAAAAAAAAAACCTATTACGGTTACCTCTCGTTTCTTCCTCACTCGCTGAAAAGGAAGGGCTCAAATGTGGATGAAAACCCACATGAGTAGATGTGAAGGCCGCCATGAGCTCTTGTTTTTAATCATAGAGGACTGCACGTCTGGCTTTTCATTCATTAGCGCGGACGTGCGCGTGACACGTATATTCTGTGTTTCTTTGCCTCTCTGACATCTCCATTACCGGTGACTCAGTAAACTACAGACCGAGAAGAGGCCCACTTAATTCAGTGCTGTCCAACGATGACGCCTGCTCTTGTACAAGGATTCATTTTGTTCCTTGTGCCGATCTCAACAGGGTGCTCTCATCGCCTTTATCGCTCCAGAGGAAAAGAGAATTGACAATGCACAAAAATGATTATTAAATTTTTTGCTTTCGTATTCATATCTTTCGCTCGGCATGGGAATATCAGTATCATAAAACATATTGTTTGATGTTATTAATTTGTTAACAGATGCCCTTACCAGACAGCGCTAGCAGGGGTTTAATATCACATTCATGTCCTTAGTCAACCTTCCTGTTCACAACATCTATATTCTCGTTTCGGAAGGTGTTGCTTGTTGTTTTGCAAGTTGTTTTGTACAAATTAAATGATCTAAAACGGTTTCTGGTTAGAATCCTCACTCTTGTATGTTCACGGTTCTATCCCCTGATCGACTCTAACTTGTCATTTTGTTGTGATGCTGTGTGGTTCTCACAGCGTAAGAGTTTTATGCTTCGTGTACAAAAGGGCCCACAGCATGTGATATCAGCAGGAAACGACTCGGATGGTACTAACGCTATGCAAAACAGGGCAACACTTAGACGCCACACACAAACTTATTTTCATAGAGGTAGAGAAAAATCATCACATTTCGAATACATAACAGTTCAAGCAAAGCAGAGTGAAACATGGAAATAAAACTACACCTGCCATTCTGAAAAAAAAGTACTTATTACACATGAAAGAAAACTAAACACCACATTTGGGTCTTGGCACATAGATGCGGTCCATGTTTCATTACTCTTCATGATTGCTTATACAGTAAATACAATTTAGGTGATCAGCCTATGCTGCATAATAATAATAATAATAATAATAATAATAATAATAATAATAATAATAATAATAATAATAGCAGTGGCTATCACTGTTGCCTCACGGCAATAAGGTTCGAATCCCGGTGCATGTTCTCCCTGTGTCCGTGTGGGTTTCCACTGGGTACTCCTGTTTCCTCTCACAGTCCAAAGACATGCAGGTTAGGCTAATTGGAAACTCTAAGTTGCCCATAGAGTGTGTCAGTGAATGGTGTGTGTGACCTGTCAAGGGTGTATTTCTACATGTTCCCCAATGCATGCTGGGATAGGTGACCCTGACCAGAAATAAGTAGGTTTGATAATGAATGGATAGTTAATAATAATAATAATAATAATAATAATAATAATAATAATAATAATAATAATAATAATAATTTGTTTGAGCTTTTTCACTCCAAACTTTATTTTCTTGAGATCCTGAGAAATACATAAACACCCTCTCTGTAAAAACTGTAAGCTGCGTTGGATTGCAAACCGATGTGGCAGGATAAAATGTACACAGAAACTTGTGGTTTACAGTTGAGTAAATCTTTATAATAATTTTTTTACAGTCTCATTATCACAAACAGCTGAAAAAAAACGTTTGGTAATGTATACATTTAAATAAGCAGTAATAAACTCTATTTCAAAAAAAATATTCCCTGACCTCTGGAAAAAAAAATAATACTTAACTTTGAAAGTTAACAATATGAAAGTAATGCTTAAAATGTGCCTGAGACTCCTGGCTGTCGGCAGTGACAGGGGACATCAATGGGCTGGGCTTCAGTCTTTGATTCATAGCTCATGCGAGGGTTGTTGAGTAGATATAAAGGAGAACAGGAAACAGTCGTAGCCTCTCAGGAGCTGTGCCTGGAAGTCGCCTGTTTCCAAACACATTTCACGGTATGACAGCGTTGCGGAACCCAAACCCAGGCTTAAGTTAGTAGACTGCGAAAGAGCTTGTCTCCGGTTGTTACTGGGTTTCACGACGAGGAAGCCTCGCGGTACAGTCTGACAGGGCTCCGACTGACTCCAACCCTATTTCCATGTTTCATGTCACAAAACGCCACAGGCAGGAAGCGGCCCCCGGTGGCCTGGTGGAGATGGCGGTTCTTTAATCTTCCTCACAGAAAAACAATGAGTTCTGGGTACCCGTCTCACCTCCGAAAAGCAGCGACGTGTTCGCACCTCAGCAACGAACGTGGCAGCTCTGCTTCAGAAACAAACAAGTTTAGGTTCTCATTGTGGTGATTCTGAACCAAGGCCAGACAGGCCAGACAGTCGGTGTGTTTGCGTAAGTTTGACATACCCCTTGTGAAGAGTAAAATTTTACAAAGCCGATGACATCACATGCTTTCCCAGTACTGTTTGAGAGAAAAAAGAACCTGTATTTTATTTGTTCACAAAAGGGCCACAGATTCAGAATATCACCTTTCACCAATCAGAAATCATCTCACCCATCAGGTACAACCCCTTAATCATCATTTGTCACCTGCCCTGTCAGTCACCTGCGACCTCTGACCTCTTAATCAATGATGTTGAAGGATTAGCACAGATGTAATAAAAGGAGTGCTACATCGTCACATTTGCTCTTAGCAGATTCTAAGGAGAGATGATGTGAGAGGTCATGCTTTGGTTGCATACCTGTGTGAGCTTCATTGCCGATGTTAGCACCTTACATCCTGGGTATTCAACAGGGGGTCTTTAAAAGTAATTTAGGGTTGATATGGAATGAGTACATAGAGATTTGGGAATTTATTAAAAAGATATTTCAAACTTATGATTTCAAACCCTTGGCTAAAATGAATGATTATAAATACGTTCAATGTAGTTAGTATTGAATGCCAATATAAAACAGCAATATAAAGTAGCTATGTGATTATTATAAATCTCATTGGCTACACATCAGTTTATATTTCTGTATATGAGCATTTTTCCATACAGTGTGTTTATGATTATATAAATGAGCCTACTGCCTATTTATAGACTATTGTTTATTACTACAGCACAAAACAATAGCCAGTTAAGTGATGGTGCTGAAGAAGTCTGCTACACCGTATAACAGAACAGGACCAGACACATAACAGTAAGCCTTTCCGATGTCATGATCATAAATATAGTTATGATCTAAGCAAAGGATGGCTCCTCAGGAGGTCATAAAACAGTGGCAGTGTGGTACTCACTGCTAAAACAATGGCTTGTGACAACACTGTCTCATGTTCAGTCAGACGGCATAACCTGTACAGATCTACTCAATGTATGTTGCAGTAATAGTATGTTGATAGATAGACAGACTGATTGTCAGCAGCAACAGCACATACAACAGCACATACAACAGCACATACAACAGCACATACAACAGCACATACAACAGTACATTACATAAGGTACATAGACAGAGTAATACAGTGAAAAAAATGTAACACAATACGAACATTATTATTATAATTTATATTATTATTATTATTATTATTATTATTATTATCATAAGCGTATAATGCATCCCCATAGCCACTGTATGGCTAGTAAATAATTCAGTCATTACTTTAAGATGAATGTGACTGCACAGTATTTGATCCAGTTACTCATCATCATTGTAAACTGGTGGTCAGTTTAATGTTTAGTCATTTCTGGCTTGCTATTGGCCTTTCGGTTTTATGACGAGTTATTATAAATGACTCGCATGGCAGCAAAATTCAGACTTAAATGTCAATTAATTCAAAATGATCATGTTGCTTTATGAAGTGATGGTCAGACAGTATGCTTTAAGCAGTCTATTTAAATGAAGTGATGGTCAGACAGTATGCTTTAAGCAGTCTATTTAAATGAAGGCTGGTGGAGAGAAAAAATCTCAAGCCATTTATTTTCAAGCTTTCATTTCAGGCTTTTTGAAAGCATAATACATTTTTTAACTCAGATGTACTGTAAGTCTAGCTACATTAGTCATGTTTACATAAAACACAATACTGCGCAGAAAATTGTTATGTTATTACCATGAATAAAATGTAACGATTGGTTAGAAAATTGTGGTCAGCAAATGATCATTATACTTTTGATTGGTTCAACAAGTGTGTGATTTATGGCCCACTGTAGCTCCACCCATTATTGAGGTGATATTACTAACCACCATCGCCCAGGTAAACGCTGAGAAGTAACCTTCGTTTTCATGTTTGTGCTTGCTTGTTTGTTTTTATGCATGTCTGGATAATCGCTGTAGTCTTGGAGCAGAGTGGTATGACAACATGTCTCCCGATGTGTTTGCTTTGAAGCGACGAGCTTGAAACGTGAGCCACGTGCGCTCTTCTCTTTCGGAGGATCACTTTTGAGCTGTCTTTTTTTTGATGTGTCATCAAAGTCTAAACTTCTTCCACCGTATTTATGCATCTGATTAGACAGGGGGGGGGGGGGGTGACGGGGGGGGGGGGGGGGAACACAGCAGCCGGTGTCTGAGAATGTGTGAGGCTGTTTCTCGCGGCTTGTACTCGTATTCTCAAATGGAAAATTACTCAAATAATTGATATGCCTGCTACATTGACAGAGGGAACCGCCGGTCAGATAAGTCACATAGTTCGGGTTGTACTTTGGAGTTGGTGGAACAGCCTCCCCACCCCCCGTCTCCTCAAATAATGCCTGTGTAGATGTTGAATGGCCGTGTTCCTGAGATTTAACATTGGGAATGACAGCAAGGTCTCCTCTGTGAACCCATAAACTGGTATGCTGAAGTTGTTTATGTGTGTGTGTGTGTGTGTGTGTATGTAGTCCACATGCAAACTAAAGTCCAAGAGAAAATAACACAGTCTAAGGTTAATATTAATCTGGCGATAGGTTTCCTCACCGTGTGAGAGCTGAAATCCTGTTTTGCTCTGCATAACATTATCAAGATCACAGATATCTTTAAACAGGACAGATTAATTAATAAACATCATCAGATGTCCCATAATTCCTTTATGCAGCTGCCTCAATGTCCGCAGAATTGCATTAAATATTGCATGGCGCTAGTAGTCGTATTATTACAATAATATTAGCTTTGTTGCCAAAATCAATGGCGGTAGCGGTATTTATAGTGGTAGGTGGATGCAGCAGTCATCCAGTAAAACTAATTTTCATACTGGGTTGCCAGTGGTGGGAGTTGCTATAGCAGGAGTGGTGGTGTTGGGTGTGGTTGAGATAGCCATTGTTGAATCAGTAGCTGCAATACGTGTGATATATCCTTCAGAATGTAATGGAGATCACGTTGTAAGTGGTTTTAGTGATACAAAAGCAAAAAAATAAAGTGCTTTTATGAGTGGCCCTCATGCAACCCCAAACCTACACTCTTATTTAGCCATCTCTCTCTCTCTTTCTCTCTCTATCTCCCCAGTAGGCCGACACCGTGGGCCTTCCCGCTCGGCACTGTGCCGAGCTGGGAGTTTAATAAATTAATAGGAGGCAGATGATTGATTGATTTCTCCTTCGGATCTATATCGTGCTGCCAGCCTCGACTCTTCCGATCACCGAACAATGAACATCTCACTGGAGAATGTCATATCCTCAAAGCGTGGCGAAAATCCATTCTATCGATCCGGAGATGTGTAGCTGATCCGCTCCGGCACTGTCGTGGTGATTAACAGACCTGTCCATCCGTCTGTCATCTGGAGAGTTCGGCAGGTGGGGGCGAAGCACAGGTGACTCGGAGAAAAGGGACCTGTGTCCCAGGCTTTTTTGGGGTGTCCCGAAGGCGGGCTGGACAGCTCTGCACTCTGCGTTTTCAAACGCAGGCAGGGAACTTAGTGCCCGGACCTCAAAGTTTTCATCGCAGACACACGTACAAAGAGATAAAAAGAAGAGTGATGAGCTAAGAGGAATAATGTTGAGGTTGAAGAAGCAAAAATAAATCATTCATATTAATGTGCCATGTTTTATGTGTGAGCATTAAAAAAGCTATGGACTTAACATTTAAGAGTCTCTCTCAGTCTTTCTCTCCCCCTGCCCCCTCGGCTTAATAACTGAGCCTTGTGTGATCGATGGGGAGCACAGACTTTGTTCAATTTAAACTGATAAGCTAAACCTGTGTGTGATATAAAAAACAAAATGTAGTGCATGTTTAAACGTATTTTTCCCAAGGTCAGTGTGCATTTCCATTACATCAAATTACAGTCAACCTAAATTGAGCGGATTTCAAATAAAATAAAATAAAAACACACAGAGCCCACTATGCTGCTCTACCCTCCACCCTGTGAGAAAACATTTAATTTGGGTTAAATTTTTGATCTTTAAATCAATTCTGCATACACGTTCTAAATTAGTACTCTAAGTCAGGCCTGCACACACACTCCTAATCAGAACTCTAAATCCCTTATGTACATACATTCAGCAGGAGGGAAACATTATCATTCAAGACTTTAATTGATTTCAGAAATGAAGCGGAAGTGAACCACTGATCAGTGGTTAGTCAGGTACTGGATTAAAAAAAGCTGTATCAATATTGAGAGCTTGGAAGCAGTTACAGTAGTTTTATGTGTGTAGTGCGGTGTCAGGTGGATACAAAATGCAAGACATTGACTGATAACCATTAATCAAACCACAATCAGGATTACAGGGAAACATACATGTGTTCCATGTAAAGTTTATACGTTGCCCACACTGAATGCTTGATTATTCATAAATTACACAGGGCCAGAAATCAACCGCAGCTTCCAGAACGGTGAGTGTAATATTATTGGATGGCACCAAGTAAACCTATTGCGCTGCATTACAGTAAATATTGTCCTAGGACATGTCGGAAGACATGCAAAGCATTTCCAATGGCAACATAAATAAATAAATAACTCTTGTTCTAGCCCAGATAAAGCACACATTGATTTATTATGCATTGAACAGAAATGGACAGACCAAATTCTACAGTTTCATAATAGTGCCTGGAGCAGTAAAACACGTTTAGTGTTAGCCATAAAGCAAACACTTCTACTGCTTTTCCTGCTAATAGATATCTATGTGTTCATTTAGTAAAGGAGACAGCTTAATAACACAGCCATTGGTTTAAAAGGCAGATAGAACGGCAGGGACTAAAAAAAGAGGCTAGGGAAGTACCCAAGGGAATGAAACACTACAGTTTATCAAATGAAAACACTTAAAAGGCAAAGGTATTGAATTGGTTTCAGTTCGATTATACTGTACAATGAGGAACAAATCTCTGGTGAACCCCATTTAATATAAAGATCATGAATCAATATTACAATTATTTTAATACTAATGGCAATGACATTATGATGATGATGATTATTATTATTTTTATGATTATGAGTGTTATTATTATTATTATTATTATTATTATTATTATTATTATTATTATTATTATAATTATTATTATTATTACGACTATCCATCTAAAGTAGACCCTCATGGTAATGTGGTAATGTATAATTTTCACATCACATACATTACAATCTTTAACTCATGATGCTGAATATATATATATATATATATATATATATACAAAATGTTGGAAACACCCCTGAAAAATGGCTTTAACTTTGAAGCATCTAAACCATAATTACAAAAGCATCTACACAGGTGATTCCTATTAGTTTGAATACTAATTAGTATTGAGTACAAATTAGTACTAAAAAAGTATTCAACTAATTAGTAATACTAATAGTTGGTGCCCGAATTGCAGGTGCGTAGGTCACAAAAACGGTAAAATTATGACAACATATGCCCAACATCAAAAAAACAGCATCAGCAAATAATAACTGTGGCCACAAGTCAAAGCTCTCTGACAGGGACAGACGGACAAGTCAAAGCTCTCTGACAGGGACAGACAGACAAGTCAAAGCTCTCTGACAGGGACAGATGAACAAGTCAAAGCTCTCCGACAGGGACAGACGGACACCCTACAGAACAGCTACAGCTCTAAAAATCACCACAGAATTGAATCAATCCAAACCAGTCTCAACAAAAACAGTACATTACGAGCTTCACAAAGCTGGTATGTATGGCAGGGCCGCTATTCGGAAACCATTTGTATCCAAGGCAAATGCACAAAAAACAAAATCTGGACCCCTGAGCAATGAATAAAAGTAATATGGTCTGATGAGTCATTTTTTACTTTTTTTAATACATCTTGACAGGTTTATCTTTGGAGAAAGCCTAAGAAGGCATTCAATCCACCATGTCTGTTGCCAGCTGTCAAGTACGGTGGTGGTTTTGTAATGGTATGGGCAGCCATTTAATGGGACCCATTGGGTCCAATGATTGCTCTCCATAGATGTGTAATGAGCAAACAATATGAAAACATTTTACAAGACCAGGTGCACCCTATGGTGCAAACACTGTTCCCTCATGATGTTCCCATATTCCAACATGATAACGCCCCATAAACACTGCTAGAAAATATCAAAGAATGGTTCCAAGAACATGAGGATGACGTCAAATGCCTTCCATGGCCTGCACAATCACCAGATCTAAACATAATTGAACCTTTATGGGAACTAGTGCAAACTAGATTTCCACCTCCTTCATCCCTCAAATAACTGGGGACTCTCCTTCTTGAACAATGGGACAATATCCCACTACACACAGTTGAGAAATTCTATATAAACATTTGTAGAAGAATTTTAACTGTTTTGAAGGCAAAGGGTGGGCCTACTCGTTATTAGTTACTAGATATTTCATTTTTGTAGGCGTTTCCACCCCCTGTATATACAGTATAGAGTGCCCTCCACTATTATTGGCACCCCTGGTAAAGATGAGTAAAAAGGATTATAACATATTCAACGTTTGTTGAATTAGCTTAATCTCACACTGAAAAAATTAGAAAAATCCAACCTTTAATTGAAGTAAATGTATTCTGATAAAAAAAAAATCCCTCATCAAGAAATAATAATTTTTAAACAAACCACGTGTGCCACAATTATTGGCACCCCTAGACATTATTATAAACAAAATGTAACTGGAGCACTTTTTCCATTTATATTTTACTTTTTAATGTTGATCAGAGTGTTTAGGAACTTTCAAGCAGTAATTCATGACTTTCTGTTTCACTGGGGTGTAAATATGAGGTGACACAGAAGCCATATTTCTTTATTCATACATTAACATGTGAAAGATAAGAGAACACACACATCAAATGAGGGAAAGGTGTGTTGAGCTTCATAAGTCAGAGAATGGCTATAAAAAAATAGCTACTCACCTGAAAATGCCCATATCTACCGTTAGGGCAATACTTAACAAGTTCAAAGCAACTGGAACTGTTACAAACTTGCCTGGAAGAGGACCCAAGTTTATTTTGTCCCCACGCATAGTGAGAAGGATGGTAAGAGAGGCAAAAAAAATTCCTGAGGGATCACTGTTGGAGAATTGCAGAAGAAAGTAGCATTAGACATCACCTCCATGCCAACAAATTATTTGGAAGGCATGCCAGAAAAAAACGTTTCCTGTCATTTGATCACAAAAGTAAATGACTGGAGTTTGGTAAATGCTACTGGAACTTTGACTGGAACCGTGTTCTATGGTCAGATGAAATGAAAATTTAGCTTTTCGGCAACCAACACTCAAGGTGGGTTTGGCGTAAAAAGAAGAATGGCTATACCAAAAATAACCATATCCCCACTGTTAAGTATGGTGGAGGTTCCGTGATGTTGTGGGGCTGTTTTTCCCCCAAAGGCCCTGGGAACCTTGTTAGGGTACATGGCATCATGAACTCCATGAAATATCAGGACATTTTAAATCTGAATCTGGCTGCCTCTGTGGTGAATTGTGTGTGTGGAAATAATTTTTCTACTTTTGTACTACCAGAAGTATGGGGACTTGATTTTCTCTGCACCACACGTGCTCTTTTTTGACACACCTGACATATCTTTTAAATAGATATTATCTGATATAAAAAGAAAGACTACGCAGGTTAACAATTTTCATAATGGGAACATAATTATTGCAAGTCAAAGTATGCACTTTAAATTGCTTACTTTCAGCAATTGGCTGTAGAATAAATGGCAGAACAATAGAGATTCAATATCCTCGTAATAGTCTGATGAATAATCAGCATTGCAACATGTTTTTGATTGGGATGTTAGCTTACAAAATGAGCCACACAACACAGCTGCCTGGCCATCACATCAACAAACAAACTGCCTTACGTTACCTGTGATCTGCCTCATTCATCCACTTGCCTTACGAAGGCTAATGTTAACTCTTGCTGGCCGAGTAACGTCAATGAACCTTAAGCACAGGCCTATTTCGTCTTATGGTTAAATATATATTTTTTTTTACGGTTCATGTTTTTTTACGCCTGAACGCCTTTCCCCTTGTCAATAACATGCTATAAGTTACACAAATTCATACCCAAAGATTAAGCTTTACCAGTACACTTACTTGCTCATTGGATTCTGCATGCTGCGTGACAGTAGCCTACAATCCAGATTTTTTATGTTAAATCCATGTTTTGTCCATGTCGATGTTCTACTGCGTCCCACACAGAACAGAATGCAGGCCAGAAAGTATCAAGTTAACATTAGCTAGCGAAGAAGGTTGTTAACCAGGCCAGAACAATGGAACAATTACATTTTGCTACCGTTGATCTTACTAAATAAAAACAATAACTCATCAGAAATGTGTCTAGAAAAAAAAAAAAAAAAAAAAAAAAAAAATGAAAAAACCAAATTTTCACTAGAGATCTGCTACTCGTCCGCTCCGGACCGTATTCAAACTCTTCTGACTCTATCATAGAATAAATAAATAGTAGTAGCAACTAAGCAGCCCACAAGCTTACAATTAGAAAGAGTGGGAGGGACTCATATATGTAATTGACAGTACTATCGTTTAATCTACTATAAGTCATGGCATGACTGTTATTTTAGGAAACTATGATTGGGCTAAAGCGCTGCCTCCCCTCACGTGACTTTATACTATTAAAATGACTACTGAACTTAAAAAATAAAAATACAGGAGCCTACAGGTCTTTGCTACATACGTATAACAGACAACGAGCTCCTCTGAGGCAAATTTCAGATCGTCTCTGAGGAGCGAGTTTACTGTATTTCCCTTTTTGGCTGAGAGAGGTCACTGTTTCTGTCACAATTTAAACTAAAAGTATAATGCAAAATAATCGCTCCCTTCCTCTCACATGCTTTAATTTGTATTTGTTTTATTAATCTGATTGATTATGCTTTATTCTCATAAGAAGTTTTTCTAATATTTATTTTTTTATTTTTATTTTGAGAAGGCAGTGCCTCCCTTGCCTCCCTGGAGGAGCCTCCTCTGGTACAAAGTATTAAATGCAGGGGTGCCAATAATTGAGGCACACATGGTTTTGTTAAAAATAACGGTTAATTTCTTAGAACCCTTTTGACTCATCTTTAACAGGGGTGCCAGTAATTGTGGAGGGCACTGTATACAGTATAGTATAAGCACATTAACCTTATTGTATGTATTTGTGCAGTGATACTGGCAGCACCTTGTGCCCATATTTCCTTTACATATCCAGTAGGATAAATAAATCTGAAGGAGGCCTATGGACTTCTGGTCCCTGCTCCTGGATCTTGGCGACATAAATTGATTCACAAATTGCTGCTTGCATTTCACTGGATAAATTCCAATCACTTATTTTTCCATGTGTCAACCAGCTAGTGGTTGAGAAGCTTTTTTGAAACCCCAGAACTGTGGAAATTGAGAACCAGGGGTGTGTCCCAATACTCAAAAAATGCACCCTCCTTTTCTCCACTACCACCTCTTCTCCTCTATGCCCCAGAAACACTTTTACTTACAAATAGTTACAAGTTGATTAATGTCTCGACGCAAAGCGCAACATCAAGTAGATTGTATTATACTGTACATGCAACTACTTGTACTGAAAACGTTCAGGCAGTTTTGCATACTTCCGGGTAGGAGAGGAGGTGTGGTAGTGTATATTTGGACGCAGCCCTGGAATAGATGAATGTTCACTCACTCACACTCACACTCACACACACACACACACACACACACACGCACACGCACACACACACACACACACACACAGAAGAGTCTCCCCTGAGCTGCGGTTCATCTCCTTTGCTGTGGTAACCACAGGTATGAATAGTTAATAAACAATTTTTTATCTTTAATGAGTAATGTCAATGAAAATTACTAGGCCTAATTACAGAGGGTTAGTTACAGTGCTGAAAAATGCATTACAAGCTAAATTAACTTTATTCTTGAATATGAAGCCCACTGTGTCAGATTCCCAGTCCTGTTATGTGATAATTAGATGGCCTCAGAGACAGGCTTGGTGACGGGCCAGGATAATTTTAACCCGCAACATAGCAGGAGGCTTGAACCCTGCTGTTTAGCATACACACACGCTACTCGTTAATTGGCAAGTTAGTGCCAGTCACTTTTTATGCCACTCCCTCCATCGAGTACAGAAAAAAACGCTCGAAAAAGCCAACAGATTGCAGCGGTGGCATGGAACCTTTTGTTTGCCTTCATTTAATTTGAACTGTTACAGACTCATTCTATATGCCGTCATAGATCCGCCATCTCATTAACACACCATCCATTTTGTTTTTATTAAGAACTATTGTGAACTGCAGAGGCAGTTCTGGTGAAGTATTTTTCTCAAGGGCTTCACAGCAATACCAAACATGCAACCATCTGAATAAAAGGCCATTTCCTTCACCACTTAAGACATAATCCAACAACACACACACACACACACGCACACACACACACGCACGCACGCACGCACGCACACACACACACACACACACACACACACACACACACACAAGGCAAGGCAAGGCAAGGCAAGTATATAGCACATTTCATACAGCGATGGCAATTCAAAGTGCTTTACAGAGAGCATACAAATACAAATTAGGGAGAATATATAGCATGGAAACAAGAATAAAATAAGTGTATATATGATAAAAATAAGAATTAAAAAAAGATAAGAATAAAATAATAAAATTAAGATATAAAACGTAAAAGAATAGAAAACAAGATATAAAAATAAGAATAAAAATGGAAGCAAATAGAAAAAAAATAAGAATAAGATATGAAAAGTAAAAGAATAAATCAGAGTGCTAGTGTCTAGTCTCTACAGTGTCAAAGGCAGCACTAAGATCTAGTAATACTAAAATTGAAATATTTCCGGAATCGGTATTTAAACGGATGTCATTTAAGACCTTGATAAGGGCCGTTTCAGTGCTATGTAAGGGGCGAAAGCCTGATTGAAAGTTGTCAAAGAGGTCATTTATGGTCAAACAGTTACGAAGTTGCTGGTAAACAACTTTTTCAATTATTTTACCTATAAAGGGTACGTTTGATATGGGTCTGTAATTGTTAAGTAGAAGTGGGTCTAAGCTGCTCTTTTTTCATAAAGGCTTAATTACTGAAGTTTCAGGGAAAATTCCTGTGAAAAGGAAATTGTTGACTATTTGCATTAATTCACTCACCAAGCAACCAAAAACGTTTAAAAAAAAACTTGTAGGTAGAACATCGAGGGCACAAGTAGATGGTTTAAGATGTGACATGATTTCATCGAGAGTCTTGTAGTCGATGGTTTTAAATAGCGTCATATTTGTTATATTATCCTTATCTGGAAAAACATGTGACATGTTTTTCGTGCCTGATAAAGAGGAGCTAATGACTTCTCTAATGCCTTCAATTTTATTGGTAAAAAAGGACGCAAACTCATTGCATTTGCTGGTAGAGAAGAGTTCCTGAGCCGTGGATGCTGGTGGATTAGTTAGCTTATCAACAGTATTAAAAAGGGTGCGTGCATTATTAATGTTATTGTTTATAATCTTAGAGAATAAGGATTGTCTGGCGCTTCTTATTTCTGTATTATAGATTTGAAGATTCTCTTTAAAGATATCATAATGGACCTGGAGATTAGATTTTCTCCATCTGCGCTCTGCTTTACGACACTCCCTTTTTTGGGCCTTTACTGGAGCAGTTCTCCAAGGAGCCTTTTGCTTACCAGAAATGGATTTAACCCTAAGAGGCGCGATAGTATCAATAGCTTTTGTGATTTTGGAGTTAAAATTATTTAGAAGGTCATTAACTGAGGTTGAGGTAGAAATCAAGATGGGGGCCAAGGAGATTGCTTCCATAAACAATGCACAAGTATTTTCATTGATATGTCGTTTTGTAGTCGTTTCAGATACATTTTGAATAACAGGAGAAATAGACGCATCAAAGAATATGCAAGAATGCTCAGATAAGGCAATTTCAGTTACAATAACATTACAAATGTTTAGACCTTTAGTGATGATAAGGTCCAGAATATGACCTTGATTATGAGTAGGAAGTTTCACATGTTGTTGCAGTCCAAACACGTCCAACAAGACAGAGAGTTATTTGGCTTAGTTGTCCTCTGAGTTATCTACATGAATATTAAAATCACCAGCAATAATTAAGCCATCAAATTGAGTAGGAATAATGGAAAGCAGCTCAGCGAATTCATTGAAAAAGTTAGCAGAGTATTGAGGTGGTCTATATACAATTATTAAAAGGATTCGAGGGGAGCATTTAAAAATAGCTGAAAGATATTCAAATGATAAAAAGTCTCAAAATGATATCTGCTTGCAATTAAAAATATCCCTGAAAAACATGGCGATTCCTCCTCCTTTCTTATGTGTTCTAACAACATCTAAACTTCTAAAATTTGGAGGAGTTGACTCAATAAGAATCGGTGCCTTGCGTTCTTTGTCTAGCCATGTTTCAGTCACAAATAAAAAATCCAGTTCATAAGAGCTAATCAAGTTATTAATTAAAAGAGACTTATTAGCTAAAGATCTGGCATTAAAAAGGCCTAGCTTGAGTTGTTTAGTGGCTGGTCTCAATGGCAGTTGTGAATGACAGGGTACAGAAAGATTTGAAGAGTGCAAGGGTTTTACTAAAATATTGACTATTACTGTGATTGCAACCAGTATTATGTCTAAGCCTACAATTTCTCAGCACAGTAATAATGGATGGAATGCAAGACCAAGGTCATTCTGTGCTCTGAGCACCGGGCTGGTGCTGGTGCTGTTGATCTAAGGATTCTGTTTGATTTACTAGGTCTAGGTGGGGGTGGTGGTGGCTGGCGTTTGAGCACCACTACAACGGGGAGGGGAACAGGTGAGGTATTGGAGATGGGGGTAGAGGAGCGGGGAAGTGATGGGGGGGGGGGAAGGAGACAGTGGTAGCTGAGGAAAGGGGATGCGATGGGGTTTGGGACAATTAGGTGGTGGGGTAGGGGTTTGGGCATATGAAGGGTGTGCGGGGGATGTGGAGGGTATAGGGGATGCTGGAGAGGGAGATAATGCATTGGGAGGGGCTGGCAGTGAGGTAGGGAGTATAGAGGTGATTGAAGGAGAATTGGATAATGCGTTGGGAGGGGCTGGCAGTGAGGTGGGGGGTGGAGGGGACGATGAGGGGGTGGGCAGACGAGGTGGTGGATGATCCAAATTAAAGACCCTTGGGCTGGCAGTGTAGGATACTAACGTACCCGCTGCCATAAAATCCTCCATTTTCGGATGTGGGCAGAGAAACGAAGTCGATAGGGAAAGGGAGTCCGACGAAAAGCCCTCAGACTGCGTCCGCTGGAGAGATTCCCCATGGGCTGCTGATGGCGTGATGTCACTGCTGAGGGACGGGAGGTCCCGGGGCACACTCTGCAGTTGTAATAGCTGCTTTTCCTCAGGGTGCTTCAAAAGGCCCTCTTCAGGGAGTGTCTCAGCCTTGTACAATGGTGAAGTAGGGGTCCTGTGTTCCTTGCACTGGAAATGGTCATGTGTGAAAGATGTAGCATTGTCTGATAGGGCTTTAAGCCCATCCTATTCAAATGAATGCCATCTTGCAAAAAAAGAGCTCTGCGACCCCAAAAGAGATTGAAGTTTTCAATGAAATGTAGTCCTAGTAAATTGCAAGTGATGAACGTTAGCATATTCAGCCCTCTGAATGAGTTAAAAAGATCCGTAAAATCATTCTTCAGTAACTCTGATTGCTCTTTGTAAATGTCATTCTTCCCGATGTGAATTATAAGGTGACTGACTGTTTTGTGGCGCTTGAGTATTTCTGGAAGTTTAATCACAATGTCAGACAGACGCATTGGGGAAGCAGACCGTCCTCGCGCTGCTAGCTGCTACATGACGCACAACGGAGTCTCCCACAATGAGAATGCTTTTCCTGCGCGCGACGTTCACAGTGGGTCGGTGCTGAATAGGCTCTGTTAGCTTCTTTACCGTGAGTGTCTGTTTTCTGACTTTAGGCTCATTCACTACCTGTCTATTTGTGCTCAGCACTGGTTCATAGCTTTCTGTGCTGGTTATATCCTCATCCAGATTCATAAGTGGTTCAAATCTGTTACTTAAACGTAAAGGAGGCTGGCTAGTAGCCTTAGCATAGGTATTCCGATGACTTTTTGGTTTTTTTGAGCCGTGTTTAAGAATAAAACTCACCGTTTTTGTCGAGCTGACAGCTTGTGCTAGCACTAGCAGCTTGGGTTGTGGACAGCAGTGTGTCTTTTCCTTTATCCGTTTCTAATGCAATAATTTAACATTCCAGGCGATTCACTTCCTGAAAGAGCTTTTGAAAAACATTCCCACATGTTTCGAATCCACGGTGTAGAAATGCACGAGTACTGTGCGAGTGATCCACTTCTTGAAGAAACTTTGGAACAACCTCCTCGTATAGTTTAACTAAGGAGTCCAATGCCGAAATCATTTTCAAAGCTCTGGAGCAGTAGCAGCACACACACACACGCAAAAACATTAGAGGTGGGCATTATGGTTATTTTCACGGAACCAAATTATTTGACTCAGTTCTTTAAAATGATTTGTTCACGGATTTGTTCACCATTGCTCTCATTCAGACTCATTGTCATCCACTGCTCTTGTTCAAAATCTCATTCTTTTTCTCGTTTACTGAATCTCATCCTCGTTCATGATGAAAAGGAGTTATTGAACGTGAACGAAAGTCATGCTGTGAATATACACTCAAGGTTTCTGAAGAGGGACTCATTCTCAAACTTAAGTCAGTCACTTGAAATTTAAATGCTCAGAAATTAGTCATCTACTGTCTTTTGTAGGTGAATTCCTACAGTAGCCTAGCACACATTGTTATGCTGCTAGGCACAGATCTTTTCTTGACAAGTGGGTCAATGCTAATGGCTACTATCGAGCCTGATTTTGAAAATTGTTAAATAAGAGTAGATGCAGCTTCAGCGAATGGAAAGTTTGCAACTTACTGAGAGCCGAACCAAATAAATTAATATTTATACGGAGGTGACTTAGCTCCGTTCGTTTACCAAAAATACAGCACGCCACTGAAAGACATACGTAAGAAAGATAACATGGGATTCACACGTGCCCAAACGTGCAATGCCACTGCGGCTCTTCCACGTGAGTGCAATCAAATTCGTCCAAGTTATTGTTTGTTATCTGTTTTACAATGTAGTTCTGCCTCATGGAGAGAAGTCTACAATCAGTTATCACACAGCAGGATTTCATCTACAGTATCTGCAGCAACGACAACGCTCTCTCCATCCTCCGCTCAGTCCAATTTCACAGACGGAGATATCTCCGCCCATTTCTCAGCCCAGCGATAAAAGCACGCGAGGCTCGATGACATGCAGGAAATGCCTCGTTCTTTAGAAGGCCGCGTCTGTTTCTCTTTTCCCTTCATCTCAGAACAGATGTGGTTCCTAACACTTCCTGAACCCTCCCCTGGGCGGGGCAGCGTATAACAAAGCAGTGTGGCAGTGAGAGCGCTAGACTTGTGACAGGGGAGTTGCTGTGTCGAATCCCTAGCGAAGGACACTGTTACACCATTGAGGGAGGTACTTAACCTCAGTCGCTTCAGTGAATGCACAAGTGCATACATGGATTATATTTGAGCCAAGTCACCCGGGATACAAGCATCTGCTCAGTAAATAAATAATGTAATGAAATAATCTTTGAGTGTTGTTTTAGCAGACGGCCCTTGGAGCTGATTATTCGTTATCTAATACATTATCTAACAGAATTTACAATATCCCCCCCATGGGTTTTTTGGAGAAATATTAATATTATACTAATACTAAAATATTAATGAAATGCTTAAGGCAATGCCAAAGATAGTGTCTGAAGTCTAATTTCTCGTTTAATGCATCTGACCCCTGACCCCTCTCATTTCTGGGTCTGACAGATGGCTATTTCCACCAGTGCACGTTTGTTAACACGTTTGCAGAGTCAGTGTTTGTAATTAAAGAAAAGATAGGACACAACAGAGCGGACACAGAATGGCAATGTGCGGTTTGAAGTCTCAGAATGCCGAGCACTGTCAGTTTCCGTTAGGCAGTCCGCCGTTTTGCGAGGCTCCTCAAGACACGGCGACTGCCTTTGTTCATCCATGAAAAATTCCATTACCCTCGGAGCGATTTCGGATGGCGTACGCGCACCCATGTCCCCTCGGTCTCCATTGCCTTGTAAACAAACACATGAATGTTTCCCAAGCTCCTCTGAGCCTTCTCTCTGGCACAGCTATGGCCACCTCCGAAAAACGGGGCCTCGTTGTCAGCAGCCAGCGCGGAGGCTGGGATCCCAAACTGTTATCTGTGTCCGCTGTCAGGATTTGGCAGGGGGTGCCCTTGTTGCCCTTTTGAATGCAGGCTCGAGGAGCGGGTGAGTTCAATATACAGCACAAGGCGGCAGAGGTGACAGCCCAAAAAACACAAGGCTGATGGAGATTGTAGTTTCCATGAGCTCCTTCGAGCCAAGTGACCGGCACTTTGAATTTAAAAAAAATGAGAATGATTAGTCATGCAAAACATGAAAAATAGGTTCATTATAGCTTTTAAAAAATATTGTTTGTCTTTGCATCAATTATCCATCCTCATTCACTTGGCAAAATGTGCCTTAAATTGCCCATCTTTCTTTCATCATTCTCATGGTTGTTCATTTATTCATAAAATGCAGAGAGAGAGCATCATATATTTTGTACAGTATGTTTCAGAGCTCATGTTATCATGCATTTCATGATTAAAACCATACGGTGTTAGCATCATATCAGACCCCTTTATTCTATATTTTGAAAATGAGAGAGAGGGGGAGGGGGGAAGGGTATATTTCACAGCACCTCCACACTGAATATGTGCCCCTCCCCTTCCTGTTTGATTAAAGGTACCCCCAATTTTCAGGCTGAGGAATATGAAACTTCTCTTTGCAATGTTGTTGGCTGTAACCATAATAACTTTTCAGATATGCTTTGCCAATAAACCAATGGTCAGTTACTATTTTTGACGAATCACAATCTCGTTTAGGCGGGATTGAAAGCCGCACGTGGCAGTTCAAAGACGCTCCGATAAATGATGAAACCACCAGCCATACTTGTGGAGCTCATAACAATTCAGCTACCAGAACATTGGAAAAGCCAGTAGGATTAATTAGCTAGCTAAGAATTAAGCAAAACATCTAATTAAATGAGACTTACCACTGAATTTAATCCATGGCCAAGCCAACCAAGCATTGGTGAAACTCCAAAGTCTGCCGGGCTTGTCTTATTTTTTATTTAATACAAGCACCTCTGGTGACCCAAAAACAAAATAAAAGTGTCCATTAGTAATATCTTATTCAACATCAATGTTTTGATCATGACATGTAGCTGATAAAGTTTTTGCCCTCAAACGTTTTTCTTGCTCCTCAATAATAAAAGAATAAATAGCACATAACCAAAATGAGATCATTCTCGTGGCAGTACTGGATAATTCTTTGATAACAAACTATGCCGTAGGCCAGGCTTGATAGATCAAAATTATCCCTGTATCCTATCAGCAGGCAGGCAAGACGTTTCAGTTTGAAAGAATACATTCAAACAAACATATTGCTGTGGCAGGGATGCGATAAAAATAAAGCAAAACATGTGGAACAGTAGAGTAAAAAAAAAAAAAGAAATCGGCATATTAGTGAAGCATAAGGTTATTATCATCCACCAATGCTAGTTGTGCCAGGTGGGGAAGATCATTTGAATTGGAAGAGTGGGCCCAGAGTCTCGGGGCTGAAAGATTAAATTAAAAAACTGCCACAGCCAATAAAATGTATTAGCTGAAATGTACACCTATAAGATAGCATGCAGGAAACCTTTGGCAGAAAGTGTTTCAGATGCTCTATCATAGATTTAGCATCTGAAATTGAGGCTAGGCTAAGCACCGGATATTGGGGTGACCCATCCTGTTAAGGCACTGGTGTAGTGCACAGATGGGCACCATAGGCTTGTATACAGTCTTGAACTTAATTATTAAAGAGTGTTTTTCCAAACCCCACTAAGTCCAATTTTTAGAAAGCATAGTTCTCAAAGTGGGTATACGATTATGATTCTGATTAATGTTTGCAGCTTTACTTTTACACTATTATTCTTCTGTATTTAAGCATAAAATGTGATTTTTTTTTTTCATGCAAAAAAAACTCCACCCAGTTAAAATAAATGACAATCTTGCTTTTCTCAAAACTGGCAAAAGTGGGAATTGGCTCTAGGATTGCTCGTCATGCACCAGAAACCCTCTCTGGTCAAGTCCACCTACTGCACAGGAAGGCCCTGGTGTGGTAAAAACAGGTGGCTGACATTTCATGTTCAGAGGAGAGCGCACGTTCTTCTGCGCTCTCTCTAATTTTGACAGCGGAGGTTGCGGCGACAAACACTGCTAAAGACAATTGGGCATTCCAAATTATGAAAGTGACAGTTCCTTTTTGTGGAACAATAACGTATTCTCTTCCTCCATTCTATTTAGCTCCTGCAAAATGACTCCCAAGTACATATTAGTAATGTGAATGTGTTTCAAACCACACTCTCTTCTCAGGTACCCAAAAAACAGCCGTGCATGCGGACGCAGGAAATGCCCACATGACACATATTTGAAAAACGGGACCAAAAAAAGCAGATGTGTTTGTGCACGTCTCTGCACAGCTGGACAATCCGTCATGTTTCAGTTGCAGTTTGCTTTATTCTCTGCTTGCCTGCCAGTGTCACGAATGGGTGATTTTTAACATTTGATTCTTCAGAAACAATTGATTAAAGGGACTAGAGATTAAATTCAAAATGAAAGCTATACTCCATTTGCAGATTCCCTTTGAAGTGTTCTTCTTTCCCCAGCAGCCATTATGGCTTCCCTCAGTCACATGTATATATTTCTGCCTTTTTGATTAAGAAATTCTCTCTGCTCTGATTATTTTGACAATTTAGTTTAGTTGCTGTCAAAAAATTATAATAAAAATCAAGAAGTGAAAATTGTTATTGTTTGATCTGATTATTCTTGTTGCAACTTCATGTCGTGTCTCTTGCTTCTTCATTTGCTTTCAATAGGAAAAAAAAAATGTCTTTCCTTTTTCCAGCAGATTCAAAGGTACTTTCATCTTTGAATTATTATGATATATTTTATATAGAATACAGTCTGAAATTCAGAGTGAATGGTGCTGTATGACCACTATTGATGTATAGACTGAAGCTGTGTAACCAAATTCTCTAAGATATAATCAGCCATGCATGTGAATCAGTCTTTTTTCTGTATTGGTTGTCTTTCCTGAAAGTGAAGTACTCAATTTGGAAAGAATAATTTCCGTTATTGATCGCTATATATATGTATATACAGACGTGCTCAAATTTGTTGGTACCCCTGGTAAAGTTTAGTTAAAAGAGTTATAAAAAATCAATTTCATCAATTAGCTTAATGTCACACTGAAAAAAATTAGAAAAATACAACCTTTAATTGACGATAATTTGTTCTGAAAAAAAAAAATCCCTCATCAAAAAATTATAATTTTTAACAAAACCACATGTGCTCCAATTATTGGCACCCCTGCATTTACATATAGAACAAAGTAATCATTTTTAATATTTGGTCACATATTCTTTGCATGCCGTGACCCAAAAACATCAAAAGACTCTTGATATCTTATTTTATTTTCTGGTACTCTTACAAGCGATACTATAACGTCTCTGCATTTGAATGGATCTGTATGGGAATTGGGGGCTGAGACTAGATTTAGCTGTAAATTACACTGTAACAGTATGGAACACATGGTTGGTAAAATGGCTGTAAGTCATCAAAGGTCTGACGTATCAAACAAGCCTCAAGCCATCACTCTGCTGCCAGATATGTAGTAGATATGGATGGATCACTTTAAGGGTTGTTTCTCCTGACAAATGTTCCTATTGAACTCTACAGTAAAAAGAATCCATTCAAGTTATTCATCCATATCTACTGTATTTATGGCAGCAGAGTGATGGTTTATGGCTTGTTTGATACATCAGACCCTTGATGGCTTTAAAGCCATTTAGCCAATCATGTGTTCCATACTGTTACAATATAATCTACAGCTAAATCTAGTCCCACCCCCAATTCCCATAGAGGTCCATTCAAATGCAGAGACGTTATAGTATCGCTTATAAAAGTACCAGAAAATAAGATATCAAAAGTTATTTGATGTTGTTGGGTCACAGACATCAGGAAGTCATGGTATGCAAAAGATATGCGACCAAATATTTAAAATGATTACTTTATTGTATATATAAATGCAGGGGTGCCAATAATTGTGGCACACATGGTTTTGTTAAAATAATTATTTAATCATGAGGAATAATTTTTTTCTCATAATACATTTACTTTAATTAAAGGTTGGATTTTTCTAATTTTTTCAGTGTGAGCTAATTCACCAAACGGTGAATTTTTTATAACCCTTTTTTCCAGGGGTGCCAATAATAGTGGCACTGTATATACTATAGACCCATCTCCAAACTACCATTTTTATCAAAAGTTGGAGGGAAAGTTTTAACTGATTTAACTGAAAGTTTCAATCTGGTTTTAGAGTTCACAGAGGCAGCCCTGTTAAAAGTTACAAATGATCTTATTTTTGCTGCTCACACTGGTGACTGCTCTATGACGATCCTTGTTAGATCATCTCTCTAACCACACTTTTACAATCTCCATTGGAAATGATTGGTCCGCTCCTTTTTTCCTTGTATATGCTCCCTCTTGGTAACATTATGCAGAAGTATGATGCCAAATTTCACACTTAAGCTGATGACACAGAAGTATACATCATCTAGACTAGCTTAATAAATGTTTGCGTTACGTAAAAGCTGGATGTCTCACACTCAAGTCTGTGATTACTGTATTTCATCATCCATCTGCCAGAACCCTTTTATTTAGCAATTCAGGAAACTTTCCTGTGAGCAGTGTTCAACAATGAATTGCCCTTTTAGTTGCAAGTGAGGAAAATGGTGCAATCTTGTTACCAATTAGGGAATATTTCCAAAATCAAAATGTCTATATCTGCAGATTTAGAAAAGGTAATTCATGCATTTATATCATCTCGTCTAGATTACTGATTACATCACGTCTTTATTCCTGCCTTTTAGTAAAGAAATCCATTACCTGCCTTCATCTCGTACAAAATGCTGATGCCAAGTTGCTCACTGGAAGAAAAAGGAGAGGCTATATCACCCCAATCTTAGTTTCTCTTCACGTGCTCCCTGTAAAATACAAAATTGATTTTAAGATCCTTCTAATAACTTTTAAGGTTTGGCATGGTCTATCTCCTAGCTACATCACAGACCTTTTAGTCTCCTATAAGCCAGAGTGCAGTCTGAGATCCTCAGACAGGTCCCTCCTGAGAGTCCCACGGTCTAAACTCAAGACAAAAGCTGACCGTGCTTTTGCCATTAGAGCCCCTAGACTGTGGAATGACCTGCCTTTGGAGGTCAGACAAGGTCAGTGGCATCTTTTAAATCTGTTCATGAGACCCACTTTTACAGACTTTCTTTAATGTCCTTTTATTTGTTTGTTTCGGTGTAATTGCTTTGTTTTAATTTATTTGCCATTTGATTTATATTGTGCTCTCTTTATGCCCTTTTTGCCTTTTATTAATGTCGTTTCTAACTGATTTTATTGCATCCGTTTAGTTTAATTCAGCTGTCTCTGTGTACCCCATCCATATTTTATTGTTTGTAAAGCACGTTGTTTTTAAATAAGTGCTATATAAATAATGTTTTCTATTATTATTATTATTATTATCATTATTATTATTATCATTATTATTATTATTATTAATAATAAGATCTGACCCTGATCTGTGTTTACCTACATGGTAGCTCTGCTCCATTGGTTAAACAAAAAAAAGGGCCACCAGCTTGTTTTCTCTTTTCTGTCCTCTGCCAGCGAGTCCCGATGGCCTTTTTGTCAAGCCACTCCTCAAACAATTATTCCATTTACACCACCTCAATAATCTAAGTTGATAAAGCAATTGTCACTAATTAAGCACAGATGATGATTGACAGTGATGTTTGCAAGCGACACTCACGTGTTAAATTCAGTTGGTTTGCTTACTAGCGTGGACTTGCAGGCGATGAGTTTGGTTTAGGTTACTAAGAGGTTTTGTTTTGCTTGTATGGCTAAGCACTGCAGTTTAGTTTTGTATGGATAAGCAGTTTCCTTTTGGCTGTATGGCTAAGCAGTTTATTTTTGTATGGATAAGCAGTTTCATTTTGGCTGTATGGCTAAGCAGTTTAGTTTTGGTTGTGTGGATAAACAGTGGGTTTTTGTTGCATTAGTAAGCAGTTTATGTGGTTGGGGTAAGCAGGCTGGTTTTTGCTGTGCAGGTCGGCAGGTTAACATCCGCAGCATGTGAAAATAGTGAGACCTGTACTGCTAATCATTTGACAAAGGGAACAGTCTACTGGAAATACCAGGCTGTATGCTTTGTTCACCATTTTTATGGTAGCCCATCCTGTTTTTATTCACTTAGTGCATCACTCTGCTTCATGCTATAGAGACCATTGTGGAATTTCAGTGATATAGCCAACTGTGGCCTGTTCTGGTAAGAACTGCAATATAGCATCACAGTTAAATAAATTAGTTTGTTACAAGGTTATAGATATAATGCTCAGGAATATTTGAACTCAACCAGTTGCTCCAATTCAACTTTCAAGGAGTAAAATTGATAATGGTAAAGGGATTGCAAAGGGGCTGAAAAGTAATTAAAATAACTATAGATTATCACAGAAGGATGTATCCACTACTTATCCACCAAATATCTATTCAAAGTAATGTCAATAGCTCTAATAAACAAACATCTCAAGTCAGACATAAAATCTGGATTGAAAAAACCTCAGGATTGTGTGGGCTTGGTCGGGGCCGCGCCATCACCCCGCCTCCCCCTTACAGGCACATGGATTGGATCACACTGGCATTCTGTATCCATGGTTGATCGAATTGGGTAGGCTACAGTGAAATGCTCAGGAAGCGTATCAGATAACTAAACATCCAAATATCAAACGAGTTATGTCCCATTATATTTGGAATGCAATCAAACCATGTTTTTGAGAAAAACGCCTTCAAAGTTCAGCCACGAGTTGCGTTAATGTTACTGGAGAGAAACTTGGCTGGGTCTCATAACCCAAAAAACAAAACTCCGGTGTTAGCTTGTCATATTACGTTTAAATGCTTCAAAACTATAGTTTCACATTGCATTTGACATCAAGACACGCAGATAATGAAAGCCAAGACATTTTTTTAGTAAAATTAGATTAAACCGAATAACTTTCATGAGCTTGTCACCGCAAAAGCAGGATATTGTGTGACTGGTTACAAGCTGGCTATAATGTTTGCCTCCAAATGTTCAAAAGTCTGGTGCTATAGAACAGTTCACATATGTTACTGTTTTTCTCCGTATACATTTTTTTCTCTTATCCATGTACTACCAGTTTCTCAAGATAAATCAGAGCGTCCAGATGAAATCGTACATTTTTTTCACATGGACGCGGTTAGTCTCCACTTCTATATTCGCAGCAGTTGTTAGAAAATGCCCACAGATAACCTAGATAGCATAGGCCTACATATCAACGTTCATATCCACGAAGGAATGTCGGAAACAATGGCATATAGTGAAGAAAAAACACAATTTCGCTAATTATGAAGTGGCGTTAATCACTGTGGCAGTGAACGCCGAGTCAGTTCAGAGGTGTGCACATTACAACCATATATTTACAGTAACCGACTTGTAATTTCACTTCAATCAGCTTCATATGACACTCAATATCAGCCTGTCATCAAGCGTTGTCAAACTACGGTGTGGATGACTGATGCTACCCCAGCATAGCCACCTGTGCCTGCCTGCCAAAATAAGCTAGCTCAGCAGGTCAGGTTGTCCATAAAATCTGATGAAAAGCAATGGGCTACATTACAATGACAACTATATCAGTATAGTTATATAGTATAGTATATACTCTGTTATTTATCGATAAAATAGCGAACATAACGCCTACCAGCTTTGGTAAATTAGCAGCAGTCCAAGCTAAGCAGTCTAAGCGATAACGACAACTAAGTTATAACTCAGCTTATTATTAATTCACTTAATTAACTTAGCTCTAGGGCTAAAGTAGCTTTGCTAGCTAGACAGCTTGGTAGTACCACCACAAAGGGATAGAGAAGGTGGAAGAAATTAAATAGTGTTTTGAAGAAGGAGAGAAACTGGGAGAGGGATTAAGAACTGAAAAATATTAAATAACTACAGCGAAGGATTACAAAAATATCGATAACGCAGACAAAGATTCTCTATAGCAAACGATTATTTTGCTCAGACTCAAAGAGGCTGTTTAATGTTAGTGGGACAGAATAGTTTTATTTGCCTCCAACTACGAGAGGAGATATGCAATGACAATAAAACATGTATTGGCCATTACGTCTCAATGTCTGGCGCTTCATGGCGTCATGAAGGAGCTGTGCCCAATAGGACTGAGCCCAGTAATAATTTGAACTCCACCCATTTAATCACCACATCGAAATAGATGGAAATGGATAGATGGATATAGATTGATATTGCAATGAAATTGAAATCTCATACCGTTGCTGATGCGTAATACATGTCATAACAACCCCATATAATGTAGTATGAAGCAAATTACGGATTTTCCTTTAAGATGAGAGTATATGAATGCTCCCTAAGAACAGGGCATCTGATAAGCAAATATATAGTATGTGGGTTGTCATGGAAATCCAGCTACATTTCACAGTGGCTCAATAGAGCAGACATTAACAAAATAGAGGAAATAGAAACCACGATTACAAAATATATTGAAAAGCTGTAATTAAAAATATATAGCTTCAGGCAGCAATTACTGGGACCAGGCATAAGAAAAACAGCCTGCATATATGAGCAGGAGATATGTGTCCAAAACCATTTGAGACAGATTCAGTAAAATATATGAAAACTGAAATGAAATGAAATATTCCACAGCTGAATTCAAATCTGGAAACGAAGGGTGCAAAAGCAGATGCTAAATCAATAAACCATTCAGCAGACTGGGGCACCAAGGCCAGGACCAATGTCAAAACATAAACATATGAAAATATGGAATATAAAAGGTAACAGACAACCTATGATGATGGTGTTACTGACATCCCTGGTGCCTATGGAATGTGTTTCACTGCCGTGGCCCTAATGTCTTATTTACAGGTCGGTGGCATGGTTCATAAGACATATATTTTGTGTATTTTCTAGTATGTGGCTGGCAAAAATGTCGTGTTGTATTCCGATTTCACACATGGGTAGGGCGTGGGCCCACTCGCACAGCTTTGGGCCAGATTTAATAAAGCACTGCGACTGCTTTTTGAAAGCAAAAAACAGCAGCGACAAGATCGCAGTACTTATGTCAGACTTACTAAATGGTGTCAATGGGTCAAAATGACTGATAAAATGGGATTTGCATAGATTACATCACAAGCCTTGCTGGTCTGCTGATAGGGTATGGGAAATACTTTATCTAGGCCTATGAAGTCTTGTGTACAGTATGCAGCTTGTTAATTGATAAATGATCTCTCAATTGCCAGATTGTTTTGGGTATATGCCCTTTTATGTTCTATTAAGGAGGAAAAAGTTAAATGCTTAAAGGGAAATAGTTTATCAGCAGCATAAACCGGAAAAAAATGCCAAGGTAGATTAAAATATTGCTAATGGGCAGTTTCACTTTATTTTTTGGAACACCCAAGATGTTTGAGTCTAATGAGATGGAAAGATGTGTTGTTGAAGTATTATTTTGGCAGCTTTCACTCAGTAGTTAAGTGATAGCATAGGTCTCATTTGATTAAATGGTTCGCTGGCATTCTTAATTATTTGCTGGTCCCTTTGGCTTTTTGGGGCAAAACATTGGATATCGTTGGTTAGTTATGAGCCCGACAAGTTTAGCTAGCATGTACATCATTTACTCAGGCACCAGAATGTTTCTGGGCTCTGAGAGGCTGCCTATAGTTGGAATACCACCACCGACCATTTGTTCATTAGCATAACACATCTGTGAAGTTGGTGGGGCTGTGCCATTCTTGTGAGAGTAATAAGAGCCAGTCAACTGAAGCTAGCAGGTGCCAGATCAACAAGTTGACTGCATCCAATTTGCTCCCATATCTATGGTGAATTTCAGTGGATTAGCTTGATGAGCCTCCCTATCTATTCATAAAAATGTTTTAACATGTTTTAAAAGTATTTTATTTTATACCTTATTTTAATTCTACCAGTGATATACATGTGCCATCTACAGCAATGGTTTGATGTAAATGGAAAGATTTTCATGTTAATTTCAGAACATGTGTGTTTCTAGAAATTTGTTTCTGCAAATAAGTAAAACTGTCAAATGTGAATACAGATAATTGTTTCTGAGTTTGCAAATTAGTACTTTTTTGTTTTTACATAGATGTAGTGAGTGCATAGGATAGTGAGCATGACTGCTTAATTAACTGTTCAGTTATATATTGCTCAATACTTCTTCAATAGCCAATAGTGTTGTTCTCAACCGAGCATGTCTCCTTCCTCCCTACCTTGCTAATTACAGCTGATTAAAACATGGACATTGTTAAAAGATGGCATTCTGCCATTCTAGCTGAAGCTGTGTGTGTGTGTGTGTGCATGTTCTGAGTGTGAGAGAGCGAGAGATAGAGAGAGATAGCGAGCGAGAGAGAGAGAGAGAGAGAGCGAGAGATAGAGAGAGATAGCGAGCGAGAGAGAGAGAGAGAGAGAGAGAGAGAGAGAGAGAGAGAGAGAGAGAGAGAGAGAGAGAGAGAGAGAGAGAGAGAGAGAGAGAGAGAGAGAGAGAGAAAACTTGTGTGTGTGTGTAAATGTGTGTGTTCCTCAGACCTCCAGGCAGTCAGCAGGGCTTGATGTGTTGCCAAGGGAACGAGTGCAGTGCATCAAAGCAGAGGCTGGTTTGCATGTCAGTCTGACGAGGGCAAAAAATATATTAAAAATGAAAGAAATGTCATGAGGCAAAAAATATGATCTAATTTCTGAAACATAAAATCAGTCTCTAATCTGTGAATAATTTTCCTATTGATGTTTCTGCAGTGTCTCAGCAATACACTTGCATATATCAATAATCATTCAATTTGCGTAACTAATTATTGTTTTATATACAGCCTATAGCACAATTTATGACTATAATTGCTATATAATTGCCCAGGATAATGTCCAGGATTTAAAAAAAAAATGTTTTTTAAAATATACTTTCTAGATAAAACTACATATTATAATATTGTGCATGTGGATGAGACCAGTAGAATATGCTTTTGCAGAAGGGATATCCTTTCACTCAAGCAACGTGACATGTAAAGCTACATGTAAAGAAAAGAGCAGTGCTATGTTAACACAATACATCCTTATAAGGACATACACATGCACAGGATGTGCCTGTTATGAAAATAAAGACATGGCTTGTGTTAAGACCTCAGCATTCTTATTAAAAAAACATCAAGCTATGCATGCTAATTAGAAAACAAGAGGACGCCAAGACCATCAGGAATATCCTCTAAAAGGCTCCAAACATACTTGCATCTATAAACCATCGCTATAAACGTTCTGGACATTACTGACACCTATGACTCTAATGGTAGCCATTCTAAACGTCATTCCATATTATCCGTTCAGATGTAACATGGAGTATTACGTCTGAACGGATAAGGAATGAAGACGTCGCTCCGTTCGGTATATGAATAATTGAAATAAGTCCACGTTCACAAAGAAGAGGGGAGAAAGTGCTGTGGGGTTTTGTGTGCGCTTGGTGACAGAGCACGCTCTGGTGTTTCTGCTGGTGCCTGCTCTTTGGCACCGGACCCTCAGCTCTGTGAGTGTTGCTGCATGCCGGGGGCCTCGGAGCGGACGCTTCCTTTCAGTCTGTCGCCCCCAAAATGCTGCCCCCCCCCCCCCCCCCCCACCTCCTTCAGTAATGTCAGTCAGCAGCCACAGCCTCCAGCAACACTCCAGCAACAGTGAGTGCTGAGTGTCTGTCTGTCCGTTCGTCTTAACACGGGCATGTCATCCAACCCTGTGGCTCACAGTGAGAGAAGCACAATCTTTCACATTACGTGCACATGAACAACTGCAGGTGGTCATTTATGAACACTTTAAAGTTATATTTCAGTCAGTGGCTGTCGTTTTGTTTCTCTCACACCCACGCACACACACACGTTGATGCAGACGCACGTACACATACACACACAGACGTTAAACAAGCACATGAACATACACACATGAACATATTGCTTATTAAATAGCTAGACTGCACACAAATCTGTCTGCTGATGCTGGAAATCTGGGGCCTGTATCACAAAACAGGAGTACTGATTTATCTGGATAACGGCATTGAGTAAAACCTGGGACCCTCCCAAATCAGGGACATGAACTGAAGTAAAAAAAGTTGTTCCGGGTTTTACTCAGTGCAGTTATCCTGCTAACTCAATAATCCTGCTTCATAATACAGGCCCCAGATATAACCTATGCTATGTAATGTAACTAACATGTATTTGACGTGGGATCATGTGATCAGCCATCATCATATAAGTGGGTTCAGAGGCCTTTCTCTGAAGGTATACAGTGTACAGAAAATAATGTTAATAATGTCACATTTTAATTGCAGAAGTCGTTATAAGTCCAGTGGCTTTTGTCGAACTTCTGGCCCGCTGATGAAATTGTGATTTATCTCGAATGCGATCTGCCTTTCTGCGGGGAGTGTTTTGTCTGCAGTTATAATAATTACAGACCTAATGAAGGTGACTGGAGGAGCAGCAGACTTGTGTAGCAATATATTTACACTGGGCGCTAATGGCATGTTAATTACAGTCATGCCTGAAAGATCAATGGCCGTCATTTTCATTTCTGCGCCACAAGAAAGTTCTCCGGGGCGTCGCAGTAATGAACCCGCCGCCCGCGTTTTTCAGTCCCCGTGATCAATAGCGTGGAGGATGGGCTTTAATGACATTCCAGGGCCAATCTTGCAACATGATCAAGGGGGAGCCGCGAGTGTTCTGCCTCGTGCGAAAACAACTAATGACAACCAAACTTTTCTCTTTATTTTTTCTGGTAATTTTTTTGTTGTTTTGTTTGCGTCCACTGTGTCAAGAGTCAAGTGTTCAGAGCTTGGACTAAAGATTCGGCCCTACTGGAATATTAGAATCCAACACCTCTGGCCGGGTAGGGTGGGGATGGGGCCGTGGTACCAGAATCAGATGCTGGTCTCTGCTGTTCTGAACCATCCCGGATGATACCCCGCCCTCACGCCAGATGCCGCTTATCTTATCCTGGGCCCTTGGGGTTCAGAACCCCTCTCTCTGAGATTAATAACCTTTTTTTTACCGCTGCGCGAGCGAACGAGGCGATGGAGAGTGCACCTCGCCATGCGCGATCGTATCCCATTACACGCTCGTATTGCATTACGGCCAGCCTTCAGCGAGATGAGATTATAGGCCGGATCTCTGCTGACAGTGATCCGGCTATGCAGGCGACTGTGAGAGGGCTTTCTCGTCCTTCTCCCAAATGTGCGGGTTTTTATCATTAATCCCGCCGTTGTGAGAAAAGCCCTGAAGATAGAGACTTGCATCGCGTCGCATCGCCCTGAAAGCTCGTGGCTGAACCCTCAAATATCGCTCGATCACATGTACCCAAGGGCCAAGTGTCTTATGATTTTCTTAATGTCCTGTGATAGAATTTGCATGGACAGAGTATCACAGCGACTGACTGACCACAGCTGTGCTCCAGCAACAGTTATACAGTATGAATCTGTTGTGCGGTGGCTTTCTTAAAACAGGATTATTCAAATTGTATCGAAAGGTATCCTCAGGTTCTCAAATCCAAAAGCACCACATACATAAACAGTCGCTGTGTGACTTTTGTTCCAGTTAAGTTATGTACTGAAACGTTGGCGGTATCTCGTCATTTTGAGATGGGCTCTCGAATACGGGGGAGCAGCGATTCAGCTGACAGGCTGCATCTGAAGTTCGGCCTCTCAGAAATTGAGTGGTGTTGACGGCGCATGACAGTTTATGAACCTCAAGGCGTAAAGTCTTGTGTCTCTAGACTGGAGAAAACTTGCTTTAGGACTGAGGGAAATTAGTTTGTCATTGAAAAAAAAAAACACAAGATAGATGGAAACACAAAAAATATTTAGCTTTGCATACATTTTGAGTGGCAATCTTACAAGCATTAAGAAATGCAAGATATTAATTATGTATTGCCATCGGGGCCACATGCTCATTATTTCAAAAGTAATCACTGTTATTTTTGTTATTCATGGTCTTCGTGGACATGCCTTTGCCTACCCTAGGTTACAAACCATCTTTACAATTATTGCAGTAAAAATGCTGCAGAGTCTGCAAGCTCTTAGGGAATTAAACTGCAGCCAGATGAAGTGTATCAATGCTAGATTAGCGATATTTTACCGTAGCAGAAACAGAGACAGCGGCACACGCGCATACACGCACACGTGCATACATGCACACGCGCATACACGCATGTACGGATACACCGGAGAACTGGTATCGAGGAAAAGAGCAAAAGGACAGAGGGAAAATTAGTAAGTGTGTAAAATGCAACATTGGGTTCGCAGACATGGCAAATGTGTAAAATGTAAGTCAGGTTGTTTAAATTGCATTGGCTGTGCAGCTCACAATGCAACAGCTTTGGAGAATTTTACAGGGGTTTTTTCCCGATCTTTGTTGTCTTCTTCCTGCACCGTTGTTTTCTATGAGAGCGAGTCTGAATTATTCCTCCAATGTGGGGCGTGGCATTCACAGAAAAGCTTCAGTGACGTATGACCGCGGTTTTCTATTGGCTGAAAGGACCTATTGACGGAAAGAAATCTTGCCGGATCAATTTCAGGCAATGGTGAAAAAAAGGAAGGCATATCTCAATTTAGGCACATCGCATAGTACTGATATTTGGGTTATGTTTATTCCACCTCAGGATGACAACAATTAACCATTGAAAAGCTGAATCATCGATTTGAGTTGGCAGTCCCTTTAAATAATCATCCACGATGCTCCACCCCATCCCCTCCTCATTAATACTTCTGTAGGTTAGCCTCACCTGAACTAACTGCCTTTTGATCCAATGAAGGATATTCTGAAGGGCCTCATCCGTAAGTGCATCGTGCTAAATCCTGTTAGTCAATACCCCTGCCTTTTCATCCAAAGAGGATTTTCACAATTGCTGATCAAATGAGCCTCTGTAGGCAATCAGCTGGAACCATGACACGATGGCGGCAATTGCTCTTCCAGCTGAACCCCGTAATAAATGATCATTATTGACTATTATTACAAAGAGTTTAAACAACTCCGGCTGTGGCGTAGGTTTTACATTTTGCCTTCAGTGTGGACAGTGGCAGTCAGTGGAGCGAAGATGGGAACGGCGTTTTCAGATAAACACCAGCACCCCATGAAGACCTGTGTGTTTTCCGTCTAACTGTTTTTCACATTCAACTTGTCAGTCCGAGGTGGCAGCAGCGTCCCACATTGTGCCATTAATCTCATGATCGATGGCGAGGAAACAAAAAAAATATTATTATTAATAACATAAACAAACAAAAACATGGAATATATTATCTGCGAGGCTCAGGCTTGGTGAACATGGTGCAATTAAATGTGAAATTGACACTTTTAATGCGCAGTATAACTCGCAGTAATATTTATTGAAAAGGTCCTGTGACACCCAGTGGAGGCAGAGATTTCGCAAATGTTTACGAGCTTTCCCAACACACGGGAGACGGTGTTTCATTTCTCAGATTAGCCTTATTCAAATGTGCTGTCAGTGCAAGTGGGCTCTCTAAGCAGGGGCGGATAACATATGCTCAAACAAATTAAGAAATGGAATAACTAATACCACAGGGAAGTTTGGTTAAATAAAGACTAATAATTATGTAAAATAATTTATCATTTATGGAAATGAATAAAAATATGAAATTAGTGAGGGACTACTGAAAGGGAATTCCTTCTTCAGCTGAATTTTATTTAAGATTATAAATGCACAAATGCCAGTTTCATTTGGTGCATTTCTTGCAACTGAATTTGGGAACTGACTTTAAAGCACTGAATGTCTGTAGTATGTATTTCCAGTGATTACTTTTCCTAACTGATATATAGAATATGAATAAACATTTACATTTGTGTATTTAATTTCAATAAACAATATTAATATTACATTGTGTGTAATAAAAAAAAATCAATCTTGGCAACTTTTTTTGCCAATTGAACAGCACTGTTGTATACATCACCATATAACATGTTATTGCATCCTATAAGAGATTACTCATGTTACTGCATCCTATAAGAGATTACTCATGTTACTGCATCCTATAAGAGATTACTCATGTTATTGCATCCTATAAGAGATTACTCATGATACTGCATCCTATAAGAGATTACTCATGTTACTGCATCCTATAAGAGATTACTCATGATATTGCATCCTCTAAGAGATTACTCATGTTACTGCATCCTATAAGAGATTACTCATGTTACTGCATCCTATAAGAGATTACTCATGTTACTGCATCCTATAAGAGATTACTCATGTTACTGCATCCTATAAGAGATTACTCATGTTACTGCATCCTATAAGAGATTACTCATGTTACTGCATCCTATAAGAGATTACTCATGTTACTGCATCCTATAAGAGATTACTCATGTTACTGCATCCTATAAGAGATTACTCATGATACTGCATCCTATAAGAGATTACTCATGTTACTGCGTCCTATAAGAGATTACTCATGTTACTGCATCCTATAAGAGATTACTCATGATATTGCATCCTATAAGAGATTACTCATGATACTGCATCCTATAAGAGATTACTCATGTTACTGCATCCTATAAGAGATTACTCATGTTACTGCATCCTATAAGAGATTACTCATGTTACTGCATCCTATAAGAGATTACTCATGTTACTGCATCCTATAAGAGATTACTCATGTTACTGCATCCTATAAGAGATTACTCATGTTACTGCGTCCTATAAGAGATTACTCATGTTACTGCATCCTATAAGAGATTACTCATGTTACTGCATCCTATAAGAGATTACTCATGTTACTGCATCCTATAAGAGATTACTCATGATACTGCATCCTATAAGAGATTACTCATGTTACTGCATCCTATAAGAGATTACTCATGTTACTGCATCCTATAAGAGATTACTCATGTTACTGCATCCTATAAGAGATTACTCATGTTACTGCATCCTATAAGAGATTACTCATGTTACTGCATCCTATAAGAGATTACTCATGTTACTGCGTCCTATAAGAGATTACTCATGTTACTGCATCCTATAAGAGATTACTCATGATACTGCATCCTATAAGAGATTACTCATGTTACTGCATCCTATAAGAGATTACTCATGTTACTGCATCCTATAAGAGATTACTCATGTTACTGCATCCTCTAAGAGATTACTCATGTTACTGCATCCTATAAGAGATTACTCATGTTACTGCGTCCTATAAGAGATTACTCATGTTACTGCATCCTGAGATTACTCATGTTACTGCATCCTATAAGAGATTACTCATGTTACTGCATCCTATAAGAGATTACTCATGATACTGCATCCTATAAGAGATTACTCATGATACTGCATCCTATAAGAGATTACTCATGTTACTGCATCCTATAAGAGATTACTCATGTTACTGCATCCTATAAGAGATTACTCATGTTACTGCATCCTATAAGAGATTACTCATGTTACTGCATCCTATAAGAGATTACTCATGTTACTGCATCCTATAAGAGATTACTCATGATACTGCATCCTATAAGAGATTACTCATGTTACTGCATCCTATAAGAGATTACTCATGTTACTGCATCCTATAAGAGATTACTCATGTTACTGCATCCTATAAGAGATTACTCATGTTACTGCATCCTATAAGAGATTACTCATGTTACTGCATCCTATAAGAGATTACTCATGTTACTGCATCCTATAAGAGATTACTCATGATACTGCATCCTATAAGAGATTACTCATGTTACTGCATCCTATAAGAGATTACTCATGTTACTGCGTCCTATAAGAGATTACTCATGTTACTGCATCCTATAAGAGATTACTCATGTTACTGCATCCTATAAGAGATTACTCATGATACTGCATCCTATAAGAGATTACTCATGTTACTGCATCCTATAAGAGATTATTCATGTTACTGCATCCTATAAGAGATTACTCATGTTACTGCATCCTCTAAGAGATTACTCATGTTACTGCATCCTATAAGAGATTACTCATGTTACTGCGTCCTATAAGAGATTACTCATGTTACTGCATCCTATAAGAGATTACTCATGTTACTGCATCCTATAAGAGATTACTCATGTTACTGCATCCTATAAGAGATTACTCATGATACTGCATCCTATAAGAGATTACTCATGATACTGCATCCTATAAGAGATTACTCATGTTACTGCATCCTATAAGAGATTACTCATGTTACTGCATCCTATAAGAGATTACTCATGTTACTGCATCCTATAAGAGATTACTCATGTTACTGCATCCTATAAGAGATTACTCATGTTACTGCATCCTATAAGAGATTACTCATGATACTGCATCCTATAAGAGATTACTCATGTTACTGCATCCTATAAGAGATTATTCATGTTACTGCATCCTATAAGAGATTACTCATGTTACTGCATCCTCTAAGAGATTACTCATGTTACTGCATCCTATAAGAGATTACTCATGTTACTGCGTCCTATAAGAGATTACTCATGTTACTGCATCCTATAAGAGATTACTCATGTTACTGCATCCTATAAGAGATTACTCATGTTACTGCATCCTATAAGAGATTACTCATGATACTGCATCCTATAAGAGATTACTCATGATACTGCATCCTATAAGAGATTACTCATGTTACTGCATCCTATAAGAGATTACTCATGTTACTGCATCCTATAAGAGATTACTCATGTTACTGCATCCTATAAGAGATTACTCATGTTACTGCATCCTATAAGAGATTACTCATGTTACTGCATCCTATAAGAGATTACTCATGTTACTGCATCCTTTAAGAGATTACTCATGTTACTGCATCCTCTAGAGATTACTCATGTTACTGCGTCCTATAAGAGATTACTCATGATACTGCATCCTATAAGAGATTACTCATGTTACTGCATCCTATAAGAGATTACTCATGCGTGCATCATCGTTTATTTGATCAAGGAACTGTGAAGTGCAGGGCCATCGTTCGTACCTCTGCGTTTCTGAACTTATCAAAATGATTTTAATAAAGAAAAAGTTTTTTTAAAGTTTGAAGCCAACTGAAGTAATCCAAGAATATTCAAAAAGCAATCTAGAAGTGGGCAGAAACATGGTAAATAACAGCCAATATAGCAAAACTGTGAAAATGCATTTGTGCAGTAGCATGGAAAAAAAAAAAAAGCCAGCACAATGCTGGGTAATATAACAAAATATACCGATCATAAATCAAAGGTGGTTATATTGATGTTAAACACTGCCTTTGTCAGATTACATTTGGATGATTTTGTGCACTTCTGGGCATTGCACTGTAAGAAAGATAGAAAAATACAACTAAATTAGCTACTGGTATGAAATGTAAAAGTGAGGAGGAAAGATTTTGAGACACTTGATCTTTTCTGGTTCAGGAAAGGGAGGTTAAGGGGGGATTTGACTCAGGTTTTTAACTGTATTAAAGCGATTAACAAAGTCAACTACAAAATATCTTTCAGGTTCTGACAGCAGAACAAGGGGGCATAGGTGTGTGTGTGTGTGTGTGTGTGTGTGTGTGTGTGTGTGTGTGTCTGTGTGCGTGTGTGTTTGCGTGCGTGTGTGTGAGTGTGTATGCATGTGTGATAATGTCTGTGTGTGTGTGTGTGTGTGTGTGTGTGTGCGTGTGTGTGTGTGTATGCATGTGTGATAATGTGTGTGTGTGTGTGTGTGTGTGCACATGTGTGACAATGGGTGTGTGTGATGGCAGTGTGTGACGAAGGCACCCCTACCTAAAAAGGATGATTAATGGCCCATCTGTACCTTTGTGGTAATATTGCACTGTTGCATTCCTGAGACTAACACCGATGTTCTCCACTTATGTAAGTCTCTGTGGATAAAAGCACCAGCTAAGTGATTGTAATGTAATGTCTTATGTTCTCAACATATCTTTACATCACAATAAGAGGGCCACAGCATCGGTTTCCCACTCAGACAACAAAGTAATTGGGCTATCCTTACAATCTGTGCTTTATAAAGCTACTGTATGTGTATAACAAAGTGTAATGCTCTTTTGTATGGTGTATAGCCAGGAAGAGGATGTGAACATATAATCCAAATTACCTTCCAAATTAACAAGTTACTTAAAGTTGGCAAAAAACATGAAAAATGAATTGATAAACTGACTTAGTAGGCAAAAAAAACTCACTTTGTCAAAAGTAAAGTCTGCAGCAAGAAGCAAATATAACTAGGGTTTCTATAGTGACAGAAACACCCTGGAGCGTGAAACTCATAAAGAAGATGCAACCGCTCTGAGAAAGATAACTGTTCAAAGACTCACAACAGAATGGGAAATGCCTGGAGCTCAATGTTCACAATAAACCCAAAGGCTGCAACGTACAGTAGAGCAAATCTGATTAATCAAGTCCTGTCAAGCTCCCCTGACAGAACCAGGCATTGTACATGTCCATGCATTTCACAAGATTTTACTTCAGAAACATGTTTTATATACAGTAATTATATGTCTGAGTGTCTTCTTTATAAGTGACTAAAACACAAAAAGTGAAATTAAGTGGTGGCTGGCTCTAGAATGACCAAACAAGGTTTGTGCTGTTTTGAAGCTTCTAGAATTGGAAGAGTACATTGGCCAATTGGCAACACCTGCAGACAAAAATAGGGGACAATAGAAAAACATAAATTTACAGAATATGTGTTGTTAAAGGGGTATAAATAGGAAGTCCTATGTGTGTTTTCAGAATCTGACTGGTAAGATACTTTAGCATCTGCTAAACAGCTTAGTACGAGGGCAATAGTGCTACAGTTGGCTGCTACACTGTGCAGTATATTATAGAAGGACAGTGCAGTGAACAGCTAATGCCATCAAAAGAAAACTAGTCATAATATGGCCTCTAGCACTTGGTAACGGAGTGCTTTTCTGCGCCGCGGCAGTATACGAAAACGCACTTGCAAATATCTCTTATTTCTGCCAGAGAAGTTGTTCTCTGCTGCGAAGCGGAAGGTCTGTAATTACCGGCGTTGTGAGACGAACTCTCTTTCTCCATCATCACACAAAGAGAGGGAAGAGATAGGACACACTCTGCCTCGTTGCATTACGCTTTGCCTTTCAGTAAAGACATGCAAATGTGTATGCGCATCCACTCACTTCTCTCAGCAAATAGTGAGTCAAAGCACCTCCTTCTTTTGTTTTTATTGTTTGCCCCCACTCCCACCCCCTCCTCCACCCCAACCACCACCACCACCACCACCAGATTCCCTTGTACTAATTGCTCTAAGAACTAAAATGCTTAAGAATTTAAAAAACATTCTTAAAAAAAATATTAGTCAATTATTTGCCTTCAATGACAGTAAGTGAAAAATGTGTAAGTGACAAATTTAACAAGACTCTTCTGGAAAGAGGTTAATTAGGCAGACACAGTGAAGAAACAACCAGTGCTCAGAACTCACAAATAAATCAAAGGACACAATGGGCAAAGGTTGCCTGGTCCAAGTAACGAGAACCCATCTGTAAACGCATTTGTTCTGAGAGTAATTGAAAAGAAAAAAAACATAATTCACATATGAACTAGGAGAGCAGAACCTGAAATACAATAATGCTTAAAATGAAGTGATAATATTGCAAGGAAGTGCCGAGAAAAAAGGTTAAGAGAGAGACTGATGAGAAAATACAAATTACTATAAGCGTTAAGCTGACAGAACATACTGATGGTAGTTTACCTGACGAAATGCCATTGCAATATACTGAAAAGGCTACATGCAAACAGGCTAAAACAGAAGCATGTGCATTTTACAAAAAGGAAATATGAAACAAAATGGAGTATCTGAAATGTTTGGATCACAATTTATGGTTGCCAACTCACATCATATAGTCAAATCTGCAAATACCAGTCAGGCAATAATTTATATTTTAGGGCTATAGTGATTAACTTGTTAACTGGATAAATTAATCAACTAACACATCTGTCGAATTAACCATTTTCGAAAGTTACTCCACCCCCCACCCTTTTAAAAAATCACTTAGGGCCTGATTTACATTTACATGCAAAACTAATAACACAACCAATGATTGGTGCAAAAAGAAATACCATGACCAATTATTGGTCATGTTATTGGTTTTGCGTGTTCTAAAAGGTTTTGCATAGGCTAAAGGTCTTAGCAAATCAAGCCCTTAATGCATACGCCATAGGGCAATAATCAAATCATAAGCATCCGGTATCACAGTACAGCCATCAGCAGTCCACTTATGCAATAGCATGCAATGGAGTTCAGAGCTCTTAAGATGGATTTACAAGCTGACTTTTCCTGGGCCTTGTAACTTAACTTGAGCTAAGCAGGGTGTTGACTTCCTGCCATGATACAAAGAAATGTGTCTCAGATGATCTTCATCACCCATGGTGATATTGTCAGCATAATAATAATCATAAAAAACTTTGTTGCTCCTATTTGCAATTTTTATGTTTGATATATAAACAGGTTGCATCATCAGCCACAGTTAGATGGCTCTGCTTGTTCAAAAACCATGTTACTAAAACACGTCTGCTCAGATGAAAACTAAAAAACAGTTTCTCTTTTCCATTTTTCCATTAACCATTTACAAACATTAACAAACTAAATTTAGTTTGCCTTCACCAACTGGTTTAATGTTTGTTTTTATTAAACAACTGGTCTAATTTTGCATTAATGTCACCAATATCACTTAATTTTGATCAGTTAAATGCAACAGAGTTTGATTTACATGCAAAGTGGAGTAATGGCTACATACTTAACAGTCATTATTATCTACAGTAGCATGCGAGTATTGCCAAGTATGTGTTTTCTATGCAGAATTATTGGTCATCTTTGCATTTTTTAATTACTATAACATCACCAATTCAAACATCTGCCTGGAGGCTGTTTATTAATTAAATACATTTAATTATATTTATATAATGAATGCAGATGTGAAACATCATTTTGAAATTGCTGTTAATGGTGCTCTTCATGCAGCTGTGTACTAAGCCCAAATAAGTAGTCAAGTATTTACTAAGTTCGTCAAACTTCCACCCGAGTGCAAGGCTAACCCATAATATTGGCTTCAGCAAATTTTTATGAAACACTTCCTTAATGGCCTCAATTTGCAAAGTTTCCTCCAATTTGAGCACATTTAGCCCACCTATGCATTTTTGTGTGAAGAACTCAATATGTATCAAGGGAAAAGTGCTTAGTGATGAGACACACTTTTTTATTCGCGCATTAGCCCTCTTTTCACATTATGGCCTTCATTTCCCAATGCGGCCATGCAGCCCTGTATAAAATATGTCTTGTTGGCCCTAAGACACACGCGGTCTGCGTGGAAGTGCTAGGGTGTGAAGAACACAGGTTTGCTTTCAGTTTGTTGTACTGTAAGACTGGTATTCAAGAGTGAACTGTAGGACCTCTAGCGCACAGATGCACTAGTGCACGGCGTGCGGAAAAGGTAAACGATGCAATGTTTACGAAACCCAACTGAAGTGCATACTTCACATACCGCTCTTTCAAGCTCCATACTTACCATTCCGTTCAGCTCATTTTTGTTTACCATAATTAATAGCTAAGAATCATAACAAAACGTCTCAGGTGTGATTGATTAACTAAAATAAAAAATGAGGTAGTACTCATATCTATAAAAATATGTTTTTTTAATATATATATATATATGTATACACACATATGTATACAGCGTGCACACCCACACACACATACACACAGACATGAAATAAATGTTGATTGGACTTTAGAAAAGGGTAGTATTTTTGTGTGAGAGCAGTATGTAACAAGTACAATTAAAGTAAATATCAGGAATTAACATAAATTAATACATTTTCAATTAATTATTTCAGCTTATTATTGACTAATTATTGGTAGTTTATCTGTTACCCAGTGAGCATATTTTATCATACTTTCTTTTAGGATATTCTGATGATAACGTGCATTTCCTTTTTTTTTTTTCATTTAAATATTGGCTTGTTTAGTAGGACTTTGTGTAAAAGCACTAATTGGGTGACAACCCCCGCGATCATTTTAACAGCAGTTTTCTGGCATGTTCCGAGGGAAAAATTTGTTTAGTACAAAGTGAAAAACAGCACGTGTCAGAGTACGGAGGTCTGTTTGTACATTCTCTGTGTTTGTCGTCGGAGAGACAGAAATGGTGGCTGCCAGGTGAATAGACAAAGAGATAAACGTAGGAAGACAGGTGGGGTTATTAGTTTGGACAGATAGCAAGACTCTCGGAAGCAAAGCACAAAACCAAAGTCGAAAGCTTCTGACAGCTGCTAGGAATATACTGTGTTCACCCGCTCGAAACGATAGATGTTTAAAAGAGGCTTTTCTCATTTAATCAGATGAACTGGCCCTGAACGGATCAAAAATGAGGGAAAAGAGTGGAGAGGAGAACGATTACATAGCATCCGACATTGTTTAATGTCTTCGTACAAGCACAGCCGGAAGGCTGGCTCTTCTAAAGACATATCTCGTCTTTAATTCATTCTGACTACAAAGCGTTATTGGCTAAATTAGCTTGCAAAAACGTTAATTTAAGGTTTCAGTTTAGGTACTTTGACAAATATGTTAAACGTGATGTAGAAAATCCAAAATAAAAGACAAGACTATGGCTTAAAAAAAGATTAGTCCATAACTTCACAAAATCAAATGCAGGTGTTAGCCTTTTCTCTTTATAGACACGGTCCACTGCTCACCAAAATTATCTTTTTGAGAAAAAAAAAAGCCACATGTTCACCAAATCCAGGCCGTTGTTTTTAGTCTACAGTAAAACAGGTCACATATGAACTATGCTTGACGTTGCATTTATATTTGCGTTGCGTTTACTTTTATGCCTGACAGCCTGTAAAGCACTGGGCTGACCAGGACACTCCTCTCATGGCCTGCTATTGAGTCCTGTCTGCCGGCAGCCCCACAGGGTGGCATATAATTGGCTGCAGTGTTTGTCCAGAGACTCGCTTGGCTGTACTGTCCCTTTCTGATCCCGCTAAAGAGACTCCTGTGGGCTATTGGACACCTGCAGCCTGCCAGCAGCAACTGCGTATTAAGCACTCTCCTCTAACGCAGTGTCT